>OZ023181.1:14988305-15588305 GCA_963995505.1 Hypericum androsaemum | reverse complement strand
CAACTACAAAGTTTTAGGCCTACCTCTTAGCTTTTCATAGCAACAAGAATCAGCTCCATCGGATGCTCGAGCACTAAGATATGGCCTTTTTACGGAAGGACGCCAACTCCTGAATGCTCGAGCCCCCCTGTAACTTGGTTGGCGTACGCCGGGAAGATGGCGTCCGCCAAGCCCTCTCGCCAATGTCCAGAGAAATTTCTGCCTTGTTGGGCCAGGTCGATCCTAGTTTGGGATGGGGGCTTCGCCCCCCGTATCCCTTGTCGAGCATCCAACCGTCCAAATCACCTTCAAAATACAAGAGATCCCATAAGCATGAACTAACACTTCAAAAATCGTACAAGAATAAGAACAAACATAAAAGAAACACACACGTAGACTATGACAATATAAAGACAATACAAAAACATGCTAAGTTATAGTCGTTAGCTTGACTTTACTCCCCTTTTTCATGCATCGGAGGGTGAGGTGATGGAGTGCACCTCCGAACTTCGTTCAACATCGCCACCAAGGTAACTCTTGCACCTTTGGCCATTCACCTTGAAGACCCGTCCATTACTTCGTTCCAATTTGAGGGTTCCAAATGGAAAAACCTTTACCACCTTGAAAGGTCCACTCCACTTGGACTTGTGTTTTCCCGGAAAGAGTTTCAAACGGGAGTTGTAGAGTAACACTTGATCACCCTCCTTGAACTCTTTCTTCGCGATGTGGGCATCATGTGATCTTTTTGTCTTCTCCTTATGAAGCCTTCCAACCCTGGTTTGGCTTCCTCCTCCAAGTGGATGTAATGCACAATCATGTCGGGATTTGTCCCCTTGATATCAGATTGTTGGCATGCCATGCCCTTAATCTGCTTGTTAACCACTTCAAGTACCTTCTCCTCTTGCTCCTTAGAGAGCTTGTTGGAGATGATATTGGGGAGTCTTCTTTCATCCTTTAAGAATGCATGTCGTAAATGGGAGGGTAGCTCTTTCTTCTCCAAGCTTGGAGCCTTAATGATGGAAGGTGGAGGATACTTCAAATCAAGCTCTGAATCTTCGTGGAGAGTTCTTTTATCAACTTTTCCCACAAACTCTTCCAGGTTTTCCTCTTCGTGTTCTCCATCATTCTCTTCATCTATTCCATCTTCACTCTTCAATGAGCTCTCCTTGCCCAACTTGAGGACAGCATCTTCAACCATATCAATTTTCATACACATGCCTTCATCAAGAGGGTGGTGCATTGCATTGGACATCTTAAACTGTACTTTCTCCTCCCCTATTCGGAGGACCAATTTTCCTTCATGTACGTCCACCAAGGCACGTGCCGTGTTGAGAAACGGTCGGCCAAGAATTAGTGGACAACTCTTGTCTTCTTCGTAATCTAACACCACAAAGTCCACGGGGAAGATAAACTTATCAATCTTCAACAAGACATCCTCCACAACCCCGAATGGCTTCTTTATGGTTTGGTCCGTCAATTGGAGACGCAAAGAAGTGGGTTTCACCTCACACAAACCAAGTCTTCTCATAATAGACAAAGGCATCAAATTAATGCTAGCGCCTAGATCACATAAGCACTTGGGAAACTCAACATCACCAACAAAATCAGGAATAGTAAAACTCCCTGGATCTTTTAACTTTGTCGGGAGATCTTTGGTGATGAGAGAGCTACATTTCTCCGTGAGGGCTACCATCTCTCCATCTTTCCACTTCCTCTTCTTTGTGATGAGTTCCTTGAGAAACTTTGAGTATTGCGGTAATTGATCCAACATCTCAAGGAAAGAAACACTGATCTGGATGTTCTTCATCTTCTCCATGAAGCCAATAAACTTGTCATCCATCACATTCTTCTTCTTCACTCTTTGAGGGAATGGTAGTCGAGGAGCTTTAGGTGGTGGTGGCACATAGACTTCTTCTTTAGCACTCTCAACCGGTGGACTTCTCTCTCTCTCTGCCTCTACTTCCTTTTCCTCCTCATTGGCTCTCATAGGATCATCATTATTCTTCCGGGTTGCCTCTTGAGAAGCTATTTCCTTACCACTCCTCAAAGAAATTGCACACACATTTCCTCGAGGATTCACTTCCGTGGAGCTAGGAAGAGAACTAGATGCTCTGTGGGCACTTGCATCTGCTATTTGTCCAAGTTGCCTCTCCATATTATGCATGGCGGTTGCTTGACCCTTGAGGATTCGTTCAAGGTTATCTTGCCTTGATCCTTGTTGTTGTATGACAGCCAAAATTTGGCCTTGTTTGCTAACCACCCCTCTGACTTCTTGTATGAACTTGTCCATCTTGTCGATCCTCTCCTCAATAGCTCCCATCCGATCCATCAAAGAGAAACGTGGTTGGAAACCTGAAGGAGGCCCTTGAGGTGCATTACGAAGAGGAAGTCCTTTATCCGGAACAATTGCCATGTTATCTCCATTACTTCCTCCGGTACCCCTCCAAGAGAAGTTCGGATGATTTCTCCAACCGGGATTGTAAGTAGAGGAATATGGGTTGTTTCCCATCCTATTTGCGCCTTGCCCTTGGTCACCCACGAAATTTACTTGCTCCTTAGAAGAGCCCAACATGGCACACTCATTCATCTCATGGCCAACATTGCCACAAACTTCACAATTTGTTTGCACAGACGCCACATTGCTTTTGTTCAAGCTTAGATCATTAACTTTCTTTGCCAACAAAGCCAATTGAGCTTGAATAGAGGAGGCAATATCAACATCAATCACTTCTACTTGCTCCTTACTTGGTTGCCTAGCTCTCTCATTGGCCATTAGAATGTTTGTAGCTGCCAACTCCTCCAAGATGTGGTAGGCATCATCCCTATATTTTCTTAAGAAGGATCCGTTGGAGGCGGCATCAACCGTGCCCCTTGTAGAGGGTCCAAGACCAAAGTAAAAAGTTTGGAGTAAAGACTCCTCTGATATGTTGTGGTGTGGACAACTCCTTTGTAATCCCTTGAATCTCTCCCAAGCTTCACTCAATGACTCATTCTCGAATTGTTGGAAGTTGTTAATCTCCTTCACGAGTCTATTAGTCTTAGAGAATGGAAAATACTTGTCAAGGAAGGCATTGGCTAGCTCTTCCCATATCGTAATTGTTGTCCCAACTAGATCTTTATACCATATCTTTGCTTTGTCCTTCAATGTAAATAGGAACAACCTAAGCTTCACAGCATCATCGGTAGCTCCATCGTGCTTGAAGGTGTCAGCTATCTCCAGAAAATTAGCAATATGGTAGTTGGGATCTTCATTCGGTAATCCATAGAATTGGACCGAAGCTTGGAGCATGTGAATCACCGCTGGCTTGATCTCGAAGGTGTTAGCTTGAATAGCAGGCCTAGGAACTCCAGACATTGCCCCTCTCAAGGTGGGCCTAGCATAGTCCATGAGAGACCTTCGAGGAACTCCAACTCCTTACGCATCTCCTTGTGCGTTCATCTTTGCTTGAATTCTTCGCACTTGTCGCAATGTCCTTTCCAAGTATCCAATGTCCACTTCTATTTCCACCGGTCGGTTGTTGGTGAAACGAGTTCGGGGCATGCGACAAACAAGTACCTTGCAAGACAAACCACAAAGGAACTAAGTAACCAAGTAAACAAAAAATAAATATCCCAATCCAAGTTCGTAAGCCAAATTAAGCGTCTAGTACTTAATCCCCGGCAACGGCGCCAATTGAAAGGAGGGATTTTCACCCCTCTTGCAATAATGAGTAAGTACGGGATTGTCGTCCCACAAGGACTAAGCTAGTCCGCAAATTTGACTTTACCGCTAGTTTGGGACAATGAGAAATGGAGGTGTCAATTCCAAATACGAATTGGTTACTACAACGACTAGATAACGAGAAGATTTACACAATAAAGGAAAGAGTGGGCTTGGTGCCAATGACAACTAAATAACCAAATGGCATGTGGGGTTTATTAAGTTCGTGTTATGGTCCGGATGTTCCTTAAGTAACTAATCAACGCTCTCGCGACAAACTAGTCTAAATCGATTCTTAACTAGACTTAGATGAATTAGTCACGCTCTCGCGACAAATTAGCCATCTAATCTAACTAATCACCAACTATACTCACCATCCTTTGGACAACTAGTCACCTAAGGTGATCTCTCATCAATAGGCAACTAGTTAACTAGTTAAATGGTCCGTTAATCCTAACCCCTCTCGGCGATTAACATTAACTTAGTTCATAATTAAGGTGATCAATCAAGATTAAGCATTAAACATATTAACTAGTTCATAAACCTTAACATATTAACCCCACAAAACCATAGGCTGAGTAGATGCCATCAAGGCACCTAACCCACAAATGAACTACTCACACATGTTCAACAAATAACACAAATTATCCATTGTACAAAGTAAATAGAACATGAACAACAAAGATAGAGTTTAGAAAAAGCTCAATGAGTCTTCAAGAGCTTCTTCCTAGCTCCTTCTTCTTGTTCCTTCCAAGCTCTCTCTACACTTCCTCTCCTTGCTTCTTCAAAGGATGGCCACGTTTTTCCTCTCCTCCTCTCCAAGGTTGGGAGCCACGTTTTTGGTTGGAAGGAGGGAGAGCAGCCACGGTTCTTGTTCTTCGGAGGAAGGAGAGAATAATTGAGTCAATGGTGGAGGTGTTGGTGGGAGAGAAAGTGGAAGACAAATTGGCCCAAATTATGGAAGTGGAGCACTCATGTCTAAAGTTGTTGCTAAGAGAATCAAAGGAAAGGATTTAGACTAGTTTTTGGCTTAAGGAGTGCCAGCCACGAAATTCACTAATCATGCCCAAAAATGGGCCCAAAACAAATCCTAAACTTTGGCCCACTCGTCAGATTTGTTGGCAGATTCGAAGGTCAAATTAAGACGCAATTTTCCTCCCACTTGGACACCGAATTTGAAGACGTCCATGAAGACAAAGTTGTAGCTCCAGATGTCTTCTTTTCAACGCCACCTTGCTGGCCTCCATTGTACTTCGGATGATAAAGTTAAAGACATTTGAGTCGCAAGGGGTCAGTTTTGCTCCACGCTCTCTTGTGTCTCGTAAAATGCCAATCGCCCCGGCTGATCCGATCGCCTATGATGCGTCCCTCGGCACACAAACGTCCACCATGACCGTACCAAGACTCCTATCAAGAAAGAATCACAATAAAAATCACAAGACTATACTAAAACGAACATAACACATAATACGAGACAATGATGTCAAATAACGAACAAACATAGTAGAAACAATAGAGAATCAATACTAAAACATACATAGATGATAGAGTGTTTTGACACTCATCAGCCCTGCCAGGTCGAATCTCTATGCCATAACCTTTTCATGAACTTTCTAAGCTAGCAGCACTGGACCATACTTTCAGAATATATTTAGGATATTAAAGGTAGGTTTTGGGAATCATATTTCTCAAAAATTGGTCTCACACCAGGGATTGTGAAATTACTCAATATTTTTATCCCATCGAGTAGTCGAGTAGCACACATGATACTGATCACGTGTTACAGTGTACATTCTTTTTTTAAAGAAACACATGTCATTTAACACCATACTAGAGTATCAGCCTTAGCTTAACTATAGGCTAATAGGACAGATAGTATGATAAGTTCCACTTATATCTTATCATATGGATTGTAGAAAATCCAAATGCATCAATTTATTCCTACATCCCATAAGAAAACTTGCTCTTGAGCAAGACGGCATTCTGTCATAGGACATGCACTTATGAATGTCCAATAACTGCTTCATCTCATCTAGGAATCAACTTCTTGACTCCCACTGAGGTAAACACCCATGTGAGTGGGCTACTTTTCTATTCGACATATTTCATAATTAGCTCATATTGCCAAATAAAACTTCTTTATTCTAACTAATTGGATTATAAATAAAATTATCGTAAACCCAATGACTTAACATGTTTCTCAAACACTTCTCGAGGTAATGCTTTAGTCATTGAATCTGCGGCCATATTTTGTGTAGATATATATTTCATACATAGTTCTTTATATTTTACTAAACTTCTAATAAAGTAAAATTTAATATCTATATGCTTAGCCCTGCTATGGAATCTAGGATCCTTAGCATACGCTATAGCTGCCTGGTTGTCGCAGAATAGGCTCACGGGCTCCGTCGAGTTGATCAGGGAGAGATGGCTTAAGAATCTCTTCAACCATACCGCTTCTTGTGCAGCATGAGCTGAAGTTACATATTCTGCTTCCATTGTTGACAGAGATACACAAATTTGCTTCTTACTGCTCCATGAGATAGCACCCCCGCCCAACAAGAAAATAAATCCAGATGTAGACTTTTTCTTGTCCATGTTGCCTCCCCAATCAGCATCAGTGTAGCCACTCAGTATCAGGTCACGCCCTTGATAGCACAAGGAGTATTCTACAGTAGAGTTCAAATATTTCAAAATCTCTTTGACAGCCTTCCAGTGAGCACTACCTAGATCAGACTGATATCTGCTTGCTATCCCAACAGCATAGCAAATATCAGGTCTGGTACACAGCATTGCGTACATGAGGCATCCAATTGCGTTGGCATAAGGAATCTTCTCCATGTCTCCACATTGTTTAGCTATTTTTGGGCACATGTCCTTACCCAAATTATGACCTTTAACCAATGGGACGTACTTTGAGTAACTGTGATCACATTTGAAACGTTCTACTACTTTGTGAATATATGTCTTTTGTGAAAGAGACACTATTCTTTTCGAACGATTTCTCGAAATCTTAACTCCGAGTATGTAATCCGTTTCACCCATGTCTTTCATTTCAAAGTTAGAAGATAACCAATCTTTGATTTCGACAAAAAATCCCATGTCATTTCCAGCTAAAAGGATGTCATCAACATACAAAGTGATGATGACAAATTTCTTTCCTGATCGCTTAACATACACGCAGTGATCTTCGTCTATCATTAAAAAATCATGCTGCATAATCGTATTATAAAAGCGAATATACCACTGTCTAGATGACTGCTTAAAGCCATAAATTGATCTATTCAATTTGCAAACTTTGTGTTCACAGCCTTTTTGAATGTAGTCCTTAGGCTGAATCATGTAGATTTCTTCATCCAATTCTCTGTGGAGAAAAGTAGTCTTTACATCTATTTGATGTAATTCTAGATTCATGTTAGCAACCATAGCTAAAATGACCCTAATTGACATAAACCTAACAACAGGTACAAAAGTCTCCTCGTAGTCTATCCCAACCTGTTGTTTGAACCCTTGGACAACCAAACGCGCTTTGTATCTTTCGATACTGCCATCTGCATTTCGCTTGATTTTGAGAATTCACTTATTTCTAATTACCCTACGCCCCTTAGGTAGGTCGACCAGATCCCAAACCTAATTTTTGATCATAGAAGACATTTCTTCTTCCATTGCATTCATCCATTTAGTTCGTTTTGGAGATGACAAAGCTCCAAATACATTCTTTGGCTCATCTTCATCCTGTAGGATGGCTAGAAGAATTTCACTTGGACCACCAAATCTCTTTAGTGATACCAAGAACGCATTAGCCTTGCCGTCGATGTCAAATCGTCAGCGTGGTATGCTAGTTCTGCTAGACCTACGATATTCCCAGTTTTGATAAACATCTCTCATATATTCATCATATCCAGGAATCGCACTCCCACTGGGTGGAAATACCGTACTCCCACTGGAATAAAGAGTTACCTCTCTTTCAGGACTCAGATCACGACCTTCTGGATCATTTTGAGTTAAAAAATCTCTATCTTCCTCCTCAATTCTCTCACTTGGAAGAAGTGATCCAGATGACTCTGGTTCATCTGTCTCATAAAGGGTAAAGTCATTACTAACCTCCCTCAAACTTGGAAATTTATTCTCCAAAAATGTGGCATCACGTGATTCAAATTCTGTTACATGTCCATCATCCAGTTCACCCACGAACATGTACCCTTTAAATACCTCTGGGTATCTTATAAAGATACTTTTTCTACCTCTCGGTCCTAATTTACTGAAAGTACTTGAGGTAGAATAGACATAGGACGCACACCCCCATGGCTTAAAATAGGAAAGATCGGGCTTCCGATCTGTCCACATTTTATAAGGAGTGGCTGTAACAGACTTAGAGGAAACACAGTTTAGAACGTATGCGGCAGTCAGGAGCGCATCTCCATAGAATGATATAGGCAAATTTACCTCTGCCATCATTGATCTAACCATGTCAATGAGGGTTCTATTCCTTCTTTCAGCAATCCCCTTTTGCTGGGGTGTATAGGAAATGGACAACTGATGTTCAATCCCTTTTTCAATGCATAGAGCTTTGAACTCATCTGAAAGATATTCACGGCCACGATCAGTTCGCAAGGCCTTCATCTTTCTATCCTTCTGATTCTCAACATAACGCATGTACGTCATGAAGTAGTTTAAGGCTTCAGACTTGTGAGAAATCAGGTATATCAGACCATATCTAGTATAGTCATCAATGAAGGTGATGAAGTAATATACTCCATGCCTTGCCCTCACGTTCATAGGACCACAGATGTCAGAATGGACTAATTGTAATAGAAATTCAGCTCTAGCCCCAGTACCGAAAGGTTTCCTTGTACTTTTTTCTTCTAGACAGGATACGCATCTGGGTAATATAGATCTCTCTATATTTCCCAGTAGTCCTGCCTTAGCTAGACGGTTTAAACGATCCTGACCGATATGGCCTAGTCTAGAATGCCATAGTTTAATATCATCTTCTGATGAGTTTAAACTAGTGACTAAGGAAAAACTTTCACAAGGATCAATATCTAGAATCAAAAAACCTTTCGATATATATCCAAGGCCAAAATAGGTATCATTCAAAAATAATCTAACAGTTTCGTCCTCAAACGACAACCGAAAATCTAAAGACATTAAGGCTGAAACTGAGATCAAGTTATGTCTGGAGCAAACAACACGTCATGTAAAAGAAGGGCACGACCACCACGAAGGTGCAATTTATAAGTGCCCAGGCCTTTCACATCTACGCACGAGTTGTTACCGACAAAAATAGTTTTTGCTCCAGTCGGCAACTGCCTGTATTCAACGAACGAACAACGGTCTCTAGCTACATGGTCTATCGCTCCTGCATCAATCACCTACATAGAATGTGACTCAGTTAGAAAGGTACAAGAGGATACATACAACTTACTCACACTTGAGTTTAGTTGTACCTGCTTGGGCATCTTACAATCTTTTGCATCCCTTCTGTTGACAGTTAAAATATTTCACTTTTGAAATGTTAAATCACTTTTTCTTTTTAGCCTTGGAGCCATCCAACTTGGTTCCATGGTTTTTAGCCATTGGAGTTTCTTTACACTTACCCTTCCCTTTACCTTTCTTCTTTTTCCCACCACTCCCAGTCGAACAAATCGAATGGGCTTCAGGGTGGGATTTCATAGCTAGGAGGCGATCCTCCTCCAGCTCAAGGTGTCTGACAACATCATCAAATGTTACCAAATGGTCGGAATGAGTAAGATTCATCTTCATCTGTTCCCAACTTGGTGGTAGAGAACGGATGATAGCTTGAATCTGCTGCTCATTGCTAAGTATGTGACCAGCCTCTGCCAGTTCACTGATCATGTTAGACATCACTCTCAAGTATTTCCTCATGGTAACCTCCGGACGCTTCTTAAAGGTGTTAAAACTTATGGTCAAAGCAAGCAACTTCGACACTGAAAGCTTTCCGAATTTTTGTTTGAGAGCTTCCCATAACTCTTTCGCGTTGTCATACACGTGAAATTGTCGGGTGACATCATCCATCATTGAACTTAACAAAATCAATCGGGCAGTAGTATTCTTTCTCTTCCAAATAACATAAGCTTCTTTATCTCGCTTATGTTGAGCAGTTGTGCCTTCTTCAGGATCATTCATTATCACATGTATGTGCTTTAGAACTTCTTGTTCCTCAAGCACATATTAGATTTTCTTGCTCCAATTCTCATAGTTTTCACCGTTGAGTTTTAACTCACGGTTTAACTCAGCTATGATAGATCTAGAAGCAACTGACATTTCTATAGGGAATTATTAATATGAGAACATATTAGAAATTTGATTTGGCAATATGATTCAATTTACTAAACACTAATAACTTTTAACGATATGAAGTCCTTGATTAACCTCAAAATCGAAGTGGGTCGTGGGCATGCTTCCCCTCACCATTCAAGTATTAATCTTAAACTTCAACCGTTTAAAGTTCATCGATAGTAAACTCAAGTGAAAGCAACTAAATAAACATCTTTGTTTAATTACACGCATCACATATACATTTGTACATTCTGAGTTTACACGCACATAAAAAACTCAGACAAGGTCTCAACCTATTGTACAAAATTCCCCCAAAAATAACATATGTATATGGGGACAGTTAAACATGTAATCACATGAGGATCGGGTGTCCAGGCGATCCGGTAGAAGAATCCAGATACATATCTGGATCCGGGTCCAAGGACGATCCTGTGGGGGCTGGATGCGAGGACGATCCAGCGAAGGATTCCAAGTTCACCACCGGAACTGGGATCGATTTCATAATCCAGATGATTAGGAGTGGAGGAAAATTGTAATGGTATTCCTTAGCGAGGTAGCAGTTTAAGATCAAGCCGCTTCGCATCTCTAGAACAGGAGAAGGTATCATTTCTCTGAGAAGACCCCTCTCCTCGAGATAGTGGATCAGACCATAGAGGGCATCTCTATGAGTATTGATCTTGGGCTCCGAGAAGACACACATATCTTCTTGGATTTTCAGCGTGACCAGGAGGTCTCGAAACATAGAGGGCCAGTCCTCTCCATAATTATAACCTCCGGCCCAGATGCAGTCTTGCATCTCCCGGTGAACAACCTCGATATGCTCAACGATGACATACATGTCATCCTTAGGCACTCGCAGCGATAAACGGCGCTTCAGAACCTTTTGTCGAAGTTCCGTTGCACAGAAGTTCAGATACCTTTCTTCAGCAGCCATCGAATCTTGTATCAATTACAAGTCAATTTCGGGTTAATTCTCATATTCTCCCAAAATAGGATTGAAAAACTCATTTTTCAATTTTTTGATGATCATACTACGGACCAATTCATGTGATTTTAGTTAAATTTAACATATCTCAGAACTAGTTCCAAAATATTTTCTTTTTAAGTTTATTAAAAATATCGTTATAATTTTAATAAACCAAATTGACAAAATTTTCTCAAAATTTTTATCAATTTATTGAATTTTAATTGAATAAAAACTAATTTTATCCAATTAAATGAGAGAAAACCCAACATTTAAGTCCAATTTTGACTTAAATCAAAATTGACCATAAATCGGGTTAGGTCGAACCAAGAAACCAAGCCAATTTGACCAGTTTTTTGACTTTCTTGGCCCTGGTATAAATATTTTCGGGAAAAATCACGAAATTACGATTTTGCCCCACGCATATTTTCCCCTTTCACTTTCTCTCTCTTCTCCGGCGAGCGCCGAAGGCGGCCGAATCTCCGCCCACAACGGCGGCGAACCAACGGCCGAGACCGGTCGCAATCGACTCGCCGTGGTGTTGCAAGCTCGTCGGTAGCAGCCTCGCGAGTCGTCGTGCCTCCATGCTCCGTCGCGGTCGTCTTCTCTATTCCGCGCATTTCCGCCGTCGTCGGCTTCGATCTTCGTTTTCCGACAACGTTGATCCACGAAAGTGGTATCGGAACGTCGAGGAGAAGCCGGAGAATCGACTATCGTCGATCTACGGCGTCAAAATCGTCAGATTTCTGGCAAAATCGAAGAGAATTGATTTGGGGAAAATCACCCGATTAATCCCCAAGTTTCAAATTAATCCCCAAGTTTTTTGAAAATTGCAACAAAGTCCATGACACGCAGGTGCCACGTAGGTGGTCAATTTTTAGATTGGTACCTTAAGGTTTCGCGCGTGCGCGAATTTGCCCGGGTGGTTAGGCAAAATTTAATTTAGTCCTGCTGGTTCTATATTAATTACATTAAAGTCCAACAGATTATGATTTTCAATAAAATCACAATTAATATGATTTTTAACCCAATAAATCACATAATTACTTGAATTAAAATATCATATCATCATCAAAATATAGTTTCAACCATGCTCTGATACCAATTGATAGATTTAACGTGTAATTAACGAGTAATTAGATGTTAAACCCATTTAATTAACAAACTAATTCGTTAATAATAAATCACTTACTTGTTGAAGCAAGAGGTCCACAGGTTCGGGTCCACAATGTCTTCGTGCCAGTCGAATTACGATCACATTATAACAAATTCGTAATTGATTTTCACGAGATTTCCTCTATTAAAAATCTGATCAAAACTCAAGGACTATTCCAGAGTTTTTCTTTCTTATTGAGTGGTTGTGGGCAAACTTCCATTTTGATTGAGCCAAATTTCTCTTTTTATAGGGAAATCTGGTCCATCAGAATGCGCCATATGGCACACGACGTGGTACTATTGGGCTGCATGTCTGCCACGTGGCACTTCGGACCGCATGTCCGCCATGTGGCAAAGCTATCCCCTAGCTTTGCCACGTGGTACCACGCCAACGTGCCACGTGGGCCGCCTTTGGCGTCAACTGCGTCAGCGCCACGTCACGCTGACGTGGCGCTTGCGTGGCCTTGGACTGGTCAACTCTGGTTGACCGGTCCATTCCACCCAAAATTTAGGCCTGATGGGCTTGGGCCCAATCAGGCACAGTAATAATTGCCTGATTGGGCTTTTTAGGTCCAACAGTATTAAAACAAGAGAGAGCATTGTCACATTTTCCAAGATATCCTACTATTGTACCTAATTTATTAGGCAAGTAAAACTAATTAGGTATTATTGTATGTAAACACTTTACGTCTACAATCTACGTATAATTTCAAATGAGTGCTTGCACTCACCAATTTCACCAAAAAAAATCTACATATAATTTCACATTAACGACTTTTTTAAATAATTAATCCTTTATTTTTTTTACTATAATTAAAAACCTTTACAGTGACCAAAATTTCAACACTGGTCACTTCTCAACCTATCACTCTTCTATTATTAGAGTAAGTACTTTTGGTACGGAATTTGTGCCATGTCAATATTTGTTACTTCCAGGGATGCGCGTAATTTCAGTCCAAGGGTGCTGTTGTGGGGGGTAGTGGATTGTGGGGAGAGGATTAGATGGGGACAAAGCTAGTCCCCAAGTTTGGGGACTAAAGGAGATGCGGTGGCAGTCTAGGTATTAATAAGTTTGTTAAGGGTAATTTAGGAAAACGACTCTTCACCAAAAACTGGATTAAAAATTAAAGGAATTTAAAAAAAGGGAAAAAATAATTACCAAAAAACGTGGAGGACTCTTCAACTTCCTGTAACCAATATGAAAAACCCTACCAGCCAATTTATCAGCAAACTAAATCCCCTAAAACAAAGAATCCATTGGAGCTCTTAGAAGGTTACTTGAAAAAAAGGTTTGCATATTATTCTATTATTTTTAGAATTCTACGTGTATTTTATTCCTGTAAAACATGACCTTCTTCGTCTCCTCTTCTAATACACGATTGATTTTCTTTTGGGCGAAAAATCATAGATACGAGGAGGATTGAGAATTGGGAGAGAGGATGGAATGAATTAATGGGTGTCAACATTCTCACGGCTATGTTATGTCGTAGTGGTCTTTGGTGTTCTTGACTGGAATTAATTAATTAATTAATTGGGTGTTCTTGGTTGAGGTTGTTGTTAGGAGACTTGAAGGAGAGGGTGATGCAGGTTTCTGGGTTACAGTTGGTTTATTGTTATTAGTTTTCGATTATATCTGATGATGTTGGTTTGCCTATGTGTTTATATTGGTTTGACTATTTGTCGATATTGGTTTTGTCGTGCATATGTAGTTGGTTTGCGTATTATTTCATATTGGTTTGATGCTGTGCAGATATTGGTTTCATATGTTATCATGTAGGTTTGGGTATGTATCGATTTTGGTGTATACCGGTTTATGTTTTATTGATCCCGGTTTTTATCACTATCCTTTTTCGGTCTTGAGGTATATTAATATTGAATTTTATTTGGCTTGAGATTGGTTTATACCTGAATTGATTGTTGTTTTCAATTGAATTGATATTGGTCAATAAAGCTCTGTAGCTTATCTTAAAATTATTTCTAATCTGCACAGATTACGGTTTTGGCCATTATTAATATTGAATTGTAGCTATTGTTATATTGGTTAGAGCTTTTCAAACATAGTTTTCCCACTTTAACAAAAATGGCGTTTAGCTCCTGCGATGTTTGTTTGTAGCCTTTTTGAATTTTTGTAAATTAAAAACTGATATTTGTTTAAATCTTATTCCGAACGAAGCATGGATGAAACAATCGATAGCCAAGATTTTCAGAAGGGCGATTGTAATCAACAAACTGGAGGTATAGTATTTAAATTGATCCTGGTTTTCCGCCTCATTGTAATTAGAACAGTAGCGTTTGATCTTTTTGGTTTTGAATAGATGTTGGTTTTCATTAATTTAAATTTGTTAGCAAGAACTAATCTCCTTTTAAATTTGACTGTCAAGTTGCGGATGTTATACAACGAACTACAACGGACGTCGCTGAGGAAATGGAGACAGTTGAGGATATGGAGGAAAAGGAACGGTGGGAAAAAATAGAATTTCAATCCGTGGAAGAGGTGCATGATTTTTACTATAGTTATGCACACAGAAAAGGATTCAGTGTGCGGAAAGATTACCATAAAAATGGGAAAGTGAATGGTGAAAAGACTAAGGAGATATACTACATCAGATTACTTTGCAACAAGGAGGGGCTTCGTAAGCAGTCAGATGATCCTAAACAGAAAAATGGCCGGCCGTATAAACGACTTGAGGAAAGAACAGATTGTGAAGCTATGATCATCATCCACTATTCTCCGAATAGGTCAGTTTATTGCATAAAGGAATGGAATGTACATCATAACCATCCTCTAATCCCAAGTCAGTTCACTTATATGTTAAGATCAAACCGAAAGATGAATCCATTTCAAGAACAAATTGCAAAAATGCATAATGAAGTTGGCATTAAGAACAGATTTTCATACGAAGCAATGGCAATGGCTGTTGGAGGTGTGGAAAATCTTGGTTTCCTCCCAATAGATTTAAAGAACCATTTGGGCACTCAACGACAACGGACGATGAAATTGGGTGAAGCGACAGCATTGCAAAAATATTTCAGATCTGAGGCATATAAGAATCCATCCTTTTTTTATGAGATTGAAGTTGACAGTGACGAACAGATATCAAATATATTCTGGGCCGACAATAAGATGCGGATGGACTACAAGGTATTCGGTGATGTAATTACATTTGACACAACTTACAGAACAAATAAGGATTACCGCCCTTTAGGTATACTTCGAATCTAATTCTTACTTTTGGTTTGACAGTGTTTTGGTATATGGACTTATATTGTTAATTTGGTTCTGCAGCACTATTTGTAGGTTTCAATCACCATCGCATGATTTGCGTTTTTGGGGCGGCTCTCATGTACGATGAGACAGCTGAATCATTTCAATGGCTATTCCGTACGTTCCTTGATTGCATGGATAACAAGGCACCAATGACCATATTCACAGACCAAGCCAACGCAATCAGCAAGGCGCTAGGATTGGAACTTAAAGGTACATACCATGCTTTGTGTACCTGGCACATACTAGAAAATGCAAAGAAAAGACTTAGTCAGCTATTCACGAATGAGGTGTCCCAAGCATTCAGACATCTGATATATAATGTTGACGATGAAGAGGAATTTGAGTTTTACTGGAATAAGATGATAGAAGATTATTTCCCACCAGGAGGGCACATATGGTTGAAATATATATATGATTATCGAACACAATGGTCATCAGCATGGGTTAAGAAACATTTTACTGCTGGCCTGGTAACGACACAACTTGTCGAATCTTGCAACAGTAATGTACGGGGGTACTTGCAATCCGACTACAACCTCATTGAGTTCTTCACCCATTTTAAAAGCTTTGTCAATGGTAGAAGGCATGCAGAGAGGGAGGCAGATTTCGATGCCATGAATAAGTTGCCAAACAACAGACACAGTACCAGCTCGTTGGTCACGTCAGCTGAGGTGTACACACACAGAATGTTTCAGAAGTTCCAACATGAATATGAAGAATCTCTTCGTTACCAAATTGAACAAGTCTTGAACGAAGATCCTTTGTCAGGTAAAATTAAATATTCATACACTTTGGATCTCAACGGATGGGGGTTTTAATATAAAATTGGTTTCATCTGAAAAGATATTGATTATAAACCGAAATCAGTGAGATGCGGCGCTATTTGTTTCTGAGTTGATTTTTTATTGTTATTGTTATTGTTACAGTTGCCTTTATTGTTATGATTTTGGCTTATAGTGTTCATATTTGTGGATATTGGTTTTATCTTGTGCTGTTGTTGGTTTGCCTATTTGTTCATATTGGTTTGATGCTGCGTAGATATTGGTTTCAGTGTGTTATCATGTAGGTTTGCGTATGTACCGATATTAGTTTTTAGTATGTGCTGTTGTTTGTTTGCCTATGTGTTCATATTGGTTTGACTATTTGTGGATATTGGTTTTATACTGAGCCGTTGTTGGTTTGCGTATGTGTCGATATTGGTTTACCTATTTGTCGATTTTGGTTTTATCCTGTGCTGTTGTTGGTTTGCGTATGTGTTTATATTGGTTTGACTATTTGTCGATATTGGTTTTATACTTAGCCGTTGTTGGTTTGCGCATGTGTTTATATTGGTTTGACTATTTGTCGATATTGGTTTTAAACTGTGCTGTTGTTGGTTTGCCTACGTGTTCATATTGGTTTGACTAGTTGTCGATATTGGTTTTATACTGAGCCGTTGTTGGTTTGCGCATGTGTTTATATTGGTTTGACTATTTGTCGATATTGGTTTAAAAATGCGCTGTGGTTGGTTTGCCTATGTATTCATATTGGTTTGACTATTTGTCGATATTGGTTTTATCCTGCGCTGTTGTTGGTTTTCCTATGTGTTCATATTGGTTTGATGCTACGTAGATATTGGTATAAAAATGCGCTGTGGTTGGTTTGCCAATGTGTTCATATTGGTTTGACTATTTGTCGATATTGGTTTTATCCTGCGCTGTTGTTGGTTTTCCTATGTGTTCATATTGGTTTGATGCTACGTAGATATTGGTTTTTAGTATGTGATGATGTTGGTTTGGGTATGTTTTTATATTGGAATGACTATTTGTCGATATTGGTTGTGAAGTGTGCTGTTGTTGGTTTGACTATGTGATCATATTGGTTTGCTGCTGCGTAGATATTGGTTTCAGTCATAACTTATATTTATTTGTCGTCTTTATACATTTTGGTTTTTAAAAGTGAATTGATATTGGTTAACTTGACATTAGTAATAGGTATGCGACTTGTATTAGTATGAAACTGTTTTTTAACAATTTTAATATTATACTGTAGGCGGCGTTTCAAAATACGCTGTTTTCAAGCGTGAAAATAATTCCAACAGAATGGATTCAAGATTGGTGTTAATTCAGAAGACCAAAATGCAGCTTGAGTGTTCGTGTAGATTGTATGAAACCCTGGGAATTTTATGCAAACATATCCTAAAGGTCATGACAACTCTCAGCAGCTTCATTGATTGCGATGATTTCAAAATATTGCCTGAGAAATATGTGATGAAGCGGTGGACAATAAAGGCAAAAGAAGGAATGGAGATAACTATGGAAAAGCCTAAGCCGGAAAATACATTTTCCCAAAACTACCAGTATTTAACAAGGAAGTTGAATCATTTGGCAGCTCTCGTTTCTATGGATCCAGAAGCTGTCAAAATAGTTGACGGCAACGTTAACATTATGATTAATCAGTTCTCACGCTGTACTATACGAGGTAAACATCTATAACTTGATAAGTGCATCATTACTTTATTTGTTGTCATCTTTTTAATAAATATTTTTACATTTCCCTTGCAAGGTACACCAACGCCTCAAGCAAACCAAGATGATTCTGTCGAGCTAGCATTGAAAGCATGGGGCAAATGTATAAAGAAACGCGAAAATCCAAACAAGTCAAGAAAGAGATTGAAAAGCAGCAACGAGGTTGGTCGGCAAAAAGCAATGGCAAAGCATCAGAAGGTGAAACAGAAGAAACAAATCATTGACACTGATGCCTCGAACCAGAAGACAATACAAGATAAAAACGGCATGGATATTGATTTGAATCGACCACTAAACTATTTTTAAACTTGGATTATTGTTAAGAAGAAAAGATTATGAACAAGTAAACATGGTCATTTATATAAATTTGAACCTAATGTTATTATTAATCTTGGTACAGCGGATAACCTATATCTCCATACGTCATGCTTAATCTGACATTAAGTAAACCACTCTCTATACATATTCAAACCAAAATCAGAATGTACACAAAATCAAAATAGATGCAATGACAAACTTGTTTGTTTGACAGACTTGAAACAACTACAAAAAAAATACAACGAGACTGAAAACAATATCGGAAAATGATGAAACCAAAATCAAAGGAGGCTCGAACCAATATCAATACAGAGCTCAAACCAATAACAATATAGTCTTAAACGTAATAACCGTTCATAATGAATCAAATCAAATATTCAAGCACATACTCGTTGCGTTGGAAAAACCGGTTAAAATCAAGTGTCAACGAGCATGATAATCGGGCGATCCATTTAGAGTTTGAAATAGTTTAGATAGAACCTAAATAAAGTTTAAAAAAAGTCAGAAATAACACTTCTCGTCCTCACACAAAACAGCGCCTCCATCAAAAGAACCTAAACAAGTCTGAAGCGAACCCGATTTCAAAACGAAAAGTTGCTACATTAAAAGTTAAAATACATGGCAAGAACGCTATCCCTTAGACGACTTCCTTGATCTTGTATAAACCCTTTTACTTCTTCCTTCATCCCACCGCAAAGCTTGAGCCAAAACAGTAGGCAGCAGTAAATTATCCGGCTGTGCTATAAGTTCAACACAAATATTTTTTTTGGACGCTGCCAACACGTTGGAATCAGACCAATCCATTTCGGAGAAATCATTATCTCCCCAAAAATGTGTGTAGTGCTCCACAAATTTGCATGCGAAAATTCCACAACTAAAGCCGTCCGGTTGTTTCGGACAATTATGTAGAATTTTCCATTCAAAATCCATACCATCATAACCCTTGATTCTTGCCATGAAAGGAGCAATGTAATCTTGTATCCTTAACCCAATACTTGACAAGATAGCAGCCTTATCGTCTCGAACATCCATACTGTCCAAAATGTAACACCCTTTTGACAATGTGTCAATGACAAAGACACTGAAGTGTCGATTATCACAATATGGAAAGATCCACTGCAACCAAAAAGCCACAAAAATAAATTCACGAACATAATTTCGCGTTAGAAGGATACTGATGTTCAAAATACAGCCAAAATGTAAAACCAAGTATCACCGACTTACATATGGAATTTCTGAGACGTAGCTCACGGCATACGGATATGACAATTCAACAGTACGTAGTAATTCGTCGCAGATCACTTTCCTTATTTCCTCGGCTGGTTGAGTTCCCACATCAGGAAATACGAACCTTAAAATCGTCCCCTACAGTAGAACAACGAGGTGATGCATGTCAAAGAGATTGAAATTGCTTCGTTCTGGATAAGATTTAAACAAATATCACTTTTAAATTTAAAATAATTCAATAAGGGTATAAACGAACTAAACAGGAACTACAAAACAAGACTGCTCGAAATCAAAATCACTGAAACATAGACTGTATAAGCGGAAAATCTATATTTCTAAAGCTTAAACCAATATCACTAAAGGTTTAAACCACTGTCAGTAAATGTACGAACCGATATTAAAACTGATCGAAACCAACAACTTTACAGTCAAAAACCAATAACAGTTAAACTACCTACCATTATCGGTGAAGCTGTAAACCAATATCAAGTTAGCGCGAACCAATAATCAACTCGGGCGTGCACCAATCTAAATACAACTCAAACCCGATATAAAATATAACTCGAAATCGAAAATACATCGGGATAAAATAGGTATTCATAAAACCAACTTCACTGTAGGATTGAACCAATATCACTAAAGGTACAAAACAATTTTAATAAAGAAGAAAACCAACATCTATACTGTCAAAAATCAATATGTTTTAAGTTACAAACCATTAACAATAAAGCTGTAAACCAATATCAAGTCAGGTCATATAAAAGAATAATTTCAGGTGTAAACCAATCTCAAAAGACCTAAATATTCAATTATCCCATACGGTAGCGCCACCAGATGATGTATGCCAAAGAGACGGGAAATCATAGTTCAACGTAAACTTGCATAAGCAATCAATTGATCAGGCGACCAAATTCGATACCAAATGCAACCTATATGGACAAAATAAAGCATATTAAAAAGTTAGTTTAGTGTAACTTATGAAGCAATAAGAAAATACTAACAATTGTTTCGATAGGGAACACAATGCGATCAATATGT
Source organism: Hypericum androsaemum (assembly GCA_963995505.1). NCBI lineage: Eukaryota > Viridiplantae > Streptophyta > Magnoliopsida > Malpighiales > Hypericaceae > Hypericum > Hypericum androsaemum. Next base: position 15,567,846 of record OZ023181.1, on the reverse strand, counting down.
TGGTTCATATTATGAACCCGTCTTGCAAGCCAGCGTGAATACGCATCAACAACCACCGAAGAAAGCCATTTCCTCCCATGAAGGGTTGCAACGTCTTTCCGGATCACATATGATGTCTGGTCAAAAATCATTAGCTCCCCACTGAAAAGTTAAAAAATGACACTACAGTATAAGAACTCTTGTGGTATGAAAAAGGTAACTCCCAAATATTGTCATTAGAGTCAGTGATATAACTACTAAATAAGAAATGACTTACGGTAATTCTTTAGCTTTTGATCTATCATTTGCATAGTTGGACAGAATGTTCTTTTGTGCAACCATCAAAGATTGATAACAAGCCTTGGCAGCCTCCACCTTATCAGGTGTTATGCTAAAGTCGCGAGTGAACTGCGTGGCTGGTGCACTGACAAAATTGATATGATCCATAATCTGAAAATCATCATCATCATCTGCAATGTCTGCCCGCTGAACCCCTTTCGGCAAACGAAGTTGCTTCCTCTTCTTTGGATTAGGATAAGTAAATGGAGTCCTTAAAACGTGGCTCACTCTCGTCCGCCTCTTAGGATCAACCACTTTGTTCTCAGCCTCTACCACAGGCAAATTCTTCGAGCCATCAGTACTAGTGCCCGCAATCTTATCTGCAAATGCAGCAACTTCAGCAAAGAAACTCGTATCGCCACTTTGATTTATCAAAAGGCTAGATGTGTTGGCCAACTCCAATAAATCTGTTGTCCCAAACGGAACGAGAGACCACTTTTCATGAGGTTCGATGTCCTCTGCTCCAATAACCTCCTCCTCATCGACAGGATCAATGTCCTTTGCCTTTTTATTCACGGCCTCATTTTCAACCTCAAGAGCCTTATCATCCTCCTCGATAATCTTTTCCTCGTTGTCTGAACAATCATTCTGCCCATCCTATCGTACAACAAAGAAGGAACGATAAAAAGATCAGATGAACTGCATACAATATCAGTATCAATACAGATTTAAACGAATATAACTACAGGCTCAAACCATTAAACAATACATAAATGACTTAAACCAATGACAATACATAAACTAAACAATAGCAGTGGGGTCTGAAACCAATAACAAAAATGACTACAACCAATAACCGTACATTAGTTAACACATATACATGTCAACCGATATCTCTAAAGACCTAAACTAATCACAATGCAGAGATAAACCAATGACAATACAGACGTTAAACTATATCAGTGTAGGCTAAAACCAATGACACAATAGACTGAAACCAATAACAGAAAAAAAGCAAACCAATATCAATACAGAATTAAACCAATATGAGTACAGACGTAAACCAACAGTAATACAAAGCTAAACCAATGAGAACACATAAGATAACCAATATCTGTATGGACTAAACCAAACAAAAAACAATTTAAGATAAAGCTAACAATAAAGGAAAATGAGGTTTAAACTCAAAAAGTCGTTCACCCATCCATGCGGTTCAATGTTCTCTTCTACAATATCCTCATCCTTATTTTCAGGAACAAAGCTCTTCTTTGACTTTTTATTCACGGGCTCGGTTTTAGCCTCATTTTCATCCTCTACGTCCTTATCATCCTCCTCAATTACCTTCTCCTCGTCATCTGGAAAGTCATTCAGCCCATCCTATCATGCAACAAAAATGGAGTGATTAAAGCAGGCATCATATGAAATGCATACAATATCAGTATCGAATATAGAGTTAAAACCAATATCATTACAAACTCAAACCAATATCAGAACAAATACAAACCAAGATCAACAAAGATGTAAACCAATATAAGTACAGGCTCAAACCAATAAAAGCACGTAATGAAATCGATATCTATACATGTCCAAACCAAATATCACTACAAACTAAACCATTATCAAAACAGATCTAAACCAATAACAAAACAGATCTAAACCAATGACACTATAAAACAAACTAAAAATCGTACTTACTTCATCCTCAAACCAAGATCACGACAGAAACAGTACACCCTGAAACCAAGATCACGACAGAACTAAACCAATAACAAAACAGATCTAAACCAATAACAATATGAAATGCATACAATATCAGTATCGAATATCGAGTTAAACCAATATCATTACAAACTCAAAACAATACCAGAACAAATACAAACCAAGATCAATAAAGGATGTAAACCATTATCAGCACAGGCTCAAACCAATAATAGCACGTAATGAAATCGATATCTATACATGTCCAAACCAAAATATCACTACAAACTAAACCAATAACAAAACAAATCTAAACCAATAACAATACTTTCTTCCTCCATTAACAATCACGCAAAATTCTATATAAGATCAAGCTAATAATAAAGGGAAATGAGGTGTAAAATCACGAAGTGGTTCACCCTTCCATCTCTTTCGTCATCATTCCCCTCCTCATTGCTGTCTTCATCATCAGTCTCCAGGATGCTATCTTTCTTCATTCTCAGTCTATCCTCGACAAGTTGTTTGACCAAATTAATCGAATCGTCTAAAGCTTTTCTCTTTTCATCTAAAGCATCTCGTTCCCGAAGGAGGCCGAAATGACTTGCATATAACTACAAAGAATAAAAGGACACAAAAACTCAGAGTTCATTAACAATAAAACAGTTCAAGTAGAAAAGCAAATTATTAAGTACCTGGTTCAAAGACATATTGCGATAATCAGTGCCAGCGGCGGAACTCGAAGAAGCACGATAAATCTTTTCAATTTTGTATTTCTTGAAATAGTCTAAGAAAGCATGAGCGTTGCAGCCCATTTTGACGAGTGTGCTGGTCTTAAAACACTCCAAACATCTCTCAAACTCTACATTCATACTACGAGCCACGAAATTAGGCCAATCATGTCTCGAAACCTGAGAGAGTTGTTCGAAATAAAACCAATATCTTCCTGATATGACCGACGAAGTTGGTGGCATGAGCAAAACGGCTACAGCATATAGAAGGTAAACTGTAGCCCAGTCATAAGCACTCAACTCATTCTTTCCTTTCCTATATAATGCCTCCTCTAACTTCTTCACCTTCAGAAAATTTTTGTCGGTTGGCTCCAAATGCAATCTTGTAGCACCTGTCTGAAACTTAACCTTTTCAACCGGAGTCAGCTTCTTTGCAAAATAGATTTTCTCATTCCCAAATTCCAGACCGTAAATTCTTCTGACATGCTCAGGAGATAAAACAACCTTCTGCTTGACTTTACAAAATTTGACCGCTTTCATCATGTCAATCGGATCAGGATCCTGGACAGTCAATTCCAAAAGAAACCCAAAGCCAGCCTTTCTAATATACCCACTTCTTTGATCCATGGAAGCTTGTGAGGTTTGCTTATGCAAATACTCATTCACGTTTATTATCTTGCTCGGCTTGCAAAATAGCACACAACTCTAACAACAACAAAAAAATAGCACTTGTCAAGAACCAATATGATAATTATATCATTGAAAGTAATGATCTTCAAAGCCAATATCTGAACATCTGAAAACCAATATCAAATAAGCTACAAAACCAATATCATCACAACCTCTAAACAGGGATGAACACAGCCAGGTTGAAACGTATATCAACAACAACGGGAAACACATATCGTCTCTTGTTGTCGGAATCAGGCTACCTTAAATATTCATCGAACCAAATCTTTTACATCCAATGTACAACATTTAACCTACAAACAAATCAAAAAATAGTACCTTCTCTTTCTGAGGTTCAACCTTCGGCTTCATCTTCAAATTCTTCTACAATGAACTACAATCGACATCGACGGGCAAAAAACAATAAATTATTACAGATCCATAAACACGACTAACATGTCGGTATAGTGCCACATAAAAAACATGTTCCAAGATAAGCGCAGACGAGGACACAGATCGACGCTCCTAAACCCTAATCAGACACCCACAAAGAACCCAATATCTCGGTTATCGAAAAAACACAAATTGGAGAGAAAAAAATTATACCTTGAATAGGGACGCTTCTCCTAACGGAGAGGAAGAGAAGACTAATAGAGCACTGGAGAGTGAGCACGAAATAGCGGCGCACGAAGGGGTGGAGGTCACGGAGGGGAAGGCGGTCACGGAGAAAGAAGGACCGCACGGATTGGACTGTAGAGCAATAGGAAATTTGTGGGAAGCGAGAACGGAGAAGACCCGGTCACTGAAAGGCGGGCGCCGCGGAGGAGTTGCGTTCAAAAACAGGAAGAAGAGCGTGGAGGAAAGGGACCAAGGCTCGGCGGCGGTAGGAAGAAGAAACAGAGAGAAATAGGAAACAAATGGACGCGGGAGGGAAAGGGTTTGACCCGAAATTTTGATTTTTGATATGGGAGAGGAAGAGACACCATTTTCATTACGAAAAAAGTGTATTTTGTTGTCTGAAATTGTCAAAAATGCCCCTGTCAATTTTAAACCATCAGATCTTCAAATCTGGCCACAAAAACAAATCTAACGGTTGAGAACGTAGTCCCCACCTATGGAGTATAATTCTGTAGTCCCCACTCAATCCGCTCCCGTGGATTGTGCCCCGATTAACGTTTTATTTTTCATTGAAGAGTAAAACGTAGATGCTTAGTTTAAAAAAAAATTATACCAAAAAACTATAGGTTGATATTATTTGGTATTTAAACAATTATTAGACCGAATAAATTTATTTTTGAGTTCGTAAAATCTTTAAATTATGATAAAATTTTTAGAATGAATATATAATATTATTACATTCTCAATGTCTTGAATTCAAGATTATTTATTATGGAAGATGTTTGGTGTCTATAATTTTCACTGAGCCAATCAGTTATCATATTTTGTGTGCCTTTTAATTAAGACCGTGAAAAAAATTCTAATTTTCTTTGTTGACATTAATTGCAGAGATAAAAGAAGCCATTAAATCGATACGTACTCGCTACCTAGAAGAAGACAGAATAATTTCATCCCGGTTGCTCTTAAATATGTTTGTGTGTGTATATATATATATATATATATATATATATATATATAATGGAATATCTTGAAATAATAAGGCCGTGGAATATGTATGAAATTAAATAAGAAATCTTCCTAGTTATATAACTACTGGTACTGTCGTATGATCATATCATAGGGAGATGTTCGAGGGATGTATTATGGAAGCACTGATTGCTATATATATAAAACAAGCAATGGGATTTTATAGTCAATGACATTAACTCTAATACAAAGAATTGTTACTAAACCTAGAAAATTTCTAAAATCAACTATTGGAGAAAAATCTTGGGAGATTTTTGTCCTTTCCGAAGTTCAAAACTTCAAAATAAAATAAAAATCCAACATTCAATTTAAGTAAGGATAAAGATATTTAAGATTAAAAAAAAATAAAATATGACAATTATATCAACAGCGGAACGAGTAAAAAGCCTAGTCAAACTATACAAATATAAAAAACAAGCAAGGAGACAAAAAATCGACATTACCCAAAAAAGACATTACCAAATTTACAAAAGATCATAAATTGAACATGAAACATCTGAATACCAATAATTTTGATTAAAATAACTTTTTGACATGCCGTTATAAATTAATTAAACCTTTAACTTGGATAAAAAATCTGTAGCTTTTCTATTAATTTCACCAAAAAATGACAAACTCCACTAAGTATTTAAACATTTCGGAATTTCTAAAAAATTAAATTATCACAACTTAACACAACAGCTACGGCGAGTCCTGGACCATGATGCTTGGTGTTCGTGGACATGACGAGCAAGAATCACCTATCACAAATATAAAATTGGGAGACCTATGATCTGCTTGCCATGTCCACGAACATGAAGAACTCATCTTGTTTGGAACAGCAACCGACTATTACTCTGTTTGGAACCAATTTCCAAGGAGAAAATAATTCTTTTCCTATTTTATTAGAAATAAGAAAAAATTTTAATTTCTTATTTTTATGTTTGGAACTAAAATTTAAACTTAGGAATTGATTTATTTTTTTACTAGAACACCCTTGCAACACCTTTAACCTAGATTGAACATGGTTACTCTTTTATACTTTATTAAAACCAGTATATACTCAGCCAGAAAAGCCAACATCAAGGAAATAAGTTAAGCAAGAACACTACTGTCAAGCTTTAGCTGAATGTTCAGAGCAAAGCAGCAATTGCCACGGGACACTTCTTTACTGATGTATTTTAATGCAGTATGATGTCCCATGCCAATACGACAGCAGAAGATTGCAGACAGGTCGATATTCGATCCGTAGCGGAAACGATGGCCGTTTTAACGAGGACAACTACATATTTTAGGATCTGCACTTCAAGCTTGCAAAACTATCTGCTTAAGATCCAACTTACAATCCAAGCTCCTTCCTCCGGGTTCAAACTTCTCATGTTCTCTTTTCTAATCTCCTTTCTTGGGTTTTTTGGTAACATTTCTTCCTTTTGTCTCGCTCAATTTTAAAGATGGAGAATGGCTAATACCCAATTGGCTAGATAGTCTAATTTTGTTATTTGCTTGGTAAAATTTTGATCTTGTTTGTGTAGCTCGTTCGAAGCAAGTCTCACAGAGGTTTTGAGGAGATGACAAGATGCCTAAAACCAAGCTGCATTTGGTTTTTGCAATGCCTACTTTGGTGCTATTATTGTACTATCCGTATGTTGCTTAACTATATATACTTACTTATTCTGCAGTGCCTTCTTGCATTTAGGAAGTTGGACAAGTTTTTAAGTCTCATTACTTCTTAATGACTCCATCTTTCGCAGACACATCAAAGTCTCTAAAGTTTCCAGTTGCAATCTACTTCGATGAGCGCTTATTATCCTACCTCTTGTGCTAAAAAAACTTTCCGATGCAACACTAAACACAAGAATACATAACACATAGGGTCTAATTCGTGTCTAACTAGTGTCTAACTAGGGTAGGGTCTAAAGTAGGGTACAAGAGTGAGGGTAGGGTATGGATCTATAGGATTCATATCATACCCTAGACACTACTTCAAAACATGGACTCATACCCATATCCTAGACTCAATCAAAGTTATCAGACCCTAGAACCATAGGGTAAAGGTAGGGTCTGACCCACATGGTATGTGTATTTATACCATTCCTACATCCGACTCTTGCTTAACTCTATATACCCACTTATTCTGCAGTGCCTTCTTGCTTTTAGGGAGTTTGACCACTTTCTAAGTCCCATTGCTCCTCAACGACTCCATCTTGTCATCTATTGCAAGATTCAACTTGCGTACCAGCTCACTTCGTTATGCTTCTGTAAAATTCTCGGGTACTCCTCCATCAGTCAATAAGAGATAATAATTAGCTGGAGAATACCTGTCCGATGACCCAAGCTGTCTGGTAGATCTCCGCTGCAAAACTACTAGAGCTGGAGAACTTAGTTCTGCCTCGGCCTCCTGGTCAATCAATACTTTCTTCCTCCCACTTGAGTTCGAGATGTCTACCTCGACCATCTCATTGCTAAGACTCACAACATCTGATGCACTAAATCTGTCCTTGTACATTACCTTCTCATTGAATATGACATCTCGACTCCGAATGAACTTGTGATTTCTCTCATCCCAAATTCTGAAGCCAAAATAATCTCCTCCAATCCCAATGAACGTATATTTTATGGACTTGGCATCCAGCTTGCTCCTCTCAGCTATATCAATAGGAATATACGAAACACAACCAAATACACTAAGATAGAGAGAATCAACCTCCTTACAACTTCAAGCCTCCTCCGGTATCCCATTCTCCAAAAAGATTGATGGTCATCTATTGATCAAGAATACAGCCGTGTTGACTGCATCCGCTCAAATCATCTTTGGTAGCCCACACTTTAATCTCATGGCCCTCGCCCTTTCAATGAGCATCCTGTTCATCCTCCCCATGATGTCATTCTGCTGGGGGGTTTGAGCTACTATTGTCTCCTTGTGAATCCCATTCGCTACACAGAAAACCTTGAACTCGTACTCTCCATCATTATCCAATCTCAAGCACTTCACCTTAAGCCTATTTCATTCTGTACAAGGGATTTTCACTTTCTGAAGGCATCGATTATGTTTTAGAAAGTAAATCCATACCTACCTTGAGAAATCATCAATGAAAATTATGTAGTACGACACACCACCTAAGGATGCCACTGTTGCTAGGCCCTACAGATTGATGTGGACCAACTCAAGATTCTGCTCATTCAAGGACATCCCACCTCTCTAAAAGCTCACCTTCTTTTGCTTCCCAAGATCACAATGCTCACAAAGACCAATATCAACTGTCTTTAAGCCTGGTAGCTTCCCTTTCGAATACAGTATCTTCATCCCCTTCTCACTTATGTGGCCAAATTGACTATTTCCATAGCTGTGCGTCGTCTACTGCACCTACAAGATCAATACTATCATGGGTATTCTTCGTCATATACAACGTACCTTCCTTCGAACTTCGAGCTACTACCAAAGCTCCCTTGTAGATTTTCCAAGACCTGCAACCAAAGGTCACCGTATAACCTTCATCATCCAGATGCCCTCGGAAAGTAAATTCCTATTCAACCCAGAAATATGCCTCACCCCCTTTAATCGCAACAAAGATCCATTTGGGGTGCTGTTTCTAACATTCCCTTTACCCACAACCTGCAATGATTCATCATTCGCTAGATAAATTTTGCTGCAATCACCCAGGGTATACCGCTCTATCATCCCTGTGTCACTGCATGAATGGAATGATGCTCCAGAATCTAACACCCACTCCTCAAATGGACTGCTCATAATTAGGACCAATGTATCCTCGTGGTAGTCTGTTGTTGCGTAAGGTGAGTTGTCCTCCCTTTTTGGAGCCGTGCACTAATCCTGAAAGTGACCATACTTATCATAATTCTAGCACTGAACCGAGCTCTTGTCCTTTCTCAATTTGGACTTCGACCTGCTCCAGTCCTTCTTCGATTTCCCCTTTAATTTGGACCTCCCAATATTTCCTGCACTCAAACCTGCACCAGAGGCTACTCCAGATTCTCTCCTGCGAATCTCTTCACTCATAATCAAATCTCTCACCTCGTCCAACTTAAGCTGTACCTTCTCCACTAAGGCACTGACTGCAATAATAGTATCATTCCAACTATCAGGTAAAAAGCTCAGCAAACTAAGGACTTGTACCTCATCATCAAAGTTTATCTTAACCGAGCTCAACTGGAAAATTATTATATTGAACTCATTAAGATGTTTAGCCACCATCGTACTCTCCACCATCTTGAGGCTGAATAAACTCCTTATTATGTGCACCTTATTTGTGGCTTATGGCTTCTCGTACATCTCAGACAAGGTTTCAAACAAGGTCTCCAGCATCTTTGATTTTACCATATGCAAGGCAATGTTCCTGAACAACGACAAGCGCACCACGCTCATCATCTTCCTGTCCAGCAAACTCCACTCTTCTTCCTTCATATTTCTTGGCTTCTTCCCACTAAGAGGTAAGTGCAATTCCTTTCCATACAGATAGTACTCTATCTGCATTTTCTAGAAGTCGTAGTCCATGCCATCAAACTTCTCAAGAGGTGACTTTCCTTCACCCATCATGATTGCTCCCACCTTCCCCTAACCTTCAAGCTCTGATATCAATTGTTGGAAAACAATAATAAGCCAACAATCAAACGAGAACGAATCGAAATGAAGAAGACAACACGATTTGGTGACCTAGTTCATCAATAATAACTACGTTTGGGGGCGTGCCAAGCCAGATTTTTTCTACTAGGTTTTTTATGCGTCACAACACTTTGTCACACATTACAATGAGTATTACATGGGTTTATATAGAGGATCAACCCTAAATTGGCTTGGAGCTCTGGAACGAACTAAACAGAAAATAGATTTAAACGTACGCAGACCTAACTGGCAGCCGCAAATCACCTGGCGCCCGGTAGATCATCGAACCAGTGAGTCTTTGTTTCTCCCTAATGGTTGTCGCCACTTCACTTGCGGCCACCACTTTTCTTACGGTCGCTAACTCCTCTTACTTCAAACACGTCTGGCACTCGCTTGGCCCCTTAGTGAGTACGGGTACTCTTGCGTGGTATTCACTCGATCATCCAATCCCTTCTCGAGCACCATTCAAGCTCTATAACCCAACATGATTATATCTAAATTTTGACAATTTTCGCAGGCTATTCTCCAAGTTGGATTGATACATCTACGCCACTTCCATATAATCCGAATTAGACTTCAAATCTTTAAATTTTCTAAGAAGTTTAATCTGAGAACAAATTTCTTCCCCCTCTGTTTCTCCAATTTTAGTGTTTGATCGTTGAGCTCCTGAATGGATTCCTTCAGCACTCTCCATTCCTTATCACAGTGCTGTCAGTCCAGATTGATCTTTTTCCTCTCCATCTCAAGCTTCTTCAATTCCAATGCAGATTGTTCCAACTCTTTTACTGCCTGAACCTTGAGGGTTGTAATTTCCTGGAGCTCTTTTTGCTTCTGAAGGTCCAATGCTTTATCTTCTGCATCTCAACGCCCAATAAGAAATTTGCATGTTCTAGTTGAGCTTTGCTAAATGCTCCATTTTTATTTCTATACTCCTCTCTCTCCCGATCAAGCAACTTCATGTCCTTCTGATGTTAGTCTCTCAGTTCTCTTTCTCTGGTCTTAGACTATCATGTTCACATTTGAGAAACTGTTACGGATATGATACTGAGGTGTATTGTAGATATGGTGAGTTGAGTGATTGTGGATTAGCCAGCTGGATTAAGCAAAGCTTGGCTAGCAATTATTGGATCATATTTCTTTTGCATCACATCTAAAATTAGTAGCCAACATTTTTCAATGAGCTAAAAATAAAGAAAAGTAATAGAAAAAAAATCTCATGTAATGTAATCAAAATTGTTGTTACAAAGTTTTTGACAAAGTTGAAACTGATTATACCAATTATCAGAATTATGAACCACTTGATTGTGGGTTTGATTTTGTTAATTTTGTAGTAGATTGTATTAGGTCCTCTTGGTGCCTTTTATTTAAATCCTTACTTCTTTAGAAAATAATGAACCACTTGATTGTTAGAAGAATTTTTTTTCAAGATCGTATCGTCATTGGCCGGGGACATCAAAATCTTAGCCCCAACAGGAGCAGGAGGAAGAAACTATTTCGTTTTGTGGAGTGGTGGACCAAAGAACTTGGTTACTAAACTATCATTACTTCAAGTTGGAGACAAGGAGTGGATGGGAATCCTTCTATTAGATTCCAGAAACATGGCATTATATGTGCTAAGAATTTCAAAGTTGGAGCAAGAAAAAGTTTGGCCACAGAAAGGAGCAAATTTAAAAAAAAATGCCAAGCTGGCAACCTTGCAAGGAGACACTTTAGCTGTCTCGAACAGGGAAGAAGAATCCAAGGTGAAGAAAGAACTTGCTCTACTTTATAAGCAAGAGGAAATCTATTAGCATCAGAGATCTAGAGTGAATTAGCTTAACTATGGTGACAAAAATACCAAATTTTTTCACTCATCTGCTACTCAAAGAAGGCAAGTGAATGAGATTATCAAGCTCAAAGATTCTGATGGTACTTGGCTAGAGCATTAAGGCACCATTAAAGATAATATTCAGACCTTCTTCAAGGACCTGTTTACTGCAAGTCCTCTGGAGGATGCTTATGAAATCCTCAATTGCATCCCTCGGATGGTTACAAGAGAGATGTCCGAGTCTCTTAGTAAACAGATCATTAAAGAGGAAATCAGGCTTGTTGCATTCCAGATGGGAGGTTCTAGAGCTCCTGGACTCGACGGCTATCCAGGTTTATTCTTCCATAAATTTTGATTGGATGTTGGCACTGAATTAACTAAGATGATCATGAACTAGTTTAGGGATGAGATTATTCATATAGATATGAATAGGACTTTTATTATGCTTATTTCTAAGCATGAAAATCCTGAGCATGTCTCTAACTTTAGGCCGATCAGTTTGTGTAATTTTATGATTTATGCTAAGCTACTTTCTAATCGGATAAAGCCTCTCATGCCTTTGATTATGTCTAGCGCCCAGAATGCATTTATTATGGATATGAGCATCCAAGATAACATATAAATTGCTAACGAAGTTTTTCATTTCCTCAGGCATAGTAAACAGAAGAGGAATGGATCCATGGCTGTCAAGATTGACCTGCGTAAAGCATACGACATGGTCAGCCGGCAATTTATGGAGAAAATTATGAAGACTATTGGCTTCCCAGACAAGTGGACAAGATGTATCATGAGCTGCATAAGAAGTGTTTCTTATTCGGTGTTGGTAAATAGATCCCCCTTTCCTTGGTTCCTCCCTTCGCGAGGAATTAGGCAAGGGGATCCTATTTTCCCTTTTCTTTTTCTTCTTGTTGCTGACTCTCTTGCGTATTATATCAATTGGAATCATTCGCGTGGTATGCTTGTTGGTTCTAGTCCCGTGCTTACCCATGTTATGTTTGCGGATGATAATTTGTTGATGGTCAAATATGACATTAAGGAAGCTCATTCTTGGAAAAGGATTTTAAATGCTTTTGTTAATAAAACTGGCCAACATATCAACTTTGATAAATCTTGCATTCATTTTAATACTGGCCTCAAGACGCATGTTCAACGCGAGATTCTCCACATCCTTGGCATGAGTTTGATGAGTGATAATGATAAGTATTTGGGGTTCCCTCTTTCTGGCATCATTCCAAAACCAACGCTGTTAATTTCATCTATAACTCTATGTGGAAATGTGCTCAATCGTGGAAAAATAAAATGCTTTCTTCCTCTGGCAGGGAAATCATGATCAAATCTGTTCTTTTCTCAATTCCTACTTATGCCATGTTATATGTTTGCTTCACTAAGTCTATGTGTAGAAAGCTGGATAGTTTACTTGCTCGCGCCTGGTGGAGTGGGGATGTGGACTCAGGAAAAATCCACTGGCGTAGCTGGAGCAAGTTAGCTACTCAAAAGAAAGCGGGGGGTATGGGGTTTAGGAAGATAGAGGATTTCAACTAGGCCTTTTTAGGGAAACAGGCCTGGAGATTGTTGAGTAAGCAAGATTCCCTTTGTTTTTACCTCCTCGAGAGCATTTACTTCCCAAACTGTTCCTTTTTGCAGGCTGGTAAGGGAGGAAGGTCCTCTTGGACTTAGACAAGCCTGCACACTGGGTTGGTGCTGATTAAGCTGAATCTTCTTTGGCGAATTACTGATGGTGCTTGTACAAACATATGGGATGATGCCTGGATTGCTGGTCTTCCAAATAACATGATCACAACTGTGAGACCTGAACCTTATCAACAGATGAGGGTTTTTGATTTGCTAGACCCTTTAGTGGACACCTGGGACCCCGTCACTCTGCAGAATATAATCTCAGAATAGGAGATTGAAGCGATAAATGCCATTCAACCCAGGAGGGGTGTCAGAAGAGACAAGATCATTTGGACTCCTGCCAAGAATGTGGAGTATTCAGTGAAATTAGGTTATCATCAGATCCATTTTGCTCAGAATACTTTTGATCTATCTTCATCTATTTTCTGGAACAGGGTGTGGAAGCTTGATGCTTTCTCCAAAATTAAATCCTTTATCTACAGGGCTGTCCAAAATGCTTTGCAACCTGCTGACAACTTTTACAGAAGATCCATTAGGAGAAATCCTACTTGTGCTCTTTGTGAAGCTGACATAGAAGATGTATCCCATGCACTCCTGCTGTGCCCACACGCCAAGCTGACATGGATGCTCTCTCTGTTGGGCTTTAGGACAACCGAAGACACCATCCTGGATTTTAGATCTTGGCTCCAGACCTAGATTACCAACCTAGATTATGTGGAGCAAAATCACTTGATACAACATATTATTTTTACCTGTTGGCAAATCTCGTTGGCAAGAAACAAATGTGTGTTTGAAGGTAAAAGGCCTGATCCCAAGGGGACTTGGAGATGCGCTAATTACAAGTTGATGGAGTTCTCGTCACTTAGAGGCCCACTCACTCAAGCGCCTACTGAAGTCGCTCACTGTTGGAGGCCCCCGAAGATAGGTACCATCAAGCTTAACGTTGATGCTTCGTGGACAGCTACTTCTGATAAGGCTGGTTGCGCGGTGGCCTGTTGGAACCACGACGGCAACATAGTGGATGTCTCCATATCTACGCACAAGGCTAGAACGGCTATGGAAGCTGAGGCACTGGCGATTGGTGAAGTTGCGACTTTGATCCAGCAGCACTTTCCCTTCACCAAGATAATTGGTTAATCCGATAGCAAGGTTTTGGTTGATTTCCTCAACAATTCCTCTTCTACTATTGAGTGGAATATTGAATTGCTAGCATTGGAAATCCAAACCAATCTTTTGAAGTTCTCTCCCTTTGTCATGTTGTGTATGCATCTCGGCTAGCTAGTTTTGTTATGGATTGTCTAGCCAAGGAGTCTAGACTTGGGTCAAACCTTCGGGAGATTGTCTATAACCCTCCTCATGAGCTCATTTGGCTCTTTTTGTATGACTCTAATGATTAATATAAAGTTCTAGCTTCTTCCTTTAAAAAAAAAATCTTAGCCCCGATATTTTTTTTGAAAGGTAAATATTTTATAACTAGAATTACACATTGTCAGAAATTCTGTCAAGTTATTTACATCTTGTACCGTTACGCCAAATGTGATTTGATCTGCCCTCGTTGTTATCCACAATCACACTCCCATCTCTCTGATTGCAATCGATTAGGTTGTTCCTATTAAAATGGTACTCTTCTGCTTTAATTTCTGTATAAAATAGTCTCTCTCTCTCTCTCTCTCTCTCTCTCTGTGGGTGTCTTCTTCCTGCAACGTGCGGGCACAAATGATTATAGGAGCCAAATAACCCTAATCGTCTGTGCTCCAGATAATTAAATGGGTTGTATTTTCCTAGCACAAACTTCTTACAGGCTTCCAAAGGACGGCGCAGCTCATGGATGTGGAAAAGCCTTCACGTATGGAAAGAAGTAGTTAAAGAAAACATCCATTGGCGAGTGGGTGATGGAAGGCAGATAAATATATGGGAGGATTTATGGTTGCCTGACTCTACGAGTGGGCGGGTCACTACTGATAAACCTCTAGAGATTGGCCCATGTCTGGTGGAGGACTTCCTAAATGTTGAACATGACGGCTGGGATGTGCCTTTCATTGAGTCTTGTTGCTGTGGAAAGGGTATAAGAACGTCAAGATTGCCCGAGACAGATCTGGAGTGGTTGTCCCAAGGTCGGCCTAACAGAGGGGAAAAAAAGAGCTACAAGTTATGGGCTAAGCTAAGGAAGAAAGATAAAGAGTAACAATTGTTGTTATTGTGTGTTGGTGATGGATTCTCCTTTGTCCAAGTCCTCTTTATATAAGCCCTTTTTATATGGACGTCCTCGACCTAGTCCCGGCCTCAAGAATAGGATAACTCACATTACGTTGTTTACATCTCAACCCGATTTAGAATGGGAAAATCTAGGCCATCTTTCCAAAACAAAGAGATTCGGCCTCGACAGGAATGATCGGGCCGTGATGACCAAGCAACCCAGCCTAAATAAGAACATTCCAAGTCTTGCCCAAATATTGGAAGATCCCACTCAGTTTAGGAAAATTCTCGAGTTATGACTGATCATTAAAGAACCCAACTCTAAGATAGGAAGATCTCGTCCTGGTCTAGTATAGAAAAATCCCAACTGCGTCCAAGCCAACCCTATGTACCGACCCGAGTGCTTGTCCCAACTGGACTCCAATGGGCTGACAATAGCCAAATTAACGGGTCAAGAACACCCGAGGCAGATTAATAAAAACCCAAGTCCAATAGACAAACCAGACAGATGGGTTAATATGAGCAAACTACCAAATGGGCAGACAACCCGAGTAGGCGCATCGAGAGCGGATGACCATGCAGATCAATGCGAGCAAGCGAACGAAAGAGGACGACAGATGCGAGCGAGCGAACTACTAATACGAGCGAGCGAATGATCGATGCGAGTGAGCGGATGACTAGAGCTGGCGAATCCATGCAAGCGAGCAGACTACTCGAGCTGGCGGATCCATGAAAGTAAACGGATAACCCGAGCCGGTAGATCCATACAAACGATTGGATGACAGAGCAAGTAGTTGACGCGAACAATCGGATTGTCCTTTTGGAAAATCGATCGTCCTCTTAGAGACTGATTGGCCTCCTGGAGACCGATCGTCCTCTTGGAGTTGGACTTCATCATGAGACCGATCTCAAACCTTGAAGTCATTTTCGAACTCCAACAGGGACCAAGGCTCTCAAGATCAAGGCTGGCCGAGACCGAGGTTGTGACGAGATAAAATTCATCACGAGATCAAAGCTAAAACAGGATCAAGGCCGGCGTGGGACCAAGGCCATCACGAGACCAAGGCCATCACAAGACGATCATCACGGGAGTAATGCGAGCACGAAGCAAGATTAGGTGAGCGAGCGAGTGGTCGAGCTCACCCCCAATCTCTCCAAGATGAGCTTGCTCGCTCCACCAGGTGAGCTCGCTCGCTCCACCAGGTGAGGTCATCTTTAAATGGATTTTGACCTCTTTCGGGTTCGAATCTGAAGACACCGTAAACTACAAAGTTGTAGAATCGGAGGTCCGAGGCGGAAGCGGTGGTTTTTCTACCAAATGTGACGGTCCTTAACGAGGCAACCAGCTCCGAAACTTCAAGCCTTATTTTGACCTTCCTCCATGCCTAATTAGCCAAGGATCTTGAAATATAAGTTGGAGATCCACCTCTTAGATTTTCATGGCAATAAGAATCACGTTATTCCAAGATCCAGGTAGAGTGTTACAGCCAATTTCTCGAGAATTGACATGACTATCTTAGTACCCACCATGTGCTTGTAAAAATGCCAAAACTTTCGTCCCTGACTTTGTGCTAGGCACCGACTTCGTGAACGTGGACCTCGAGCCGAAGCTCGTCTCCAAAGATACATACCTCGTATCAAATCTCACTTTCATGAACGCAAAATATTTGACCTCCAAGTCCATTTTCAACGTTCATGATAAAGAGGCCAACACGGATGTGGCGTTGATTGAAGTGGCGTTGGAGTTGATCCGTGAGAAATTCCCCAACACGGATGTGCAGTTGCTGTCGGACAGCAAGGTGGTTGTCGACTTTCTAAATGGACGGCTGCAAGTCATTCGCTTGGTAGCTTGAGAATGATTCTCTTATCGCTAGAAGTCGTCTTGCTATGTTGCCTAGGTGTTCGCTTAGTTACACGCCTAGGATCGCTAATGGGAAAGCTAATTGGATGTCGAAGTTGGATCTGTGTGCTTCCAATTGCTCCGTATGCCCACCACCTGAACTGGCTACTATTTTGTACCATGATTTCCCAGGCTAATGCAATATACTACTTGAGTTGGTCCTCAAAAAAAAGGAATGGGTACTTGGGGGAGTGGGGATAAAACCTCTCTAAAATAAATTTATTATAAATTTAGAAAAATCTATTATAAATTCAGTAAAACTTCTGTACAATAATATTCTTAGGACCGAAAAAAATATCACTTTAAAAAAGTTATCACATAATAAAAATTTAGTATTTTCTCTCTGAAAATATTAAAATTGAGTTTTGGAGCAATGAATATGTAAATAACAAAAAATTATTTGTCTATATTTAAGTCACCTAAAATATCGATTTATAGCGTTATTCAAATGGTACACTCGATTAGAATATTTTTTTTACAATAAGACGATGATCATAAAGACTATTTGAAGACAATCCAAAAGAAGAATGATGATGTAAAATTTACCAAACAAGCAAGTCTAGGATAAACTAATATCTTAAAATATTTTTAGCATTCGTAAAGTATGTAAAAATATGTGTAATTTTTAAATTATCACTTCGTGAGAAAATTAGGACCGAAATTTAACACTAAAATTTTTTGAAAAAATATTAGTTATTACGATAGAAAGATTATTAAATTTTAACCTTCATCTTTACTCGGGACCAAAAATTTTTATTAATTTATATAAAATCATTTTATAGAAATTTTAACGTATTAGTGTTACGACTACTGACTACCGAGAAGACTTCACAATTTATGGGAAAATTGAGCGATCTCCATGTAGTTTTTTTTGGTAGGAATATAGTGACAAATACTCACTAATCTTATCTTTATTAACTACCTGCTGAAATCATAGTACCATGTAGTTTTGGCAATAATGCTATGCGAGTGACATTTTTTATTACTCTATAAGAGTCGCGTAATTTTAAATTCTATTCACATATTATTCTTGTGCTTTTATTTTTAAGGATCAAACCCAATTTTTTTTTAAAGTAATCTAATATATTAAAAAGCATATAATCATTTGGTCTAATAAGTAAATATTACATATTGTCAATAACTGCACATACTAACTAACATTTAAACCAATATTGTCTCAAAAAAACATTCAAACTAAATTCAACACCTCTTGATCTAGATATGTAGTCAACTAAAACTTGGCGTCGGTATTTCCTCTACTTTTTTTGAGCTAGATATGTAGTCAACTTTACTTGTTACCTTAATTGCGTGCCCAATTTTTCATTAATTTTTTTCCAATAATATTTAGAAATTTTAAAAAAATCAAACTAAATGGAAAAAAATTCAAAAAGTCAAAATAATTGAATAAAAAAATAAAAAATTTGAATTTGGATTAATTCAATTTGAATTCGATGGTTTATAATTCGAATTCATCCTAGACGAATTGAATATGAATCATAGTTTTGATGATTCGAATTCGTTGAATTATAATTATAATTTGATTCGTAGACATTCCTAGATATAACGGAGGTTCAAAATTCATACCTTACAAGGTGTAATTAATTGGTGTAAATATTTACGTAAAAAAAAGCTAGAAAGAGGTTTGTTAGCGGTTTATGTGCGCGCCAGGTGGCTGTCGTTTCGATCCCGATTCTAGAGTTTGCATGGGCGGGCTTGAACATTTGGGTAAACGGATTTGGTTTGTGAAGTCCGGCCCATCCGAATTTAGGCCCATTAACTAACAAATACAATTAGGTACCACTTTTTTGAAGACTTGAATTCTATTTCTGGAATATAATCTGTGTGTAAGAACACATATATTAGGATGGCAGAGAAAAAGATATGGGAGGAGAGAGTGATAGTTTATCGATATTTTTGAGGTTTTAGGCTCTCTTTTTTTCCCTCCTTGCAGAGGGTTGTTGGGGTTTTAGGCATTAAATCTTCCATTAGTCGAATCATAAGAACCGAATCATACATTAAGGCAAGATATAGAGATAATAATGTATTTTACGTTTTAAAAAGGTATCCTATTCCTAGTCCTGATATGGTATTACTCGGACTTTGAAAGTTCAAACCTGTTATCTTAAGCGAGTGAAATTTTATTGTACAATCCCATCAAGCCATTAAAAAGTTAAGACATGCCGACAAAATAAAAGAGATATTTCCTACGTGGGAATTGATAAGATAAAGCTCCATCCTTCTGTGATCATGAATTGCTGTCTCAAAATTAGAGGGAGATACCCAACTCAATTATCAATCCATCCTTACCCCACGCCTTATCCCAATTAGCAATAGTGGCACAATTATTGGATGCCAAGGGTATGCTATACTTTCCAATAAACCATATAATACGCATATAATTATTATTCAAATATTATCGAATCAACTTGTCGAAGTTTATGCTCAATAAGACTATAAAAAAAACCATAAAAGAATTTGCATCGACTAAATTCTCAGACATAATTAATACTCAAATTCAAAATTTCTAATATTAATAAGAGATTTAATACATACATTTCGAATCATACTTGACTCATAATTAACGTCGGCTAAAAATTTATGCACATGTGCATGACGTGTGTTGCATTTGAACAATCCACAGGTAACGCTCCCTTACCGCACACATTCACGGGCCATGTTCCTCCACTGCCAACACCCCATCTGTGCCAATAGACCCTCTCACAATTTAGGAGGCAATCCCACAATTATTGTATGTCATTTTACCCAACCACCGGATCAAGTTCCAGGCTAATGTTGGCATCGTCACTCACAGAAGTGGGAGTGACATGGGGTTCCCCATGTTTCACCAATCTTAAACGCAAGCAATGATGTTTGTATGTGAAAGATGTTACTGCTCGAATTTTTTTATATAAGTCCATATTTATTAATATCAAAGAAAAGAAAAGAAAATAAGAAGTACATGAAAATCAACCCGCAAAATAAATTGTTGCTAATTCTCATGCGAAAAGTTTTTGAAATCCGAAAGATACTAGGTCTCTTTTCTCCTGCCAAATATTCCTACTTTGGACCCGGTTGCTAACTTCATTTTTTGTGACCCCAGGATAAAATTCACTGTGAAATCCTTGTAGAGGTCAGTTTGTCTTTTTTGCTTTAATGCTCGAGCTTGAATGAGTTTAATTGGTGTTAGAGATATTACATAATTTTGAAGAAAAATTCGTTGGGCTGCAAATTCTTTGGCTGCGAAAGATGTTACTGCTCGAACTTTTTTTTAATATAAGTCCACATTTATTAATACCAAAGAAAAGAAAAGAAAGAAAAAAGTACATGAAAATCAACCCGTAAAATAAACTTCTGCTAATCCTCATGCAGAAAGTTTATGAAACTCAAAAGATACTAGGTCGCTCCTCTCCTGCCAAATATCCCTACTTTGGACCCAATTGCTAACCTCAATTTTTGCGACCAAGGGATAAAATCCGCTGTAAAATCTTTGTAGCAGTCGGTTTGTCCTTTTGCTTTAATGCTCGAGCTTGAATTAGTTTAATTGGTGTTAGAGATATTACGTAATTTTGAAGAAAAAAACAGGTATTGTTGCAAAATAGAGTCCAAGTTGGGCAAGGTAATTACTGTTGGCTTTAGCTTTATGATGAGGAATCGGTGCAATTAAGCTTTTGTTTTGATGCCCTGGCCCCCACCAATTGAGAGGGATTGGGAAGAGAGAACACAAATGACAAATCAAATGAGGATGATTCTCAAAAAGAAATGAGGACGATGATATCCGACTCTCTGACTAGGCTCTCCATTTTTTGTTTCGTCAAATTTCCAAATGATGACTCTACACTTTTGCTCCTAGCAACTTTCAACTCTTTATTTTTCACACCAATGGACATATGACAGAGATAATTGACAATTTGTAATTTTTTGTATAAAGATTTTTCTGTAAAAAACTCTGTTTTTCATGGACTTGAACTTTACAAACTTAATTTTCTTCCGGTTTACTTACCCCAAAAAAACTTAATTTTCTTCCACAGAATCCATTTTTTAGGGAATGATTCACTTTTAATATTCGCTATTGAATAACGGGATATTTTTTGCAAATAAAAAAATTAATTAAATCTCTTATGAAATATTAACCAGAAATTTCTTACGCTCCAAAGTCTCATCGTGCTTTTGCCCTCTTTTTTTTGAAAGTTAACACCCATTAACCATATATTATGTCCCAATCAAGTGGGAAAATCAGTGAACATAATGTTTGGCTCCTGTTTCGGTTTTGGCTTCTATAGATGGTGGAGATGCTCAGACTATGGTACCTGAGAAGGTTGGTAGACAAAACACTCAATTGAGTGCGGATTGAGGATATTTCTATGGAATCGCCTAATATGAGTCCGCAAACTATTTCGTCAATTGTTACGGAACCTTTGACTCCGATTTCAAGCACTAGCTCATTTTTTATAGACTCTCAGAGTTCACAGGGTGTTAATTCAGTTTCGAGCAAGAAAAGTGCGCACAAAAAGAGTTTTTAATCGGGTTCGAGTTTGTGATTGCATTTGTGAGATTCGAATTTAAAAAAAAATTGAAACTAGAAAGGCCACCTATGTCGATGTGGGAGGGGTTTTGTCTAGCGGATCTTCGAGTTCCAAAGGCTTTAAGCACAAGTGTCTCTGGCCCGTATTACTTGGCAAGGAAACTCTGATTCTACAGGGCTCGTCCACGACTATTTAAGGTCGCCTCTCTGCTTTACCTTCTACAGATCCTATGCATATTCCGGGTCAAGAGGGTAATGAGGTCGTTGCTTTTTCTGACAACGATGATCTTCCGGAGTTGTTGAAGTTCATAGGTTTGTTTACGAAGAAGATGAAGACAATTTGGGCGAACAAGGTCGATTCGCGGCCGGAGTTTGAGAATTTCGACCTAGCGCCTGCCAGGAACACCCGCTTTCAAGCGAGGAAGAGGACTCAGACTGCCTACACCGGTGAGGATCTACGCTGGTCGGAGCATGCTATGGACTTTTGATGAGCCCCGGCTGATTGGTATCACCCTTGACTACCTGACTTGTGGGTTTGCTTAGGTGAGTTACTCGATATGACAGCGGATCTTCCACTATGGTTACCCATTTAGGCCTTGACTTTACTTTTAGTCTTTTTTTCTGTTTCTCGTCTTTCTCATCCCCATTATGTAATTTTTTTTCTTATTAATAAAAGTTTATAATTTAGATTAAAAAAAAGTACATCCAACTCCGCGGGGCAAGAGACAATCCAATCCTCTGGGAGAGAGCCTACCTACAGCTTTTACATAACCAATTAGCTAATTAGTTAAGTGTTCTAGATATGAAATGTAGGAAACAATTGGGCAAATGAGACAATAACCCACGAAGAGGAGAGATAAAGTCTTCAATTTGCCAATGAACGCGGATGATTGGATCATTTACAAAGAAGTAAGCGAAAAAGCAATCAGTTTCTACCCAAACCGAAACACCAAGAAGTTTGAGCTGAACGGAAGAAAAAACCAACTCCAACGCAAGTAGTTCTGCCTCCAAAAGAGATGAGGCGATGCGAGAACATGTTTGACCATCAGTAATGTGCCTACCCTCTTGGCTGCTAGTAACTAGATATGTCACCACAATTAATATGTGATTTTAAGTTGAAACCCATAGGGCTACAAAAATAATAATAAATTTTCTGCACAAAGCAATGTAATTTTTTGGTTGGAACTTTCATGTTGATTGTTCTCCAATTAAGTGTGCTGGAGTTAAACTTTGGTGGATGTAATTAATTTTTTTAATTAATACAGAAAATTTACCCAAAAAAATAATTCATGTTGATTGTTCTCCAATTAGGTGTGCTCCGGTTGAACTTTGGTGGATGTAATTAATTTTTTTAATTAATACAGAAAATTTACCCCCAAAAAAAATGCAATTCCAGTTACTTAAATGTGAACGACTCGAGTGTGTTTTGACCCAACGGATGCTCGTCGTTGATTCGTTGAGAGGACCATCGGAAAAATCTAGTGTGTGAAAATATTAATGTGTTCGGAAGTAATCAAACTCGAGATTTTTTGGTAAAAAAATTAAAGGGCATGACAAAATAATTATCTTCATAATAATCATTATGTCCCTGAATAATTAAAATCGAGGATTTAGCTTTTTGTATTTTCCAATATCGGACCAAGCTATGAACATTTTAACAACCATTAAGAACAATCACCACGTAGGCGTGCTGGGTACTTTATAGTAGTTCAAAACTAAGAGCGATTTATTATTTTAGGCATGCTCGAAATTCGTCAGCCATGACCCATTCAAATTACTAGGAAACGAATAGTTGTATTGGACGAACGCGATCAGAAACTTGGGCACCCGAAATTAATATTGTATATAGAGTCCATAGATGAGTTGGTGTAATTATCGGGGATTTATATATAAAATTAATCAAATTACCAAAAAATATAACTTTATAATTACTCGCACACGTCCATTAGCAAAACGACAGCAAAAGAGGGAAAGTTTTGCTGTTAAAATTTGTGGAAGATCACCGTGAATGTTATGAGACCGATCCGGAGTGCTCGCTCGTACTTTGGCGATCGACAAAAACATCATCATTGATTTCACACCTCCTAGTCGGAGCTCGACCCTAATCTAAATCTACATTCGAATTAATATATCTGAATCATGATTTATGGGATTCATGATTATAACTTTTATAAATAAAATTATATAAAACAGGTCAAACCAAAAACCAATGTGGGAGGAAAGAAGCACCACAAAACTTTATCCTAAATTCTCTCCTCCATATTGTCAAATTCAAACGCTCCATAATCATCAAATCTCCACGGAATCGAATGCCCATCATCCCATATCATTTGTGGGCCCTTTCTGTCTCTCTACACATGACAAGTGGCATATACTATCCAATTATTTATTACCCTTGCTCTACATGGCTTTTATATATTGTTGTCTTTTATGTGACGCAAAATAAGCATTTGCTTGAAAACTATATAGTATTCATGACGTCTGCAGATTCGATTAATACATATTAATATTGCGTTTAAATTATGGTAAAGTTTTTATTTTAAATATTAAATATTATTATATTTTCAAGAATTCTTGCTCAAGATTTTTTTAATTAAATTAAAATAAATAATATGGAGGCTCAGAACCTGAAAATTGTGCAGGCTCCTGTTGTTGATTTGGGAGCTGGGCAGCGAGCTTTCGCTATTACTGCTATAGATTTTGGCTGCTCACTTGACGGTGTTGATGTCGCTGCGGTGGCTTTGGAAGATGACTGGTTGGAGCAGCTATAGCTGGCTTCGGATGCGGTGGTTCAAGAAGTCGTGTCGCTGCCTCTGGCTGCCCGTAAGAAGATTTGCAAGGACAATTTGATCCAGTCGACCCCGACGAGATCGAGTTGTCGAGAAAGGAAGCTCACGGAAAAAGCTGCTGTCCTCTTAAGTTTCCGTTGAAAAAACAGAAAATCATGTCACCTAAGAGACCTTTGTTGGAAACATACCAACTCACGTACTTAAAGCCGCTCGGATCATCGTCAAGTAGACAATCCATTCCACAACTGATTCTTCAACATCATCATCTTAAGCCACAAAGTTGACCAAATTTAACAAGTGTCAAGGGCACGTTTGGTTGCCCCCCCCCCCCCCCTCCTCCCGCCCCGCTCCCGCTCCCTCCCCCCGCTCCCTCACCCCATCCCTCCCCCAACCCACGTGGCTGCCAGAGAGGTTGGTCTCTACGACCACCCCTCCGGTTTTACTGTCTTAATTTGTCACGACCAAAATCTGTGGTCGGTGACCGGCGCTAGACTTTGACTACTTAAATCACACACAAAGATCTAGCCAGCCTCAAACTTATTCTAATTCTTATAAATCTTAAACCATTAAACTTATAACTAAAACCTATATTATCTTACTTTTTAAATACCAAAATTTTACAACCAATTGTCAAGCTTTGTTCGATTAAACAAAATTAATACTCTCTTAATAATTAAACATTCCCAAGATCAAAGCAAATCTTGTGACTACGGAGCTTCTAGATGAAAGAGCAAAATACAAACTCGAGACCTCGAAGCAAGTTCTGGAGAACAAATCGGACTTAGTACGATCAGAGTAGATCTCTGAGCCAACACAACTCGTGTACGAATTCCTGCAAAACTGGTAGGTGGGGGTGAGTGTTTTGGAACACCCAGTAAACAAATAAGATATGCATCGTAATTTATTTAGCTACTCAATGCACAAACATTCCTAAAACATGCATATAACTAATATGGAAAATAAATTATGCAGAGATGCACATTATTCCAAGATCATGCTTACCAGAAGACCAAATATAGCATATAATCACAAAGTCACAAAAACATGAGCAAACTACGCAACGTCCCATTCCGTCACGCAATTTGACACATGAACACATAATTCCAAAATCAAATCACAAAACAGGACGAACGTTCGGCAAGTTCTAGATAGTGTCACTCCAACTCCAACACGAGGATACCATATCTCAAAGGCGCCATCAAAATCCAACCCCGCCGGCCAAACAAATCATATCAGAATCCATTGTATCCTCATTATATGTGCACATATGCCAACATTCCCGGTTGGTCACGGGTAGACCTCTGCCTACTAGACGTCCATATCACAGAGCAGAGCCATCCATATAACAGACTTTCATATCATAACAAATTCATAGGCTCCCAAGATATATCAAACATATCCAGTGCCCCTCTGGGCCAGATTAAACAAACTTTCACAAATCATAATGTCATACCATATGCTCATATAACAAATGCACAGTATGCACTCAAAATACCATATTCAAATATGACAAATAAATAGAGTGCGCCAAATAAAGCACGAGTCACATATTATTTGTTTACCAATTTTGTCCAAAAAATATCTGAAATGATCGTACACCTTCTGATTCACACATTTCTTTCACTTGAATTCAAATTCAAATTGAGTCAAGTGTTCCTCAAATTTCCCACCTCGGAAGTACATCCTCGA
This sequence comes from Hypericum androsaemum, assembly GCA_963995505.1. Classification (NCBI taxonomy): domain Eukaryota; kingdom Viridiplantae; phylum Streptophyta; class Magnoliopsida; order Malpighiales; family Hypericaceae; genus Hypericum; species Hypericum androsaemum. The sequence goes on along the minus strand of OZ023181.1, from coordinate 15,541,714 downwards.
ACCTGTTAGAGCAAAATACTTCAACTAGGTTGGTACAAACTTTATCTTAGGTCAAATAATTTAATTATCTTCCCAAATCTTTCGACATGTTTTATCACCGACAATACTTTTTCCACTATCACCATTTCCCATTTCATAGTTCTCTTTAAATCCTCATCCATTTTAATTTACAAACTTGATTAATTAGTTTCACTACAGTTCCTCGTCAAATTCACTTTGTTTTCTTTACTCATGCATATTTTAATCTCAACTGTAAATACAAATTTCCAACATCGAAATAATTAACTTGCCGTTTACTTCTTTTCCTCTTCTCATTACAGCATCTAAATCATTGTTTATAATGTGTACTTGATCTATATTACAAAAATTTCGATACAACCTGGCTTTCAACTTCAGTCCTTGATCTTTTTATTAGCTCCTAAGATTTTCCATCTACGTTAAAAATTTCAATAGCTAATCCAAAATCATTTCAAGGGGAATCTCTAGTTCACAGTTCACAGTGACTTTAAAACTAACATATTAAATTTTCTACATTAGAAATATAACTTTTACTAAAATCATACCAATTAACTTACCCTAATTACAATCTTTACTCATTTCCATCTTATCATCTTTAGAAGTTTCTAATGCACACAATAGACTTCATACCTCTACTGTCCCCACAATTGTCGAGTTTCCGAATCTGTAATATCATTTTAATGAAGCGAGTAGAAACAAGAATTTTTAACAAATAAACAATTTACCTTCTTATGTTTTTACGGCTGTTTTCCTTTTCACCGCTTTGCTTTTCTATTACTAAGGATGGGTTCTCTTTCTTCCATTTCATTTCTGCCACCCTTCTCCTCTTTTACTTTCGGTGACTCTTTTTTTTTACGGTTAAAGGTGGATCTTATTTAAATCAGCCAATTTTAGCCTACTTTTCTATTTTGAGTTTCGGTGGCAAATTATACATGCTGCCACGTTTTCATCTTTTCCTTTCCTTGCCACGTTTTTAGCTAAATTTTGGTTTACCTATCTTCATCTTTCTTTTCTGATTTATCTCTTCCTTTTTTTAATGTCCTCAATTAACAAAATTAAACTAGTTCACTTTTATCTAATTATTTTTGTCCTTTGCTATCTCTTCAATTGTTTCCATGAAATTCATGAGAAGTTATCATATTTCATGACTTGCCACATTTTCTAGTGTGGTGTCACATTTTTTTATATTGTTAATTAAGTTCACAAACTTAATATTATTTAGTATCTCAATTTAATTTATACTAAATAATATCTAACCACCTTTCTAATATTTCTCGATACCAATTTGCATTATTATTTTCTAATATAGCATATTCTTATCTTACAAAATGACCTAGCATATTTGACTAATTCTAATTAACTTCCAATGATATAGTTGGGCATTACATAATTAATGCTTCCCTCGGCTAGGGCTTCGAGTTCCACCACCGTCGCTGCTGTTCCGATGTCTCCAACGGCTCATTGAGACCCTTAGATGGAGGTTTTCAGCCGCCGTCGCTTAATCCCTGCCCTTCGCTAGGGATGGATCCGAAAGTTCTCATGGCTCTTCAATCCAGCATCCTTCCTCTCCTTCACCAGTTCTACACCTCTCTTGCCCCATTAGTCGGTAACCCTTCACAGGCCCTGGCTCATGGGTTGACAGAGGGTGCGGGGCAGGCTGCGAAGGGTGCGAGACCTACACCTTCAGGGGATATACAAGCGAGCAAAGATGGGGTTGCGGAGACTACTGTGACACCGACTCCTATGGCTCCAGCGGAGAACGCCATGAAGAAGATGTCCTACACGGCCGCGCTCCACCCGCGATCTGACCGGGTCCAAGAAGGTACGTATATTAAGCCAGTCTTCGATGGCGAGCATATGGTCGTTGAATTGGATGCAGATAGATCATCAGTTTGTGCAAACTTTGGGAAGCGCATTTTGATTGGAAGGTTAGTGATGCTGAGAGGCGCCAAACCATGCTCGACATTTGACTTGAAAGCTGCTATCTTCAAAGTTTGGTCTGTGCAATCGTGGAAGTTGCTTCCTCTTGGCCTGGGGTACTTTGGTTTTCAGTTTGAGAATGAGCACAATAAGAACATAGTTTGGAGCTCTTCAGAATGGAGACTTCCTCAGGGATGTCTCTACTTGCAGCTATGGGTACCCTATTTTAAGCCCACGAAGGTTTCCTCTTCTTTTACGAAAACTGCACCCACGGGTTGAAGCTGAAAGTAATAGACATGAAAATTCTAGGGAAAAGCAGGTGATGGAGGATCAGGATCCCAAGAGGTCCATGGGGAAGCAGGTGTGGCAATAAAAGAATGAGTGCTCTCCTAGTTCACCAACCAGCATTGAAGTTGAGGAGTGCTCATCTCTTGCCCTTATTACTGTATTGGAAAACTTTGTGCAACAGGTAGTACGCGAAGAGGAGGATCAAGAGGATGGTGATTCGGTGGTACTTCATGTCCCTGATGTCTTTTTTGTGCATGGTACATGTGTTGCAGAAAAGGACTTGATTATTGACTCGCATGTTAGGAATGTCAAGAATTTGGGATACATTCATGATATTTTGCTCCTTCCGAAGGGAGCTATTGCTACCAAGGCTAACACTTTCGATGTTCCTGGTGATGATGCGAGGGAAGAGGGTGAAATTCTACCTAGTGATAAATGTTCTCCATTAAATACAGGTCAAATTGTGGTTTCGAATGATTTGGTCAAGTTGATGGTGCTTGATAAAGTTCCTAAGCAGTTTCCAATGCCAAGTACAAATAACATATAGGGGGATTGTGGTGTAATGATTGAGGAGGTTTCGCCCTCCCAAGATACAGGTCAGGTATTTTCAGGCCCGATTATAATAGAGCCGTTGACGCCAGCTTCACATGTGACTGACTCATCAGGTTCTAAGCCTAGGTCAGCATCGGGCAAGAAAAAGGGGCGCAAGAATGGCCCTTCCTCGGCTAAGTTATTGGCATCACTGTCTCCTGAGGATTTGGCAATGGCTGAGGCTAGGAGGGCAGCATTTGTTGCAGCGGGCGGGATTTTACGTACTCGCTCATTCGGTTCAAAGGGCTCTAAGCATAAGAGTTTGAAGCCGAGTTTTCTTGGCAAGGGAACCCCAATAATACAGGGACCGTCCTCATCTATTTTGGGCAGCGCCTCTGCTTTACCTACTATAGATCCCATGCCTATCCCAGGTCAAGAGGGCAATGAGGTTGTTATTTTTTCTGACAACGATGATCTTCTGGACTCGTTGAAGTTCATGGGTTCGATTACGAATAAGATGAAGAACAATTGGGCGGAAAAGGCAGATTCACAGACGGACCTAGAGGACTCCCATCTACCACCTGCCAAGAACACTCACTTTCAAGTGAGGAAGAAGACTGGGACTACCTATGCCAGTAAGGATCTACGTTGGCTGGAGTATGAGGTAGACTTTTGATGCACCGCGGCTGATTTATCATCCTGGACTACCCGTGTTGTGGGTACCCCTACACATCTTCCTCCAACTTGTCCCCGCGGGCTAGGAAGAGGAACGCGAAGAAATAGAAGAAATGATCGCTTTAGATCATTGGTTCCTTCATCGGCCTCGCTATCCCTCAAATTTGTAGGGTCGAGTTCTTCTTTATGGCGATAGGCTTACTGTTTTGCGATTTTCTATTCGGCCTGTGTGTTTGGCTTCTCTTCTGTTTCCTTTTCCCCTTCTTGTAACTTTTTCGTTTCTTTGAGTAATAAAGTTTCTTTTCGCAAAAAAAAAGGCCTTCGTTGGAGCTTTGATCCTCCTCAACCTATGCTCTTTGTGCACTTTCTTAGGTGTAATTAGGGGAAGATGTGGTACTTTTGGTGAAGTCATACTTGGTAATGGACTAGATAAAATTTATCTTTGTTTAGATATGTTTCTATTTAGTTCTTTGGGAACCCGGATTTTGTACTCAACGTACAATTGAATATAATTATGTTGTAATTATCTTTGGCGAGTTAATACAATTTACTTATAAAAAAAGAAGATATATAAAGAATAGTGATTAATGACATAAGAAAACACCTGCTAGATTATATATTTGGCTATGGATAACGAGATCAGGAACTGTTCTTGTTAATTAAATATTGGTCTGATTAATTTAATGGTACATGTAATTATCTCCAATCGTCCTTCTCAAAACTGAAAGTTGGGGAGGATAGCATCTACCTTTTTCCTCCTTTCTCTATCTCTGATATCATATCTTTGGTATTTACACGAGGTCCGTAGTTGCACTGCAATCTCGTACCTTTTTACGAGGGAATTCGTAAATATTACCTAATATTAATATAGACAATTCACCTTTCAAAAAAAATATTGGTATTTTTTAAATCTCTCTGCTGTGTCAAAGTCAATGTCTATCGACTACTGGGTCTAAAATAAATGGCGATCCTATTTACCTTTTGGCATACGGCCACTTACTGACCCAAAAAATGGGATGATCCCTTTGGCCTTTTCTGTTAAAAGTGCACTCAACGTTAGTGCTTTTATGTTTTTTTAAGAGAAAAAGTGGCGCGAAAACTATATTAAAAGACGAGTTACAGACATAAAATAAGAAATCCAAGCGGAAATACAGACACAAGACAAGATATCCAACCAGAAAACGAAAGTCAGTCTGATAACAGCAGGGTGGCACAGGGGGGGAGCGATGGGCGGTCGATAAAGCACGAAGGCCGACGACCGTGGCGTAGTTCTACCAAAGCAAGTTTTGGCTAAAAATTTCAAGACATTGTCAAGAGGGCATCTGAATACATACAAGAAATACTCAGATGAGAGCCAAGGTCGACGTAAATCAACCGAGACAAGGTTCTCCACCCGCAACCATCGAACAAGCAACGAGATCCGAATGGATCTCAGATCACGACGACCCAAGCAAAAGCATAAATAGAAAACAAACAAGCAAAAGCCAGACGCAGCCAATAAACACGTGTGACTGAGCATAAGCAAAAGTAGATAAACAAAAAAATACAACGAGAACAAACAAACACAGGAAAGCAATAAAATAAAAGCAAAATGCAGAAAGCCGATCAGGGAGGAGATCGGAGACGACCATCCTCCCCGGGGACTGCCGACAGCCTCAAACGAGGCCAGCCGTAGAGATCAGGCTAGGCAGGCGGTGGCGACGGAGAGCTGGTGGCGACAGAGAGTGGGCAGCGTTGGACTAGAAAGATTACTTCTAAAGTGGATTGCTTCATCTGGCTTGCACTCAGCAATAAGCTTCCTACAAGAGACAGTTTAATCAAGTTGCACAGATTGAGTACGTGAGACTCCTTATGCCCCTTTTGTCTAGATGCCGATGAGTCTTCTTGCCATATTTTATTCCACTGCAAAGCTACTTGGTCTCTTTGTAACATTTTTACGAAAAATTTGGGAGTCTCTTGGTGTGTGGGTAATACAATGTCAGACTCTTTGGTTTCTTGGTGAACCTATCAAGCAGGGGTAAGTTAAAGAAGGTATGGTTCATGTTGTTTGGAGCGATCACTTGGTCAATATGGAACACTTGCAACAAGATGATTTTCTATGGCATGAGTATTGATCGCACGCTTCTCTTATATACCTCTCTCTTAAAGGTTAGAGAATGGCTTATTAGGTCAGATTCTTCTTCTTTTTTGGGTGGACATGAGTTTTTCTTTTCTTGGGTTTGTTCTGGTACACTATGGATATTTTTTATGTAACTTTTGGGAGCTTCGGCTCGCCTACGTTTGTGCTTTGTATAGTTACATATTTATAATGCAAAATATTAGTTTAAAAAAAACAATCATTTACGTGCCTAATGATGATTAGCTGAAATTGGTCTTTTTTTAGATAACTATCATCACTTCATTCATTAAATCATCAAAAGATAGTAAGGTTACAACATGTCTAACTCTAGGGGGAAATATCTTGCCTTCATTACCTGCACGAGCAAGGAATTCGGGAAGAAAATCAGACGCCATGCTTGTTTCGCAAGCATAGCCCTGTTGAAATTTGCTAATCTCCTGAATCCTATGCCTCCCTCCTTTTTGGACCGACTCATTCTTTCCCATCTACACCAATGCATCTTTCTATTTTCAATGGTACCACCCCAAAATAAATCACAAAACCTCTGCTCGATCATATGACATATTTCCTTAGGCAAGATGAAGTAGCTCATAACATAAGTAGGTATAGACTAAAGTACAGATTTAATCAAATTCTCTCGTCCTGCCCGCTAGAGGAAACTTTCTTTCCACATGCCAACTTACACCGAACACGATCTTGTAGCTCGGCAAAAAATTACCTTTTTAGATCTTCCATGCTGTAGGTAGACTAAGATGTTTTTTGTTGCTATCCGCCGCTCTCATCTTTAGGATACCTCGAAGCAGTTCTCCCTCATAACCTAGTACATTTTGGCTAAAAGTTATGGAGCTTTTCCATAAGTTCACTTTTTGGCCTGATGCCTGCTTATATAAAGATAGAAATTTGGACGATGTTCCGCATTTCCCTCTCTGTTGCCCTAGAAAATAAAAGAGAATCATCGACAAAGAATATGTGGGTAATGGAAGGGGCAGACCTGACCACTCGGATGCCATAAATAAGACTTGATGAGGCAACATAATAAAGATAAGCTGCAAAGCCCTCAGCACATAGTAAGAATAGATAGGGGAAAGCGGGTCCCCTTGTCATAATCCCCTGGTTAGAGTGAAAAAATCTCTTACTGATCCATTAACCTGTATGACATATTGCACCGTGGTAACACATCACATAATCAACTCCACAAAGGCTGAAGGGAAACCCTAAGCCAACATCATACTCTCCAGAAAAGGCCACTCGATGAAGTCGTAGGCCTTCATCATATTAACCGCCCTGGAACAAAAGCCCCCTGATTCTCATGAATAATCTCAAGCACAAAATTCTTCAACCAATTAATTATAGCTTTAGGAACCCATTTCATAATATCATTACATATGCTAATCGGTTTGAACTCAAAACATACCACATGCTTCTTCTCCTTAGGAATAAGGGTAATGAGGGACTTGTTAAGATATCATGGGTCCCGTCCATTGTTAAGCACGTCTAGAGTAGCTTGTAGTACCACTTCTCCTACAATCGGCCAGAATTTCTGATAGAAGAGGGGTGGCATTCTGTCGTGCCCCAGGGCCTTAGTAGGATGCATCTGGGACATCGTCGTTGTTATCTCTGACCTCATGTATGAGTCCATCAACACTGGGCTCATATCCGCAGTCACTCTGGGAGTCTCCTCCGTAATCTTGTTCACCTGCACATAACAAAAAGAGAAAAAATGTGACACATAATAGCTCCTAAAGGTCTCCTGAACCCCACCCAACTCCTGCATCACCTCCCCCTCTTCCATCCTAATCTCCTTTACCCAATTTCTAGAATGCCTAAAACTCGCCTTCTTATGGAAAAAATGTGTATTCTGATCTCCCTCTTTGAGCCAGTTTACCCGAGAGCGCTGTGCCCACAGCGTCTCTGCTCCACAAAAAAATTCTTCCTTTCTGCACATATTCTCCTCCAGTCATCTCTTACTCTCCGTCGTGGGGGGATTTTCCTGCAGGTTCCGTATCTGTTTCTTAATTTATTTTTCTCCCAATTGACATTCCCGAAGACAGACTTTTCCCACTCTACCAATGTTGAAGCGCATGCCTGTAGATTTTTGATAACATCTGAATTATTTAGAGGCAGCTTATACCCCCTCTCCACCTGGTTCTTAATGTCCCCGTAATGTAGACACATCGCTTCAAAATAAAAATATTTCCTTATTTGTTCTCCCACTATTTTAGAACTCGACATCAAATTAGGTTGTGGTCCGAGCCTGCCCTGAGCATTGCCTACACACTAATCCCCGGGAACAGGCTAAACCACTCCACCGTAGCAAAGACTTTGTCAAGATTGCTATCAATATACCCCTCGTCCTCTTTACAATCACTCTACATAAATTGTAGACTTGATTGTTGAACATCCCAGAAACCACAAAGCCGGACGGCATTATAGAAAGCCTCCGGTCATCTTTCCGACACCAAGTTTCCACCCCTTTTCATTATTAGAGAGGATTATTGAAGTCACCTCCGCACAACCAATGTAATGATGATCACCTCTTCAACTCGCCCAACAGTTCCCAGGTTCTAATTTTGTCACCCATATCCGGCCATCCATAGATACTCATAAATTTTCATTTTTCCTCATCTCCTGCCTCTATATCAATATGGTGTTTAGAATAGGACACCAGCTGGAATGTTGCAGACCAACCCTACAACATAACGAGCCCTCCCCTTCGAGCCTTTCCCTCACCATCACAAGCTATAAAAATACCACATTCATATAGCAATCTCCACTTTAATCTTTCAGCCTCTTCATCTTTTAGCTTAGTTTTTTATAGGAAGATAATCGAGTGAGTACATACTTTGGCTAGCCTACTAAGCTGACGAATTACCTATGGGCTCTCCAACCTATGACAATTCCAACAAAGGAGATTCATGGTGTAAGATAGGGATGAACATCATCCTCTTCCGGAATAGATGCATCCTCTTGACTCTCGAAAGCAATCAACATCTTTTTGCTAATTTAGTCCCTAAAAGATCCACTTCTGAAATGTTTCTTTTCCCTAATATACTGTCATGTGCACTATCCATCACTTGATCACCAAAAGAAGCTCCCCATTAGCATATTTTTTCCATCGGCAAAGGAAGCCCTCTGCTGGTGTAGACTGGTCTGATAACTGAGTTCCCTCCTCTACTGCTATAGGTATTGGTTGGGTAATGTTAATTATGGTAAGGGGTTTATTTGGGAGGTTGGTGTGTATGGTAGGATGTGTCATAGTTTCAGCGATGGTTTGCAGGGTGAGTAGAGGTTGGGAGTTGTCTTGGGCTTGGGGCTTAGGTGGCAGTGTATTGGGATAATCTGTAAGACTCGTCAGTAAAGTGGGGGTAGGATGCTGGGGCAATATAGGTTTAATGTGGTGGGTTGTATCGTCTATTATCTATGAGCGGAAAAGGGAGGGTGTATTGGTTGTGTTTAAGAGTTAGATGGATTGCGGGGGTGGGATAGGGTTTTGTGGTAATATGGTGTTGGTAGCAGTCTCGGGTTGCATCTTCATGGATAATACCCCTTCCTTCAGAGCATCAACGATTTCCACCTCTTTTCTTAACTCATATGTAGGGTCAATATGAATTGGAGAGTTAGGTTCCTACATACCACCTAACGCTGAATGCAAGTTACGTCGAGCCGTTCCAGACCAGTCCATCTTCATGTGAGCATCAACCACAACTCTACGTGGCTGTAGGGAGGAGCACAAAGCCAAGGCCCATACTTTTTTGTGGATATCGGTGCCTCATCATCCGAGGAGACTAACTCACAATGCTTCTCCATTTGGCCCAGGGCACCACAGTAGTAAATTTCTCGGAGGCGTTCGTACTTAAAGTAGACCAAAACTTTATTTCCCCCTTTGAACTTAAGCATCTTCACCTTCGGAAGAGATTGCCTAACGTCAATAGAGACTATAATCTGCATCACGTCAGGTGCTGGGTTCAAATCAAAAATTCTTGGAACATCGACCTAATTTCCTTTGCCATTGTGGTATTGTACCCACCCAGTGGCATGTCATACACTCGAGCCCATACTGGAAGAGAGAACAGTTGGAGTTTTGTAGGTTGATCCTCATCGTTCACCTCTTTCAATAGGACAGCTTGCTTATTAAAGTGTCAAGGTTGATCACGCAGAATTCTCAACATTTCCTTCTTCTCATTAAAACGGAACAGATATACGTTCATGTTGATTTCCATAATCTCCAGCCCATATCGTAGTTTCCACAACGTCCGCATCATGGTCATGAACGCTGGAGAATTAATATTCTTTTCAGTCCAGACCTTGCCGACTAAGAAGAACTGGGTTGCCATCTCGACATCTTCGACCAGATCATACGGAAGCTCCTGGCAATCCTCATCCTCCCACATTGGCCCTCCTCCTTCCCCCATATTAGCGCAGATCATCGCCTTCCCCTCCTTCGCATCTTTCCTCATCTTCCTCAATGGGGTATCTTTACTCCCACGCAAAAGAATTCCCTCCTCTATAACCACTGGTCGTAACCCTAGTTTGGATGGGATACGCGGTGCCTGTTCTTTGCCCTCCACTATAACCCACTTTCCCTTCGCCCCCCTCCTCTCTTCATCACTAATCCAGTTCCCAATCCACCTCTTTTCCCCATCACCATCCTCCATATCTCCCCCGCCACCAAACACCCGTCGTCCTTTCGACTCAGATGAAAACCTAAAGCTCTAGACTAGACTATCCAGGAGACATATGCTACTTTCGTCACTCTCACCTAGCCTGATTGTGTACTGTGATACCGTGAAACAGTGGAAAACTACCCTCAGAAGGGACAAGTCTCCCTTCCAGAGAAAAAACCCCTAATTCTAGTGTTATGAATTCAGCAATTAGAGAACAAAATACGCAAAAAATACGGACACAAGAGATAACATGATTCCGCCTAATACCTACGTCCATGGAGAGAAAGGAAAACTTTTATTGATGAGTTTTCGAGCCACAAAGCCGTACAAAACCTTAGGGTAACATGCCTTTATATAGAGGCAAACCCTTGGTGTACAAGTAACCTATCTAGGTCGGATTAGGAGTCCAAAATCTAGTCAGAATAGGAATAGGAATAAGAAATAAGTCTTTCCTATTTCTCGCCATCCCAACAATCTCCACCTTGACGAGAAATCATCTCGTGTAAGAACCATGAAGCTCCACCCGAACTTCAACAAACTCCACCTTGACAAAATACTGCCCCATGAAGAACCATGAGATCTTGTAAAACCAATCCGACTCCACCGATTTCATCTCGGACCATAGATAACTGCATCAATAAGACCATCTCAACTTTCTCTTCACCTTTTGTTCAATCACTTGGAGCCAGCCCCCAAACTCGAGCTTCTGAGCTTGCTTGGCCTATTCTCTCCAACCTCCATCGAACCCCAACTAGTGAGTCCACTTTCTAAAGCAACCTTGCGACCAATAGACGTACCCTCTATTTTTTAATCAACCCTATGCTCCGCAACCTCGAACCGCTCTTCCATTGGACCTTTTTACCTCAAACCAATACTACTTGCCATAGCATACAAAGGGCAACCTTTTGTTCCACCAAGTAGAACCCTCGACATGTCACGAACTCCACCGTTCGACCTTGAGTGAGATACCCGATTCGCCCGTGGTATCACCAATGGCTTCGCATACCCAATATAAAACTTATCCAACACCTTTGACGTGCACGTCCCTTTAGACAACCATAGCAGGGCCTAGCTAACAATGCTTCTCTGAGACAACCATAGTTCCTTGCCAACCATGCCTCCACGAAACAACCATAGCTTGCTATCCATGTCTTCGCGAATCCCAACTACACTCAAACCATTCATGTCAAGCCTTTGCTCCCTTATACGAACCAACCTCATATGACCTGAGCTTTTTTCCACTTCATCAGACCCATTGATATGACTCCACCTACAATAATATTCCCCACTATCCTTATCCATCTTGTTTAGCCTACCTTTATAACTATCATTGTTATAATTCAAGGTCCCTAACAAAAAGAGATTACCAGGATGTATTGGACTTGATGAGACAGAAAGCCAGTCACCATCCGACCCGTCTGAACATGTGGCCATGGTTGTGGATGCAGATCCCTCCTCGTTGTCTTAATCCCCAGTTCGTCCTGGATAGTCCCTTTCATGCGCCCTTCTCAGCACTTGAAGCCACTTCTATTGAACTTCTTTGACTCCGACCTGGATCCTCTTCAACAACCCAGCTGGTGGCTCCTCATCATCCGCCAAGCACAAGTAAATCTTCGCTACCGCCTTGGCCTCCAACTCTTCCCACTCTTGCTCCTCCATCTTCTCACGCTTCTTTCCTGATAGCGCGATGACCATCCCTTGTTGCACGAGGAGATCTTTGACACGCCTTTGCCATAACCTGAAATTTGATGAACCATCGAACTTCACAAGAGCAAACTTTGTGCCGTCCGACATCCTCCAACCTTAGCTCTGATACCACTTGTTATGAATTCAGCAATTAGAGAACAAAACACGCAAAGAATACGGACACAAGAGATAACGTGGTTCGGCCTAATGCCTACGTCCACGGAGAGAAAGGAGAACTTTTATTGATGAGTTTCCGAGCTACAAAGCCATACAAAACCTTAGGGTAACATGCCTTTACATAGAGGCAAACTCTTGGTGTACAAGTAACCTATCTAGGTCAGGTTATGAGTCCAAAACCTAGTACGAAGGGACTGAATTGATTAGCTGAATTTGCTATTCGCTCAGCACGCAAAGGCAAGCCCTGTCACACTAAAAGTGGAGATGGAGCAAAAACACACCACAAGCGTCGAGCGCCATTTAAATTTTGTAGTACTTTCCCCTGCAAAAAAAATTGTACTTTTCAATCAACAGTAATCAGGATGTTATGATAAAGTGTTTTAGATAAATGTTTGCTGAATTTTTGTTACTTGTTTATGAAATTATTAAAAAACTAATTAGAAACATTTTTATATGGTGACTAATTTCTAAACTATAAAAAAAGTGCATGAGAGTTTCGAATGACGACAGTCGCATGCAACTTAGATAAATTTTAAGTTTTTACTAACTAAAACATGAAGCCACTTTGAAAGTATTTCCAACTCGAATATAATACCAATTTTTTTAATTTAACTGCACTCATTCCATTCGGTGCATTTTATTCCATTTTAAATAAGACTACCCAATCTACCTTTAACAATTTTTCTTAAATTTGGTCAATTCCTATTATTATTTATTAATGAAAGGGGAAAGAGCGATTAAAAACCAAGGTTTTTAAATACGCGGTCCGACCGGCGGTTCGACCGGTCGGACTGCGATTCGGTACGAAGGGCGTACCGGGTTTGCTCGTTGAAACGCCAACCTTACGAACCGCCCAAAATCCGGTCAGACCGGGCGGTTCGTACGAAAAACTGACCCAGAAATTTCGGGTTCGTAAGGTTTTTTGCTTAAAACTTGAAAATTAAACCAAAATTTTCCAACTTAGAACATCGAGAAAAATATGATCGAAACTCTTACCCCCAAATCGTGGAAAAAAAACCCCAAGACCCACGAAATCGTGAAGGGTAGTTTTTTACTTTTTTTAGAATTAAAATGAATGCTTGTTTAAATTGGAAAGGAAATAAGTTTATATATATTATTAATAGTGGGCCTTATTTCTCCATGTTGGGCCGGAGACTTTTAACCAAACAAGTAATGGTGGGCCTTATTAATATTGGTGGCACTTCTAAAAAATTAATATATAAGTAAAAAAATTACCCGGTCCGACCGGCGGTTCAACCGGTCGGACTGTTCGACCCGGAGTTCGGCCCAAAATCCGGGTCGATCTCCAGGTCGTATTTGAAAACCTTGTTAAAAACTCAAATTTCGAAGACCGATTTGGCTTCGTATAGTGCTTCGTCGCACACACCCACTGTGTTGGGAATATCTCAAATTACAATTCGGTTATTTATAGTAGTTCTCGGAACTATATTTCTTCTATTAGCAGTATAGGCAGAGAATAATTAGAGGCAGGTCGTCTTGCCAGAGGTCTATATATCTTTGTACTTCACATATCATAGTGAATATCATAGTGAAGATCATCTCAATCTCCGTGGATGTAGGTTAGTTGATCGAACCACGTATATCGCGTATCTTTTATTGTTTATTATCACTCTGTTGTTACTAAAGGGCGTATCGAGTTGCTTTCGCTGCTCTAAATACTAGTATCCGAGTTTTTTGTGTGTATCCAGGTGGAAAATGGTGTAGAGTCTCTTTTGGATTTGGTCAAAATCAAAATTGAGGCAGAGGGGCAAATCTGTAATTTTAGAAAGAAAGACAGGATGATTTCGGCAATTCTTGTTCAAAAGGGGAAATTAGGGTTTTCACCCTCTTAGAGAGTGGCACCTGTCGAAAAAGAGGGAGCTCGCCCCGCCGCCGACTAGGGGAGCTCACCACCATGCACAGCCGTGAGCCGTTGCCCAGTCATTATCATCCTGATCGTCCGGTGCCAGCCCGACCACCGTCCACATGTCACCCTAAGCCGCATCACGCGACCGTTGAAGAGAGAAGAAGAAGAAGAAAGCTACTCCATGATCGCTGTCGTTCACTATTGAATGGGAACCCGAGCTCCCGCGCCTGCTCTGTGCATCGAAGAGCAGGAGGAGAGCTCTCGACCGCCCCCCCATTCGTTTGTAGGGGGAGAGAGAGTGTCTGACGCAGGGAGAGGGATCTTATGAATCTGCGAGTTTCGTGCATCGCCATTCCATCTGCGGTACCGATGAGAGGGAGTCCCAGCCATCGTAGTCATTGGGGAAGGAGTGCCAGCCGCTGCCCCCTTCCTCCTTAGTGTTTTGGATTGTTGGAGGAAAACCTAATTTTAGTTGACCAAAAGCTAATAGTTTGACTGTTTGACCAAAAATTAAAAAATTGATTAAAAGTCAATGGTTTGGTTTTCAACAGCTTTAGAGAGTGAAGGTTTGCAGATTGGGCAGATTTGATGGGTATGGTGACTTTATTTGTCAAGTTGAGATTGACCAGATGGAGGTCAGATTGGAATTTTGTTGAAGCAGATTGGTTCAGGTATGGTTGATTCATGGTAGTGGATCGTGTGAAAACCTAGAGCATGGCTTAGACCTACTGCTTGTTGATGAGGTGCAGATGTGGTGCAGATTTGACACTGTGCAGATTGGCACAGATTTATAACAAGTATCAGTTTGTTTACGTATTTAGGTTACCAACAAGGTGTTCACGAGGAAGGTGGTGTAAGGCCAGAGAGGTTTCACCAGGAGGTGATGAAAAGCTGGATAGGTGTTCATGAGAAGGTGATGTAAAGTCCAGAAGTTGGTACCATCTTCTCTAGTTTTGAGCAAGATAGGCCAGTGACCACATGAAGGTAGAGTAGCAAAGATGAGTCGAGAAAGTATGGAACCGAAGAGCAGGGTTCAGCTTGCGCACGTACGGTTTTCTCCTAATAGATTAGTGACCACAAGAAGGTGGATATTTTTTATGGGGGTGGAGTAGCAAAGATTAGTTAAGAAAGTATGGCACCGAAGAGCAGGGTGCAGCTTGCCCACAAACGATTTTCTCCTGATATGTTAGTTCTTTGGGACATGAAGATCCATGGTGAGTAGACACTTAAGAAAGATTCCAGGTGGAGTTTTCAGATTGAGATGGATGATAATGGCATGTTCGAGGTGCAGCATGAAGCTTATTGGAAAAGGTGTACCATGAAGATGATCGAATGTGGAAGAACAAATGTAGCTCGCGATGCCAATTATTTTGGAATTTTATCAAAGGTGGAGATTGTTTGGAATGTCTCTGTTAGGGCAGCGGAAGCGTAAACACGGATGTGTAGAACACCCACAACAAATAGTACGAGAGATAGGAAGAATCGAGGACACACGATATTACGTGGTTTGGTCGAATGACCTACTCCACGGGGCCGAGATGATCATCACTATATTATGTGGATATACATGGTACATAAGCCATAGGCAAGGCTGTGCCTCGAGCCTAAATCTCTGCCTATACTACCATGGCCAATTAAGCCAAGACCAAAGAACTCCTAACCTCTAGCCCTCTATATATAGAGGTCAAGCATAATATGCTTTATATTAGGAAATAGAGTTCTATTCTATTTAGGAATATGGAACAAATCCTAACAATCTCAAACTCTATTTTAGTTATTTTCTATTGTAATATAAGTTCTAATTAGATGGGAACTATATTTCTTGTATAGCAGTAGGGTTCGTCTTCTATAAATAGGAGGGTAGCATTTAAGAGTTCTTTGGGCCAAAACAATTTGATTAGTAGTATAGGAAGAGAATGGCTAGAGGGAAGTCATCTCGCCAGAGGTCTGTGTATCTATTGTACTCTACATATCATGGTGAAATACTTTAGCTCTGTAAATATAGGTCAGTTGACCGAATCACATATATCGATTGTCCTTTATTATTTACTATATCTCTGTTGTTACTAAAGTGCGTATCGAATTGATTGCGCTGCCCTAACGTTACACTAATGAGTTGCTACGAACTTAGACCTACCAACGGGACTTCAAAACAGGTGGATGTTTTTTGGGGTTGGATTCAGTGGGGACAAGACTTATCCCCACTGAAATGGATCAAGGTTTTGGACTTACAGACACGGCTTTTTATGACTGTCAGATCTGTAGACACGATTTTTAATAAAATTTGATGGCTTAAATGAAATTCCCTCTGTATGGATAACTTTTATGTTGTCCCCACTCAATCCAAAACTATGTTTTATGGTTAATGCCTAATGGCGGGCAGTCAACTTTTTAACTATCTTAAATGTTTGCTCAATTTTTCAAACTTGAGCGAAAATCATTTATGATAATAAAGAATTTAATTTAAAAAAATCATTTATGCATTTTTATAGGAATGGAAGTTGATTCGATAAGTAAAATATTGGTATACTTTTTGGATTTAAATGTCATTATTTAAATAAATATATTAGGAAGAAACGTCCTCATACAAAATTTTATATCACATAATTATATATTAGTTATACTAGTACTTTCTTTAACAATTTCTGGTATTTAATCGAACTCTATGAAAGATTCGAACCTAGATGAAGTTCTGACATATGGTCAAGAGCTACATCAATATATTTCACACAAGAAAATATAAGCCAATTAATAAATATTTTGATCAATTACTAAGATTTTGATATATATATATATAAACATAGCACAAATAAAGACTTGTTGCTTATCATCACACTTGAATCTAATTACTCAACCAATCAAATAAAGCACAAATGACGCCTCTGAAATTGATGAAAATGTCAAGTTGGGAGGGGTCCATCTAAACCCCCTAAAGAGGCATAATTTCCTGCCCCGTAATTCACCCACAAATGCCGACTAAGTTAATAATAATGATGACAATCGGCCACTAATAGAAGCTCGTGTTGTGCTTGATATAGTCCTGCCTGCTTTATTTTAAAGCTCATCATGTGGTATTGGTGACCTAACTCCCCCATCGGTACAGCCGACAATGCATTATTGGAATTGCTTTGTTCGTGTGTACATAGTAAAGTAGGTCCCAAAAGATTAAACACATTGCATCAACTTTATAGTTAAGCAATGATCCGGATTCTTGTTGCTGAATCATATTCTTTTGGCACTATATAGCATAATAATCACTTATCAAGATAGATAACTGTGTTTTGAATATGAATTCAATTGTATTAAAGCTTAGAAATTGGAAAACTATTTCAATCAGTTTTAAATCTGGATTAATCGGCTGTATAAATATTGGTGTAAATTCTACACCTATTGAAGCAGAAAGGGCGTGCTTTTCCTTATCTTCTTGGTAGATATTATAATTTTGGTTGAAACATACACCGAACGTGAAAACTAAAAAGAAAAGAATAGGCTATGGCTAGGTTAGATTTTTTTTCTACGAGTTTTGGTGTGGTAGAGTTTTAACGAGGTCGGCGGTGCAACCCCATTTGCGACATGGCAGGGAGAACATCATACTAAATAGGATGTATATACCATGGTATTTATTAATATATTTTCCTGTAAAAAAAGCTCACACTCAACTAACCAAGTGCATAATTGAAATGTGTCATAGCTTAGATGACGAGGAGAGGAGAAAGATTGTGGACATCCCTTTCTAACAAGCAACCAAGTCTCCTCATTCATAATAAGCAAGAAAAAAACCACCCACCATCCTCATTAATTAAAAGGGATGTCATTTTGGTAAGAAAGGTGACATGGTACCCATCTCTAGCTAGTTAAAACCAGCGCATGGAGAGCGGTAGGCACTTCATGTGCTATGTTTTGATTTTTGAATTGGTAATCGTCCCGCTAGTTCTAACGTTGATCGCCACTAGTACCAAGTTTCAATTTTTCAAATTTTCTATTTATAATATTTTTGTAAATATTATTTGTAGCAAATGGTAGTTTATTTGTTCAATTATAAAAATTTCTAAAATTCAAGGCATTCTCTTTTTTTAACTAGCACCCTCCAATTAAAGGCAATCTTTCGATGAGTGGTAAGAATTGATAACCTATATCTGCATAAAATTTCTTTTTTCA
Source organism: Hypericum androsaemum (assembly GCA_963995505.1). Taxonomy (NCBI): domain Eukaryota; kingdom Viridiplantae; phylum Streptophyta; class Magnoliopsida; order Malpighiales; family Hypericaceae; genus Hypericum; species Hypericum androsaemum. The sequence goes on along the minus strand of OZ023181.1, from coordinate 15,523,611 downwards.
TTTGCTAAGTTGATTAATTTTTATATATCTTTTCTCCCAAAATTTACACCAGGAATAGACAAAAGAAACAATGCTATTTAAATGAGGAAATTCCAAACTAACCATTTAGGGACTCCATGTACAAAATTAATTCTTAATATTTTAGATTCGAAATTGAATCCGACCATCAAAAACTACTAGTGCATTCGGAGTATTTAGCATGTATACAATTAAAAAGATAAAGAGATGAGAATGTAGTAGAAGGTTGCTGTTTCTGTGGGATTTCAAACTTCCTTGGCATTCGGCTTTCTTCTTCGGCAATTTGTAATTTTGGTGGAACTTGTGTTGAAGTGCAAAAAATACTTCAGTGTTGGCTAGGTGGAGCCAGGTGTTGAAGCGTAAAATAATTATCGCGTTCGGAGAATAATTTAATTAAGAGCCGAGTGCGGTTCATTATGGCATAATTAACCTCTGGAATTTATCGACCCGTTGTGATCTTTACGTGGTAGTGATTTGTCGATACGAAAGCCCGCCGGAGAAATCATCGACCTGGACACCAACTAAGGTCCAATCGTCGACCTGGACACCAAGTTAGCTCCAATCGTCGACTGAGGAACTGACTGAGGTCCAATCGTCGACTCGTTTGCTTGGTGGAGGTTGATCGTCGACCCGATCAATTCCGATCATCAGGTTGTGGTAAATTGGCCATATCTTATGACTCGTACTTTTTATTGGGATGATTCAAGTTGCTACGGAAATCTAAGACATAGACCTACATCTTTGTAGTTTATGACTTTAGCTAATTCGGAAGTAAACGAGGTCGAAAGTGCATTTGAATTCTGGGTCGACGTCTGGCAGGGATCGTCGACCTGATCCAATAAACTTTGTAAGAGTGGCTGTATCTTGTGACTCGGACCTCATATTAAAGTGATTCAAAGTGATACGAAAAGTTAAGACATAGAGTTATAACTTTGTAGTTTATGACATTTTCTAATTCGGAGATTAAAGAGGTCTAACATTCGGTTGAATTCAAGGTCGCTGATTTGGGCAAGATCGTCGACCCGGAAGCTAAGTGATGCTCAATTGTCGACCCGAGAGCTAGGTGATGGTTGATTGTCGACCCGAGGAGCCCAATGAGGTTAAGTTGTCGACCCGGGGAGTCCAGTGAAGTTAAGTTATCGACCTGGGATCCCGACGAGCTTTAAGTTGTCGACCCAGGGAACTCGAATGAAGTTAAGTTGTCGACCTGAGGCCCGATTGAGTGTTAATCGTCGACCCAGGGTGTTGAATGGAAGCTAATCGTCGACCCAAATGTTCGCTGGAGGTCAGTTGGTGACCAGCACATCCCGCTATGAGTCAATCGTCGACCTGTACATCTTGCTAAAGGTCGATCGCCGACCCATTTACTTCATAGGGGTCGATCGTCGACGTCAACCCGCGTAGGGTCTTTCCTGGTGGAAGATCAACGACTCGAGAAGAGACCCTCATCAACGACTCAAGAAGAGACCCTCCTTGGGAAGGTATGTTGATCCTAAGTCTAAGCGAGTTGAGATACAAAGAAACCAAAAGTATTCGGACTCTGGGAGTTTCATATAAATGCGGAACTGAAGCTTCTAGAGACCGAAAAGACGGGGTTGGATGAGGATAAGCATTGGCTGGGATCAGATAATGATAAGTGCTGGTTAAATTGGATGAGGATAAGCGTCATTAGAGATAGGTCTTGGGCATTTGAATCTAACTTGAACACGCTAAAGGAGAAGGCTGGGGCATTTACTTCCTCTATATAAGCAGAGTCCGGGGCAAGGCGAGAGACATGACACACAAATCATACAAATTACTCTCAAACTTCGGCTCTTATCTTAGTTTAGGTTAGTTGATAATATCGACTTCGGCCACCCCTTGTTATCAGTAGCGTTAGAACGACCTTGGGACGAGCACTCTGGGCCGTCACTACATCGATCGACTCTCTCCATTTTTTATCCCAACACCTTGTAAATGCTCTTTTTATGCTAAGCAATGAAATCGATTTACAAAAAAAAAAGATAAAGAGATGAGAAGGGAACATCAAGGGCTGCGGGGTCAGTCCATAATTGGTGTACGCAAGAGGGAATTGGCCAATAATTGATGCAATCTAATGGGATCCGACATATACGTACAGAGGGCATATGGTAAAAGTTATATCTGGCTGGTGCGTTAATGGGTGGCGAATTGAGGGCGACCGAATAATTCTCTTGCTGTGTCGCCCACTTCCATGTGAACTGCATATGTTATGGGATTAGGAAGAGATAGAAAGAACCTTTTCAAAAAAAAGAGAGAGAAAGAGAAGCCACCCATGTATTAAGTTGATTAATTGACTTGGTTAAATTAGAAGTCTCCGAATATTGTAAGGTAATTTTTGACATCATGATTATAATTGACAGAACTTGAACGATTGTGCGTGAGGCTATATGCCCTTGACATTTTAGTATTGAAATTATTTAAAATTTAATAAAAGTATTGAAAGAACTGCGTATGTTAAGGGATTAGGAAGAGATAGAAAGAACCTTTTCAAAAAAAATAGAAAGAGAAGCCACCCATGTATTAAGTTGATTAATTGACTTGGTTAAATTAGAAGTTTTCGAGTATTGTAAGGTAACTTTTGACATCAAAATTATAATTGACAGGGCTAGAACGATTGTGCGTTAGATTATATGCCCTTGATATTTGAGTATTGAAACTGTTTTAAGTTTAATAAAAGTATTGACATTGTATTAGTTAAAATCTGGTAAGTTGAACTTTGTTGTTATTTATAATTCGACTCAATTAAATCTGAATTAATTGAAATATATATTGTTTTATTGCAAGAATAAAAGAGGGAGGGTATAATTAAAAAGGCCTACTTTTTGGATTTTTTATCCATAGAATGTTGATAATTAGTTCTCATTCCCAATTGCTGGGCTTGGGCGACGGGTCGTCGACCACTGTTTGATTCTTACAAGAGTCGAATCATGGCAGGAGGGTGAGGAAATGGCGTCAGTGGAAAGATATCCGAAATTCTATATTTTTCATGCGTTGGGTATATATCATAAACATATAAAAAAAATTTACAAATAAAACTTAAACTAAATATACTTTCGGAACTTCTAATGATTCTTAAAGGGGGCTACCACAGTTGACAATGGAATTCAAACCGCACAAGTTGAGAATCTAAGAATGTGAAATTATTGGGAGGAATGTCTTTTTTCCTTAACTTGGAATAATTCCTAATGCAAAAAGTGAAAAAAATTCCAGCTGAGGGAAAAAGCGCTACTATGTATTTTTTTTCTCTTTTTTTGGTGATAAATATGTAATTGTTTCGTAAAGATACGCTACATAGACCTTTTATTAAGATAAAAAATGACAAAATATAGATGCATAATAAATAGTAAAAGTTGCAAAAAAAAATATTAAATAGAATCACTCTCATACGGGAGGGAAGGCCTTACTCACTACTGTGTATTTTGACTCCACCACATACTTTTAGTTTCCCAAAGAAAAAAAATTGGCAATCTAGTAACACAATCCAAATAGTCAACCTCAGGAAAAGCGGAAAAAAAAGTAGACTAAAACTGGTCTCCCATTGATCAGTCTAAAGATTCATATTTTCCTTCTCAACGCATTACTTTGATTAATAATCATAGCCACCTACGCTACTTTCCTAATCTCTCTCTCATAATAAAAAGTCTAACCTCAATTAATTGAGTTCCCCTATCTCCTTAAAAATAACACCCTTCCCTTATTTTCAAAATCAATTCATCATTCTATCTTACTTAAGAGGTCTCGAATTTAAATTTTTAAAAATGTAACAATATTAATTATTTGTTGAGAAAATTTTACTATCTTTTAAAAATTATATTTGATTCGAACTTGAATCAGTGAGCATAGTGGCCTTGGCATTTAAGGTGGTATTTTTTTTTAATAAAAAAAGCCTTTCCTTCCTTTCCCTCTCTATATATTCTCCCAAACTCACACATCCCCTCCCCATTTCACCATTTCCCAACTACACAACAACTCACACATACACCTCTCTTCCTCTTTTCATGGGTTGCCTTGATGATGGGTGCAACACTGGCCTGGTTCTTGGCTTGGGCCTAACCCCAACTCCACCTACAAACATAGAGCCAGCTGCTGCCAATAAGATCAACAATACTAAGCCAACCTCTTTTGACCCTTCTCTCCTCAGCCTTGGCCTCCACCCAACTCAGAAAGGATCAGGCGACCGGGAACCGGTCGTCGTCTGCGGGGACGTCTACCGTCCGGCTTCTCCTCACAGCGTCGTCTCCTCCTTCTCAAGCGGTAGAGTTAAGAGGGAGAGAGACGTAAGCAGTGAAGAGACCGAGGTGGAGAGGGTTTCCTCTAGGGCTAGTGATGAAGAAGAAGATGGAGGTAATAACGCAAGGAAGAAGCTGAGGTTGACCAAGGAACAGTCCGCCCTTTTGGAGGAGAGCTTCAAGCAACACAGCACCCTTAACCCCGTAAGGAATCTATCCATCTTTGTCTTTTTTCCGGACCCACTGGACAGACTAATTTGACGTTTTGTTCGGACTAATCCACAGAAACAAAAGCAAGCTCTTGCGAGGCAGTTGAATCTGCGACCGAGACAAGTTGAAGTTTGGTTCCAGAACAGGAGAGCCAGGCAATTAACAATCTCATTAATTATCCAAGATTAATTCGAAATAGATTAAAAACCGAATTCCACTGATATTCCAGGACGAAGCTGAAGCAAACGGAAGTTGACTGCGAGTTCCTGAAGAAGTGCTGCGAGACGCTGACCGATGAGAACCGGAGGCTACAAAAGGAGCTGCAAGAACTAAAGGCGCTCAAACTGGCTCAGCCCTTTTACATGCACATGCCGCCGGCGACGCTCACCATGTGCCCCTCCTGTGAGAGGATCGCCGGCGCCGGCGCCTCCGCCTCGAAGGCCGCATTAAATTCGATGGCTCAGAAATCCCACCACTTCAACCCCTTCCCCAACCCATCCGCTGCTTGCTAGAGTTGATTAATTAGTTAAAAAGGCCATACGTAGGATTAATATTACAGTAATTATTAATTAATTAAAGAAGTGAAACAAAGGAAAGGAGTTAGCTAGGTGGTTAGAGTAAGTGATATAAGTGTTGATCGTGATGATCATGAAGAGTCCCTCTATTTTCTGGTTAAGGGCTTTGTGGTTATGGAATTAATTAAGACTGGTTTAGTTAATTATTTTGGTAGCGGTTTTTAGTTTTTAGTTTCTAGATTCTGTATTTTTCTCTTCTTTCTTTGACCGTATTTTGTAAATTATCAATCGAATATTATAAAAGAATGACTTATTATTTGGTTTATTTCTTTTTATCTGGTGATGTATTCCTCTTGTGGAAATTCTATATTCAACCCTTTTTTATAGGTAAATTTTCATTATTAATAACTAGAATATTTACAATGGTGTTCCTCCTCTCTCTGAGTTAAAACACAATGTCCAAATTAAATAACTAACAAACTCGCTATATTCAACCTTTTTTTCTGGATATTTCTATATTTAAATCTGATTCTTGGAATATAAGCTCAAAAAATTAATCCATTTTATACTGTTTAGCGTGGACTTGAAAAGTAAGGAATTGATCATCAGTTTTTTAAGTAGTAACTTAAATAAAATTTTTAGACCAAGTCTTATAAATTGAGAATATATTATTAGAAGAATTACTAGCTTATTCTAGAACGAAGAATGTTTCATTTGGGAAAAGCCTGAAATAACGCAATCATGTACTTGTGTGAGTTAGTGTGATTGGTGCTTGATCCAAGGAAGGGACAGAGGCCGATAATGGGAAATGAATCGAAAGGTGACGATGTTACGAGACAAGGTCCGGAGAGAGACAAAAGAAATGGTGGGGCCGAGAGGGGGTGTGGACGGTGGTTAGCTCACGTGTACCTGTCTCTTAACATAAACAGTTATTTGCTACCATGGAGTGGAGCCAAGAAATAATATTACGAGTGGGTGCAAAGCGTGTGCCTAAAGAAAAGAATGTATTAACCATCAAAACTAAGGAAAAGAAAGTATTCTGTTTTATCTAAACTCGATTTATTAGAATTTTAACAGTATTAAATACAAGGGTAAATTACCCTTCGTTCCTGAGTTATAGTTAAACAGAAGATTTGGTCCCAATATTTTCTTAATTATGTAGTCGTCTTCGTATTTTGGTTAAAGTATATTTTTGGATCTCCGACAGACGACAGACGACATCGACGATCAATTTTTTCATAGGAATGATTTTATACTCTTGCTCCGGTCGGAAATAACTTACAATAATTTTTTCAGCGAACACCAACTCCAATTATCTTCTCCGACCAACATCCAATCTTTTTTCCACACACACTAAAATTAACCCGCAAAACCTTAATTCTCTCAAGTCTCAACCACCTGCCAAAACAACTCCTCCAAACCCAAAAACATTCCAAAATAGAAAAAGACGACAAAAAAAAACATGAACCCCAAGAACTCCATCCCTTACGCCCGGATCCCGACCAACCCAGAACCCCAAATAACCCGGCTCAGGCTCCTCCGCCAGCAATCATCCTCCCATCTCAAATAACTTGGTTACCTCTCTTGCAAGATCTCATCGTCGCCGTGGTTAGCTCCTCCTGAATTGTCAAAGGGGATGAACCGATTCCAACAATATCTATCAAGCAAACATATTAATGGGGTTTGTCCATAATCGGTCCCACCAATTCCACGTCGGTAACCTATGATTGTATCATCTCAAATAAATGCATCAGATTTGTTTGTTGAGGGAAAATCATTTATTTTTGTAAAGATAAATATCTACGCCTAAGAATTGAACCCTGAAATTCTGTCAATTCATGTTATCTTTCTGTCATAAGGCCAAATACCCTTTGAAAAAATATAAAATTTTCTTGGAAATAATTTTATGCAAAATTCATTTTTAGTTAATGTAAATAATTTTCCGTTGTTGGGTAAGATTTAAGAAAGTTGTTGTAACAATAAATGGAAATAAGGTGAGGAGCTGCCGTGAGTTGCTCCATGCAGGAGGCGACTTAGTGGGTCAGACGCCACGTGATAGCCCAATGGGAGAGGATTTGGTCCTGGAGGCCAAATCCAACCAGCACCATCCTGAACGATTTAATGGTTGATTTAGTTATGATTTAATGGTTCACTTAATTATGATTCAATGATCTACCTAGTTATGATTCAATGGTTCATTTTTTCCCGTCCCGAATAAATCGGGGTCCGTCCCAGTTACCCAGTTACGATTCAATGGTTTACTCAGTTACGATTCAATGGTTTACCCAGTTATGATTCAATGGTTGTGAACTTTTTTTATTTTGCACTCCCGTATTTCTGCATTTTTACAAAATAGTCCCCGCGTGTCCTTCAATAAAAATCCTCCAGCACCGTGCTGGATTTGGCCTCTAGGACCAAACCCGGTCCCTAGCCCAATGGCCCCTAACCCACCCCATTTTATCTGCAATCCTAACTCATCGGATTTTGCCATATTATAGGACCCTTCTATTACGTGGGCCCCCGCTGGCCGGGGTTGGATTGGGTACAAGGGAGATTTGGAGGAGACAAGGGTAGTTCTCAAGTTTGGGGACTAAAAAAGAGATGGTGGTAATCTAAGTATTAATAAAATAATAAGAGATAATAATGTAAACTAGTAGAAGCTAACAAACAATACTAAAAAATATGGAAACTTTAAAAAAGGTTTAAAATAACCACCAATAGACGTGAAAGGCGTGAAAGACTCTTTGAATTTTCGTAAGAAAGGATTCTTCATATTCAGCTTAACCTCAAAAATTCTACCAGCTATTTTTTATTCTCTAAACTAAAGGCCAAAAAAACAAAAATCTACTAAAACAAAAAACGACGTTCATTTCTAGGAGGGCTTCGAAACAATTACAGCTACATCAAATAAAATCTGAGTTCTATATTATAGTATTTTTAGTATTCTACATCAAATTAACAACAGCTACTGCTATATTAAAAGTACATCTAGTATTATTTTTTCAAAAAAAGTTCGAGTTGTAGTTGTTTGTTTAAATGTACGTCGTCCCGTCGTCTAGTATATCTAGTATCATATTGGCCAAGTTATTCATTTGTCTAGTAGTTTAAATGTGCGATTATATAGAAATATTAGTTTTATGTGATTATTTGTTCATGCTTTTCCTTGGTCGTGATTATTTGTGGATATTGGTTTTACTTCCACGAGTGTACCGAAGTTGGTTTTGATTTGTAAAGAATTTTTTTTAGCTATGTTGATATTGGATTTAAGGTGTAGTGATTTTGGTTTTTTGCTGTATTGATGTTAATTTTAGCTGTATTGATATTGGTTTGACGTTGTTTTGATATTGGTTTAACGTTGTATTGATATTAGTTTTTAACTGTATTGATATTGGTTTGTCGTTATATTGATATTAGTTTTTAACTGTATTGATATTGGTTTTTAACTGTATTGATATTGGTTTATCGTTGTATTGATATTAGTTTGACACTGTATTGATATTGGTTTGACGTTGTCACACGGGCCAGTATCGTAAACGGGGAATGCCACTGTCGCAAACACGAAAAATATACTAGCCGGTATGACATAACGGGGCATGCTAGTATCACATAACGGGACATGTCGGTATCACATAACCAGGCATGTCAGTGCGATCCTCTTCACTCCAAACCGTCCGAAATAATTTTCTTCATTCTGTACCCAATCCAAAGTCCCGCCCGGATGGTTATACTTCAAGACCAACAATCTTGGATCGATTAGGTAGAATCTTTTAAGCGGTGATAAACTCCTGTTATTTAACATTATTGTTTTTCCTATAAAATGGAACTCTTTTTCAACTGGACTGGTCGTTAAAAGTACGCTATCGTGACAATTGGTTGGGACATCAGCAATGATAAGCCGAAAAATGGATCCTCTTAATGAGGACTTATAAATAGTGAAATCACCAGAGTAAAGATTATTTGATAAATAACTATTTTAGTTAAATTAGAGATAATAAAGCCAAATGAGGGAATTAACTTCTATTATAAATTTACGCTTAAATTTTTAATAATTTATTAAATTTTTACATGTATTTACCGACAAGTTCTCACCATTCTAAAGTTCAATGCAATAATTTAAGAGCTGCTTGTATCGTGCATATGCCCACCTCTCGATTTGTCAAGCTGAATACGGATGGTGCATTGACTGGCAACCTAGGGACATCAGTTGCTGGAAGGATCCGAGATGTCGCACGACATTGGCTTAGGGGTTTTGCCAAGAGCAACGGATGCTGTAGTTCCATGGTTGCTGAGCTTTGGGTTCCAGTTTTGGGACTCGAACTGGCATGGGAGCATGGTTATCGACAGATACTAATTGGAGTCGACTCCTCCCTAGCTCTTCCCTGTGTCGGTGGTGGTGTGGGCTGGGAACATCCACAAGTTAACCTAATCAGTCATGCATGAGTGCTTTTGGGCCGAGACTCGACGACACAACTTAAACATACATTTAGAGAGAGTAAACGGGTGACGGATGCCCTTTCTAAGCATGCATTGACTATAGGATTTGATTATGTCCTTTCTGATTCACCGTTTAGGTGTTACACCAATGTCTATTTTGATGATATAGGGGGGGTCAGCTTAGCTCGTAGTACTCATACTATGATTTCATCACATGGTTAATAAAAATTAGCGGTCATCCTAGCCCCTCAATTTCTACCCAAAAAATTGACTTTACTATCCAATACTTATGGCTCCAGTTCGAGTATGGAGATTTTAGTCATTGTTTTAGTTTATATCTGACTCAAACTTTAATTAGTTCGTATTGTTTTAGTTTTATCCAACTGAATTTTAGATTACTCGAACTAGTGATATACAGATACTATTTTGTTTCCACACAAAAAATTAAGAGTAATAATTGTGTTTGTGAATAGTCAAATATAATTATTAAATACTGTAATCTCATTAAAAGAGTGTACTTTTAAAATGTTTGATAATGAATTAGATTTCAGCGAATTTCAAATTGTTTTAGAACAATCAAGTTTGGAAGATATAGATCATTACTACTTATCATAAATGGTCATCAAGTTGAAATTTGGAAACGAACATGCACTATTATAAGATCAATTCCATTTTTTATTTACACCATTTTCGTGAATATAACCTAAAGGTATCAGAATATAAAAATCAAATATATTAGTGTATTTTCAAATTAAAACGAAAAATATAAAACGTGAGCCAAAATTGATTATAGTGTGGAGTCCTGTGGACCATTAAATGATGGGGTGATTTCCTCGTAGAAGAGGACACTTTCCTTGGAAATTATCACTATCTCGTCATCGCTTTCTTCACCATTCTTTAACCTTCGCTCTCGTGATCAATTACTTTAGAAATTTCGGGCCTCGGTGTTCCAGGGTGTGGCGAGGACTTTTTGCTAGGGGAATTATTTTCGGGCCTTACTGGATTCTAGGAGGATTTCGGTTGTTAATAGCTTTAGTAATAATAAAGCTAGGTGCTTTAACCAAGGAGAATTTTCTAATTAATTTTATCTCGGTAGAATTTTAACAAAATTATGGAAACAATTTCGTTACGCGAGAGATATAACACCTAGGCTATAAATATGTGCATATTACTTCACCAAAAAAAATATGTGCATATTATTATTCTGGAAAAAAAATTCACTTAACAAAAATCAATTGCTATAGAAAATTCATACCCAGACTTGAAAATTTAAATTTCAATATCGGGCAGTTGTTAATTTGTGCACTTAAAAGTTAGTTTCAGAGTGCTGTATTTTTGTGTTTGTTCCATCCATTATACATTACATCAAGCTTTTGACGCGTTCATATTTGCTTTTCGTGTTGCGTACAAAACCAGAGACCACAGAGCATAAATCAAGACTAGTCAAAGAATGTTAAAATTCTCAAGAAGTCAAAGAATGTTAGATAGTGCATTGTATTTAACTGTATTGTGTACGGTAATCTAAGGCCCGCAAAGTGGACCAGTTAGCGTGGATCGCATCTTATTTGACTAAGTTTAGGATAAAGTATATGTCTATGTTTAGAAGTAGGGTCTGAGTAATATATGAATCATATATTCATACCCTACTCTGACCCTTTTATTCTACTTTAGATCCTACTTTCGTTAGATCCTATTTGTAATATATATTGACCTCACATCTCGTAAGTGAATACTGATTGTGTGTGGTGGATAAAAGTGAATTGGATGATATCATTGAAAATTCTTTGGGTGGATCACTATTTGTGCCATCGGGAAGGAAGAACATTGTACCATTTAAATTAAATTACAAAAATTAATTTTTTTATTGAATGTTTATGTGTAACATTGTAGATGTATTGAATTTATTTATATTTGATATGGAAATTAATTTTGTGATTATAAAATATAAAAAGTAGAATGTTAAATGGTTAGACCCTGTAGACCCTAGATTTCCTCAAGAGTAGAGTATGAGTCTAAAAATATAAAAAATTTGTAAAATCGAGTGTAAGGTATAAGTTCAACTCCAAAAACTAGGATATTAGTAGCCATCCTAACCTACCCATTACCATCCCTATCAGCTAGCATCAATGGTGGAAGCAAAATCTAATTTCACGGACGTGTTATGTGCTCATTTACACATAGTCATTGAATATTGTTATGATTTATCCTAAAATCTAACTAGATTAGAATTCTTTTCCTACTCTAGAGTATATTGGGATTGTCTCCTATTTATAGGAGGATCAAGGTTAAAAGTTGTTTGATCTTTGCTTAACAGTATGGTAATATATGCAGAGATTTAGGCTCGAGATGCAGCATTCACCTATGACTTATGTATCATGTATCTCCACATATTAAAATCATAATCGTCTCTCCCGTGAATGTAAGTCAATTGACCGAACCACGTATATTGTATATCTTCATTCTTTCTATCTCTAGTTACTATTTATTATGAGTATTCTACGTATTTAATTTAAAATGAGATCTTTTATGTTACCTACTAAGCTTGACGGTGATAATTAAAGGGCTCGTTTCTCTCTTCCTCGATAATTAGCATCGTGTAACGATGGCATCAGCTTTACGTGTGAGGATGGTGATAATTTTTTAGGAATATTATTCTTAGTCCCCGGTCTATATCATAAATAAGAGTAGAATTTCTGCTATTCAAAAACTTATTTTATCATTTTTTTAGGGGTAGATAGTAGATGCATCCATTCAATCAGAAAAGAGTACAGATGAATTAGTATCGGCAGCCAAGAGGTCCCCGAGCTCCGATGAAGGAAAAAAAGAAAAAGAAAACATCAACAACTAATGAAAGTTTAGCTAAATAATGTGCAAGCTGGTTTGCTTCCCCCGGACGAATTGGAAGTGGTGGTTCGGGAAGGAGCAGGCCGCGAGCTGACAGTCCTCCACAATAGAGATCACTGCGGTCTTGGTGCCTTCGCTGCAAAGCCAAGATCAAAGGTTGACAATCGGACTCGAAAGTAACTATAGGCAGTTGCAACCGTTTCGCTAGCTCGATACCCCCCATGAGCTTCGAGGATAGTAGGGTGTAGAACGTTGGGCAGCCAGCGAACCATGGCCCCGATGAAAGCTCCATGACAGTCTCTAGCAATGGCTCCGACCTGCCCCCCTCCCGTTTCACAGAGGCCCGTGTCCGAGTTGACTTTCGACCTGCGTGGTTTGGACGGATGCTAGAGGGAACCCATTCTACTCACTACCCCTGACGTTGAATAGATAGTATTGAGGTAGTGCTCGCCAAGCTGCAAGGCCGATGCCAACTCCCGGGAGCTTTCCACCCTACTCGGGTCATCGAAAACATAGCGGTTCCAAATTTTCCAGACTCCCCACAACCCTGACAACAGCCTACTACGCCAAGCCTCTTCGAAGTCCATCAGCGCCTTGGATATTGCTTCCGCAGATGGAAGGTGTGAGAGATAGGTTAAATTGATATTGGCACGCGCAAGTAAGAAAGCTCATATTGGGCAGGCGAGGAAAAGGTGGTGGGTCGTTTCCGAGGGTGCCTGACATAACAGGCAGATGTTATCCACCACAATATTCTGACGACACAAGTTGTCTCTAACCGGGAGGTTCCCGTCAATAGCACTCCACATGAAATTCTTTAGCCTCAGGGGGCACTTCATGTTTCATAGTCTGCACCAAAGGTCTAGGTTGCCAACAAATGTGGTGGAAACGCCAGCGGCATTGCTTCAGTCTGTGAAGTCTAGGTGGCCGGGGCGGGGGGAATAATAAATTGCCGCTGCTTAATTTTTTTTTGATAATTATGTATTAAAAAATGTCCATACTAAAATTAGAAATTAATCCTATTAAAAAATTAATCAACCTAAAAATTGAAACCAAATCTTTAAAAAATTTAGGCATTCTTTAATATTTAATATATATTATAAGATCTTAATTAGTCTAACTATACTAACATAAATAATACAGTAATCAACTAAAAAAAAATTTAAAAATAATACCTACTTACCTACCTAGCTCGGCCCATGGCCCACGCAACATGGGAGATCAATTACTAGCTGATTTTTTAACTAGTAATTTTAAATTAAAAAATTATATTATCTTCACTCTCCAAATTTTCTAGCTCCGCCCTAGTAGCCACTTTAGTCTCTGGCAGAAAGATGCTTTCGTCTAAAGCTGTGATCCGTGACAGGCCATCCGGGTTCATCAACTCTCTCACATATTCAATCATATCGGAACCCGAGAATCGGTATTATGGATGGCCCTGTTTCGAACCTAGGAGCCACCTATCATCCCACACATTTATCTCAGTCCCAATAATGACTCTCCATTCTAAGCCCACCTCTAAAATAGACTGACCAGCCAGAATGCTATGCCACGCATGACTCGGGCTGTGACCAAGGGGCAACTCCTGGAGTGAGCAACGCGGGTAGTACCTGGCCTTGAGAACACGGGCTGCCAAGGAGCTGCGTGAGCATATCAACCTCTAAGCCTACTTAGCCAACATGGCTTTATTAAAGTTGTGGAGTTTACGGAAGCCTATACCACCCGTTTTAAACATTGGCTCTCGTTACTTCTTGTCCACACTTCATTTCTACTCATACCACACTGCGTTTTTCAGATTGGTTTTCGCCTTCTGTTTAATGTCTTCATACTTTGTCTATATATTTTATTTTTTGTATTATAATCCATTTATCTAATATAGTCTTCACACTACCATTATAATTTTTTTTATAAGTTTACATTTTTGCTAGTGCACCGTGAAAATGGGAAAGGTTTCTTTAGAGGGAAGGCTGACCTCTCAATTCTAGAGAAGGAGTAGTGGCCGCATTATTGGTACAGTGGCATTCCTTTGAAGCGACACGATTTGCGCAAGAGACATGCATCTATAAAGGGGCTTAATTGTCGGTTTGTCAACTTTGTGTCCGCCATAAGCATGCACGTTTACTTATTGTTGTAACTGTTGAGGTACAAAATAATTCCGGCATTGTGTAGGTTCAAATATGATCTTCGTTGGCTTTTTCTTGCCCCTCGGAGTGGGCTGGCGCTCAATCGCCTTTGGTGAAGCTAGCGCCCACTTAAGCTGGCACTCACTCGTCCTTTGGTAGGCCGGCACTCACTCGCCCTTTGGTAGGCCGGCACTCACTCGCCCTTTGGTAGGCCGGTACTCGTTGTTCCCTCACCATTGAACTTTGATAAATTAGTCATATTTTTTGACAAGACAAGACAAAGTCTACAACTTTGTAGTGAATGATTTCTTCCAATTCGAAGAGAAAGAGGGACAAAAATCCATTATAAGTGAGCTTACCTCGGGAGCTCGCCCAGGGGAGGGAGCTCGCCTAAACGAGGGAGCAGGCCATCCCCAGGAGCTCGCCTAGGAGGCTGGCTTACTTACCTTAGGAGCCGTTGCAGCCCTTAGATTGCAACGACTTACCTCAGAATACAACAGCTCATCTCGAAATGCAATGGCTCGCCTCGTAATGCAATCGCTGGCCTCGGACCATAGCAGCTCGCCTTATTTTCCTTTTTGGCCTAGCTCTCTTTGAAGGGCCAGCTCGCTACTACATTTAAGCTCATTTACCCCATGAGATGACAATGGATGTGAGCCACCTTTGGAGGCGAGACGACCATGGATTTGAGATGGCCTTGGATGTCAGATGGCTTTGGATGCGAGTCGGCCTTGTTGTTGACGTGTCAGCCTTGATCTTGACGTGGTGGCCTTGGTTTCATGCTCTCCTTGGTCTTGATGTGGTAACCTAGGTCTCGTGTCGGCCTTGGTCTTGACGTGGTGGCCTTTGTTCATGCTCGCCTTAGTCTTCACGTGGCAGCCTAGGTCTTGTTTCAACCCTAGGTCTTGAAGTGGTGGTCTTGGATTCATGCTCGCCTAACATGTATGTCTGTCATGCTCGCATAGCCTGCTCGCCAACATGTCTGCCCGTCCTACTCAAATAGCTGACTCCCCTAATATGTCTGCCCAAGTGCTTGCTTAGCCGGCTCGCCTAACATTTTTGCATGTTGTGCTCGCCTGTGGGGAGCACACTCATCGTGCTCGCCAGACAGTATGCTCCCCAATGGTGCTGGTCATCCATGCATGCCAGTTACTTGCTTGCCTGCTATTGCACTCTCCTGCTTTCCCGTGCTCATGTACTCATGCGTGCTGCCCGCCTGCTCACTTTTGTGATTGCCTACTCGCCTTTGTCTGTCGCTTGCCTCACACGTCCCGCATGCTGCTCGCACATTCTAGCTTGGCTTGGGTTAGATTAGGAGGTCGAGCTTGCCTTGGATTAGACTAGGAGGCTTATTTTGACTCCCATTTTGACTTAAAGATGTTCACGGCCCAACTCGGATCATAAGGCTGACATTATGACTATTTTGGTGGAGATGTTCGATAAGGTCGAGTTGGACAAAGTTTTCTTATGTTGAGATGGTTTTCCATAATGGTGGCGGCCTAGGTTTTACTCTTTGGAGCAGGGATTGCTTGCTTGACACGGCCTCAATGTTTCTATTCGAGGCTAAATATCTTTGGTTTGGGAAGTCGGCCTAGTTTTTCCTATTCTAGGCTGAGTTAAGTTGGAAACAGCCTAATGAGAGTTTTTCCTATTTTAAAGGTTGGGGCTAGGTCAATGCGTTCCATATAAAGAGGACTTGGGTAAGGGAGAAAACACCACAAACACAACATAACAACTCTTTACTTATCTCTATTACTTTTCCTTTCCTTATCCCGTAGCCTAGCTTAGCGTAGCTCTAGCTTTATTTTCCTTAGGCCGACCTTGGGACTACCACTCTGAATCTATCTCGGGTTATTTACCATTGTTCTCTTTTTTTTTGTAATATATTTTTGGCGCGCCTAGTGAGACTAAGGAGGGCGTCTGAGAAGGCGATCTAACTAGTTTTGATCAAGATGTCTAAGAACGCAGTGCTCAAGCCAACTCCAAGGACGACACCATCTTTTTCTTAGCAACTCGTTGAGAAGAACCCGTCCAATACGGCTTCCAATAAGGAGGGGGTACCATCATCCTCTCAATAATCTGTTTGGGGGAATTCGTCCAACTCGACACATCACAAGGAGCCGGCCCTCCTTACCATCCAACTGGGTATTGGGAGGAATAATACCAACACGGCTCCTCTCAATGAGCGGACTGACCAATCCCCTACCCCCATAGGAGGAATAGTCTTATGACTGAGATGGGCTAATTTATGAAGCGTATGGAGGAGCGTATAGAGGCATTCTTGAGGCACACTGATGAGCCCATGGCAAGAAGATTCGCTGACCAGGCGGAGAACATCTTTTAACGTATGGCTGTAATAGAAGTTCAACGCTTTAATGAGTACGTCAGTCAGACGATGCACCCAAACTTAAACTCCAAGTTGACAAAGGCACAACACTAAGGGATTGGTGTATCTATCAGATCGACTGTATCTGTCTAACCAACCTATGGGCAATAATGGGTCGGGTCTGTACCGTACTCCTTCACGCCGCCATCGCAAAGTATGTTCAGTTATGGTTCACTATCCGGAACTCCAATGTATCCCTCATTTCAAACAACTTTTTATATGGGGATGGGGACACAAGGAGTGAGCCACTCCAAACACTAGCAGTGAGCCACTCAGAACACTACGAGACCACAAGGATGGGGGCAGTGTCCAAGCAAAATTGAGCTGGTTCCAATTGGCAGTGACCCAAGATCGGTCATACCCACCCTGGTTTTGATCAACCAGCGCTTTTTTGAAAGAAGGGATATCCGCATAGATCCCTTCCTCGACTCGAGGATTCCCCATCCTACTTTGGTCCCTCAGGTCATGCATCAAAGTCGGATGGAGTTGGATGAGGAGGACATCCACCACCCATGGTTAGCTTCCAATTACCCGGAGGTGCGAGAGTCCCCTACATATGAGGAAAACCAAGAAGGTTCCTTTGAAAAATATGAGACTATGACAGATGACAATTGTCTAGTATTTGATGACGTTACTCACATTTTGGCCCTGTCACTACGGTTCATCAAAGTGGGACAAGAGGAGCTGGACCAAAGCTTTTCTACTCCTGAGCCAACTCCTTTGTTCATGGAAGTGGGGCAAGAGGAGCTAGACCTAAGCCTTCCTACTCCTGAGCTGGCTCCTCAGTTAGTGATGTTGAGGCAAGAGGAACCTAGTGAAGATGAAGTACATCATCAGCTGATGTTCAGTTTTACCCAACGATCAAAGATAGAAGGACAATCCCAAGCTTCTCAATTTGAGAGCTTGGTTTCACACCAATGCCCTGAGAACCAACTATCAGTCGACCCCCATGCTAGTACTTCCATTTATATGATTGGTCTCCAATAAAGCCAAAAGAGAGAAGGCCTCACGCAAAGAAAGGCCGACCTTAAGACTTGGAGGGTAAGACTCGGGGGGTAAGGAAAGCCGCCCAATAACAGCATCCTAAGAACTAAAAAATATTTCTATCTAAGGGGAGCCAACAATACGTGGAGGTTCCATCATTTTCATATTAAGGTGAACCTTCAAGACTAGCCCAACTGACTCTGAAAGGCCTTCAGCCTTCTTGGAGATAAGATGGTCATCCCCTAGCCGTCAACACATGGTGTCTTAACTAAGATTCAGAGATGTCGCCTTGAGAGAAAGGTCTAAAATGAAAGTAAGTTATCAAGGACCTCGAAAGGCAACTTGTGGAACAAAGATCCAAGCTGAAGGAGCAACAAACCCTCCTAGCTCGCCCATTGGTAAAACACCAACCGGCCTTGACTCAAGGCCATGCCAAAGAGGTTAGAGCCTCTAAAAGAACCAAGAAAAATAATCTCAAGCACATCAAAGAAATACGACCAAAGGCACCCACTGACTTACATGGAAAGTTGATCTACAAGTGGGTACCTAAGATGGAAAGCGAGATTCGCCCATAAGGAAGATTGCCCTCAGGGGGACACGGCCGACCATAAGAGCAATAAGGATTCGATAGACCTTAGCACATGATACATCAAGTTTGAGAACCTCCCAATCAAGTTAACAATTAACATGGCACCGGCTAGCCTCAGGCTAAAACCCAATCAATCGAGCCGCTTCAGGGGTGACGTGATTGAAGAGGACCCTAATGAGTTTCATCTGGGAGTGAAGCCCTTAGCCATACTTATGTTGGAGAACTTCAATGGCAATATCATTATCATGATGCCTACGCAGATGATGGGCAAACAACTCAAGCCTCGCTATATCACTGCTCGTACCTTTGAGAAGTTGATCGAGAGAATTCTCGTGGACAATGGGGCAATAGTAAATATGTTTCTCTAATTATTCTTTAGGAAGCATAATAAGGAGGAAGAGGATGCCAGCCCGATCGACGTGATCATGACCAACTTTGATGAAAAAGGATGAGGTTGGATCTACTCTAACTAGGTAGTACTATCCTCCCTATGCCGGCTTCTAATTCAATAGAAGGTGGAGATGGTGACGGTGATGTACATCCATCCTGATTGATCACAAATGGTATAGATGTGGCCTTCTACCATGTGTCTATAGTGCCAATTATGTGGCTTGGAGTAGCGTAGAAGAAAGGTTTGTCTAGTATCGAGCTTGATTAAACATGAAGTCCTTTGAGCTTGACGACCGGTTAGTGCCATACTTAGGGGCCATTACTCCATCTTACTTTTGAGGGGTGAAGCGATAAGCAAGATGACAAGGTGATTGGAGGTCTACACCTTGTCACCTTATAAACTGGAAGGGTATGCCCTCAAGATGACGGCCTAGACCTCTTTTAGCTGCTCATCTTCATTCTGTTTCAAATTAACTGAAGGATGCCAAGCCAGAAATGAAGGACCACGTCAACACCTCTCGCCTGATCGTATCAAAGCATTAACGTGTGGGGGAATTATTGAGGTACAAAATAATCTCAGTATTGTATAAGTTCAAATATGTTCTTTGTTGGCTTTTGCTCTCCCTTCGGAGTGGGTCATAACTTGATCGCCTTTGGTGAAGTCGGCACCTAATTAAGCTGGCACTCACTTAGGCCAGTAGTCACTTGTCCTTTGGTAAGCCGGCACTTTCTTGCCCCTCACCGCCAAACTTTGGTAGATCAGTCATATTTTTTTACTCAAAGATCAGATTCAGATGATTCAAGTTGCTCGAAAAGCCAATACAAAGATCTACAACTTAGTAGTTAATAATTTTTTCCAATTCGGAGCAGAAGAGGGTAAAAAATCTATTGTAAACAAACTAACCTCGAGAGCTCGCCGAGAGGAGGGAGCTCGTCTGGAGGAGGGAGTAGGCCATCCCTAAGAACTCTCCTATGGGGTGCCTCACCTACTTTAAAGGCTATTGCAGCCCTTTGATTACAATGACTCAGAATGCAATAGCTCATCTAGAAATGCAATGGCTCATCTCAAAATGCAATGGCTCACCACAGACCATAGCAGCTCGCCTCAGACCGTAGCAGCTCGCCTCATTTCCCTTTTTGGCCTAGCTCTCTTTGATGGGCTGGTTCACTACTACGTTTGAGCTCATTTACCCTGTGAGACGGCATTGGATGCAAGCCAAATTTGGAGGCAAACAAGTCTTGGAGGCGAGACGGCCTTGGATGCGAGATGGCCTTGGATGCAAGCCGGTATTGGTATTAGTGTGCCGACCTTGTTCTTGACGTGGCGGCCTTAGTTTTGTGCTTGTATGGTCTTGACGTGACAGCCTAGGTCTCGTGTCAGCCTTAGTCTTGAAGTGGCATCCTTGGTTTTATGCTTGCTTTGGTCCAGACAGTATTGGTCTCGTGCTCTCCTAGCCGGCACGCCTAATATGTCCACTCATCGTGCTCGCCTAGCGGGATCGCCTAACATGTCCTCCTGTCGTGCTCGCTTAGCTGGCTCGCCTAACATTTCTGCCCGTCGTGCTCGCTCAACATACTCGCCTAACATGTTTGCCCGCCAACCTCGCTTAGCTGGCTCGCCTAATATTTTTATATGTTGTGTACTCGTCTGATAGTGTGCTCGTCTACTCATGCGTGCTCGGACGCCTGCTCGCCTTCGTGATCTTTTGCTCGCCTTTATTTATTGCTCCCCTCACACGTCCCGGGTGCTGCTCGCTCCCATGTTCTAGCTCGCCTTGGATTGGATTGGGAGGCCGAGCTTGCCTTGGATTGGATTAGATTGTAGTGGATTGGATTGGATTGGATTGGATTAGGAGGCCCATTTCGACTCCCATTTTGACTTAAAGATGTTCACGTCTCAACTTGGATCACAAGGCCGACACTATGGCTATTTTGGTGGAGATGTTCCAGAAGGTCGAGTTGGCCAAGGTTTTCTTATATTGAGTTAGTTTTCCATATTGGTGGCCGCCTAGGTTTTCTTGTTTCGAGCCGTGATTGCTTGCTTGACACAGCCTGAATGTTCCGATTCGAGGCCGAATCTCTTTGTTTTGAAAATTCGGCCTAGAATTTCTTATTCTAGGTTAAGTTGGAAATGGCCTAATGAGAGTTTTTCCTATTTTGAAGGTCGGGGCTAGGTCAATGCGTTATATATAAAGAGGGCTTAGGCGAAAGAGAAGACACCACAAACACAACACAACAACTCTTATCTCTATTGCTTTTCATTTCCTTAGCCTGTAACCTATCTTAGCATAGCTCTAGCTTTATTTTTTCTTAGACCGACCTTGGGACGACCACTCTGAATCCGTCTCGGGTTATTGTTACCATTTTTCTCTTTTTCCCCGCAACAATAACAAATGTTTATTTGTTGAGAAATTAGTAGTTTGATTAATAAAAACCACATCTTCCACCAAAAAAAATAAAAATAAAGCCATGAAACAGCTTGTATATACAAGTTCTAACGGTTTGAATTATTAATAGTATACCAATTTACCACTAACTAATTGTCTACAACTATTATAGTGCAGTCGTAATAATTAAATATACCATGTCATATATATATATATGTAATATAACTATATAAAAATCTTGACGGAGATATTAATTTTTAAAATATAATTTCTGTATTTTCAAAATTTTTAATAAATCTTACATAAATTCACTTTATCTTTAGTAAAGTTATTGACGATGGATTTTTCCATAATTTTAATTAGTTGTGGCAAATATCTTGACGTCATACGCAAAAAAATAACGTCAAGCAGTTGTCGTACAATAGAGTAGAGTATGCATCCTAAATCCGCCAATTATATATATCTTGACGTCATATCGCCATACTTGTGCCAAACTGTTACTTATCAAAATAAAAATAAAAACTTGTGCCTAACTATTTGCACTCTTGTGAAATGAGACTTGGCCAAGTGATTAGATTAACGGTTGATGGTAAATTTTTAGAGTTTGAATTCTTAACAATATAAGAATGTTAAATAATTATTTTGAAAGTCTTATTATCTTCTAAAAATTAGACATAGTAAAAATTGGATTATCTTTCAAAAATTAGATTAGTCGTTATACTAAATATTCGAATACTAGGTGGTTAAAAAAAATATTCGAATACTAGGTGGTTAAAAAATATAACAGGAAGCCGCCCTAATAAGTGTCTATCCTACTTTACAGTTACAGCGTCTACGAGGCTCGATTGTTTTGAGAAATATGTACCATTTTATATATACTCAACTTGGAAAATCCCGATACAAATAAGGAGCATAGCTCTGGTGGCAGGAAGAGAAGCCAATTTGGAAGCGACTTGGTTGATTCTTGTCCGAGTCGCGAGCTGACTGCATTTGCCGGCAGATGTGTTCAACGAGTAATGTACAACCTAGCCATAATTACTTCGTTTTCAACTCGCTAATTTATGACATTTGTGTGTTTGTTGATAAACTCGATCGCCACTTTACAATTTGTATAGATGTGGAATTCCATATTTCCGAAGTTTCGCATGACCATCTCCATGACTAACCGGATGACTTTAATTTCCGCATCCAGACTCAGCTAGACCTTATAAGCTTGACTTGACCATCAAGTACTAGGCTCCATTAATGCATCTGTAATGTTGTCCTGATTTGCAGTTCATAACATTAGTGAAAATCGCAAGGTACGAACCAATGCATGTGACAATGGAGATATTTGTTCAATGGAGTAATTTAAGTTTGGATTGGCAACACTAAAAATTGAATAAATTACATTTTATTTACCAAATTTAATTACAGCTGCATAACTCTCAATAATTTGATCTTAAAACATATAATTAGATTAAAATAATCTCTTAGACTATCCATACGCTCAGTGACAATAATTTGCCTGCATTTAATTGCTCATCCGGGTTTTTTTTAGGTTTATACTATTTGGTATCTGAATATTTCGTATAGACTAATTTACATTCGACTTAAATGAGACTTGTGAAATATGAAAATTTTCTAAACAAATATTTAATACTAATACATTTTTATATACTCTCGAGAACTGTTTAAACTAGAACAATACGGTCATCAGTTCATAAAGTGTTTTTTGTTTCCAGATTTCTTTTGACAAAAGAGAAAATATCAAAAAGTAAACGAATAATTGGATGGCCGGCGACAATAATGTAGGAAGGGCAACGTACGTTGGCACGTATCACATATTTTTGGATTACCTTAAAATTAATAGTTACTGCTATGTCATGAATCAGGCTACAACTCAACCAAGATCCGACGACATCTCAATTAGCAACAGATACTGAACCCAGGTAGTACACGTCGTAAGAAATTTAAAGACCTAAAGACCTAGAACAATATCTTGATTTATATTTTGTAAATAATATTAAAAATTTTGGTTGACCCAATATTTTAAGATAATTTTTACACATAAAATTATTGTTTCTCGTGTCATCAAACGTGCATCGTCCTCGCATAAAATTATTGTTTTAGATATCATGTTATAACCTTGATAAATAATCTTGCAATTTGAAGATTTAATTGAATTTTTTACTTTTATAAATTGAAATTTATATATTATTCCACGAATAGAGTATGTACATCACGATAGGCTAGCGAGTTTCTCATACAAAAAGAATACCAAAATAAGAGAAAATACTTTCCAGTTTATATAATCAGACCAAAACCAGGAAATGATATGCAGAGCATTATATCTTTGTAAAGATGCAAGTTTCCAAAGGTAATAAAATTTTAATTCTAAAAAAAGTGTGTTACTTTACATGATTACAAGTGCTCCCTCCTCTAATATTATCGAATTTCGTAAGCTGGATAAGAATTGGGTTTAGCCCCACCTAAATCTAGTGTAGTCACGGGGGACACGCAGGTGAGGGAAGTGTCATAAAACGACATCAAATGTTCTTGTTCAATACCTTCTTAACGAAGGAAGGTCGACGGCGGACACATGTATGGATTGGGTACGGAATGCCACTATTCCGAATTGTTTGGAATGAAGACACGCGGGGACTTTTTTGCAAACGCGCTAAAATACGGGGACCAAAATGAAAAAAGCCATGCACAAACACAGGCCGGATACAGATGCCAGTATCACATAACTGCGTACGCCAGTATCACATAACAGTGCATGCCAGTGTGACCTTTTTGCAAAAATGCTAAAATATGGGGGACCAAAATAAAAAAACTATGCGTGCCATTATCATTAACGGGGGCTTGCCGTTTTCACAAAAACAAATGTCATTATCACATAACTGCACTTGTCATTATCACATAACTGTGTTTGCCATTGTCACATACCTGTGTTTGCCGCTACGGTCCCGCTTCAGTCCAAACTGTACGGAATCAATTCCTTCACTCCGTACCCAATCGAAACCCGGCTGACACAACTTTATCTGATATTGGAATTTTTTTAAATAATTTTATGATAGTTCTTACATATCGAATGATAATATTTAAATTATCAATTTTTAAATAAAATTTAGAGAGATAAATTGAATTTCGTAGGACATCATAAAATTAAAACTGGTAAAATCATAACTGTTGTACATAAAATTTTCTTTCTTGTGGGGTTTGCGGTGTATAATAATGTTGACGACCCACGCCATTTCGACCTCTGTCTGTCCCACAAAGTTACAACAAGACAGGTAGTTGCAAATTTGTGTACTTTCGGACATTGACATTTGTCTAATCCAAGACCAGAGGACGACGATTTAGTAGGTTGTCGTGGACACCTTCTTGGATTTGAAGGGTGTTCATCCCAGTGGAAATTATCCTTTTGTTCCGTGGAAGTAAGTCTAATAAATTTGTGGATTGTATAGAACGAGACACCTTTCAATTTTTCAGTCTCAGACCCTCCGATAGTCTTTGCTACAACCTTCGGGAGGTGGTCCTGCTACCGATGTACTTTTCTTCTATTTTTCAGTCTCAGACCCTCCGATAGTCTTTGCTACAACCTTCGGGAGGTGGTCCTGCTACCGATGTACTTTTCTTCTATTTATAATATATATATTAGAATATTTATATCAAACACAAAATTAGTTGGTGAATTTTTCACATTTATCAAATGAAGCTTATCAGGCGGGCTTTGATTTCGTCAACATGATAATGGTCCAACCCGTTCTAATATCATGTTAGAATCTTCATATCTAAAATAAAATTTTGGATATTAAATTGATAGATTTTGAACATTTATAAAGAAAGACACACTTATAATATAAAAATATAAAAATCTCAACATCATATCATATTTATAAGATGACTTTTTTAATAGTGTACATAGAAAAAGGGTCATTGCTGCTGGTGCAATCGTATGTACTTTTGCTGGCCTTGGATACGAGTAGCTAAATAATAATATAATATGGCGTAATTTGTACCATCTAAAAGAATAAAGATGAAAAAGGAACAACAATCGTAATTTTTGTAAAATCTAAATGAAATATTAGTCACAAAGTCTTCACAGAAAATACAACAAATTTAGTACCTATTTCAATAGTTTTTTCTATACCACCCAATATCAAAAAATAGGTCATAATTCAATAGTTTTTTATACCACTCAGTATCCAAAAACAGATCACTAATCTATGTTTGAAACGGATAAGATCTTATAAAAATGAAAAAACTCTTTAACGATTATTTAATATTACTGTATAAAAAAAAATGTGCAACCTAAACCATAGGTATGATTTCTTAGGCCCAATGGTTTCCTTGTTTTGGTTCTCGGCCACATATTAAAAGCCTAGCCCAAATGATTTTAGAACAAATGCTAGTTCAAACTTATAAGGGATGCAGAGTTATCTCTAGCACGTACTTGTTTTTCTCTTTGCAAAAACGATGGGTATTCACAATTTTGGACAATTTTTTTTTGAAGAAAATGTCCAAAACAATGAAATCTGAAACACAAAAAAAACCGAAAACCCCTGACATTAAAAAAAACTCAGTGAAATGAGCTCATCCAAATGAGGTTTAGTCCAAAAGCAAAGTTATTTAATAGAAAATTTTTAATTAGTGATCAAATAGCATTTGTTTTAGTAAGTGATGATCTAATAACATTTAGACACGACAGGGGCCATCATTGTGTGTGCAACTAGATGGGGTTTTCAAGCTAATTTTTTTTAGGTAAATAAAATACAACGTTGTTAAATATGATTGCACATGAGGCCCACTGCACCCGTTTTGTCTGGCTTGATTAGCACCCACGCTAAGTTAACAATAAATTAATTTTCTATACACCATCTGCACTTGTTCCCGATAACATTTTTTATCTCGCCGTAGCAGCATAAACATGGCAAATGAGGACAGGACAATGTCGATGCATATTCAATTCGAATACTGTTAGATCATATTTTGTATAACTCTCCAAATAATATTTTTCCATTCGTAAAATTTAAACCAATACTAAGCAAGCTTTCTTGAGTTGCATGCGTTTATCACTTAACGAAAGGCAGACATAATTACTATATTAAAATTCTATAAAATATTACTTATAAAAAAAAAACTAAAGGCAGACATATTATTGTACAAGGACCAGAAGACAAGCAGCAGGAGCACGAGTCTCTTGATCCAAATTGACCCCTTTGTTTATACCCAAACTTTCCTTTTTCCCAAGTTCAGATGCCCTATCGGTAGCAAATATAAACTCCAAGCAAACTCCAAGTAGCTTGGTGGGGGAATTGGAGCATGGCACCAAAGAGAGATATTTTCTGGTTTCGTAATTAAGCGAATTGAGGTTGATTCAAATGGGTTCTTTTGGTGGTGCATTGGTGGTGCTCCTTCTAATTCTTCCAAGTATTGGTGTACTACAAGTTGCGAAGGCGCGGCAGCTTCCAAGTGCCTACTCTCAGCCTCCAGCTTCTTGTAATAATTATTCTGTGAATGCTAGTTCATCAGTTGTCTGTACTGGTCTGGATGAGAAGAGGGGCATCCCAACTGGATTCAACCCTTTACATAACAGGTGATCCAATTACTCATACTTGGCTCCTCCAGGATTCATTCCATTCTAACAAAATCATTTCGAGTTTGAGCATCGAAAAGCATCCGCGTTAAAATTTAGTAGGAATATTTTTTTTTACTTGGTAGATTTGTTACACTACTACATCAGAAACTGAACATTGCTGGCTGGAGGCACACACATGGTTAGTAGGAAGAATTTCTCCACCATTTGAAATTTATACTTAACTTGGATCTGAATTAGTAGACCACTTAGTATCCATATACCAAGTGACTTCAAAAAAAAATTCGTAGTCAAGTTCACATGTACATTTTTATATTGGAGTTTTTATGGCCAAGTTGGTCAAGTATTTGGGTTTCCTTCATTTTGATGTATATTGTAGTTCAGTGGGTTAATGGATTACGGATTTGCTAATTTCCTTTCCCCATTTCAAATCTTGCTGTTTCAGTACTAACTATTATCAATACCTTATAGGATGATTCTCTCTTTCTGAAACATGATTTCTCAAGAAATTGCAGTTTTTTTCGCTTAACTTAATTGCTTCTTCGTACAAAGTCAGTTCATCCATAGATTTCAACCCACTACACAGAATTCAATAGCTTACGAACTGGGCATAATTTCGGTATTTTTTTTTAAACTGATTCAATAATCTTTATTGATCACTGGTCCAAACAGAACGGTTACGTGGGGCATGATTTGGTTACATCACCCAGAACTAAGTGGATATAATTCCCCTGCTTCTAAACTGTATATTCTTTAAAATAGTTACCCTTTCCCAACCCGACACGAAATTGTAAGCACGGAAAATCATGTACAAGCTATGAGCTCCTGGGTTTGTGTGTCGAAGAGAAATGGGTCTGAGGCCTGCAAGTTAGCGCATAAGTTGTCTGCTTGTCTGGAATCCTCTTCAAGAATAAAGCGGCTACCCTGCGTTAAGCGTGCCTCGCATTTCCAATCTAATAACTATGATGATAATACTATCGTGTTTGTACATTAGCAAATTCGAGTTCCAAATGTTAATTAGAGAAATTCAAATTTTTTTAATATTTGGACCAACTTTATCAGGTGCTTTTTGAACTTCTATGTATGTTGTAGAAAAATATAGTAGAACATCAAGAACGAACTTAAAAACAAATTCGTTGTAATCGTCCCAAGAGCGATCTAACAAAAAGGGAGAAATATGAAAGAGAGTGGGCAAGAAAGAGTTTTATTAGGAGAAAAAGATTAAAAAAAATCGATAAAATATAAAAAGATAAAAAGTTGGAAGCTAGGACTTTTGTGCGTATGATTTGTGGTGTCTCCAAACCTAACACCGGCCTATACTTATATATAAAAAAGACACCCAACCCCCAGCCAGTTACCTAAGGCCATGCTTTGGTCAGATATGATGATAAAAAATCTATCCTTTATAATGTCTATCGCTATCCAACCCGGACTTCTTCGCCTTCATAAAGTTTATCCATCTTCAACATCTATCTCATCTTCTCGAATCTGTGTCCATGTATACTCTAAGAATCCGAGCACATCCGGTCTCTTCAACCTTATCTTGACTTCCGTAGAGTCCGTCCTACCCGGCCTCTCGGTGTCCTTGTTGAACTAGCCTTTTTCGGAGTCCACTTCAGCTAGGTTTCTCAGTCCTTCCTCACACCACCCCGTGATCGGTATAGCACTAAGCACCCAAACCGAAACAAACCAGCAATTGATGAACGGACCACCAATGTGACCAAACCAACGACTGTAAGTTGATAACCTGGTCGAACCGACGACTAAGCCTAGTTGCATCAACCGATAATCGAACCAAGAGGCGATTAAAACCAACCGATGATTCAATCTGACTGGTCATCCACCCAACTAACAACTCAATCAATTCGGTAACATAATCAAACCAGCAACTCCATACAACCGATAACTCCATTCAACCGGCAACTGAAGCAACCGGTGACCCAGTTAACTTGATCAAACTGGTGATTGACCCAAGTGATTGATCCAATGGGTAACTGATTAATCGATACCTGGTCCAACTAGTGCCTGGTCAAACTAGCAACTGATGGAACCTTCGCCTGGTTAAACTGGCAACTGATAGAACCTTAGCCAGATGAGCGATGGTGATTTCAAACAGATTTTTGATCTTATTACGCTCCAAATCTGAAGCAAACATAAACTAGAAATTTGTAGATCTACATCTTAGCTTCCTATAGCAACTTGATTCATCTCAATCAGACTTTTGAGTGAGAAAATTAAACCAATTTACCAACCAAAGATTCCCACCAATCAACGATTGAACCAACCAGAGATCAGGGCCAACCATTGGTCCGATAATCTCAATGACCAGTAGCATCACCTAGCTTTATCTCATAGCTTTTTTTGGCTGCAAGAATTATCTCAATCCAAAGTCCAGGTCAAAAGCTATGGCCAATTGACGAAGTATGGACGTCTCTTAAGAGACTGGAGGGAACCCGAGCTAACTTGAGGCCAATAGTACCAAGCTATTTTCATTGGGCCGCTACCTTCAGTCGATCGAGGTCAGGCTGCTATATCCATTTGGTTGCTACCTCCAGTCAGTCAAAGTCGCTACCTTCATCCAGTCGCTACCTTCAGCCGGTCGAAGTCGCGACCCTCATTCAGGTGTTACCTTCAACGGGCCAAGGTTGCTACATCCAAATTGTAGCTACCGTCAGCCGGTCAAGGTCACTATTTCTAATTGGTAGCTATCTTTATCCAGTCAAGATCGCTACATCCAAGTGGAAGTTAACCTCAGGTGGTCAAGGTCGTTATATCCACTTAGTCGACCGCTTGTGTCCAAACAGATAGTCGACTCCTTGAACCTAGTGGATAGTCGACTCCATTAACCTAGCGAGTGGTCGACTCCATTAACCTATCGGATAGTCTCGAGTAGTCACCTATAATCTTACCCGGCTTTATCTAGCCGACATCAAAATATTTTTTGCACTTCAACAATGTAAGACTTATACGATCACCAATATCATTAGGCATTTTTAGCGGATCAATTAATATCATTAGACATTTTAAGACGGGATAACTAATAATAAGTGTAATTGCTTGTTATTATTGACGAGTATTTTTTTCGGTAAATACAATTCTACTTAATAAAAAAGTTTTTGAAAGTACACTTTAATACCCTGTGTTGTCACATTTTTCTTAATGAATCCATGTTATTTAAAAACCATCAAATATTTCCAAATTATTTGATTTTTATCAGGATATGGTCCTACGCAGGTTCGAGCAGCTTCCTGTCCTATATGGACTGCAACGTCATAGAATGGTGCTTTTTCTGCTGGCGAAGGCGGTGGAGGATAGAAATGGCAAAGGTGGTGGTCTTTCCGCTACCGGTCCAGATAAAACTAGAAATTATCCGAGTCTACGCAAAAAATACGATACCACATAGTAATAAAATGTACCTTTCTCATTAAAAGAAACTTATACGATCACCAAGAATATGTGCAGCGGAATAGAAGTATACGTATCGACATTACAGTCGGATTGAGCCAGCCAATAAACTGTGCTCATTGTGTAATTATTTGTATCCATTTAGTGTATGTGCGTAGTGAACAGAAAAGTAAAATAAACCCGCAAATCCTAAACTCAAATGGTAATATTGGTCTCTCGTGCTTCATTTTTTGTTTGGGGAATGCCAAACTTTTGCACAAGAGTATCTTATTTTAAGACAACCATTAAACAACCCACACAACCAGTTTAATCAAAAACCTCAACCACAATTTGTGCATTAATCCTCTGGTTTTCCCCCTTTTTTAGCCAAGGCGATGCAGAGAATTTAAAGACGTAGCTTTAGTTGCCTTTCTTTCTTTCTTTTTTTTATTTTTTTTTACGTTGCGACTCCTGGCTAGACGAAGTTGGTTAAGATGTAGTTTAAAGAGTGGTTCCCAGGGATTCAAATTCAGTGGGGACATGGATAATCCCCACTGAAAGGGATAGGGGCAATATTGGAAATATAATAATTAAAAAAATATCAGCAAAATAATACAATTTATGGAAATACAAGTATGAGAATATTGGTTTCCATCTTCTATGCTATTGGTTTCATTCTACTATGATATTGGTTCATTCTACTATGATATTGGTTTTCATCTTCTATGTTATTGGTTTCATTCCACTATGATATTGGTTTCATTCTACTATATTGGTTTCATTCTACTATGATATTGGTTTCCATCTTCTCGGATATTGGTTTCATTCTACTATGATATTGATTTTCATCTCCTCCAATATTTGTATCCCATTATAAGTGAAAAGGTATATCATTTGAATATATTGGTTTCATTCTTCTCGAATATTGGTATCATCGTTCTAGGATATTGGTATCATTCATCTATGAATTTTTTTATTCGAAAGAAGATATTACCCCTAATATAACGAGAACCCTAAACGATGACGAATAAGCACACCACGATCCACAAAAATCAAAGGACATAGATAGAGAGATTGAAGATCTAGAGATGGCCGCAGTCGGCGACGAAGATGGGCCTCACGGTGCGGCCTGGGAGCGGTGTGCTTCCTCACGAAGCTCTCGTTCTTGAACTTGGATCCGTAGATCAACTCTCCTCCGGTGTCGTCTGGCCACCATCGGAGTTTAGGGTTTCGAAGATTTGTGTGTGGGCGCGGCGGATCGGGGGGAGGGGGCGGCGGCGGATCGAGGATGTGGGGGGTGGGATAAAAAGAAAGATGATTTTTTTGGTGAGATTATATAGGAAAATGGTGGAACCCTAATGAGTATGCTTGGATAAAAATTTGAAAATACTCTCAACAGATTCAGACCATCAGATCTATAAAAAAAAATTTTGATCAAATCTAAATACACATATTTAGTCTATACCATAGGGATGATTTTTATGTAGTCCTCCTTGAATCCAAATCTGATTCCTAGTGCTTCTTCTAAACGCCAGAAAAAGAAAACAGCTAATAATGATTGGGATCGGTCGCTTTTAAGCATTGAAATGCATTTGGTTACCGTTGGCTACCTTTGAATGAGAAACAGTGGCGCATTTGGCCCACTGACTTCAAGTGTAGGTCTACACTGACTTGTCTTTTCAGAGGAGCAAGTCATTATTATCATCACCATCGCAAGATTTTTTACTCGTCCCAAATTTGAACCAGAATTCAATCCAAAAATTTATGCTCCATCGTTCACCGTGGAAATTGCTCACTTGGATTTTGGAAGAAAAAAAAATTAAGAAAAATTACTCGAATTTATTTAAATATATTCAAAAAAAATTTCTATTTGTAAAATAGACGCCGACATCTATCTAGTTTATTTTTATTATACTTTCAGATCCCTGGCACCGGAATATTTGATTTTCTCTAGCGAATGTCCACTTAAAGGACCAAAATGTCCCTCCCGCTAAAAAAACAAAAAAAAAAACCTTCTTTCTTTCTTCGCTTCTTCTTCCTCCCTAAATCATCTTCTTCCTCCCACCTTAATTAAAACTTAAAACTCAAAGCATGGTAAAGCAAAGAAGCAAAACCCAAATCCACAACAACTGTGAGCAAAACCCACTTGGCCTGGTGGCCAAGAAGCTTGCCTTGGGTTTACGAACTTCAAGTAGAGAACTTTACAAGAAATTCCCAGTCTTTGATGTTGGAAGATGGAAGCAAAGTCCGGCCGATGGAGGTCCTGAGCTCTCCCCGGCTCCGCCTTCCGATGAGCAGAGCTACACAGATCCTTCCTCTGTCGACCTCACTTTTGAACGGAACTAAAATCCCGAACCTCTACTGACCTCCAGATCGTTCACCCAGTCCAGACCAAGCTCCCACCTGAGCTCTCGCCGGCTCCGCCTTCTGGACCGCTTTGCACCACACCAGCGACGAGACCCAGAAGTTTAGGTCTCGTGAATTGTCTACCATCCAAAACCAAAGAGCCAAATTCAAAATCCTAAAGCTAATTAATCATGATTTTGGCAGTTGGGCATTTCGTCAACCAATATTAGATGACTCTCACCCTCGTTACGGTGACCCTCTTGATGGGTGTAGTGATTTAGTTTAAAATTTGTGTCTTTACCTGAAATTTTTGTGGCATGAGATGGGGGGTTTATGGGTAACATAACCATATTAGCTTAGTAAATTGCTAGTTAGAGCCGATGAGTGGGTTTGTTGAGTTGGATTTTCCCAACCCTTGTTTCGCCATTTTTTGAGGAGTTGGAGTTATGGGTTCTCTCCTTGGGAGATGGAGGCTAAAGTTAGTATTTTTTTTATTACAAATTAAGGTTTCATATGAGAGAGACGGAGAGGTTGAGGTTGAAGAAAGATTTTTTGTTTTTGTTTTTTTGGTTGGGGGTATTTTTGTCTTTTTAAGTAGGTCTTTACCGGAGAAAACCGAATATTCTGACGACAGGGACTCGAAAGTATAATAAAATCAAACACGAGGGATGTTGGCGTGTATTTTATAAACATGAAAAAACTTTTGAATATATTTAAGCAAATCCGAAGAACTCGAGAGTAATTTCCCAAAAAAATTATTACATACTTTTTTTTAAGGAACTGTCTTTTTTTTTTTGAGGATAAGGGTGGCGCGAGGCCTATATTAAACAGAAGTTACAGTACATAAAAGATAAATACAAAGATATAAGACGATAAAACCAACCAGAAAATCGAGAGTCAATCCAATGATAACAGAGCGGCACAGGGGGAAGCGATAAACGATCGAGATGGTAGGAGAGCCAAACGATCTGGCGAAATTCTGCCGAGACAAAGCTACGGCTAATAACCACGAGACAAACTCGTGGGCATTTGAATGCATACAAAATGCACGCAAATGAAAGCCAAAGTCGACCAAAGTCAACCAAGACAAGGTTCTCCGCCCGCAACCACGGAAAAGGCAACGAAAACTGAAAGGATCTAAGATCAGGCATAAACCGATCCAAACAAAAGACCACACAACAAAGAAAATACATATGAAACCAAATAAACATAACCCCGAGCCCACAAGACATGAGATCTAACAAGAAAGCTACAAACAGGAATAATAAGACAATAAAAGCCAGAAGGACGGCGGGATCTGAGGGGGACGACGGTGAAGGCACGAAGGCAGGACGGCGGTGAAGCGGGATCGGCGGAATCACGTAAACTCCCAGTCGTTGGAGCTCAAACGCATTCATCATGGGTCACTGTGAGCGAGAGACGACGGGAGGGTCTCAGACCATCGACAACCTTGTCGGCGAACGGCGGGAGCACTAGAAGTGGACGGCAGACGGCGGGAACAGTTGAAAAGATGAGCGGGCGAGCAACTGGGAGATGGCGAGCGGATCTGCGTCGGGGCTGACCGGATCCGCGTCAGAGCGATGACTGAACGGAGACGGCGGTAAGCAAACGACCGTCGTAGGGAGGACAACGGCGGCGAAGTAGAAAAGGGACAAAAAGCCCTAAGAAGAGCTCCACTTAAGAAGAGAAAAGTTCTCTATAAGAGAAAAAGAAAAAATCAGAAAATTGAAAGAGATTCTCTCCGGATAGTGAAGAGAAAGAGGAGCTCTCTCTCCCTCCCTCAAGAAAGAACTGAGAGAGAGAGAAGAATTTTTTTTTTTTGTGGTTCACGAATGTGGGTTGGTCTAGAGTTGCTTACTGGAACTGTCATATACAAGCTTTAATCTTTTGCACACATATTTTACACTTACACAAATTAAGCAAATAGCTTGCTTACATTGGTGGCAACTGGTATGACGTTGACTCTTTTACATTAGGTCCCACACAAAAGGAGCCTTATAAAACTCCTGAACAGTATGTGCATGACAATACATACGCACGTATACATTTTGTGGTGGACATTCAATATATATCTACCAAATTCTTGCTTGATAGACATCATCTTGACCGGTTCTCTTTGCAGCTACGAGCCGTCCGCGCACTCCGGTGGGGTTACAGGGTACCGGGACTTGTCGGTACAGTAGTCATAGATCATGTGGTTCGTACGAACCCACAGGTAGCTTCTGGCCTCCATAGGAGTAAGTGCTTGGTGAGAAGCATCCTCCCACCAGTTCGTAGGGTCGGAGGCACAGTTGGCTGGTCCGGGAACTGGGCACGCTTCGATGTCAAAGTCCTTGTAATACGCACTGAAAGGAGCCTTCCTCCAATCAATCTTTTCGATCCCGCCCCTTGTCGCCCAGTCGTCCGCTTCCCATAGAGTTGAGTAGATTCCCATCGGTTGGAACTTTGGGAATGGGATCCCTTTGGCTTCATTGTTCTTGTACACCCTTATAGGCACATCATCTACGTAAAACCTGCCACCAAACCAGCTAACATCGTCAACTATTGAAAACGAAATGCCCACACAGTAAAGGTACCATCTCATCGGACCCCAAATTTTAAATGGCTTCGCATGCGTTACAATTACTTGCAACCGCTCGATAGTACAGACAATTAATCCCAAAAAAAAAATAGTACAGACAATTAAAATAGGGTCATCCATATATCAAATTTCATGTCCTGAGGATTGAGCAGCTCAACATCAAACGGTATAAACCCTGTACATGTTATTACTCTCAGAGTACTAATTATCGGTAGAATTGACGTTGATTAGTTATTTAAAATTAGACTTACACTATGTGGTGATGGTTCCACATAATAGTATAGAGGTGGAAATCGGCAGCCGGGTCAAACCAAAGGTTAACCCTTTGTTCTCTGTCTCCCTTTCCATGAGCAAAGATGTTTGTTTGGACCGTAATTGGCTGACCAGACCGGTTCCCCAAAAACTCGAAGTCGAGCTCATCTCGTAGATTGTCGGTGTCGGAATTCATCTGCATGTGGCCAACCATGTTATTCCAATCCGGGATAGTGCAATAGTATTTGTACGATACAGATTGCACTATAAATTAAAACATGGTATACACTAAATTAATTAAGAACATACGTAGAAGGCAGTGACAGTTCCTGCAGAATCGCCCGGGATGAGTTTGATCCTCATGCTGACACGACCAAACAAGTACTTGCTCTTTGAAGCAAACCCACATCCTGAAACGTTCCAACAATGTGTTCATTTATCTTTGCTTCCCCTTAATTCTGTTTTCTTTTTTCAATTAGGCGTCAAAAAAAATAGGTGAGAAAATGTCGGTCCGTAGTATATTTTGAACTACTTAGTTAACCCAAGTTGATTTTCATTAGCATTTCCGATTTTTTTGCGATAGGCAAAATATAAAAATTGACAAATATAACCTGAATTTTGGTCGAGGACCAATTGGATAGTCTTTCCGCCGTCGATTCGCCTGATATGGGTTCCCGACCAGGTGACTCTAAAATCTCCAAAGAAAGAAGCTGGTCTGGCAGACACACAGATCATAGGAACTAACAAACCGGTAAAAAGCAAAAAAATACTAAAATACTCCCAAAACCAAACGTGTTTGTACATTGTAATTTAACGGTCCTAACAGAAATCGATTTTTTTTTTAATATTAGAACAAAATGTGATTGGTAAGAGACGGTATGGTTTATGAGAAGGTAAGGATTGGCGGGTATTTATAGGCATTTAAGAGTTTGCTTTCAAGTCCAGCTAATGGAAAGCAGTCATTTGGTCCTACCCAATTTGAATTTTTTTCCAAATGGAAACCTGCCCAATTAATTATTGTTGTTTTGCTTCTTCACGTTTTCTTGTTAATGTTATCGGTTATGCAGATAATTATTAAGTCGACTAATTCAACTTCGAATCGTATAATTTATGAAAGATGTCAAAACTTTTTCAACAAATACTTGAACGTGATTTTTGTTGATTAAGTTAGAACAATTCTCGGTTAATTTGAGTACTGTTGATTTTTTGTTTCTCACGTTGACTCTCTTTTGAAATATATCTGCTTTTTAGGGGATTGAAATATATCAACTTCACTTTGTAGAATTTTATCAATTTGTGTTGCCTTTGCTTGTGGTTCCCGATAGACAACTTTTTTTCACAACAAAAATAAAAAACTGTGAGTTTTTAGTTGATAACTTCAAGTGACTGGCTCAAATCTACCATTTTTTTGGAAGAAGTAAATTTTATTATAATATTTTGGGCGAAAGAAAAACTTCAATCTGGAATTTGCTACTAGTAATAAGTCGTTAAAATTTAGCTATTACTAGAAATTATGCCAGTATTATTGCCCACCTGTAAAAGAAAAAATTTCTTAAAATCTAAATTACTAATATAGAATTCAAAAGAATAAAGGGATAAGATCATTTTACTAAATTGTAATTTTACCCTTTTCGCCTAGAGTACCATGTGGTTCAAAATTAGTATTTTAATACCATGTGGTTGACAACCAATTCTCCGGGCAGGTCCAGGGCAGCTGCCCGTCCAAACTCACCCGAAACGACGTCATTTTGAGACGACGTGGTGAAAGACTTGCTTAACTTAAAGCTGACGTAGACTATGGTAAATTATCTATTCAATCCCTAATTTATTTATTATTTTAAAAAAACCCCATAACTCATCTCTTCCCTCTTTGTCTTCCACCTCCTCCCCCCCCCCCCCCCCCCCCCCCCCCCCCCCGCCCCTCCCCTCTCTCTCTCTCTCAAATCCCAATCCAAGGCCTCGCTGTCGCCAATTAGTCCCATTGCAAGAGCCCGCTCCACAAGAAGACCAAAAAAGTTCTCAGGGTTTCCCCTTCTCAAACCTACCTTCAAGCTCCTATCACGGCCGAAACACACCGATCAAGCAAGTAGCCCAGGACACACGGCGATGGTACCAAGCCCTGTAGGGGGAGGAGAGAGGGTTATGGATAGAGAGGAAAAAGGAGTATGAGGCGAATCGACAGTCCGTCGTGGGCGGAGGATTACCGGTGATTGATGGAGCCGACTGGACGAGCACCGAGAGCCGAACTCCTCCTCCTACCGCTATTACGGGTCGTCTAACCCGGAGTCCAGCCCGACGACCTCACAGGGATCTCGAGGTTAAAGAGGTTGCCAACGGGAACTTTCTACTTCCTCTCTCTGTCCTA
The DNA here is from genome assembly GCA_963995505.1 of Hypericum androsaemum. NCBI lineage: Eukaryota > Viridiplantae > Streptophyta > Magnoliopsida > Malpighiales > Hypericaceae > Hypericum > Hypericum androsaemum. Next base: position 15,485,972 of record OZ023181.1, on the reverse strand, counting down.
ACTACGCAATCAGATGAGGCCTGACCAAGGAGGAGACCGTTGTAAAGGTCACGGCCAGGGAGGAGGCCATCGTGAATGTCCCCGTGGATGCTTCCAATATGAGTAATTATTAAGTTTTAATTAATTAGGGATTGAATATATAATTTACTAAAGTCCAAGTCAGCTTTAACTTAAAAAAGTTGGGCGCCACGTGTCTTCCATGTGTTCTTAAAACGACGACGTTTCGGGCAAATTTCGAAGGGCAGCTGCTTTGGACCTGCCTGAAAAAATGGAGGTTAACCACAGGGTACTAAAATACTAATTTGAAACCACATGGTACTCCAGGCGAAATGAGTGAAACTACAAGATACTAAAATGAACTTATCCCAAGAATAAATGACTTAGTAGGTATTCCCAAAAAAAAAGAAGTTAATAATATTCCCCACATATATTTATATGTTCATAATATTTATGTTACTTTTTATTTTATTATAACTAGAATTAGTTGCTGTTTAAGAACATGAGTAGCTAGCGTGAACCAAGGAGGCAAATGCGATTAGTTTTATAATTAAGACTTTTTTTCCAATCAAACTCTTTTTCATATGATGTCCGAATTTTTATATCCAAACTTAAATTTTTCAGGCTTATAATTTATCAACTAGTTCATCATTTGAAATTTAAACGGTAGGTCTCATCTTCAAATTATTCTATAACAACCCTACCAATTAATTTACTTACGGAGCTGGATATATATTGAAAATTTTCTCATTAAAGTAGTTCAGCGTTATAAACGTTTGAAAGCGATCATACAATGATCCACCAACGATGACCACTTCTCATTTTAGGAGGGATAATTCATCCAATTGTACGTTTGACGAGGTAAAAAACAAATAGTGTTCTAAACATTTATCCAATTTCATACGAATTAGAGATATACACCACACGTACGTACGTTGTAATAATGTCTTGGACAACGACAAGTCGGGCGCTAGCGAGATGAAACTGGAGATGTACTTGTCTGCATCCTTTCATCTCTTCCAATTTTATTGATTCCTAGTACTCCTTGGTTCCCACTTCCCTCAATTTTAGAATTTTTTTTTAATTAGCATCAATAAAATTTACACTTGTATGAAAAAATGGGCATGGCCACTGTTGGAAGGGCCATGTGACAATTATCTTAAGGTCAACTAGCAGAAAGCCATGAAATTTACAAAAATCCAAATACGTTTTTTAGAATCTCGGATATGCAGAGTCGAGTATTGTCGGGTCCTACTCAAAAATAGCTCTAGCAATAATTTTTTTATATTCGTAAGACTTGAAAGTTGAACCTAAACATCTTTAAGTAAATCTAAGTTTCTTACCGTTTCAACCAACTCACATCCAGATAAATAAAAAATAATTCACTCTTCACTCGGACAATAATTGATGATTCCATGCATCCCTGTGGCCAGCCATACGACGACGATTGATTTCGAACTACCCGCTGATGGGAACCTCTAATGAGGGCCCCACAGTAGCCCGGACCACCATAGAATGAAAAACGCTTTGCACTTGTAGGAGCCAATGATGATTTCAGGTTATGTGAGAGGTGGCTGCAGAAGATTTTTTTATAAGTATATTTTTATTATAAATATTTACAAATTTATAAAAAAAAGTGTTGATTCTCTAGGTTACAATCACAGCCTCGATAAACTCTATCGTAATAAAATTTATTGACAAATTAAGGATACAGAAAAAGTACTTGGTGTATATTACTAAAATTCAATTGTGCCAACCTTCTAAACCCTCGGTGGCTATAGAAGATTAACGCACTGCCAGCTCTTCTATAGGGTCAGTACTAGTCTTGCAATTACAGTAGACGTGAAACGTGTATGTTTCTAAGACCAACCTATTCCTTAAAAAAAAAAAGACCAATCAAAAACTTTGTTCGATGTTTATTGTCACGGCCTCACCAAATGGAATCAATTATGCCATCAGGCACATGGAATTTTACAATGATCCAAAACATGTATAAATATGAATTGATATGCACATTTTTCCGATGGTAATTATATGCAGATAGAGGACGACCAACTAATCCAGCTATATTTACATGGATCGATTCACGTTCTTCTTCTTGATTTTTTTAAAAGGTATTTTACCATGACACATGACAAGACTTGAACTCCAAACTTGTTAGATATTTATAACGCGTTATACCGTTTGGCTCACTTTGGCGTTCTTCCTCTTGAATTTTACTGCAAGGTGATCAATCTAATTCAATGTTGTTTAACGCTGAATCTCAGACAAAAATAAATCTTTGAACAACATCGATTACTCTCTCAATTGTTCGATTCGAACAGTTTCTCAGTAGTGTTTCGGAATCACAATTATTGTCACCCTTTTAGATTAAATGCCACTTTTTAGAGTCCCAAAATCTGTTATCTGGAAGGCAAAATGAGTCGGTTCTTGTAGACAGGAGGTGGAACAAGGTGATCCTCCCTAAGCGATTGGGAGGCCTGGGAGTTGGCTGACTGGACATCCAAAATGACACGGGCTCCCCTACAGTTATTCGAATTTCGGTGTGCAAAAATTTTACTATAGGCCTCCACAATTATGAATCGATAAACCAAATAATTAGAAAATTGACAATTTTATGATAGATTTTAAAGAATTCGTATATTGAAATATCTATGGCCAAATAACGTGGGTTGCTAAGAAAATAACTTGGGTCTGAACAATGTGAACAGGTGTGACATCTCGACAAGTGGATATATGGCATAGACTACAAGGCATTACTTCTTGGACTTGGTAAGAGGATAATGATTAAGGTACCAGATTACAAACAGAAGTAGAAAATGCAAAAATAAAGAACGTGTTAGGGCAGCGGAAGTGTAAATACAGATATGTATAACACCCATAACAAATAGTACGAGATAGAGAGAATAGAGGACACACGATATTACGTGGTTCGGTCGAATGACCTACTCCACGGGGCCGAGACGATCATCACTATAATATGTGGAGATACATGGTACATAAGCCATAGGCGAGGCGGTGCCTCAAGCCTAACTCTCTCGTGCCTATACTACCATTGCGTTATGCAAAGACTAAAGAACTCCTAACCCCTAGCCCTCTATATATAGAGCCAAGCCAATATGCTTTACAATAGGAAATAGAGTTCTATTCTATTTAGGAATTTGGGACAAATCCTAACAATCTCCATCTTGGACCAAATTCTAAAATCAATCGTCTTCTCCAACTTCAAGCTCATCATCCACATCAGACCATCTTCACTGTGTGCCTCTTCCAATAAGCTTCATGCTCCACATATCATCATCCGCCTCAATATTGAAAACTCTATCTTGAATGGAATCTTCCACAAGTATCTTCCACAAGCTTTATGTGCGCAACAAGAGAGTTTTTTACATTGGAAAAAACTACTCCAACGCCCACAACAATGCCTAAATCTCATAGGCCAGCTTCAATCCCAAAAGCTCCAGTACGACCAATACTCATCCCAGTATGGTGTACTCTCTAGGGGCACTCTCAAACTATTTCTCTACCGACATAGCAGACTCCACCTCCACAAGAAACCTCCACCTTCATATGGACACTGACTGTTGGGGTTACATCGCCGAGCGAACACCAATCTCAGTCCAAATAAGAGATGAGGACACCAGCAACAGGCGTTTACATTACCTTCGCGTGAACACCTTCTGGACACCAATCTTGGAATTCTCCACCAGCTACAGGACTTTACATCACCTTCACGTGAACACCTTCTGGACACCAAGCTTGATGTTCCTATTACACCTCACTCCACCTTTCTCGTGGGCAACCAGGAGATACACTGCATAACCTATGAGTCAAAACAAATATGATACTTGTACTAAAACTTTGCCTTCATTGTCAACGAGTAACTAGTCCAAACAATGCTCAAGGTCTTCACACGATCCACCTTCTTGTCTACTATGATATGGCTACTCCATGACCGATCAACCATGAACCTAAACCAGACCCGATCAAATCCCATGGAAATAAGGGAGTCTTCCGGAGAAAGAAGTCACCTCAAGCTCCTCTAACTTTCTCACACCACTCTCGACTACACATATAATACCACATATAGGTATAGGAGATACCATAGGACCCGAGCTCAAAGTCCAATAAGATTTGGGTTAAATACCCTACAAGTCTCCACCTTGAACCAAATCGCATTACCAATCTTCAACCGTGAATCTCTAAGACCTGAACCAATCTACAATTTAACAGGATCCCAATCTGACCCTTCCTTGATCAAATTCTTCAACTCAGACAAACAAAATCACCGCACCCATCAAACCAGACCCAAACTTTATGATCCAAAATAAGACCCAAACATTTAAGCCATTAAGTGGTCTACTTCCAAAGATCAACCATATAATCTCTGCCCCAAAAATAAGTCTGGTCAACTCAAACCATGACTAATCACATCCACCAAGCCTCCATTACCGAATATAGTCAAAACCAAACATATCAGCCTCAAAACCGGTCAAAATATCACTAGCCAGCCCCAAAATCATCTTCTGGTTAGACCAAAAAATTAAATCGGTCAGTCAACTCATGTTGACCCAAAATTCCCAAACTAGGTTTTCTTCACCAAACCTCCAAGGAGACCATGGGCGGCGGCAGAGTGAACCACCACGTGCGGCATGGCATGGGCTGAGAGCAGTGGGCCTCGGCCTTGGTCGACGCAAGCTGGCTAGCGTCGGCGAGCCCTTGGACGGCGGTGAGCAGTGCACGGGCGACGAACGGTTGTCGAGGAGTTCCTTCCTCTCTCCCTAACTTTCTCTCTCCTCAAGTTCTCTCTCCTCCCTAAAATCTTCCTCGCGTGGGCAAGTCGCTCCTCTCTCCAACGACGGCGATGGGACGGGGCTGCGATCACGGTGGCATATCCTCCCGACGAGACTCTCCTCCTAGCGCGGCAGTCGGAGATAGCTTCCTCTTCTCTCTCTCAGTGATTCTTCTCTCAAGGAACAAACGGGTGTTTGGAGCAGCTTTCCTCCTCGCTCTTTGATGCGCACGACGGTGTAGGGCTCCGGTAGCCATGCTCGGACTACAGCGGCTCAGCTCTCGGTGGCAGTCGACCGTCCTCCTTCCACTAGCAAGTGGCGCGGGGATTAGGGATACAAACCCTAATTCCCAATTTCTTTATCAAATTTCCAATCTGCCCATGTTATTCTCAGAAATTGCAAATTTGCCATTTCCTTCAATAAATCAGCTCTTCTCATCTTTTTAAATCCGGATCAGCTCCAAAAGCTCTAATACCAATTTGTTAGGGCAGCGGAAGCGTAAATACGGATGTGTATAACACTCATAACAAATAGTACGAGATAGAGAGAATAGAGGACACACGATATTACGTGGTTCGGTCGAATGACCTACTCCACACGGCCGAGATGATCATCACTATAATATATGGAGATACATGGTACATAAGCCATAGGTGAGTTAGTGCCTCAAGCCTAACTCTCTCGTGCCTATACTACCATTGCGTTATGCAAAGACCAAAGAACTCCTAACCCCTAGCCCTCTATATATAGAGCCAAGTCAATATGCTTTACAATAGGAAATAGAGTTCTATTCTATTTAAGAATTTGGGACAAATCCTAATAGAACGAAAATACCAAACAAAAAACAAAAATCATTCCAAAGATAGCACAGTGGCACGGGTGAAAACGATGGGCGATCGAGAAGCTACGAGAACCAATGACCAATGCAAAATTCTGCTGAGATAAGCAATGGCTAATAACTATAAGATAACGTCATAGACGCAACCTTGCGGACATTTGAATGTATACGAGATGCACGCAAATGAGAGTCAAGGTCAAACAAGTTCAATCGAGATAAGTTTCTCTACCTGCAACCACAGAAAAATTATCGAGATCTGTACGGATCTCAGATCAAGTCAAGACCAATTCTAGCAAAAGACCATACAACAAAATAAACAACAGAGACAACAAAGCAAAGCAACAAAGCAGACCAATTTTAGTTTTTTTTTTCTTCCTGTAAAATTAAAAGCACTAGAACTCATGTTTAAACAAAAGAAAAAAGCAAAAAATTCTTAAAAAGAAATATAAAAATTTAAAATAAAATTAGTTTGCCTCCCAATAAGTGCTAATTTAACGTCATTAGCTAGAGATCTCTTTGCTTTTTTAGCCAGAATTAAATATGCAATTTTGGTCCTTCATCTTAACTCAGGAAGGTTGTGCAATCTTCCTCTTCATTTTCACTTTTGGTGCTTTGTCATTCTCTTCCAATATATCTAGAACGTATGCGTACTCAAATTGATACAAAAATATGCTATCTATATGGAGCTCACCAACTTTAACTTCGAACTCCAATTGTTGTAATTTTGTTAGTGTCACCATAGTTTTCTTTTAGTGGAATTAGAGGGGCAAAAAATCCTTGTATATTAAAAAATAATGGTCAAATACATTCTACTTAGTGCAAGGCCCCCTCTTGGTCTTTTGTGAGGTTGTGACCGCCGGTATGTCAAAACTCTATCACGAGAAAATCCAGTGATAAAAATCTGTGATAGGGAAAGAGTACTTCGGGTGGAAATATCCATCTTTGACGTTTGGTGTATCGCTAAATTTGGCCCTTCACCGTCATGGAATACCTAGTACACTCCTAAGAAAAGCTACATCGCCTAAGTCATCTAGCTTCATGGTCCTAATTTCCAGGGGAGGTGTCAACATAGTTAGCATGATCTCTAGTGGTTCTTCGATGAGCTACGGCACGATTATCACCTCACATTCATCTTGTTCCTCTTCTTCAAGGTCCACCACTTCCTCTTCGTGTTGTATCTCTACCTTTATTTCTTCCATCTTGCTCTTGGAACTCCACATTTTGTCGACTTGTCTTAATCTCTCTTATGTCAGCCGCAAGTTGGGATATGTGCTCTTTAATATTCTTGATGCTCGCTTGAGTTTGGCTGGCGATATTTTGAATACTTTGATTTGTGGTGATGGCAAAGGTCCTAATAAGATCTTCCAATGATGAATTGGATGCATGTTGTGGACGTAATTGATAAGTATGAGCATAAGGATCGTGATTCAAAATACACCACTTGATAGTCAATTCATCCATCACAATCTGGTTCAAGCGTAAAGGTTGATGGACCTGTACATGAAGCTCTATTGAACATAATAGGTTAGATCAATCAAATCACGGGGGTTAATATAACCCCTTTAAACCTAAAAACACAAAGACACTCGTCCTAAAGAGTCTTCATTTAATAGGAAGTCTAAACTGATAAAATAACTAAAAATTTGACAGATCGACTAGTCTTCAGTATTTTTGTCATATCTCCATCGTCTAAATTCTGAATGATGCGATCTTGATATCTATGGAAAGAGGAAAGATATGTCTTCACTTTCATAGCTAATAGTGATTTTTTGATTTTGTTTCAAGAATGACCAAAATGCCTTCTAAGTTATCTGTAAAATCCAATGGAAAAAATTAAAAAATCACAAACATGAATAACAAAACCGATTGTTATTTCAATATAAAATATAAACCCTTAATTCCCAAAATAAAAATGATTATTAATGTTCCAAGATAATAAGAATTTATTTTCCATTTTTAACTAAAACGTAAAAATGATAAACAGAAAAAAGGAAAAATGGGAGAATCGTAGAGGAAAATCCGACGAAAAAAACTGAAAAGCCACAAAACAAGAAAAAAAAAACTTATTGTTATCTGAATATAAGATATAAACCCTTAATTCTGAAAATAAAAATGATTGCAAAGGTTCAAAGATGTTATGCAGTTATTTCACATTTTCTCCTAAAGACTAAAAAGGATACGCACAAAAGAGAAAAAAAAGTAGAATAACAAAGGAAAATCCGGCGAAAAAGTGCCACAAAATAAGAATAACAAAATGATTGTTACGATATAAACTCTTAATTCTCAAAACAAAAATGATTGCAAATTTTCCAAGATATTACGAGTTATTTTCCATTTTTAACTAAAACCTAAAAATGATAAAAAGAAATAGGAAAAATAAAAGAATAATACAGGAAAATCCAGCGGAAAAAATTGAAAAGCCACAAAACAAGATTAACAAAACTAATTATTAACTCGATATAAAATATAAACCCTTAATTCTCAAAGAAAAATGATTGGAAGGGTTCCGAATGTTACGCAGTTATTTTCCATTTTTCTCTAAAACCTAAAAAGGATAAATAGAAAAAAGGAAAACGGAAAAATAAAAGAAGAAAATCTGGCAGAAATAACTGAAAATCCACAAAACAAGAGCAAAAAAATTGATTTTTACCTCAATATAAGACATAAAATCTAAATTATCAAAACAAAAATGATTGCAAAGGTCTCCAGATGTTACGCAGTTATTTTCCATTTTTCTCTCGTGGGAGAGAATGATGAATTGCTTCCCAGTCCCAAATCTTATGCCAAAGTCTAAGCACGGTTAAATCAAATAACCCGACTCAACTCTAAATGATACATTCTCACAAATGCAAAACCGTATTGTTTTACCTGCAACAAATATGCATGGCAAGAGTTTACACATGTTGCCTTCGGAATTGGTAGACGAGAATTCAGATACTTATTTTTTAAATAGTAAAGGCTGGATACTAATTTGTCACCTCTTAATTATCTTGGACAAGACAAGAAGCTATGACAAGGTCACAATAATTATTGAACATTTGCTTGGGAAAAAATTGTTTGTTGACGCAGATCAAATTCTAAAGATGTTGAAAAATTATGATACACACAAACTTATCTTCAACCATCCATGAGTGTGGACTCACTCCAAAGTTGGCAAGTATTTTACCAAATTTCTTTTCCATTATAAGAGATGTGGTGATGTGCAACGAGTTATCAAAAAACTGTGAACAATGTGCCACATACATATTTTCCAAGGAGCAACAATTTGGATTGGGTACAACTGTTATATGATAAGTGTCACAAGGACCTCCAAGCATTTTTTAAGAAGCACGGCATGACGAATGGAAAGGGAAAAGAGGCATTCCTTTTTATTCGAGAATTATTTGCACATTTTGTGGAAAAGACAAGCTTGAACCGGGAAGAGATCTACGTATTCATTAGGATTCACTTCCCGCCAGTCATCCTTGAATTCATGGATGAGGTCTATAAAACCGGACTTGGAAAGATGGTTGAAGGAGATCCATTGTTATTGAATACAATTTAGATTTTACGAATGAAATCCCAACAAGTCTATTAAGAGTCGGAGTCGAAAAAAAGAGGCAAAATTAGCAAGAATTGCAAAAAATTATGATGTAATAGATAGTCGTACTAAAAATGCGACTGGACCACCTCGAGAGATTTTTTCACATGGTTACTACTTATGAATTGTTAGTATTATGATGCTGCCTTGCTTCTTATTAATTTAATAAAGATAACAAAAAAAGGAAAAATGAGAGAATAACAGAGAAAAGTCTGGCTAACAAGACACAAAATAACAACAGAACTGCTTGTTAACCTCAATGTAAGACATAAACCATAAATTTTCAAAACAAAAATGATTGCAAAGGTTCCAAGATGTTACACAAATATTTTTTATTTTTCTTTTTGAGAAATCAAACTCATTAGTAATTACAAAAAATAACAACAATAAAAAAAGTTATATCTCAAATCTACCCTTTTGCAAAAAGAGCATAATCTAGAAACACCTAGAAATAAAATAGAGAAAATTAAATCGACCCTTTGTCCACTCTCTCTTGGCCTTTTCTCTACCATCCGAGATCGAAGCAAGTAAAAGAGAGGGAAGATTTTAGAAACTTATATACTTCGACAACGTCATAGAATTTGCCTCGACATTTAGCCTTATTATAGTTACCCTAAATCTAATTAATTTATTTAGCTTATTAGTACATTATGTCATATTTAACCCTAAACCTAAATCTAATTTAAGTTAGATGTAAAACTAGAGTTAGAGAGAGAGCAAATAGCTCCACCAACTACCACAGACTATGACAAAGGGGCCCTCACCTACCACTTATGCTCTACCAATAACTGATGAGGACAGGAGAGATCGACGATGCTTAGAAGCTGCGTAATTTATGTATTAAATTCATTTTCGAGAGAGGAGGGGGCTTAGGAAGGAATAGGAGGATGGGAGGAAGGGAGATTTGGAGGTAATATTTTTTTCTTTTTCACTAAAATCTAAAAAGGATAAACATGAGAATAAGAAAAAAAACTGGTAGAAAAAACTGAATAGCCACAAAACAAGAACCACATAACTGATTGTTACCTCAATATAAGACATAAATCTTAAATTCTCAAAACAAAAAATGATTGTAAATGTTCCAAGATGTTACACAATTATTTTCTATTTTTACTAAAATCAAAAAATGATAAACACAATAAAGGAAAAAAGGGATAACAGAGGAATATCCATTTGTGTAACATTGGTCTGAGAATAGCAGAAGAAAATCCAGCGGAGAAAACTGACAAGCCACAAAACAAGAACAACAAAACTAAATGCCACTTCAATATAAGACATAAACCTTAAATTTTCAAAGCAAGAACAATTGCAACCATTACACAATTATTTTTTATTTTTCACTAAAACCTAAAAAGGATAAATAGATAAAAGGAAAAAGGTGAATAGCAAAGAAAAATCCAGCGAAAAAAACAAAAAACCATAAAACAAGAACAACTAAATCGATTATTACCTCAATATAAGACATAAATCCTAAATTCTCAAAACAAAACGATTGCAAAGGTTTCAAGATGTTACATAGTTATTTTTCATTTTTCACTAAAACCTGAAAAGGATAAACACAAAAATGGAAAAACATATGAGAATAACAAAGGAAAATCTGGCAAAAAAATAAAAATAATAAATTTGATTGTTATGTCAAGATAAGATATAAATCCTAAATTCTCAAAACAAAAATGATTGCCAAAGGTTCCAAGATGGTACGCAGTTATTTTCCATTTTTCACAAAAACTTAAATAAGACAAATAGAAAAAAGAAAAAGGAGAGAATAATTGAGAAAAATCCGGCGGAAAAAATTGAAAAACTATAAAACAAGTACAACAAAATCAATTGTTACCTGAACATAAGACATAAACCTTAAATTCTTAAAAAAATAATGATTATAAATGTTTGAAGATGTTACATAGTTAAAAAGTCTTGATATTAAGAAAATTTATCAAAAACTTACATCTAATTTGGTGGATTTCTTTATGTAAATTAGGTGAATCTTCAATTTCTCTTTCTTTCACTTATTTTTGTTCCTAACTAAAAATTGTCGTATACCATATGAAAATAGTTAATGGTAAAGTACAAATGGATCTTTGCAGTTGACTTCATGGAGAAGAGGGGCGGGATCATGAAAGGGATGTGATTTTTTTTTTTATGGTAAGGGTGGGAGGGAGTGGTTATAATTAAGACGGAGAAAGAATAGAATATGGTAAGAGGGAGTAAACCATAAACACTGGCTGATGTGGCAGAAAATGATGACGTGGATGTCACATAAGAGAGACATGTCATTTTTTATAAGTAAATTTTTTATTAATAATGCAAACCAAAACAGAATGCACAGAAGGTGTTTAACAAGAAAAAAAACTAGACCAAGTCCCCCATTTACTTGTCGCTTTGTCACCAAGTGACTCAATAAACAGAACAAGAGAGACATATCATTAGTGATATAAAAGTTATCTCGGGGTGTTAATTGATCTATTTTGATAAATAGAGGGTGCTAAATGAATCATTTTTTAGTAGGTGATGCTAATTTGACTTTTTATACAAGTAAAGAGTCTTATGTAGTCATTATTCTATTTAAATTTGAATTACATAAAATTACAAATGTTGATAAAAATTATCGATGCACTTGCATTTTGTATAATTTAAACTCAAAATATCCAGTTAAATAACATTTTTGAATAATTACTTACTAGTTAATCTTAATTATACATATAATCTAACCTAATCTAAACATTGGTGTCAATATACCCTCTTCTGATAAATGTGCAATTTGGTACAACTGCGGGAACTCAAAAATGGAATCTTTTTGTTAACAAGGAAGATCAAGACTCAAACTTTCTGTTTGGTTTGCTTTATTATGTACTTAATGTCTGGCTTAATACTATTAATAATTCTGTATGTGTCCTAATTTTTTTCCCTTCCCAGCTATGATTATCATTCCTAGTTATGATTTTATTAGAAGAATTTTGTCCATGTTCGTGATCCTATAATATGTGAAAGGTATCTCCTTGTATTAATTACCGTTAGAACTATACATTAATTTTTTTCTATAATTGTATTAACTTAACTAAATCTATAACCAATAAATTAGATTAAAAATTATTTTACTTTAACTAAGAGATATCACCAAGTTCACTTATTGAACAGTTATATAAGAAGTAGAGCTACCGCCTCCCCCGCAAGGACGAAGGCTATGTAAGTTGATATCTGGATCCACCACTTGTAGCTCTTCCCCTTGCTGCTGATTGCTGGGAAGCTCTTGGACTTGGCTATTTAGACCACCCGCAGCAGAGAACCAAGTCTCGCGCGGGTGGATTTTTTAATATTAAAAAAAATGAAATGCAAAAGGGGGCTAGCGGCCGAACGGTGCTAGTCACCCGAACGCCGCTCGCAAGTATTTCTTTGGCCACGTTGGCCTTTTTTTCTTTTCTTATTTATCTATTTAGTTTCACTTGGCATAATATTATTCGTTAAAAATAGATATTTTTGGATAATATTTTCGTGGTTATCTAAACAGACCTTATCTTTAGCAAAACTAAAAACAAATTATAAAAATTATTATTTTTTAAATCTCTATAAATAGAGTCCAATGTTAACATATTTTCATACACCATCTAAAATTCTCTCTTCTTTCACTACATAATCTCTTCTTTTAAATTTTCTCTGTTATATTATTTCTACTATGGATCCAAATGATCCTAATTTCTCAAATTATCAATCATTCGAATCTTATAATCCTTCAGGCTATCTAAATTCTGGAGATTATCCAAACTCTCAATCTTTTTGTCGCCAAATCTTTTCCAAATTACATTTTTCTAACACCAACCCCCACAAAATATGCCACAATATTTGTCCTTCAATGGGGCTAGGGAGAAAAAAACTAAAAAGTCTGCACCAAGTAGTTAGAGTGTCAAAGAAGACATTGCCCTAATGACAGCTTTCTCCTACTGTAGCCAAGACAGCATTATTGAAAAAAATCAGAAGAGTGCCTCGCTATGATCCCGAGTGAGTGCTTTGTACCATAATGCTCAAGTAGAAAATTCGGGTGAGATTGATGAAAGAAACGTGTCTTCAATTAAAGGTCGTTATACACGACTTAGTGCCAATGGAGTAAAGTGGGTTGCTGCATACCGAGAAGTACTGAAACTGAAACGGAAACGGAGCGGCATGAGCGATGCCGATGTTGAGACCGAAGCTCAAACACTTTATGAAGAGAATGGTAGCAAAAAATTTGTTAACCTTGTTATTTTTAATAAAGTTATGTGTAAATGTCCTAAGTGGAAAATTGAAGAAGGAGACCAAGGTTCAACATATTTGGCTCCTGATGTCGAGGAGGAGGATATAGAAAGTGGTGGGAGCTCGAAGAGGCCAAAGACTACCAAAGAAGGGGATTATTCAATTCTATCTAACTCAGAAGATCCAAGCACCATATCTTTAAGAATTTTTTGTCCTATGGGTAGAGATGCAGCCAAAAAAAGAAAAGGAAAAAGAAAAGCCTCTGATGATGTTACAGCAGAAATTCGTGCGTTGAGAATAACCATGAATAATAAAAATGAAATTTTTAAGAAGAGAATGGAGCTGGAGCAACAAAGGGAGCAACAAAGAATCAAGCGAGATGAAAAAAAGGAGGCCATGAAGAATATGGAGTTGGATTAAATTATGTTGGCTGCTTTGATTTTGAAACAGCACTGATCCCCAGAAGATGAAGAGATGAAGCGCTATCTAATGTCTCGAGTGTTTGGAAACTAATTCGTAATTTGTCATTTCATGTAATTTGTTCTTCATTTCATGTAATTTATTTTTCATTTCATGTAATTTGCCTTTTATTTCATGTAATTTGTTCTTCATTTCATGTAATTTGTCTTGTACCTATTATCTTGTCACTTCACCTTTGTCATCCAACACACGCCTATAATTATGATAATTTGTCTCGTACCTATTTTTTTGTCACCTCACCTTTGTCATCCAACCCACGCCTATAATTATGGTAATTTGTCTCGCACCTATTGTCTTGTCACCTCATCTTTGTCATCCAACCCACGCCTATAATTATGATAATTTATCTCGTACCTATTGTCTTGTCACCTCACCTTTGTCATTCAACTCATGCCTATAATTATGGTAATTTGTCTCGTACCTATTATCTTGTCACTTCACCTTTGTCATCTAACCCATGCCTATAATTCTATATATATTGGTGACCATAACAAACTTAAATATACAGAAAAGCCTTTCAATATTATTCAATAGAATCAAATCTCATCACAAATTCTCTCAGTAAAAATATATCAGATTCGGATTCAAGTTCTAATACTTCATTCACCAAGGAATTTGATGAATGGGAAGCATGAAAAAGTGAACAAAATTGACAAATTGATCACTTACTCGAGGATGCGTTCGTAGTAAATCCTAGTCTAACCCAGGGAGTCCCACCACCTTCAATGCGAAGGCGATATGTCAATAGGGAATGAAGAGTTGGTGAGGAGCGCTTGTTGAATGACTATTTTGTGGAGAGGCCAACGTATTAACCTAAGGTCTTCCAGAGAAGGTTTCACATGCAAAGATCGTTACTCCTTCGCATTATAGAGACGGTTAGTGCCAATGATCAATATTTTTAACAAAGAACAAATGCTGCAGGTACCCTTGGTCTAACAGCCTTGTAGAAATGTACTGGAGCTATAAGAGTGTTAGCTTATGGGACATCAACTGATGTTGTTAATGAATACCTGAGAATGGGTGCATCTACAACACGGAAAGCTCTCATGAAGTTCGTAGAAGGTGTAATTTTCTGCTTTGGGAATGAGTACCTGAGAAGGCTTAATGCACAGGATTTGGCAAGACTTATGTACGTCGGGGAACAACGTGAATTCCCGGGCATTATATGTAGTATTGACTGTATGCACTGAGAATAAAAAAATTATCCTAATGCATGGGCTGGGCAATATACAGTAAGGAGCGGAAAGTCTATAATTATTGTGGAAGCAGTTGCATCATATGACTTATGGATATGGCATGCTTTTTTTAGAACACCAGGTACTCTCAATGATATTAATGTACTGCACCGATCTCCTATTTTTAGTGATGTCTTGGAAGGCTGAGCACCAAAAGTGAGTTACGTTGTCAACGGTCGATAAAATGATATGGCATATTATCTCACTGATGGGATATATCCTACATGGACTGTATTTGTCAAGTCAATTACATCTCCGTTAACCCTAAAATATAAGTTATTCGCTCACCATCAAGAGGCTACTAGAAAAGATGTGGAGCGAGCTTTTGGAGTTCTAAAGGCTCGTTTTGTATTCATTCGACGTCCATGTCTTCTTTGGGACAAGGAGTTAATGGGAAGAATTATGAAGGCTTGCATCATATTGCACAATATGATAATAGAGGACGAACGAGATACATATCTCCGTTATCATGATCCGGCCGAATTCTGTAATGAAGAGGACAATGAAGAACCTTTTCAGTTCTCTACTGAACGCATCAAAAATCTATCCACCTACATGACTGCTAGAAAATAACTTCGCAATAGAGAAGATCATAACACTCTGAAAAGTGATTTAATTGATCATATTTGGCAAAAGTTCGAGAACGGTAATTAATTATGTAATTTAAAATTTCTGTATTTGTAATTTGAAATTTTTATTTTCGTAATTTATCATTTCCGACTTCTATTTGTATCTCGAGTATTTTTATCTAATTTAGTATTCCAAAAAATGATAGTAGATAATATGTGGACGAGAGAGAAATTAATTGTTTATTCTATGAATTGAGTTGCTACTGTGGGTAGAAAAATATATAATTAGATTAGATTGGGTATGGATGAGAGAGAAATTAATTATTTATTCCGTGAACTGGTTTGGGCGATTTGGTGTTGTGGATAGTCTTAATTACTAGATTTGATTAGACAAGAGCAAGACAATTGACTTAGTCAACTGACCAAAAAAGCATGTCATGAATAATATCAACAACAACTAATACACATGGCTTGGTCCATGTCACAGTAAGTTTGGATTCTCTTAAACAAGTTCTCGATTTTAAAATTTATGGATGGGACAGAGATTCTGTTGAGAGAATCGTCCTAGTGTTCAAGTTCGAATAAGCCACGTAAAGTCTCAGCTTTAAGCCAACAGCGAAAGACATGATGCTAATTATACAGCTTGTACTCGTATAATAATAATAATTAGAAGAGAGAACGTAATAAGCTTACCCAAAACCTGGAGCTGTACTTCATGATGAGCTTCTCCCCCATGTTTGGAGTCCCAAGAAACTAGTAAACCGCAAATAAAGGCACAAATTAATTAAGACGAGAACCAGAAACTGTTTTGTCTTTTGTAGGTTGCACTTCCACAGGTGAGATATTTCATGGTCGTGTCGAAGATGAACCTGTTTAGGAGCGTTTTTCTCAATGACATTTTTTTTATATTTATTGATTGGAAAATAAAATGATTTTAAAGGGCCTCCCCCGATTCCGTTAGTTCCCAATCTGCTATCTTCACGTTCCGAAACTTGTATTGGTCATGTGACGTCCAAATTTGTTGGGGTACATGTTTTGGTGTGATTTCTTAGGTGGGTTCTTGTTCTTTAGGTTCAGTGATAGGAAAGTTTCAAGTTTTTTAGGCTTGTAGCTCTATACAGCTCAGGGGTTGCCTTGACATTGGAGCGAGTTCGCCTTGTACTTTAATATGCTTGAAGTTGCAGCTCTTCATGTCCTAATTGTCCAACTGGAGATGTTCCAAATCGATCACATTGACACCTCCCCTTACATCACCTGCTATCCATCTCTCCATCACCACAGACTGAAATGAAGAGATAGGTTCTTGATGCTCTCTTCCGACAGTCTATACCAATAATACTTCACGAACGAAAAACGTCGTCGTGGATATCTCGCGCAGCACCTCATCGAAGAGGTTCTGTTCCGAGCTGCCAAGAAATTATCATGGAACATGCTTTCTTATGTAAATAGGTAGCTGCAGATACTCCAGCTTCACTAAGAATCGGCATTTTCCAAGTTTTGATTAGAAACTGTTAGTCTTATGCTATGGTAAATGCGTACTATTGGCTCATTCCATCTTGTTAAGTCAGTTTGTTTCTTTCTCTTTGTTAAAAGAGTTATAAATTGTGAGGGTGTTAATGTCAAAAAAACAAAGTCAATTCTTGAACTTAAATTTTGGTTCCAAACAATATACTAGGAAATAGATTTTATTTCCATTTCCATTACAGTTGGAAATGGAATTTTTTACTTACTTGGAATTGGTTCCAAACAAGTTGGAGCATAACACCACTAAATGATGGGGACATGACATTGCTCGACGATAAGCATACTGACTGCAAATTTGAGCAAGGACGAAGTCGCTGGAGTCCCCTGCTAGCCGCTCCTTGATCGCTCCAGAGTATCATTTTAAGGACGAAGTAATTAGGAGTGTAACTAAAAAGAGATGGTCATATGAGAATGACCAAGTATGAGTTCAGCTTTCAAATAAGCACATCGAACAATTGCTTCAGTTCTAAGATATGCTCTTACATGTACAGCCTACCACGACGCGGATGAAGAGGAGGAGACAGCCGCCATCGTTTTACTGTCCAATGGGGTGAAAATGTTGGCAAGATTCTAGCCCTTTTACCTCTGGTAACTTTCCCAGATTAATTTTTACAGTGTTAAACCCCGACGTAATTTCTTGGTCCACCTAAACAGCTGCAAGGCAAGCATGGGCCTGGGCCCATCCGGTACGTATAGTTTGGGTTGGCATGGGAAACCTGTCCCCATTCTAGTTTCTTTATTTCCCGAAATAGAGGCCTCCTTCTATTTCTTTCTGAAGAGCGAGTCCCCTTCAAGTTTGAACTAGTAAAAACTATAACAGGGACGATGTTCTATCAGCATACGCTAACTATTTATCAGCGTACGCCAACGCGAGGTTTCACACAGCATCGCCATATTGAGATGTTAGCTACAATTTTGTCTCTAATAGTCAAAGCCAATTTTGGAGCAGAAAGGGTCAAAATTTTAAAATATAAAGACTAGTTTTCTGTCAGCGTACGAGCATGGTTGACTGGATTGAACAGAGTTTTGCTTCAATTGGAGACGAAGCGAACAAAAGTTGCAAATGATCTCTTAACTTAAAGCCTTGAGAATCTCTTGCGATGGAGGCAATACCCACTCGAGAATGGAGGTCCATCCACGAGAAATCGCAGTTGAACTTCACGTTGCTCGTAAAAAGGGCCGCCTATGAAGAGGTTGAATGAGCAACATCAGACTAAAGGGCGAGTACCTACAAAAATTCATTGCAGTACTCAGAGGGGAGGGAGGCAGTAAGCTTCGTATCAATCCTCAAACCCTCGAAAAAAAACTTGTTCATAGTACCCCAAATATGCCAACAAGTGAACAGAGCAAGAGGCATCAATAAAAGATTGCAAAGCGACATTGCAAAGCTTTGGCATCCATAAAAGGGCACTATATTCAGGAGTCAAATACCAAACAGAGCAAGAGTCATCTCTGTGCATATATCTCTTGTACAAATTTAGCAAAGTCGGGAAGGCATTATTTGCAAGTCTCTAAGCAAACATACGATCTTTAGATGGACTTTCAGCTTCCAAATAGAGGCCTAGATTCCTGGGTCAAAGGTGGTCTTAATAGGACTCAGTTGATTAAGGGAAAAATCAGATAATTAGGTTGATTTTAAAGCATGGTAACCTTTCTTAACAGAGTAGACACCATTGGTAGAAAATTTCCAGACCAGCATATTAGAAAAGTTACCAATCCGAATACTAGAGATAGCAAAAGATTCGGCTGAAGTGAGGGAGCTAACTGAAGAGCACCACGTTGCAATAACGAGTGTCCTTAGAAATAAGGTCAGCTACCGAAAGGATAAACAACGTCGAGGGATTCGAAGTAATCCTGCCCAGAGCAAGAGATGGAACCCAAGCATCCATCCAAATATTAGTCGAAGAATCATTGCTAGTTCAAGTAAAAAGGCCCCCGAAAAGGGAGCCAACACCAGCCAATAAGCTATTCCAAACCCACGAAGGCCTCCTACACTTTCTGGCATAAATGAAGTCCAAAGAAGGGAAATAAATCACTTTAAGAACCTGGAAACAAAGATAGGAAGGGTTACATAAAAGATGCCAAAGTTGTTTAGCAAGTAAGGCAAGATTGAAAATACATAAGTCTTTGAACCCCAACCCTCCAGATTTCTTAGAGGCAATGAGTTTATTCCAAGCTAGCCAATGAATTGTTCGAGTATCTAGTTCGCCGGACCACCAAAACTTGGCAGATGTCTAACTTCGAGCAAAATGTGACAGGGAAAAGGAGGCATTGCATAGAATAACATGGGATAGCAGCCAAGACTGCCTTAATAAAAATTTCCCTACCAGCCAATGAGAGCAGCTTATGTTTCCAGTTCTCAAAGATAAAGCCAAGAGCCTCTTTTTTGGATCCACCCCAAAAAGAAGGCATGCCGAGATATTTATCAGAGGGGAGCATCACATTCATGCCAAGGATGTTAGAGAAGAGAGAGATGTTAGCAGTTGTTTCCCATTTGGAGAAACAAATGCTAAACTTGGTAAAATTCATCTCCTGTCCCGAGCTCGCGGAGAAGTTGATTAATAGATCTATCAGAGCAGTAATCTCTGCTACACAAGCCTTAGCAAAAATGAGGGTATCATCGGTAAATAAAATCTGGGAGATGTTTAGGCAATGCAAGTTAAATTAAAAACCTCGAATAAGCCCCCTGCAACTTAGCAATATTCAAATAGTGAACCAAAGTATCAGAGATGAACAAGAAGAGGAAAGGGGAGAGAGGATCCCCTTGCCTAATGCTCCTGGTAGAATTGAACCAACCGAGAGGTTGGCCATTGAAAAGGATACTATAAGAGGTCCACTTCACACAATTCATAAGACAGACAATCCATTTGCAAGGAAAGCCCTATCAGTAAGGAACATGCTGCAGAAACTTCCAATTAACAAGATCACATGCCTTTTTTAGGTCCAACTTAATAACCAAAGAGAGATCAGAATGCTTAGTATTTTTTCTGAGATGATGGAAAGCTTCATGAGCGATAATAATATTGTCTTGAATGAACTGGCCTTTGACAAAGACACATTGAGATTCATGGATGAGAGAGGTCATCAAAGGACGAAGATGATTGTCAAAGACCTTCGAGTAAATCTTATAAGCAAAATTACAAAGAGCGATAGGCCTGAAGCCATGGACGTCTGTAGAATAATGCACCTTGGGGGATAAGGGCAATGAAAGTCCAATTCAGATTTTGTGGGACATAAAGAGAATTATACATCTCCTTCACAAAAGCAATAAGATCACGTCCAACAGTGAACCAATACTAATGGTAGAAGAGATCCGAATAGCCATCAGGCCCCGAGGCTATTCGACTCCCCATCTCAAAGGCAACAACCTTAATTTCATCATCCAAAATAGGACAAAGAAGATCATTCTCCATTTTGGGAGACACCAGCTGGGGAACACAGTTAAGA
This sequence comes from Hypericum androsaemum, assembly GCA_963995505.1. Lineage (NCBI taxonomy): Eukaryota > Viridiplantae > Streptophyta > Magnoliopsida > Malpighiales > Hypericaceae > Hypericum > Hypericum androsaemum. Next base: position 15,465,285 of record OZ023181.1, on the reverse strand, counting down.
ATAGCAGATGAGTTAGACGGAAAGGACTCCTGAAACATCATATAAAAGTGATCATGAACAAGAAGTTTAAGTTGAGCCTCATACTCGATCCAGCCTCATACTCGATCCAAACACCCTTGAAATCCTATAATTTAACAATCAGATTAGCATGATGTCTGTTGTAGAAAGAGTAGTGGACGAACTTGGTGTTTTGATCCCCCCCTACTTCAACCAATTGATCCTATAGCGTAGAGCAAAAAAAATCTTTTTTTTTTCAAGAAGAGAGTCCAGTTCCTTTTTCTTAGAGACCTCAAGGCTTTTACAATGGCAGTCATGAGCAACCAGTTGAATATGTTCCAACTGGAGAGAAAGAGAGCTAATTCTCTTCCTTCTATTTTAACTTTTGTTTAGACTCCATATGGTCAAGTTGGAGGTGAACCAAGAGATTTTCCGCTTGAAAATATCCGAGGGCAAGCCTTACGAAGCACCATTCCAGAAATGATCAATAATATCGGAGCATCCAACCTCTTTGATCCAAAGCTCCTCGAATTTGAAAGGGCATTTTAGATTGGTGGTCATGCGAAAGCAAACCACCAAAGGACAATGATCAGAAAGGAAGATAGTCCCATGGATAACCTGGGCTTCAGGAAAAGAGAAAGCCAATGGACATTTCCTAACGTCTGATTAAGACGTTGGAGAATATTGCTATCACCAAATTGAAGCTTTGACCAGGTAAATGGGTTTCCCTTAAACCCCAAATCGACAAGCTCACCATCATGAAAAAAATTATTTAGAAGAGCTATCTGCCAAGGATAAGGAGGATTTCATCCAGTTTCTCCCTAGAATAGGAGACAAGATTAAAATCGCCCAAGACTAGCCAAGGATCCAGAGAGTTGATCCTAAAAAATTTGTCAAATTCCAAAAAATGACGCTTCTTCAAAGAGCCAGACTCCCTGTACCGAAAAGTAGAGAGCCAAGAATTACCAGTAGAAATTTTAGTGCGCAAACTATCGATGTAGTTGGAACTCCAGCCAAGTCAACTTACAATACTTTTTTTTATATAATGTTAATTTTGAGTCATAAAAATGCAGTCAGGTTAAATCCTTACCTGATAAGAACTGAGCCAAATTTTGGTTAGTCAATTTTTATAACTATGCAATTTAAAAAAAATATTTATTTTCTTAATTTATAGTTTTATCTTTGTAACATATCTGTTTTAGATATATCATTATATATGATTGGTTTCAAATTATGTTTCATTACATATACTATCTAATAGGATGATAGTTTCAGTTCAACCAGTGGTTTAAAATTTGCATTGCCACAGGAGAAAGAAAAGAACCGATTTGAAATTTGGCAATTTGGTCGGTTATGACCGTAGTAAATAATTTTCTCTTAAGGGTACAGTAACTTAATTTTTGAACTGTTATGTGGTTTTGGGCATAATAATACTATGTCGATTAATCCATGTTGCGGGAAAAAGGATACAAGAACGCTAAGGTCAGCCTAATAGATAGGGAAAAAAAGTGCTACGCTATGTTAGGCTAGGCTAGGTTACGAAAAGGAAAAAAGCGACTAAAGTAGATTTGTTGTGTGGTGTGCCGATGGATATCTTGCTCCTTCACCCAAACACTCATTGTATAAAGAATCTTGACCTAGTCTTGGCCTCAAATATAGGAAAGACTCAAATTAGGCCGTGCTCCTCATAGGGAAATCCCTTCTTAGGCCGTATCCAACATATAGGAATATTCCAACTGAGGCCGCCTTCAATATAGGTAATGTTGTTTGTTGGAGTTGGTGTTGGTGTACTTGATTAGGATCACTTCAGTCGAGGCAAGTGTTGGACACTTTCTCCGTAAGACGAGATTGCCCCGTATATTTCAGTGCGGTACGGGCTAAGGCAATCGTCCCCAAGATACAACGACTGTTTAGGGCGTTTCCAAGAACGTTGCACACGTATCTCAAAACTTTCGGGCGAACCCTTATATACCCAGAACTTTCGGGACTCTTTTCTAGATGAAGAACGGGGGGAGAGGAGAAGACAACAATGCTAGGAAGTGCATGTGCTGCTGGGATGAGGAAATGGCAAGGGAGGCACGCCTATTTATAGGCTGGAGGAGGCAGGGAGCCAGCCACCACGAAGAGACGCGTCCGCTCGGCCAACAGGCTGACTGGCTGCGCTCGTGGCCCTTCGGTGGCTTCTGGATCCTTCCAGGCGCGCCAGGCTACGCTCGCGCCCTTTCGCGAGAGATCTCGCACTCCTTCGGCCTTCTGGAAGCTCCAGTCTGTCGTGGCTCCTCCAACTCCTCGCGACAATGCGCACGTGCGAAGTGCCAAGTGCGCCACAAAGCGCCCATTACGACCTGCGTCCAATGCGTCATGCGCACACGCAATTGCGCGTGCGCGTGCTCGTGCTCGTGCTCGTGCTCGTGCTCGTGCTCGTGCTCGTGCTCGTGCTCGTGCTCGTGCTCGTGCTCGTGCTCGTGCTCGTGCTCGTGCTCGTGCTCGTGCTCGTGCTCGTGCTCGTGCTCGTGCTCGGACGGTGCTTCGCACCGTCCGAGCAGGCAGCTAGCGGTGGGTCAGCCTTTTGGGTAGCCAATCAAGTTGAGAGGCAAGGAGGGAAATTCCTTATAAACAAGGAAATCCTCCTTGCTCTAATCAATGTGGGATTGCAACCTTCCATCTCCCTTTGGGCCTTTCTTTTGGGCCTTTCCATTATTGGGCTTGCATTGAATAAATTCATTCAAAACCCAACAATCCCCCACATGAATGATAATTAATGCATGCAGACTCTAATCGAAAGTTCTGACGTGTTATTATTGCATCGAGATAGGTAGCTTGCGGCTTTGAACCTTCTCTAGTAATATGTTATCGGATTTACTCGCTGCTCGGTGAACGCGATGTTTTGAACCGTCAGCTTTTGGTGTAAACCAAGACAATAACATTTACACAATAATAACCCTAGTATATTTAGGTTCTCACGTTGTGTCTGTTTCGGCCATAGACCGTATCTTGGATTTATAAGTGTTTTTTCCATTTGAAGCGGCCTCACTTCACACTTACATAGGTGATCTCCTATCAGGAGTATCCTGCCATACTCCACCTTAATCAAGGTATAGGAATTATTAAAAGCGTAATGCTTAACCTTACCACACCGCTGCAGGCTAATACCTGGGCAGCTTCTGAGAATGAGATAGGTTCCAGGTGATTAACTGAACCCTCCATAACTTAGTTGTCTCATTGAACCAAGTTTGTGGGATCTCCACTCATCATGGTTGAGTTACCGCTATGGACGTTCTTTATTGTGTGGATTTTAATCCCATTCCCCTTACTGCGTTGTACATTTGATCTCTATTGATTCCTTTCGTAAAAGGATCAGCTAAGTTATCCTTGGACTTTACATAGTTAATGGTGATCACCCCACTAGAGATCAACTGTCTAACAGTATTGTGTCTCCGACGGATATGTCGAGACTTTCCGTTGTACAATGTACTTTGTGCTCTCCCGATTGCAGACATGCTATCACAATGTATCAATACGGGAGGCACAGGTTTACTCCAGCACGGAATATCCTCTAGGAAGTTTCTGAGCCATTCAGCTTCTTCCCCAGCTTTGTCTAGTGCTATAAACTCTGACTCCATGGTGGTTCGAGCTATGCACGTTTGTTTAGAGGACTTCCAAGACACAGCTCCTCCTCCTATGGTGAATACGTATCCACTGGTGGATTTGGAGTCCTTAGTGTCCGATATCCAATTTGCGTCACTGTATCCTTCTAATACAGCTGGATATTTAGCATAATGTATGCCATGGTTTATGGTATGTTTTAAATACCGTAAAACCCTTTCTAGAGCTAGCCAGTGATCCTTTCCTGGATTACTTGTGAATCTACTAAGTTTACTAACCGAGTACGCAATATCGGGACAAGTGCAGTTTGTTAAATACATCAAGCTCCCGATAATTTGCGCATACTTCAGTTGCGATACTGGGTCCCCTCGATTCTTGGCTAAGTGTAGATTCAAATCTACTGGAGTCTTAATCGGAGGTTTGTCGAAAGCTTCAAACTACTTGAGCACGTTTTCCACGTAGTGGGATTGTATTAGGATAATTTTGTCAGCTTTCCTAGAAATTTTTATTCCTAGTATGACGTCTGCCAGACCCATATCTTTCATGTCAAAGTGGTTCTTTAACATGTTCTTAGTTTTCACAATAACCTCTTTATTGCTTCCCATAATTAGTAAGTCATCTACGTAGAGACATACAATTACGTAAGCTTCAGGCGTGCCCTTAATGTAAACACATTTATCGCACTCATTGATCTTAAATCCATTTGACAGCATTGTTCCGTCAAAATTAGTGCCACTGTTTCGGCGCTTGTTTTAGCCCGTATAGTGACTTGACTAGTCGGCACACTTTATGCTCTTGACCGGGAGCCACAAACCCTTCAGGTTGCTCCATGTATATCTCCTCTTCCAATTCTCCATTTAGGAAAGCTGTTTTTACATCCATTTGGTGGATCTCAAGGTTATAGAGTGCTGCAATAGCTATGAGTACTCTAATCGATGTGATTCTTGTGACAGGCGAATACGTGTCAAAGAAATCATATCCCTCCTTCTGCTTGAACCCCTTAGCTACCAATCGAGCTTTGTACTTGTCGATTGATCCATCAGCTTTGTATTTCCTTTTTAGGATCCACCTGCATCGCAAAGGTTTACAGCCCGGTGGGAGATCCATGATTTCCCACGTGTGGTTTTGCATAATGGATTCTATCTTACTATTGATAGCTTCCTTCCAGAGAGGAGTATCTGGACTGGACAATGCCTCTTGGATTGTCCTGGGTTCATCTTCTGACGCATAGGTTAGATAGTCCGGACCGAAAGATTTGGTTATCTTCGTCTGTTTACTGCGTCTAGGTTCATCATCTTTCTGATTTGACCCTTGCGTAGTCTCGTGAGCCCTTTTCTTCAGACTTGCTTCCTTTATTTCCTTATTAGGAAAGCTTTCTTCAAAAAACGTTGTGTTCCTTGATTCTATGACCATTCCCGTGTTTATCTCAGGGTTTTCAGATTTATGCACCAAGAATCGATAAGCACTACTATTTTGCGCATATCCGATAAAGATGCAATCAATGTTCTTGGGTCCTATTCGCACCTGTTTAGGCTTAGGTACTTCGACCTTTGCTAGGCACCCCCACACTTTAAGGTAACCGTAGGAAGGCTTCCTTCCTTTCCATAGTTCATATGGGGTTTTGTCCCTTTTCTTGTGTGGTAATTTATTTAGAATGTGGTTAGCTGAGAGCACAGCTTCCCCCCACATGTTCTGGGGTAAGCCCGAGCTAATCAACATAGCGTTCATCATCTCCTTAAGAGTTCGATTTTTGCGTTCAGCTACGCCATTCGATTGAGGTGAATATGGGGCAGTCGTCTGATGAATAATGCCATGTTCTTGACAGAGTTCCTCAAACGGAGCTACATATTCTCCTCCTCGATCACTTCGGATCATTTTGATTTTCACGCTGAGTTGATTTTCAACCTCATTCTTATATCTCTTAAAAGCATCAAGAGCTTCGTCTTTGCCCTTTAGGAGATATACGTAACAGTATCTCGTGCAATCATCGATAAATGTGATGAAGTATTTCTTCCCGCCTTTAGTTTGCACGTGTTTCATATCGCAAGTGTCCGTATGAATTAATTCTAAAGGCGTAGTACTTCTTTCCACTGAATGGAAAGGTGCTTTGGTCATTTTAGCCTCGACACATACTTCACATTTATCGGATGGGTTGAACTCTAGATTCGGTAATAAATTTAAACTTACTAACTTTCTTAGCGAGTTTAGATTTACGTGTCCTAATCTACCATGCCATAAATTAGAACACTCGGCCAAGTAAGAAGAAGCATTAACTTTATTTTCACCGTTAAAGGTGCGATTTATTACATTCATCTTAAATAGCCCCCTTTCTAGATAACCCTTTCCTATGAATTGACCCGCTTTGGTCAGTACAAACTTATCAGCCTCAAATACAAGCTTAAGACCGGCTTTGCTTAACAGTGAGCCAGAGACTAAGTTCTTGCGGATGTCCGGGACATGCACCACATCCTTGAGGGTTAGCTCCTTTCCTGAGGTCAGCTTCAGGACCACCTTTCCCAGACCGACGATCTTGGACGTTGCGGAGTTTCCCATGAACAGCTTTCGGCCGGTGATCGGGATATAGTTCAAGAATATCTCCTTGTCCGAGCAGACGTGGCGGGTAGCTCCAGTGTCCACGAACCACTCTCTCGAATTTTCCACCAGGTTGGCTTCAAACACTACGGCTGACAGATCCATCTGGGACAAATCTTCAGCTAGGTTAGCCTTTCCTTAGTTTTCCTTCTTCGGCTGGCGACAGTCCTTAGCCATGTGTCCGGGTTTCCCGCAGTTGTAGCAATCGCCCTTGATCTTTTTCTTCTTGGGCTTTTGCTCCTTCTGCTTATCCTCGGACTTCTTCCTCTTCTTGCCACTTTTTCCCTCAGCGAGGTGCACGGTGGTCTCAGAGTTGGCCTTGCCTTGCTTGACTTCGGATTTTCGGTTGTCTTCCTCGATCCTTAGTCTCACTATCAGGTTTTTTAGGCCCATGTCCTTCCTCTTGTGCTTGAGGTAGCTCTTGAAATCCTTCCACAGCGGGGGGAGCTTCTCGATCATTGCAGCTACTTGGAAGGACTCGCTGAGTTGCATCCCTTCGGCTTGGATCTCGTGAAGGATCAGCTGCAACTCTTGCACTTGGTCGATGACCTTCTTGGAATCCACCATTTGAAGTCGAGGAATCGTCCGATGATGAATTTCTTCGTCCCGGCATCCTCCATTTTGTACTTCTTCTCGAGTGAACTCCACAGCTCTTTAGCGGTCTTAGCTTCCGCGTAGACATTGTAGAGCGTGTCATCTAGTCCATTCAGGACGTAGTTCCGGCATAGGAAGTCGCTGTGACTCCATGCATCGAGGGCGTTGATCTTCTGTTGATCTGCCTCATTTTCCGCTACCTTCGGAGCCTCTTCCTTCAGGAATCGGACCAGGTTAATCGTCGTCAGGTAGAACAACATCTTCTGTTGCCACCTCTTGAATTCGGTACCAATGAACTTGGCCGGCCTTTCGGCGTGGACAGTTCCCAGGACCGCTGGCACTGGTGCTGAGCTTGTCGATGCCATCTTCAAGTACACAATCTCATCTTACGATTGTTGTTTGTTGGAGTTGGTGTACTTGATTAGGATCACTTCAGTCGAGGCAAGTGTTGGACACTTTCTCCGTAAGACGAGATTGCCCCGTATATTTTAGTGCGGGATGGGCTAAGGCAATCGTCCCCAAGATACAACGACTATTTAGGGCGTTTCCAAGAACGTTGCACACGTATCTCGAAACTTTCGGGCGAACCCTTATATACCCAGAACTTTCGGGACTCTTTTCTAGATGAAGAACGGGGGGAGAGGAGAAGACAACAATGCTAGGAAGTGCATGTGCTGCTGGGATGAGGAAATGGCAAGGGAGGCATGCCTATTTATAGGCTGGAGGAGGCAGGGAGCCAGCCACCACGAAGAGATGCGTCCGCTCGGCCAACAGGCTGACTGGCTACGCTCGTGGCCCTTCGGTGGCTTCTGGATCCTTCCAGGCGTGCCAGGCTACGCTCGCGCCCTTCGGCCTTCTGGAAGCCTCCTGGACGTTCCAGTCTGTCGTGCCTCTTCGGCGGCCAACCTGAAGGCGCTCGCAACTCCTCCAGACGATGCTCACGTGCGAAGTGCCAAGTGTGCCACAAAGCGCCCATTGCGACCTGCGTCCAATGCGCCATGCGCACACGCGCGTGCGCGTGCGCGATCGCGTGCTCGGACGGTGCGAATCGCAGGCAGCTAGCGGTGGGTCAGCCTTTTGGGTAGCCAATCAAGTTGAGAGGCAATGAGGGAAATTCCTTATAAATAAGGAAATCCTCCTTGCTCTAATCAATGTGGGATTGCAACCTTCCATCTCCCTTTGGGCCTTTCTTTTGGGCCTTTCCATTATTGGGCTTGCATTGAATAAATTCATTCAAAACCCAACAGGTAAACCTTAACTGAGGCCGCCTTCAATATAGGCAAGTCTTGATAGAGGCCACCTTCAATATAGAAAAACTTTAATTTAAGCCACGTTCCATTTCAAAAAGATCCGACTTAAGCCATGTTCAATATCAGAGTACCCCTGCTTTTAACATGGCCTAATCACATGAAGTCCATCTCATACCTAAGTTGTTCTTCAGCTAGGTTTAATCAACGTCACCCTTCAATGGACATCCACCTTTTTCAACTCGATTATCACCAAGCCTTCTTAAGCTTCAAGTCCCCTTGAGCGACACCCTGCTTCTTTAAAGAGTCTGCCTCCATGGAGAATGATAGAGATAAATTTAGTGATTAATTTACTAATCATATACAAATAATATAGTGATACGTAAGATCGTACTGAGAGATTGACAACAAAATCTAATATAACATTAAGTTTACAACAGAAACAACGACTTTGTAGGGAATGAAGAAGCCTGAAGCAAACAGAGTAAAAGAAGCAGAAACAAAATGACACGTAAATAAACAGGAAGATAAATGGTAACTTAATTAATGATGAAGTTTAGCATGGTACCCTAACACATTGTCAGGTTCTGTTATGGATTTATTATGAACTGGTATTCAAAGTTTTCTAAAGCACTATTATAAACACATGGGTGCGAGGTAACTACCAGAGTTATAAATAGTAGAACTAGCAAACCTAAGGTGCGAGGCAACAACTTAGGTTCATTAGTAATGAGGTTCCTCCATGTGAATCACCTAAAAAGAGTTTTATCCGTCCAGACTGAAGGCGTATTATTCAATTTTTTCGTCTCTCTACGTCCCTAGGATAGTAGATAAATTAATGATCGTATTAACACTTAATATTATTAATCTGAACCAATAGCCCATCCCTATTTTCAGTAGGTTGCGAAGCAACTACATAGGAACCATAGAGTGGGCCTACTCCAAAATAACAACATGAAAGTGACATTAAGCATATCGAATAATAACTATGTTCAATATTCAATCCATAACCTAACCTATCATGCGTGTCGTACGAGCTCCGCAATCAAAAGGACTACTCCCTACCCATACCAATCAAATTCAACATCACAATAATGAAAATCATGAGAGAAGATAAAGTGAGGAAAGAAGTCACCAATATGACGAAAGTCGTCATATCACTGAAAGAGCAATAAATTATCCCCTAGTGTGATGTAAAGAGAAAAAGTGTGTAGAGAAAGAGATGTCTAAAACCTAGAACTAGCGGGATTTATATAGAAAATTTGAGTGTGAGAAACTCTAGTTCTAGATCCTTCTAAGTGCTAGCGGCAGAAATAATAAATGGCTGCGACTTGTCTGACGTGGCTTAGAGGTTGGCGTACGCCAAAGATGGGTGTGCTTATGTTGCCATATGGTATCGCAAAACTCCCCGTACGCCAATTTGTTGTAGGCGTACTTTGATCACTTTCGGGCTTTAACCACTGTTATTAAAACTGATTATCGAAATGCTTTTATCTTTATGAATTATCCCGACCCGATTATTTCTTCGGATGTTGAACTTCTTGTAATAGAACTTAGATGTTCTCTTACAATTTTAAATTTATGTTCAATTTTATCTATCCTTAGATCTGTTAATCGGTTTACTGATTGGCTTAGTCGCCAATATAGGCTCATTGTACTCGATCCGGATTGGGCTATCTCCTACCCTATAGAGCTTGATGCTCTACTTTTTACGGATTTCCCTATCTGGATATAAGTTTGTTTGACTTTTCCTCTAAAAAACCTTTGATTAATTAGGTTCCATCACGAAAATTCCAAAAGTCCCAATAAAAAAACCTTTGATTAATCGGGTTCTAGTGGGACCACCTTTGATCGAGGCATCTGGGCCTTTATTTGAAAGCTGGAAGTCCATATAATGATTCGTACGTTTGCTTGGAGACTTGTAAATAATGCCCTCCCGACTTCGTTGAATTTGTAAAAGAGATATATACATAGAGATGACCCTAGCTCTGTTTGTTATTCGGCTCTTGAATATGTAATGCACTTACTTTTTGAGTGCTCACATGCGAGAGCAACCTGGTTTGCTTGTCCTCTTAGTTGCAGAGTGCCCTTTTATGGATGCCAAAAATTTGGAATGTGGCTTTGCAATCCTTTTGAGTTATTGAAGCACTCGCACACTTCAAGCCTGGTGCCTCTTGCTTTGTTCACCTATTGGCATATTTGGGGGACTAGGAACAAGTTTTAATTCGAGGGTTTGATATAAGCTTACTGCCTCCCTCGCCTTTGAGTACTGTAATGAATTTTTGCAAGTACTCGCCCTCGTGTCTGATGTCGCTCGTCCTACCTCTTCATGGGCGGCCGCTTTAGCGGGCGACGTGAAGCTCAACTACGATGCTTCGAGGATGGACCTCCATTCTCGAGCGGGTATTGTCTGCATCGTAAGAGATTCACGTAGTTGCAGAGTGCTCACATGCGAGAGCAACCTGGTTTGCTTGTCCTCTTAGTTGCAGAGTGCCCTTTTATGGATGCCAAAAATTTGGAATGTGGCTTTGCAATCCTTTTGAGTTATTGAAGCACTCGCACACTTCAAGCCTGGTGCCTCTTGCTTTGTTCACCTATTGGCATATTTGGGGGACTAGGAACAAGTTTTAATTCGAGGGTTTGATATAAGCTTACTGCCTCCCTCGCCTTTGAGTACTGTAATGAATTTTTGCAAGTACTCGCCCTCGTGTCTGATGTCGCTCGTCCTACCTCTTCATGGGCGGCCGCTTTAGCGGGCGACGTGAAGCTCAACTACGATGCTTCGAGGATGGACCTCCATTCTCGAGCGGGTATTGTCTGCATCGTAAGAGATTCTGAAGGCCTCCTCTTAAGAGGACATTGGCAGCTCTTGTTCACTTCATCTCCAATTGAAGCAGAACTCCGTTCAATTCAGTCGACCATCTTCTTAGTTTTTGATCACTTTCGAACTTTAACCACTGTTATTGAAATTGATTGTCGAAATGCTTTTATCTTTCTGAATCATCCCGACCCGATTATTAATTCGTATGTTGAACTGCTTGTAATAGAGCTTAAACGTTCTCTTGCTCTTTATCTTTATGTTCAATTTCACATATCCTTAGGTTTATTAATCGGGTTGCCGATTGGCTTAACCTCCAATATAGGCTCCATGCACTCTATCAGGATTAGGCTTTCTCTCATCCTAAAGAGCTTGATGCTCTACTTTTTACGAATTTCCCTATATGAATATAAGTATTTTTTAATTTTCCTCTAAAAAAACCCTTTCATTAATTAGGTTCCATCACGAAAATTCAAAAAGTCCCAATAAAAAAAGACATGTTAGTATCTTTACATCAGTGTATAATTTTTTTTAGAAGTGTGGCGCGAAACCTATATTAAATAGCAAATTATAAACAAAAAGAGAAAACATAAAGATAGAACAAATATACTAAAACAGCACACGAAACCAATTGTAGAGGAGACAGAGAGCATGGGTGAAGGCGAAGGGCGAACGAAAAGCTACGAGAGCAGAACGTCCAAGGCGAAAGCTGCCGAGACAAGCTACGGCTAATAACCATCAAGTCGTGTCATAGACACAACTTCGTGGGTATTTGAAGGCAAACGAGGTGCACACAAATAAATGCCAAGATTGAATGAATCCAACCAAGACAAGGCTATCCACCTGCACTAACAGATAAGGCTTCAAAAATCGAATAGATCTTAGATCAAGCAAAGATTGATCTAAGCAAAAGCATAAGCAGATAAAGCAAAACCAAAACCAAAAGAGACCACTAAACAGAGGTGGCTCTGGGGCTATAACAACAAATTAGACAACATAACAACATCACAAGACACATCATAGACATCTGTAATTAAGAACATAATATAGATAACAATTAAGGCTAAGCACATAAAGTAAAAGGCCAGCCGGGGGGAGGTCAATGACGACCAACCCCCAGGAGACACCGGCGACCTCCCTTGGAGCTCCGCAGAGGAGGCCAGTCTCTGAAGGGTGGGCCTGGAGCGGCGGACTTAGTGGGAACCGAGGCAAGGGACGGCGGGATCGAGCTTGGCGGGATGGCAGGACTGGAGCGGGAACGGTAGCGGACTGAGCACTGGACTGAACGATCTCAGGAAAGGAGGAGGGTATGGAGCGAGGTAAGCAACTGAGTGGAAGAGGGCTGCTAGGGGAAGAAAAAATGATGAGGAAGAACTGATTGATGGCGGCAGGAAAATAGAAGGGAAGAAAAAATCCTTAAAAAAGGGTAGGAACTCTACTAGGAATTTTTTCTAGAGAGAGGAAGGCTCTGCAAGGATATAGGTTTTGAATATGTTGGTTACATCAGTGTATGATTGAATAGATAGCACAAGGGAAGTAAAATAGAACTGGTGCTCCATACTTTTCTTTGTATCTTGAAATGAATACATGTTGCACTATATTGACGATATTGGAATTTTTCCTCCTTATAGTGGGAAACTTGATTTACTATCTTTTTTATAAGTAATTTTTTTTTTCGACAAATATTTGAACCTTTGCACTCTCCTCCCCACATTTTTCTTATACCATTAGAGAAGTACTCTTTAGTAATTGCTTGATTAGCACTTCTCTGAATTCAGCCATTTCAAGCAATCCCTATACCAAAAGTTCGAAATAGTTGTTTCAAGTATAAAGAAACTTAATTTTTTTAAATATTTTGTTAGTTCAAATTTTAGAATGTAAAAAATACGATTAAAAAAGTCATCCTTAATTTTACGGGTACTCATTCTTAATGACATTGACAAAATATTCAAAAGAATTTACAAATATTGCAAGAGAAATAGGAAAAAACATTTTTTTGGGGGTCAAAAATAGGAAAAACATTGGTAGCGATAACCCTGAATATTTTAGGGCAAATTATTCTCAAGTTCCTGGTATTTAGTATATTTAAGGCTCGCCTCCCTGTATTCTGGTAATCGATTAAAAACTCCTCGAGGTTTAGTTTTATTATACTCACAGGCCCCTTGCTGAAGTCAGCAATCAAAATATTATTATTTTATAACAAAAATGATCATTATACCCTTGGACAAAAATTCCGACAACCCCTCCCCGTTAGCTTTCATCTTCTCCGGTTAAAAAATTCTGACCACCCCTCCGACTTCTCCTTCTCCTTCTCCAGCGTTCATCCCCGCCCCCACCAGCACTACATTGTCGTTCATAACCATGCCCTCACCCGCAACAACCATAAGTCCCACCCCGTCCCCTACCTTAACCATGCCCTCACTCGAATCGAGGCACTATAGATTCAATTTCTTCCCAACTGTTTTGTCTCTGTGGATTCAGTTTTAATCAATTCGGCTCAATGTGAATCCATTGGTGGTCAACTCTGATTCTGGCGAGAAAACCCACTCGTCGGCTCACTGCCGGGCTCACTCGACGAACAAGGCGGAGAAGCCCCAAAGAACGACAGCGCTCGTCGACGCCTACTCTAATCTGTTCGTTCCTCTTTACCAACACGACTATGTTCCTCTCAGTCCCAAAAGATCAAGGTCTCCACGGCGTTCTCAGTCTCAACGGTCTCACAGATTTCTCCTCGGAGCCGGGAAACGATGGAGGGCGGTATTGACGGTCTCTCCTTAGCCAAACAAAGACGCCGACGGCGGCGAGAAGAAGGGAGATGGAAAGGACAAGGTGAAGGACAGGAAGGGAGTCTGACTCCCTCTGTTGTCGACGTCGATGAGAGCTTGAGGACCGACTTCGGCATCCAAGAACGAAGGTTTATAAACGTCGATTAGATATTAAATTAATTAATTTGTTGGCTTTTTTTAGGGTAGAAAAGTCATTTCCTTGAAAAAAATGATCGCTGACATCAGCGAAGGGCCTGAGAGTATAATAATACCAAACATCGGAAAATTTTTAATCGATTATCGAAATATAGAGAACCAAACCTTAAATATATCAAACACCAAGGACTGAGCATAATTTACGCAATATTTTAACAGCTGCAGTAAAATGTCAGCTCGTGGGAACTTGTCCCCCATCTGGTGTGGAATTTGTGACCCTTTTTTAAATTGGTTCTTGGACACTAGTCGTCTTCCATTTTCCAAACTGTCCTTAAAGTTCCCAAATAATTTGTATTCTCTAGATAGTCATAGTACCGTGTCTTTGCCCGTGGCTATGAACATATCTGTCATAATTTTTATATCAAACTCAAAATTTTAAGATAATTAGTTGATATGTTTTTGATATTTATAAATAAGTTCATCGTATTTTATTTAGCAACATGAAATTCTCAACCCGTTCCCTCAAATGAGATCTTTCGGTATCAAAATTTGCATGGACTTTGACTTTACCAATGTGCGATGAAATGAAAGGTCGTGTGAATACAATAATAGACACAAAATTAATCTGTTCTAACACTATTTTAGAAACTCAAAATTCATCTACCCATTACCTTAAATAACTTATCTTGCTACATATAGCACCCTGTTTATTTGTTTTCGTTTTTTGTAAGCATGACTGTTTATTTATTTTCTGCCTTCTCTTTCTTCCATTATGAAATCTGATGTATGTTTGTTGCTTGGGATGAGGAGGCTCTAGAATCAATGTTAAGGTTCTTCCCTTTTCTATTTCTCATTTGTCCTTCCACGCTCAATCACCTCGAGAATCAGAGATGTGAGAAAGAGAAAGCACTTGCAATAATGTACCATTCAACGTAACAAATTAAAAACGTCAAATATATGTATATTCAGTTCTGCCCATTTTAAATCTTGATTAGTTAGATATTTTAAATATATATATACAAATATTTTTTGCTATAACAAAAAAATTAAACCCGTCATGTTTGTCCTCTTATCTCCTTATATATTTGTTTACCCGTCCCTATCATTTCCCCCTCTCCCTCTCCCTCCCCTTCTCCTCTTCATCTTCTCTCCCTCTATATCCACCTTCTGCCTATAAATTCCCTCCAGCATTTCAACCTCAGGTTTTTGCTAATTCTAAGTAATAAGAAAAAATGGGTTGCTGCCAAAATGTTAAATTGAGTTGTAGAAAGGCCAAGTTCTTAGCAATTTCGTTTGTTTTTCTTTTAACATCAAGTTCAACCCAGGTGCTATTCAAGGTTGAAGGTAAATGAGGCAGTACTTTAATTTACATTTTTTTAGCAACATTTAGGTATTATATAAATTTTGCTAAACCACAAGATTAAAAATCTTTTATACATTTATACAGGAAGAGCAACTCCGGTAGGCTTTAATTCACAGGTGAGCCTCCCTTTCTAACTTCTGTACGTGCTCTCTTTTTTTACTGAAAAGTTAATATTTATTTTAATCAAATCTTATTGGCGCTGGTCCAACAAATTGATTTTCATAAAAAAATGCTTCGTTTAGAAAGACATCTCGAAATTAATGTGTTTATTTGGTTAATTAGGGAGCAGTAAACGAAGAGGAGAAAATATTGAGAGCCCAAATAGGGTCAAGGCCTCCACGATGCGAGAGAAGGTGCCTTTCATGTGGACATTGTGAAGCTATCCAGGTCCCAACAAATCCGACCACCTTCAAAAGCATCGCCTACGCTAGAGGAGACGTTGGCTCCAATTACAAGCCCATGAATTGGAAGTGCAAATGCGGCAGTTTAATCTTCAATCCTTGATTATTTTAATTAATTATTCTACCGATGTGGTTTTACTTGACTAATTAGGGATTTATGAAAGCCATGCCCCATTTCTTCTTCTCTGTTGTTTTTTTGGCAAGAATGTACAGAAGTAGTGTAACACTAATTTTTGGTCAGTAATATATTTTATTCGAGGAGATTTTATAATAGTAACCACGGTCTGCTCTTCTGCTGCTTAGCATTCGAATCATATTTAGATACTGTCTTAACTACAATTGGTTGATTAGTAGCTTGTAAGTTACGGGTTTGAATTTAGTGGGAACTACATAAAAGTTGTTCCTATGGTATAGATTAAATTTAGGTCATTAGATATTATTGAAAAAATATTCTTGAGATCTGATGGCTAAAAATGAATTTACTTGATTCAGGGGCATTTTTGTATTTTCACCCAGAATGCTCTACTGGGGTTCTCATGCTTTGGCTTCCATTCCATTCTCCACCAAGAATTAAAAAAAACTATTTTCCTCTTCGCCTCTCCCATCTGTCTCGTCCACTCCCCTGTCTCCACCGGATTCCTAGAAGCGACGATGCAGCCTCGAGGAGAAAGGCTGTCCGAGAGCCGACCTGTTCTTGACGCGAGGAGTATTGTGGATCAGCCAGCCATTATGTCTTTTTTTTTTTGGGCGAAAACAAGCATTTATTAATAAGAAAAGAAAATTACAGAAACAGGATGAGAAAGAGTAGAGAAAAGAAAAAGAAAAATGGAAATAAAATGGGTCCAAGGCCTAAACGAGTAGCCAGAGAGGCAAACTCGTTGCCATACCTAGTGTCTCACCCAATCAAACAAATCGGGTGGTCAAAGACAAAACTAATCAGCCAGAACGCATCAATAGTCCATATCATATTCTGACCAACGTGGATCCTCACTGGTATAGACACTCCCATTTTTCTTCCTCGCTTGAAAGCGAGTGTTCTTTGCCGGAGGTATGTCAAAATAGTCGACCCCGTCTGACCAATTATTCTTCATCTGTTTTGCAATCGAGCTCATGAACTTTAATGAAGGAGGGAGATCATCCGAGTCTGAGAAAACAATAATATTATTACCTGCTTGGCCCGGGATAAGCGTGGGTTCCTTAGAGGGCAAGGCCGAAGCCTGACCCAATATAGACGGAGTAGAGTCCTTTAATATCGGGGTTCTCCTGCCCAGAAAACCTGACTTCAAACCCTTATGTTTAGAGCCCTTTGCAGAGCTTATTTTACCCTTGCCAGTCTTGCCCGTAGTCAAGCCGTCAACATGTGCAACCATCGAGTTTGTCGTCACCAGTGGAGAAGGTGGCGTCACAGGAGCTGCAATCAAAGGCCGGGGAGTCTGCTGCCCTGTAGAGGGTGAGTCATCCACTTCCTCAATTTGAATCCCACTCACCACTGGCCAACGCAACTGCTCTAGAACGACTGCCTTGTTCGAGCTACATTGCACCGAATTCATTATAGGAACAATGGCAGACTTAACCAACTCTGAAGTCCCTGAAGTATCTTTCTCCGTATCTGTCCACCGTGTGGATGGACGCAAAACATTAGCTGAATTCTCTTCTGGAACCATTGCTAATTCCAAAGAAACTCCTTCTCCCATAATGAGGTCCTCATGCTCTTGCATCAAGTTTTCAAGAATAGCAATCATAGCTAAAGAGTTACACATGTCTTTCTTATGCAATAAGGATTCCTCATCAAGCACGTTAAATTCAGTCAAATGTACATGAGATTCCATACCATCGAATGCGCTAGGAATCCCATCGACAATCCGAAGAGCATCCGTGGAAACCAGTGAGTTAATACCAACTTCTTGGTGCACTAGATTTTCCAGAATTGTGACTAAAGCCAAAGAGGAACTCGCCTCCACCTCGGAAAGCTCCACCATCTCATCCAACTCAACGAGAGAGGGCGGGGCATTCACATCTGTCTTCTGCCACACCTTTTCGACGCGTTTGTTCTTCGGGCCTTGCAAAACTTGTTTACCATGCGCAACCTCCCCTCCAGCTTGCAACTTATGGCACGTAGATGAAACATGCCCAATCACCTTGCAGTGCTCGCAAAAGTCTGGCAAGTTCTCATACACAACATCTACCGTACAACTTCCATCCTCTTGCTTTAAGCAAATATGATCCCAGCGAGGCTTAGTCAAATCGATATCAACCAAGACACGAACAGTAGCCCCATTAACCTTGTTTAAAGCACCAGGATCCGCTCGAATAGGATCATCTACCGAAGCAGCCAAGCCAAAAACTATGTCGGGTTCAACATGCTCCATACTCAAACCAATCATCTGAACCCAGACCTTCGCACGAGTGGTATGGACCTTAGCGGGGCGAAAAAAAGAAACCTAAGGCTGCAAGTAAAGAGTACCCTGCGGAATACGCCAAACCATCAAGTTCCAGACCATGTCCCGATCCTTTTCGGAAGCAAATTTGAATCCAAAATAACCCAAACCTAGGGGTAACATCTTCACATCTTGTATCGACCAAGCCTTAGCAACCGCGCTACGTAACTCATAGGATGAACAAGGCTTGCTTCCCTTGGGCCTCACCAGTTTTCCGATGAGAGCACGAGCACCATAATTCACACAACAAGCCGACCGATCCTTGTTCAATTCAAGCACAGGAGAGCTGCCATCAAGATTAGGGCGAATAAACTTAACCGAGTTTATCCAGCCATCAGCGTGTGGGCGAACCGAGTCCGCATATGATCGATGTGAAGTGCCACCAACCTGCTGGGCTGAATCCGAACCCGAAGCAACCTGAGCCTCCGACGAAGTCATACTCACATCATAAGCCGCAGAGGCACTTGGCGGGGGCGGGATCGGGAGTGGGTGGGGAGGGGGAGGACGGGGGAGGGGTAGCGGTAGCGGTAGGGGGTGGGTGGGGGAGGTGGAGGGGGAGGGCGGGACGGAGGGGGAGGGGTGGGGAGGTGGGGCAGGGGCGATGGCTCACATTTTTAGATCTGAGAGGGGGAGGGCGGGGAGGGGGGGTGCGGGATGGGGGGAGGGGGGAGGGGGAGGCGGGGGTGGGGGGAGAGCGGGGGAGGGGGAGAGCGGGGGATGGGGGGAGGGGGGAGGGGGGATCGACTGTTCAAGGACCTTCCCAGCCATTATGTCTTATTGGTATGTGATGAGTCCGCTTCACAAAAGAAAGGTCTAAATAAATTTGTACTTTGATGATAAGATCTGCCTTTTTTTCTCAAAAAAAAAACCAAGAAGGGTGACATGTCTTATGGGTCCCTGCGACGCTCACCATTATTAATCTTATTTCGTTTCTTCCATCTTATGCTCATGCAGAAATATGGTTCGACTTAGTTATGTTTATATCTTTGGCTTTCCGATTGATTCCTTGTCTTCTGAACTTCCGTATATGGATCTTCCCCAAGCAGTGAGGGGGAAGTATGGTATCAAAGAGAGTTTGCTTCGCTTCAACTTTTTTTGGTGAGATTTAAATTATTTTTATAATTTCGGATCTTAGACAGTCATGGATTCGATCCTCTCACCTCATGTTTAAGGACTGATTCCGTATCCATGAGACCATACATGAATTAGTCTTCGCTTCAACTTTGGAACTCGACTTTCGATGATCTGAAAGTTGGTCTTCTTTTGGCTTTGACTCCACTATGGAGAAATGACGCATCATATTGGATTTGTACTTCACTATTAGTGTAATTGGTTATAGAATGTTGATATTGGTTTATTTCTGTACTAATATTGGTATATTTTTCAAATGATATTGGTTGTACTACGAGGTAAAATTGATATACATATTTCTTGTCATTGGTATGTGACTGCAATGTAATTGGTATACATTTACAATCATGTATATGCAAATATTAGTATGCATTGTGTATTTGTTCAAAATATTAGAGTAGAAGGATATCAATATCAGAAAATAAAAAAATAATACCTGAGTAGAATGACACAAATATCATAGTAGAAGAAAAAAAATATCCAAGTATAAAGATACCAATATCAGAGTAGAATGATACCAACATCTATGAATAAGGAAATCAATATTAGAGCAGAATGATACCAATATCGGAGTAGAAGAAAACCAATATCAGAGCTGAAGGATACCAATATCAGAGGAGAATGAAACAAATATCAGAGTAGAATGAACCAATATCAGAGAAGAAGTATACCAATTTCAGAGAATAAGTATACCAATTTCATATAATAAGTATACCAATATCAGACTAGATGGATATCAATATCAAAGTAGAACGAAATAAATAATACGAATGTTTAAATTTGAGTAAGTATACGATTTTTATCTCTAGATTTTTGGGTTTTTTGTGTCAATTTTAAAGTATTTAATGTGATTTTGGTTTGGTGTAATTGGCTGAAATTCTCTTTCCTTTTGAAATATTTTTATAACTATATTATTTCTAATTTGTAGCTTAGTTTAATTAAAAATGATCGGCCAATATTGCCTCTTCTTGTCATTGAATCTCTTTTGATCTCTTTCAATAAAAATTACATATGTCTTTACTAAATTTGAGCCCTTAAGTTACATGTAATAATTAATTTCGGTCCGAGCCCAGAAGTCGTTTTTAAAACAGTTGGCTCACTGCAACAAAATCTTGATAGCCAGGATATAACCAAGCAGGCCTTTTTTTCTGAACGGTGTTACTATTTACACTTTTTTGTGAAAAAAGCGTTCGATTTGAAAGTATTGCGGGGAGGGTGTCTACGTGGCACGGACGCCGAAAAAAGTCAGATCTTCGACCAAGATCCGACTTTTTTTGTCGGATGACCAAGATCCGACTTTTTTAGTCGGATGATATATCCGACTAAAAAAGTCGGATCTTGGTCCAAGATCCGACCGTTTTTCTCGGATTATATATCCGACTAAAAAAGT
Source organism: Hypericum androsaemum (assembly GCA_963995505.1). Lineage (NCBI taxonomy): Eukaryota > Viridiplantae > Streptophyta > Magnoliopsida > Malpighiales > Hypericaceae > Hypericum > Hypericum androsaemum. The sequence goes on along the minus strand of OZ023181.1, from coordinate 15,444,787 downwards.
CGGATCTTGGTCCAAGATCCGCCGTTGTCGGATGACCAAGATCCGACTTTTTTTGTCGGATCTCGGTCAACAAGATCCAACAAAAAAAGTCGGATTTCGGTCCATATAAACACCAAAATCTGACTTTTTTCGTCGCTCACACTCCCGTCCCCGATATCGCCTTCCCGCTCGCTCGCCTCGCCGCTCCCCGCTCCCGCTCGCCTCGCCGCTCCCTTCTCACCGCTCCCCGCTCCCCGGCCCCCGCCCCGCCCCCGCCCACCGCCACCGCCCCCCGCTCTCCGCTCCCCGATCGCCGCCCCCGCTCCCCGCCCCTGCTCCCCGCTCCCCGCTCCTTGCCCCCGCCCCCGCCCCCGCTCCCCGCTCCCCGCTCCTTGCCCCCGCCCCCGCCCCCGCCCCCGCTCCCCGCCCCCGCCCCCGCTCCCCGCCCCCCGCCCCCGCCCCCGTCCCCCATCCCCGCTCCCCCGCCCCCGCTCGCCGGCTCGCCCGCCTCTCGGCCGGCCCCCGACGTCGTATTAGGTAAATTTTTTAATTAGTTAATTGTGAATGTTAGTTAAACTGTTAATTGTTGTTGTTAGTTAATTGGTTAATTGTTGATATTTTTTATTTTTGAGGGATGTTAATTGTTGATGTTGGTTAATTGTAATTTGTAGATAATTGGTTTAAAAAAATTTGGTCCGAATGGTGCGATCAAAATTTCGGTCTGACCGGTCTGGCCAAAAATTGATCAGACCAAATTGACCGAAAAATGGTACGACCGGTTTGACTGAAAAATGGTCCGACCGGTTTGACCGAAAGATGGTCCGACCGATTTGACCGAAAGATGGTCCGGCCGGCCAGTTTGACCAAAATAAGGTCCGAGTGGTTTGACCGTTAAACATTGAACAATTAGAACATTAATCAAAAAATTAATTAAAATAGTGTTATTACAGACCATATTACGGTCCCCGCCCCCCGCCCCCGCCCCCGGCCCCCGCCCCCCGCCCCCGCTCCCCGCTCATTGCCCCCGGTCCCCGGTCCCCGCCCCCGCCCCCGCCCCCGCCCCCGCCCCCGCCCCCCGCCCCCGCTCCCCGCCCCCGCTCCTTGCCCCCGCCCCCGCCCCCCGCCCCCGCTCGCCGGCTCGCCCACCTCTCGGTCCGGCCCCCGACGTCGTATTAGGTAAATATTTTAATTAGTTAGTTGTGAATGTTAGTTAATTGGTTAATTGTTGTTGTTAGTTAATTGGTTAATTGTTGATATTTTTATTTTTGAGGGATGTTAATTGTTGATGTTGGTTAATTGTAATTTGTAGATAATTGGTTAAAAAAAATTTGGTCTGAATGGTGCGACCAAAATTTCGGTCTGACCGGTCTGGCCAAAAATTGATCAGACCAAATTGACCGAAAAATGGTACGACCGGTTTGACCGAAAAATGGTCCGACCGGTTTGACCGAAAGATGGTCCGACCAGTTTGACCGAAAGATGGTCCGACCGGTTTGACCGAAAGATGGTCCGGCCGGCCAGTTTGACCAAAATAAGGTCCGAGTGGTTTGACCGTTAAACAATGTGACCGTAATATGGTGTGTAATAACGCTATTTTAATTAATTTTTTGATTAATGTTCTAATTGTTCAATGTTTAACATTGTTGGATTTGCTAAGTTTGTTAATATATTGGTATATAATGTTCTAATATGTCTATTGTGTTGTTTAGATATGGATGCACAGCCATACGGGCATCTTCTAGGGAATGGAGGACCCTTAGATACGTCGGTATTAGTGCACCAGGATGTGCACCGTTCTTAGGACGTGTGGAACCGTGAGGTTCGTGAAGGGATTAACGATAATCAGGACACATTGTTGAAGATACACCGACGGAAATGGACGGTGTCTCATGTGCAGAACGAGGCCTTTATAGCCTATATGAAGGAGGCAGGTTTCTGGGATGTGTGGTGTATTGGCTGGGTCGTTCTCGAAACAGCATTTGTTACAGCCTTGGTGGAGCGGTGGCGGCCGGAGACCCATACGTTCCATATGCCTGTGGGTGAGATGACAGTTACTCTTCAGGACATTGCTGTGTTGTTCGGGCTTCCTATCGATGGTCACCCAGTAACAGGGTTGCAGACACCTCCTGATTGGCACGAGTTCTGCGTACGCCTATTTGGCAGTAACCCGGCAGATACCCCTGGAATGGTTTGGAAAAACCAAATTGCCCTTAAATGGTTCGAGGACCATTTTGACCCTGCTACTATCCCAATTGATGCTGGTGATGAGGTCGTAAAACGATATGTTCGAGCGAACATATTGCGACTTATCGGATGCATTCTTTTTCCCGAGTCTAGTGATGCCAGGGTGAACACATACTGGTTGCCACTTCTAGAGAATGTAGAGGCAATTGGTTCTTACAGCTAGGGTAGTGCGTGTTTGTCACACACGTACAGCCATTTATGTAGAGCCACAAGCTCGACACGTTCACTTATTGCCGGGGCAATGACGCTAGTATGTATGTGGGCTTGGGAACGGATCATCCCAAATCGTCCGGTTTTGTTAAATCCGGCAGTGCAACAACCTGGGCAAGCACTGGGCATCAGGTACAAATTATTACTTAATGCGATGTAGCCGATGATTAATCTTATAGACTTGACGTGATATTTTTATGTCACTGTGCAGGTGGAGTGGATAGAAGTATGTATAAGTATTTTCGTAATACCGTGAGATAGAACAAATTCAATAGCTGTTGTCCATGGTCTATTGTTGAAAATGTCATTGGCTTTGCGGTCTGCTTCAGCTCGTATGGCTTTCCTTCGAAGGGCTGATTTAGCTTCAGCTTCCTTTTTATGCAGCTCTAACCTCTTTTGTTCTTGGAGCCACTCAAAGGCCTCTGAGCCATATAGTGCCTTCAAATCGGCACCACGTCCCTCAGGATATGGTGCTGGAGGATAAGGACGACGACCATCGTAGGATGGTGCTGGACGAGTTTGTTCTTGGGAATCTTCATCAGATTCTCCATTTTTCTTGAACACTTCGACCACGTTCTCATCAGTAATGCTAAATAATTTGTTGTTCGGGTATGGGGACGAGTCAACTTTTACCTGTTGAAGAACCAGAAAATCAGTAAACAACTATCTGAGACTATTGAGAAAAAAAAAGGATATGCTCACATTTTTTAGATACAACACACATCTAGCTTCAACAAGACCGGTAGAGTCATTTATGGTACCAGTAATACTGCCTGTAGAATCCTGTAATATATTAAAAGTTTAAAAATTTTCTCACATAACATAAATATGTAAGAATAAATAAAATTCTTTTAATTGTACCTTTAATGTCGCAAGTGCGCCAATTCTGACACGCTGAAAACGGGTCACCTCTACAACCATCTACAAGCAAATACAAAATACTTGTTATAAAATTGACTATGATGCTAACTCAAATTAAAGGATAATGTAAAATTTCTTACCGACATAACTGTAGTACCACTATAGGTATTTTTGAAGCTCTGAATACTTGTCCCTTTAAAACAGGTTCCTATCATCATCCCTGTAAAATAAATTAAAATTTAATAAAAATATTATGTGATCCAATATAGAAATACGGAATACCTTCAACTGTCAGAAAGTCCATGGCTCTACTCCACGGTTCTGGATCTCGCTTGACAAGCTTGTAATAACAGTTGCTTTTGGTAGGTTTCTGAGGAGGGACTTCTGATCTATCGTTGGATGGCCTCTGTAATCGTTTGAAAATATACCCAAACTTAGAACCACATAGAGCATTCCAATCAATTTGAGGATGCTCCGGCTCTTCGTCATCATGTGCGATTGGCTCTTTGCCACTTCTCCTCATTGGCACACCTGAACAATTATGACAATAAATATATACATAAAATGTGTAATGCGTCATTATTCTGCTAAGATAGAGTAACTTAAACTTCAGACTGTTACAAAGAAACTCAACACAACCCACATAGAGTTTCACAAAATATTACAAAGTACAATCCTTTCAGTTCAAAATTAATAACAATTCAACGTCCACGACGGCGTCTACTCGTACTTGCCCCTACGGATACAGCTGCCGCTTTAGCTGCTTTAGTCGCTCTTGCCGCCGCAACTGCTCTTATATTAGTACAATTGGCTTTTGTGTGACCCCTTGTTTTACAGAGCGTACAGCGGACGAAAGGCACTGTATCCATTTCATTATGTATGCGCTTCCGTGGCTATCCTCTACCCCTCGCTAATCTTTCATCTGGAATGAGCCTTACAACCGTAGGATCTTCAGGATACGGCCAATATTTAGGATTTCCCAGAGGAACAAACTTTAGTTGGTAGCAAGCTTGTGTGGTTTCCAGGCGATAATACTTATCCACAAATATCTTGTAATCGATGTCAAGTTCAGTACAACACGCCATCACATGTGAGCACGGATAGTGGTAAGCCTGGAATTTGCCGCAGCCACAAAATCCGGTGGAAAGATTAACTGAATGCTTTCTGTCCCCCTTTTGTCTTCTCATATCGTACCCAGTGCGAACTTCGTACGATCCAACTGTACTGTCAGAAACTCGCACTCTATGTCCATTGGCCTTACCCTCCCACCGCTCCAACCTGTTTAGGAGCCTCTGTGACATCAATATTTTGCCAGTACAGCTCTCTTTCATACATTTAGTTGATCTCTCTTCAAAATATTCGGTTAGCTTGTTAAATGTCTCTGCCACCAAGGCCGTCACCGGTAAACGACGAACTTTTTTGAAGATCATATTTACGCACTCGGTAAAATTCGTCGTCATGTTACCATATCGGCGTCCGCCATCCCACGCTAAGCTCCACTTGGGCAATTCCTGTTCATACATCCAGTTGAAGACCTCCTGGTCGACATTCCATATTTCTCGCATGTTAGCTTCCAACTTCCACAGTTGAGCTTGCATTCCTACAACCAACATAGTAAAAATATTAAATGTGGAGTAACAACTTGTAAAATAGTTTTAGACTACAAAACATTTGTGCATGTCACCTGCAATCTTCATGACATTCCTCATGGCGTCGTTTTTGAAGTGTTTGTTCAGATTGCTTGCTACGTGTCGAAGACAATATCGATGGGCGGTATCACTGTCTTCTCCCCAACCATACTCCGTATTCATTGCCTTTAATATGCCAGCATGTCGATCAGAAATAACACATATTCCATGTCGGCCAGGCGTGACGTGCTTCCGGACTTGTTTCATGAACCACGGCCAACTATCCGTATTCTCACCCTCTACCAGAGCAAATGCTATTGGAATTATAGCATTATTACCATCAATTGCAGTGGCGATCAGGAGGACATGCTTGTATTTTCCATACAAGAACGTTCCATCAATCTCCAAGACAGGCATGCAATGTTTGAAAGCTTCAATGCAAGGCTTGAAGCTCCAAAAAACTCGCTTAAAGATCTTTGTTCCAGGAATTAGTGCTTCCACGTCACCAGGGAGGGTGTGATAATATTCCCATTCAACAACAGTTCCAGGATTATTTGCCTTGCATGCTGCAAACTATTGCGGAAGGCAATTGTAAGATTCTTGCCAATCCCCCCATAAATCTTGAAACGCCTTCTCTTTTGCCCACCAAGTCTTCGTATACGAGGGTCTAAACTTCATATGGTCGTGGATCTCTGACCTTAAAGTGGCCACACGAATTTCTGGTTATTCCTCTACTCGTTTCTTAATAATTTGTGCAATGAAAGCAGAAGTGAGTTGTTTATGATCCTGCGACTTTCGTAGGCGACCACAGGTATGTGGGTAGGCGTGTTTCACGATTTTCCATGGACTGAAAAGTGTGCCCCTTCTTTCCTGTGAGACACGGATCTCCCATTTGCAATCATCAGTCTTCCATTTTTTACACTTCACAGAAAAAGTTTCTGGCCTTGTTTCTTTTTGGACAAACTCACGCCCATCGTTCATTACGAAAGCCTCGATCTCCCTCTTTGCATCAAATTTGCTCTTCCAAATCGTACCATCTTTCAACAAACCAGAACAACTTCCATCTATTGCTCGGTCGCAATCCCATTCTTCACCATAAACAGTCATCGATGATTGTTCACCGGGATCAGTTAGAGCGAGTTCACCGTATTGTTGTTCTCGGTATTGTTGTTCCTCTTCTTCTACTACTTCTTCTTCATCTTCGTCTTCTTCTGCTTCATTTTCGTCTTCTTCTGCTTCGTCTTCGTCTTCTACTTCTTCTGCTTCGTCTTCACGATCAAAATTGTATGTGGCATATGGACCCGTCTCTCTAGGATCATTTTCAAACCAATCAAATATTGGTTCATGAGCAACATCCATCCCCGTTGACGTACCAGCTTCAACGACAAACGGGTTGTAATTATTAACCCTCTTTTCCACAATGATTGTAAGCTTAATCTCCTTCACCATTGGTCCGAAGAAGTTAATCATGGTCTCCAGCATTATCCTAACATCTTCATCGTCGTTAATAAACATTGGACCAAATTGTCCTCTTCCAAATGGACATCTAAATATCAATGGCCCAAATTCTTCATTTGGACCTATTGGGATCTTTTCGTTAACTTTTTTTCGCAAGATATTGTATCTAACAAATGCTGCATGAAACTTCAACTTCTCTTTCCTACCACCTTGGTAATCAAAACCGGTTTCATTGTTGTTGAAAATTACTCCATCGTATTTCAACTTTATTCTTATAACCCGGTTAGCCATTATGAATACTACAACAAAAGAAAACAAGTATGCAATTCTATATTAGCAACACAAAACATAATTTATATTAACGAAAATATCATATAAACATACATTCTTCTCCATCAATTTTTTGGTCCCAGACCACCTTAAGAACCAGATGAAATTTAATCGGACTGGTAGGGTGGTCACTTTTTGTACTCGACCATCCGGAATTTACCAAAAAAAAATTCACAATCCGACCGGTCTGACCGACCCGACCGGTCCGACCATTCCGACTCATTAAACCGGTCTGGCCATTGGGGTTGGTCAGTTTATAAAATTCGCACACCCACAAAATTTTAAACTATCAGATATCACACTAAAAAAATATAAGGAATTAATAATTTCAAAAGCTAACATATACTAATTATTTTTAATTAATGAACAAACTCTACATATATACACCCACAAAATTTTAAACAATCAGGTATCACGCTCAAAAAATAGAAACAATTAATAATTTTAAAGCTAAAATATACTAATTATTTTTAATTAATGAACAAACTCTACATATATACCAAAATATTAAAGTAAATTAATTTACCTGGTTTTGGGCAGGGTCTTCTATGGTGGTATGGACGACGTCTTCGTATGGATGACAAAAGGCTTCTGCGAGGTATCCATTATATAGGGGATATGATCGACCAAGATCCGACCAAAAAAGTCGGATCTTGGACCAATATGATAAATTCGACAAAAAATGTCGGATCTTGGTCATATCCGAAATCTGAGTAGGAGATTTCGGATATGACCAAGATCCGAGAAAAACGGTCGGATCTTGGACCAAGATCCGACTTTTTTCGGCGTCCGTGCCACTTGGACACCCTCCCTGCAATACTTTCAAATCGAACGCTTTTTTCACAAAAAATGATGAATAGTAACACCGTTCAGAAAAAAAACCCACCAAGCACTAGTCGCCAATCAAAGTGCAGGATCCGAGTTTAATCATCCATCGGTATTTTCGGTTACGTGCAAGAAACTAATCATTGCAACTGCAGGTCCCCCACTCATTGCTAATAGGTGACAGCTCGTAGCTTATATCTATCACCCTTAATAATTTGTCATAACCAGTGTGATTCGACTTTCTTCCGATGTTAAATTTATAATTTAAACATTCCAAACATAAAATAATATAGAGAAGTCATCTATTGAAATATGGTCCGAATTGTAAATAACATGGGTAAAAATTTTGTTAATTATGATCAGAGCGGCCAAAGTATTTTTTTCCCTTTAGTCCCTAATTTTCGCTATTTTTATAAGTATAGCTTTCGCCAAGTAGAAGTTGTTCTAGACAAAACTTCACTGGTTATTTTGAAAAAAACTAAAACTACAACAGAAACAGTTGAGTTTCATATAGCATTAACGAAAAATCAATATGATTGATACTTGGAAGATAGTTTTTTTTCCTTGAAGATTAAATGCTAAAAGAGAGCACCAATTTTTTAAACACTGTAAATATATCAAATTGATTATCTATTTTGTACTTCTTAGACCACTCACCTCTTAGACCACTCACCGCTCACGCCAAATGGCAACCTGGTCAAACAAGAAGACGGAAAAATAATAATAATAAAGCAAAAATGAAAAATGCTCCCTTGCCATGGTGCAAACAGAGGCTGTTGCTCGCCTCTACACGCAACCAGGTTAAGCAATATTTTATTTTTATTTTTTATTTTTTCATTCTAATCTAGTGATATTGCCACAATGTTATTTGTTGAAATAGATTTTTGCAGATATAATTTACGTGGTTACAAAAATTGAAGTTATTTTTAACAAACTAAAAATAAATAATAAGAAAATTTTTAATTTTTAATTCTCTATAAATAGAGTCTAATATAGACATATTTTGATACACAGTCTAAAATTCTTTCTTCTTTCATTACATAATCTCTACTGAACGGATTGAAAACCTATCTACTTATATGACTAATAGGGAATAACTTCGCAATAGCGAAGTTCATGACGCTCGTTTTCTTAGGCGTAATTCATAACGCTCTTAAAAATAATTTGATTGAACATATATGGCAAAAATTTGGCAATAGTTATTAAATATGTAATTTACATCTTATGTATTTTTAATTTATCATTTAACGCATCCATTTGTATCTTGATTTATTTTTTTTTAATTTTGTATTGCACCTTTTGTAATCTTAATTTTGTTACTTTATTATAATTGTTTTCTTGTTGTAATTACAAACACATCATTTTTTGTATATTTATTACAATTTAAATATAAACATAAATTGATAGTAGATAATATATGGATGAGAGATAAATAAATTATTTATTTGTTAACCTTGTCAAGATCAAGTCATCACTGTGAGTATGAAAATATTTAGTTGGGTTAGATTGTACGTGGATGAGAAAAAAATTAATTATTTATTTGCTGACCTGAGCAACTTTACACACAAGAATGAGTTGCTATTTTTCGTATTTCTCGCACTAATAATTTTTTAAACAGTTCGAGACATCTATTTAATTGATTAATTCAAGTTCGCGCAGATTAAGATTTATGAATATTTGAAAAGCTCTCTCAACAAGAATATGATATTTTTCTTGAATAGACTAGAGATTGAACTCTGGTCTTCCGTCAAGTCATATTACACTTATTTCGTTAGGACAAATGCTCGTTGACAAAAATATGACATTATTGTGATCTCAATTAGTCGACCTCTAGATCACTATATTAAATTAGAAAGTTACCTTCTCATTTTCGTTTTTTTTATAAGCATATAATTATAGTACCCTGAAGACAGGTTATGCGGTTCTATAGATAAACGAAATCAGAATATTTATCCGAGTATGTAACAAAAATTCGAACGATTTTTATCTAAATGACTCCCCAAAAAAATTGTTATGTTTCATCACAGTTTTTCCTCTGTATTTAATTAGTAACAAGAGATGGAATTGGATATGCAATCGCCTTGAAGAAAAAAATTTAGAACAACACAAGTACTTATACATTTGAGATTATTTCGAGTAAGAACTTTAATTATTACACTTAACTAATATCATGTAATAAATTTAAATATGATAATATCAGCTTCATTTAAGTTGTTAATCGACCAATTATTTTAGTTTAACTAAATTTTGGGTTCAAATATTTAGAAACGCAATTAAATATTTGTTAAAAAAAAATTTTCAACTCTGAAAGGTCCTACCTGCTGGAATACCAAGTACTATAAATAAATAAAAATTGGTGGAAATATAAATAAAAAAAATTAAGTTTCAACTCGGCACAGGCTTGTCAGTTTGTTATAGGCTTGTAGCTCAAGTAAGTGAGTAACATCCTCTAAATTCTAGCCTGTCTGCTAACTTAAATCTTCTTTTTTTGGTGAAAAGCTTTAATCTTCTTTTAGGGGGAAACTGAAAGATCTTTTGATTACGAAGAATCCGCATACACTTAAAAGGCAAAGTGAAAAGATAGGCAGACGAGAACTCACCTTACCTGCCTCTTCCTTCCTTCTGAACAAAACTTCTGTTCTATGATTTTCTTCCCAAATCCTTTGATGGATGGGATTTTACACTAATTGGGGACCTCTTATTTATTTGTTTTTTTATTATCTCTTAAAAAATATTATTTATTTACTCCTTCAAGGTTCTGTTTTTCTAGTAACTTACCAATAAGGTACAAAGTCACCCTTATTTCCCGTACTCCTTAACATCTGGGACTTGACTTGATTTGACTGGACAATTTTTGCTGCAATTGATTTGAATGACCTCTCCTAAAGAGCTTGGAACTTAACAACCATCTGATTAGGGAAATGTGTACTCTTTGTTCCACCAAAAAAAAAGTGTACTCTTTGAAGATTGATGCGTGCCTCTATTTTTTAGGAAATTTTTAAAGAATAAAATGCACTTTTTCAAAGATTTTTTTATATAAGTAGACGATTTATTAAAATAAAATTATAACAAAGAATCAATCATGTAAAGAGAAGTTACACAAGCAGCAGTATCAAAGGTCATATCTGGCTCGAATTTAAATTAGTCAGTCTAGTGGGCCAGATAACAAGTGGTTAATAAACCAAAAAAGTTACACAAGCAGTAGAACTACAACCCATTATGTATTTGATTTGATAAAAAGTAAAAGATCTTGGCCACAATCGCCCTATTGTCGTTTGACCAATAGGGCCACTCTCGAACATTGTAAATAATAGAATTCACGACAAGGTCCTGATTGCTACTAACCCCGTCAAAGACAATTGCATTGAGATAACACCATAAGCCCCACATTATGGCATCGAAGAGAGCAAATCACACCTTAGTCATCGTTCCAGCTCGCACCAATCCCACCAAATTCAAAAAAAGATAGGAAGGTTAGCTCTAGAACTGAGCATTTGACCCGAACCGGGATGGGCCAAACCGAACCCAAAAAATCTGGAAGTAAATCTGGGGCAAAAATGGGAACCGAATTAGATTGTGAACCACTCCGAGTTTTGACCGAACATGAACCATATTTTTGGTTCAGAACTGAACTAAACTAGTTAGACCTGGACATCATTTTCCAACACTTTCACATCCACACGCTCACATCCATAGTTTTCAAAAAAATTACAAAAAAAAACTTGACAATCGATAGAGGAACGACAGCTGGCCGGACCTCGTGCGCCAGACAATATCAGATCGAATCAAATTCTCGAATTGAATTCGAATTAAATTTACCAGTTTGACAAATTACAAAAATCTTGAACCGTATTCAATTCTTATCATGACGAATTCGAATCAAATTTTTGATGAATTAAATTATTGCCGAATCAAATCGAATCACGAATCAGATTCAATTCATGACCAGGTCTAGCCGTGATGCAAGTCAACGAGACAACAATCGCGATGGCAATAATTGTCGCAGTTGTGAAGCTGGTGGGAGGGACTAACACCAAGGCAGGCCAAGTTCGCACGGAGGAGAGCCCGGTACTTGGCATGACAACCGAGCAATTGAATAGCTTGATGCGACATCTCGGCATCAAAGGTGAATCAGGTCCTTCATCAGCACAAGCTCAGTCGACCGAGGCTTGTGCAAACATGGCTGGTAAGACCTTCTCATCTTGTCCTTGGATTATTGATTCGGGAGCCACCGATCATATAACCTGCAATGCCGACTGGATTGAAAATGGATATTTCCATAGTGAGGAATATCCGCCTGTCGAAATTCCTAATGGAGAAGATGTGCATGTACAAAGGAGTGGCACGATTCAATTATGTGCTAAATTGCAACATGAAAGGGTTTTATATATACCTAAATTTCAATGCAATCTATTGTTCGTCAGTCGATTGACGAAGGATTTCAACTGTGTTGTAACTTTTTTGGCCGATGTTTGTGTGATACATGACTCAGTTACGAGGAAACCAATTGGAGAGGGTAAGCAGCGGGACGGACTATATTATTTCGAGGGCTCGCGAGAGGGTTCTATCTTCTCAGTGGTGCGGATCAGGGATGTCACACTATGGCACCATGATACCTTTGCTCCGGTGGCAAAACTTATGTCTGTTAGTTGTTTGCTCTCTGTTGCAGTGAAGCGAGGATGGACCATTCAACAACTGGATGTTAATAATGTATTCTTACATGGTGATTTGTTGGAGGAAGTCTACATGACTATCCCACAGGGCTTCGGTCGACAGGGGGACACTCGAGTTTGTCGCCCACGCAAGTTATTGTATGGTCTCAAGCAAGCATCTCGCAGCTGGTACATCAAGCTTACAGCAACCCTGATCGTTCTTGGCTTTCGCTGGTCCCAAGCAGACCACACACTCTTCATCCACTGACAAGACAATCTGGTGCATTACTTGTTGGTATATGTGGACGACGTCATCCTCGTTGGCGATAATCTTTCCAAGCTTGCACATACGAAGACCTACTTGGATACTTCATTTGGGATCAATGACCTAGGGATGTTGAAATACTTCTTGGGCATTGAGGTAGCCCGCACACCCGATGGCCTGGTACTAAGTCAACACAAGTACTTACTTGATATACTCCAAGAATGTGGCAAGGCAGATGCTCGACCTAGTCCTATACCAAATCATCGGCTAAAGCCTACCGAGGAAGTACTTGAAGAGTCCTCTCGATATCGACGATTGGTTGGGCGATTAATGTATATAACTGTCACCCGTCTTGATATCGTCTATGCAGTGAATGTGCTAAGCTAGTTTGTTGCTTGTCCTGGTCCGATTCATATGGATGCGGCTGATAGAGTTCTCCGCTACCTCAAAAGCACTCCAGGACAAGGTATTTTGCTAACTAAGCAACCTGGATTTGATATTGTAGCTTACTGTGATGCCAATTGAGGAGGTTGTCCGACGACAAGGTGATCTCGTAGTAGGTATTTCATTACACTTGGTGGTTCTCCTGTATCATGGCGAAATAAGAAACAAAATGTTGTTGCCAGTTCGTCAACAGAAGCTGAATATCACGCCATGGCAGTCACAGTCAGTGAATTACTTTGGCTGCGATGGCTATTATCTGATCTTGGTGTTTCGCAAGAGGGACCTACCCCGCTGCATTGTGACAACCAGGCCGCCTTACATATTGTTCAAAATCCTGTTTATCATGAACAAGCATGTGGAGATAGACTGCTACTTCGTACATGAACGGGTTCAATTCAATAAGATCATTCCTTGCAAGATTAGTACGACGTCACAACTGGCCAACATCTTCACAAAAGGACTCGGAGGATTTCAATTGTTAAGTTTCAAGTTGGGTGTCGTTGATCTACACGCTCCAATTTGAAGGGGGAGTGTTATGGTTAGAGTCCATCCCGCGTACAAGACGTGTTCAAATGAGGTCATCCACCTGTATCGTTAGTTGTTAAGATAGAGATTATTTCTGTAGACATTTGTAATGTGCCTTATCGCACTAGTCATAGAGTTGTATTTAAGCACTCGTTATTGATCAATGAGAATCAGCGGCATTACGCATTCTTCAAGACCATGCAGAGAAAAAGCTGCCCTAAAAAAATAAGGTATTCTCACTCCAAGTACGACAATCGATTTTGACCATGTTATATTTGATAGTCTTTTTTGTCATATTTAGATGTGTATTTAGATGATATTAAAGGGTTAATATGTCATGATGTACCTGTATGCGTTGTGATATTGGAGACGTAGCAATCTCTTGTAATGTTGTAATTAGACGTACCAACAATGTAGAATCAAGTTTAGCGATAACAATGTCAAGGTTTACCTTATCGAGGTGATCTTTTTTTATCACAATTTTTTTCAAAGGGTTTTGTGTAATAAAATTTTATCGAGCCCGGCGATCACAACCTTACAAGAAAAAATTCTACGTTAGTTAGGATGTAACTTTTGCATATTTATATAGGGCCCTCGCTACCACTTCCACCAAAAACAAAAATCATGCCTCGACATCCACCTCCCTTAAACAATCATACCAATAGGTCTTGACTAAATTCAAAAAAAAATATTGATTACTGTTTTGGGTTCAACTCTTACGAATATAAAAATTATTATTAAAAAAATTTTCTCCAAATAAAGTCTGACAATACTACTCTAAACAAAGAGATTCAAAAAAAAACTTTCAAGTCGAAGGAGAAGACAAATTATGCAGTCTACTTTAGTACATATATTTTAGAAAACTTAGTTATCCGTAGTTTAAAACTTATTAAATGAGTGATAGAGATTTCACTATTGAAATATTGGATTGATTTTCACTAATCTGTGTTATCCAGTTGATGCATTTTAAACTAATACTGTAGAAATGCTTCGATTGTAATGTAATGTAGTAAACTTCCTTTTTTCAAAAAAATTTAGGCAGATTGACCTAAATTTCAGAATTTTATAGAACATTGGACTTTGTTTTACTCTCAACCAAAGTTTTTATATTTCTGAAGGGGGTGCAAGTTGACCCACCCACCCATGAGTGATAGAGATTTCACTATTGAGATATTGGAGTGATTTTCATGTGTTATCCAGTTGATACATTTTAAACTAATATAGTACAGACACTTTGATTGCAATGTAATGAAGTGAAATTTTTTTTGTCAAAAAAATTTAGGCGGATTAACCTAAATCCCGAAATTCTTTATAATATTGGATTTGATTCTTCTCCCAAATAAAGTTCTTATATTTCTACAAGGAGAGAGAGGCGACCCACCGACTCTTGAAAAATGAGTTAGAATGTGTTGCAAGGAAAAGAGAACAAGTAACCTGAGACGGATCCGGAGTGGTTGTCCCAAGGTCGGTCTAAAGTTATGCTAGGCTACCGGCTATGCTAGGCTACGCACTAAAAAAATGATAAAGATAGTAGAGTAATTGTTGTGTTGTGTTTGTTGATTGATGTCCGTTCTCTCGCCCGAGCCCTCCTTATATAGAGTGCCTTGACCTAACCTCCGCGTCTTCAGAATAGAAAATCCTAAACTGCCTCCAAAACTTTCGGCACCAAGTCTCAATCTCGAGAGATCAGCTTCAAGTTATTTGTTCCTAATATGACGGGATCCTCTCAGCTCAGTACAAGCCGTCTTCCTTAAATGAGCAGATCCCGTCCTCGAATAGGAAGCTTTCAAAATGTAACGACCAAGCAATCGCAGCCTAAAGAGGAACTTACCAAGTCTTGCCTAATATTGAGAATCTCGGCTCAAGTTAGGAAAATAAAGATCGTCTTGACCTTCTCGAATCTTCCGCGCAAAATCTTGACTCTCGCCACTCAGCCTCTTGCCACTCGGCCTCTCGCCGTATGCCTCTCACTCGGCCTCTCGCCGTAGGCCTCTCGCTCGGCCTCTCGCCACTCGGCCTCTCACAGTTGGCCTCTCGCTCAGCCTCTCGCACTCGGCCTCTTGCCACTCGGTCAGAGTGTCACTCGGCCTCTTGCCATAGGCTTCTCGTTTGGAATCAGGAATCATCTTCCCATCTACAAGCATGGAGCAAGAGGCGGGCCTTACCACCTTCAACTCGAAGCGGGCCTTACCGCCTTAAAGTCCAATACGGACTTAAACGGCCACTTCAAGTGGGCCGAGTGGTCCAACTCGGCAACTTACTTAGCGGGCCGAGGTGCCTAACTCGGACATATCGACCTCACAAGCCAAAGCGTCCAACCCGGACATATCACTTCACGGATCAAGGCACCTTACCCGGATATATCGACTTCACATACCGAAGTGCCCAACCTGGACATATCGACTTCACGTACCGAAGTGCCCAACTCGGATATATCGACTTCATGTACCGAAGTGTCTAACCCGGACATATCGACTTCACGGACTGAAGTGTCCAACCTGGATATATCGACCTCATGGGCCGAAAAGCTCGGCGTTCACTCGGATATCTTGGATGACTTCGGAGATAAGATATCCACTCGAACTTCAAGGATGGGGCCCTCACTCAGACTTCAAAGATGGGACGCCCACTCGGACTTCACGGATGGAGCGTCCACCTTCGAACTCATAGCAAATATCCGGGTTAAACTATATTTTTGACCTCCTTCTGCTTCGAATCAGAAAATGTTGTAAACTAAAGAGTTGTATATCCAGTCTTAGCTTTCCATAGAAACTTGAATCGTCTCATTTTGATCTACAGATAGAAAGTTATGAGTATTTTACTGAGGAGCGTTACCCAGGCAGGCGAGAAGCTGACCGAACCGGGAGCTTTGGTCTTGGAAGCCGTCTATCATCACCAGTTTCGACCAAGTAAGATCATCTTCAGACTCGATGGAGGAAAGACCATCGACAACCTCTTTCCAACTCAAAACCAGAAGTGATTGCTTTAAGACAATACCACCCACCGATCACTTTCAGACCACATCGGTCACTGGTCAACCGGTCACCCGATCACCTTGCAACCACACCGGGTACCTCAAAATATATTGATAATATCGAGATTATTTTTATACCTCAACAATGCCCCCCGTACGTTAACACTTCAGTATGGTCAGGCGAGAAGTATTGACGTGGTCCTTCATCTCCGACTTGGCACCCGCTAGCTAACTTGAAATGGAATGAAGATGAGCAGCTCAAAGAGGTCTAGGCCGCTGTCATGATGACATACCCGGCCGAGTTGCAAGGTGATAAGGTGCAAACCTCCAATCACCTTGTCACCTCGCCTATTGCTTTATTCCTTAAAAGTAATGGGGAGTACTTGCCCCCCGGGTGTGGCACTAATCGGTCGTTGGGTTGAAAAGACATTCTACCTGATCAAACTAGCACACCAAGCAAACCAGCCATCTACGTAGCTATAGACCACCCTTATTGGTATTGTGGTTCCGTCGTTGAAGGCTGCCTCCATATAGCATATGGCCGGGATGAATGGACATGCATCAGCCATTAAAATCTCCACCTTTCCATCTGACTTCCACTGGATTGGACATTGGTGGATGGAAGATGAGATTACCAGACCGGAGCAGATCAAGTCTCGCCCTTTCCCGTTAAGGTTGGTCATGATCATGCCAGTCAGGCCGACATCCTCTTTTTCCTTATTGCGATCCCTGAGGAGCAACTAAAGAAAGGTGTTCGCCACACCCATGCCATCCATGGGTACTCTCTTGATTGGCTCCCCAAGCATGTGAACCGTGATGCAAAGAGGTTTTTTGCGTTCGCCCATTCTTTGGGTTGGCCTCACAATGGTGACATCGCCATTCAAGGCTTCCACAATGGGAATGATATATGACATCTCTCCTATCTGTAGCTCAGGTGTATCTTCCTCACTCATGTCCCCCTTCAGAAGACTGGGTTAGTTGAGTTTTGGCCTAAAAATGGCCGGGAGGGTGAACAACTTGTGGAACGACACCTAGTCTGGGAATTCTCCAAACTTAACATAACCAATGTCAAAACTGATGAGACATCTTTTTCCTTCCAATCGTCCTTGCCCTCACGAAGGTTACTTTCCCTGGAATAGATCTCGCTTCTCGCTTTAGGTACCCACTCCCGGATCAACTTCTTGTGTCGGTTTTTGGGTGCCTTTGGCCGAACCTCCTTGATGTGCTTGAGATCCTTTCCCTTGATTGTCTTAGAGGCTTCAACCTTCTTGGCCCGGCCTCGAGTCTGGGTCGATCGGTGTTCAACTTGTGGGTAAGCTAGGAGCATCTTTTGTTTTTCCAACTGGACCCTTTGCTTTGCGAGTTGCCTTTTGAGGTCCTTGATGGCTTGCTTTTGTTTTTGGACCTTCCTCTCAAGGCGACGTCTCTGGGTCTTAGTCAGGACATCTCGCATTGGTAAATCAACGGTGATCCTCTTATCTCCAAGTCTGTTGAAAGAGTATCGGTATGGGTTGGACCCGTCTTGAAGGTCTACCTTGGTACGGGAATGACGGACCCTCCACATCTTGTTGACTTCCCTCGAAGAGTAGAACTTCTGAGTTTTTGGTATACCGCTATCGGGTGGTCGTCCTTGCCCCCCCCCCCCCCCCCCCCCCGAGTTTTACCTCCCGGGCCTTAAGGTTGGCCTTCCCTCGCTTAGGACCATCAGTTCCCCTTGGACGAAATGACTTCCAAGCTTTTAGGACGCCGTTATCGGGTGGCCTTTCTTGCCTCCCGAGTCTTGCCCTTCAGGTCCTAGGATTGGCCTTCTCTTGCTTGGGGCTTCTTTTTTGGCTTCGGTTGAAGCCAACCATGGCAACATGAGCAATATGGTAAGGATCCATCGATGACTGATCCTCCAAGAATTGATGCGGGATGAAGTTCTCGGATTGGGAAGATAAGGGTTGCCCTTCCATCCTTTGTCGTCGGGTAGATCCCAATGTCAGCTGACAATTGACTTCGTCCTCATCGAGATCTTCATCCTCATAGAGTTCTTTTTTTTTGTTGACGTCGTCCTCATCGAGCTCTTCTTATCGATTGACATCGTCCTCATCGAGCTCTCCTTGTCGATTGACATCGTTCTCACCGAGATCTCCTTATCGGTTGACATCATCCTCATCGAGCTCGTCATCCTCATCGAGCTCTTCTTGTTGGTTGACATCATCATCATCGAGCTCGTCATCCGCAAGCTCTTCTTGTCGGTTGACATCATCCTCATCGAGCTCGTCATCCTCACCGAGCTCTTCTTGTTGATTGATGGGATGGCGGTTGTCCTCCTCATCTAGGACCATCCGTGCTTGATCCATGACTTGGAGGGTCGGGGTAGGATTGGAAACTCTTGAGTCGAACAAAGGATTCGTGCAGACATCCCTCCTTTTGAAAGAGTTTTGGTCGGCCGAGACCCTAGATGGGTATGACCAATCTTGTGTCAGGGTCGGTTGATACCAGCTCGATTCCTCTTGGAGATTGCTAGCCCTCGTCCTTGCAGTCTCGTAGTGTCTCGAGTGGTTCACTCCTTGTGTCCCCATCGCCATATAAGGAGTTGTTTGATACGGGGGATACACAAGAGTTTCGGGCATTGGACCATAACCGAACACACTCGGCGATGGCAGAGCTGCGGTTAAAGGTATATGTGCAAAGACCAGTTGGACGGGTACAGCTGGTCCGGTGGATACGCTCATCCCTTGGTGTTGATTGATGACCATACGTGAGGACGCCTCATAGTGCCTACAAGACTCCTCGTGGAGCTTCTGAGCACGGAAAGTGGCATATGTCTCTATCGGGATGACGGGCGTATAGAACTCCATCGAGGCGACATTTGCCTCAGCCGACTCTTTCGAGAAAGCCGAGGTAGATGAATCCCGCCTCCATGCATACGACTGGGAAACGGAAGGTATTGACTCATTATAAGGAACCGGAGCAACAAAGTAATTGGTCATCTTGGCCAGCAAAGGTTAGACCACCTTCTCAGACGCCCTCCTTAGTCCCACCGAGCGTGCCAAAAAATATGTTGCGGGGAAAAGAGAATAAGTAACCCGAGACGGATCTGGAGTGGTCGTCCCAAGGTCGGTCTAAAACTATGCTAGGCTACCGGGTATGCTAGGCTACGTACTAAGAAAAAGCGATAAAGATAGTAGAGTAATTATTGTATTGTGTTTGTTGATTGATGTTCGTTCTCTCACCCGAGCCCTCCTTATATAGAGTGCCTTGACCTAACCTCCGCGTCTTCAGAATAGGAAATCCTAAACCATCTCCAAAACCTTCGGCTCCAAGTCTCAATCTCGAGAGATTCGCTTCAAGTTATTTGTTCCTAATATGACGGGATCTTCTCGGCTCAGTACAAGCCGTCTTCCTTAAATGAGCAGATCCCGTCCTCAAATAGGAAGCTTTCAAAATGTGACGACCAATCAATCGCGGCCTAAAGAGGAACTTACCAAGTCTTGCCAAATATTGAGAACCTCGGCTCAAGTTAGGAAAATAAAGATCGTCTTGACCTTCTCGAATCTTCCACGCAAAATCTTGACTCAAGTCCGTCATCGCCCAAGACGGACTCTCGTCAGGCCCAGAGTGAATCCCAAAATGGGCTCAAGCTAACGGCCTCCTCAACTAAAGTGGACCTATTCCCAGAATTGCTTTCCCGCCTACGAAGGTCAAATGAGCTTCCCGCTCGGGTCCAAGTTGGCTTCTCACCTTCGGCTTCTCGCCTTAGGCTCCTCGCTCGTCTTCGGCTTCCCACCTTAGGTTTCTCGCTCGGCTTCCCCTCGTAAGCCTCTCACTCGGCCTCTCGCTTGGCCTTTCGCCACTCGGCCTCTTGCTCAGCCTCTCGCCGTAGGCCTCTCGCTCAGCCTCTCGCCACTCGGCCTCTTGCCACTCGGCCTCTCGCCGTATGCCTCTCACTCGGCCTCTCGCCGTAGGCCTCTCGCTCGGCCTCTCGCCACTCGGCCTCTCAAAGTAGGCCTCTCGCTCAGCCTCTCGCACTCGGCCTCTTGCCACTCGGCCAAAGCGTCACTCGGCCTCTTGCCGTAGGCTTCTCGCTTGGAACCCGGAATCATCTTCCCACCTACAAGCATGGAGCAAGAGGCGGGCCTTACCGCCTTAAAGTCCAACGCAGACTTAAACGGCCACTTCAAGTGGGCCGAGTGGTCCAACTCAGACATCCTACTTAGCGGGCCGAGGTGCCCAACTCGGGCCGAGGCACTCCTTACAATTAAGAAGCCCCAACTATACAAAATAACCTAATTACTCTTGCTGTTGTAATTATATACAACGATTAATTCCAAAGTCGAGTATTGTTACTAAAAAAAACTGACTTCCGAGTACAGTAGTCGTTCAGATGTAATTGAGGGCAACGAAACTGGATAGCAACGTTGCGGTGTCTGGCACAAGCAGAGTTTCAAGCTGCCAAGGTGGAAATGAGACTTCGTTTTGTCGTACAATCTTTGTCCTTAAAGTTGAATACTGAAAATTCACTTTCATCCCGGCTAGTTAATACCAACGACACGAGAGCCTGGGAAGCCATGTCCGAAGCCGATTGCTGTGTCTTTGATTACTCTTGAGAAATCTGGAAGCTTCTCTCTCCCTTCCTTGGGATGATATCTGTTATATATATATATCGAAAATTATCAGTTCCGGTTTTTTCGAGTTTAATTATAATCGTCATGTTTCATTGGTCTCTTTTTTTAGTTGAGTAAAACTTTTTAAAGATGACAAAAATTTTCCAAATATTTGTCGTGTTGTTAAGAGGTCGAATAGGTAATCCATTTAGCCAGAATTAATTGGAATGCTCCACTTACCAAGAACCATAGATCTCTTATCTCATTGGATTTTGAGGGCAACATTTAGTACATTCTAAATGACATCAATGGCCGTAATATTATTAGCTTCATTGTAGAGAATGGCATTATTTTCACTTAGAAAGAGGATGGAAGCCCGAAAAGTTTAAGAACAGAGGATGACGAATGAGAACTTGAGGCTGCAACTTCTGGAAGCCGGAGAAGTCGGCTTGCCAAGTTTCTTACCGATTGAATCACTCTCTTAGAATGCTCATTCTTTCTACAATTCCAGCTATCTGCATTACTGAAGTTTCTGCGGCCTAGATAGATGGAATTCGTCTGCAGATTAGTTTCCGTTCGCTGCAGAGGCGCGCGAAGAACGCCTTGTGAGGATGAGCGGGTGGTCGCGTATCAGTAATCTAATTGCAGATTTGCAATGAGAAGACATTTCTACTCGGTATGCTCGAAGTTCATACAAGGAATTCAATATTAAAAGAGACGAGGCAGGCGATGGCATAATTGACGAGCAAAAGAACTGCAAAGAAGGCACAGGATAACCAGTCATCTAAGTGATCATATGATACCAGTCCATTACATATGTTATATGCAGGTGAGGGCCATGAGCATGCAGTTAACAAATATCAAAGACGAAAATCACGGGAAGGAAGAATCAAACAAGACGAAACACCAAACAAGAATTTCTGCAGAGGCAAGGCCAAAACAACGAGCAAGACCCAATCATACAAACTAGACATCCTTCGAGTCCATGCTCGCTAATTGATAGTCTGTCAAGCTTCTGCAGCACAATGCACACACTAAGCACACGAATACCAACAAGCTCCAAAGCCATACATTTCTTTTTGCAGGATATAACAAAGAAATCGTGTCACGACCAAATCGATGCCGATCATAAGAAGCAATATAGAGAAGAAATTCATGTTCCTACCACCGATTCTTTGTCAAAACCTTCTTTACATCTTCAAATGATACACATCCTTTTGTTTACTTTAGGAAAAAAGCAAAACTCTTCCTAGAGCCGACAACTGTTCGAAAAGAGATGTAAATGCATGGAAATATCTCATGGTCAGTCAGAATTCTAAACTAACACTGCTTTCTGCAGCATGCAACATCTTCAACAAGTCAACAACATTATACTTGTTCACCATCAAAATCAATTACCAACTTTGATGAAATGAAAAGAACATGCCTTGAGGCTCTCTCCTCCTTCATCAACACAAATCTCAACAGAAGGGACCTCGCACTTGTTGGAAAACTAGAAAAACTTTAAGACAATTCATTCACAAACAATCACATCTCGGCAACAAATTCCTCCCTGAAAAACCGTCAAATGACCAAGGATGGGTTATACTTGAACATGCAGACTTCCCCAAACATCATACATTACTAGACAGGTCCTTATCCTTTTCCGAGTGGACATGTTGCATCGGCACATGTCTATGATGATTGAAAATAAGCTGACTTCCATAGAAGTTATGGCAATTACCAAGAAGTATGATTACATCATGGACAGAAAAACTAGCTGAAAAGCAAGGAACTGAGACAAAAGCAGGATGCTAAATCTCTAAAAGGTAACTGAGACAAAAGCAGGATGCTAAATCTCTAAAAGAGATAAGAGACCTCGATCTAACCTCGAAAGAGGTCCTCATAACAATCAAAAAGTATCTTTATACACAGAAATGATAGATACTACGGGACAACCGGATCCATGCATACAAATTCATGTATGATACATAGAAAACAACCACCGAGGGTATTGCACCAAGCAACAAATAACATTAGGACAGTAAAATTGCAGTGTAACCAAAGCTTCCTGACATTGGAACACATTCAAGGAAGATGAATAAGCAGAATTAGTGTAAAAGACAAGGAAGAAAAAAACCAGCAATTAAGTTTGTTATTTTCCATACAAAATCACACCTTATTGTTACAGCTAAAACAAAGTCTGCCTATTCGCATACAGAGACAACTCTTACAGGTCAAGCAGATAACTGTTTCTTATAAGTTACAGTGCATAAAACATTAAATTCCTAAGGAATTTTACATGATAACAAACATTCAGAACCTGAAGGTTCACCTAGTTGGCTTTCAACATGATTCTTCAGATCATCATCATCAGCAAACTGGAAGCTATCCACGCTGGACATATAGTCGATAACCCGACCAAGCTTCGTATTTTCAAATGTCACACTGGCAATGCAGGCGACATGCACATGAATCAGCCCCTAATCAATGTTGTGACCACTGGATTTGTTTAAGATCAACACCCTCCTTAACCAACTCATAAAGTGGACTCATCTCCCGCAGCTTCTCCACTTGCTTCACTGTCAGTTCGACAGCCCGATCAATCTCCTCCTCCGTGGTAAACCTCCCAATTCCAAACCTAATAGAAGTGTGCGCCATATCCTCTTCAACCCCCAACGCCCTCAACACATAAGACGGCTCCAAACTCGCACTCGTACACGCGCTCCCACTCGACACAGCCACATCCTTCAACCCCATCAACAAGCTCTCCCCTTCGACATATGCAAACGATATATTCAAATTCCCGGGATACCTCCTCTCCATACTCCCATTCACTACCAGACCATCAAGCTTGGAACTAATCCCATCCAGCAGCCTCTTCTGCAGCGCTCTAATCCTCTTATCATCATACTCCATCTCAATCTTTGCGAGCTCGCACGCCGCCCCCATCCCAACAACCAACGGGGTAGGCACAGTCCCGCTCCTAATCCCCCTCTCCTGCCCTCCCCCGTTCATCTGTGGCTCCACACGGATCCTCGGCCGCCTCCTCATGTACAGCGCCCCAATCCCTTTCGGCCCGTAAATCTTATGCCCACTAATCGACATCAAGCTCACATTCCACTTATCCACATCAACCGGAATCTTCCCGACCGCCTGCGCGGCATCCGTATGGAACGGAACCCCCATCTCCTTACAAATCGCACCAATCTCCTCCATGGGCTGGATAACCCCAATCTCATTATTAACCGCCATAACCGAAACCAGCCCCGTATCCGGCCTCATCGCGCCCCTGAGCTCGTCCAGGTCGATAATCCCGTCGGTCCCGACGCGCAAGTAGGTGACCTCGAAGCCCTCCTGCTGGAGGTGGCGGCAGGAGTCGAGGACGCACTTGTGCTCGGTCTGGGTGGTGATGACGTGGCGCTTCTTCTCCTTGTAGAACTTCATGACCCCCTTGACGGAGATGTTGTTGGACTCGGTGGCCCCGGAGGTGAACACGATCTCCTTCGGGGAGGCGCCGACGAGGCCGGCCACGTGGGCCCGGGCCGCCTCGACAGCCTCCTCGGACTCCCAGCCGTACACGTGGGTCCGGGAGTGGGGGTTCCCGAACCGCCCCATGTAGTAGGGGAGCATCGCGTCCAGGACCCTGGGGTCCACCGGTGACGTGGCTTGCATGTCCAGGTACAGCGGCCGCGACGAGATCTTCACCCCCTTCATCGTCACCGCCCCCTCCGTATCCTCCGCCGCCACCGCCGTGGCTGTGGAGAGCCGGCGCCGCAGAAGTGGGGTTAGGGTTTTGCGTAGCGTTGTGGATGCTACTCTCGAGGCCATTCTTCTGAAAGTCAAAGTTCCTGCCTTTGGCTTTTTTCTGTAATCGGGAGATTGATCAGAGAAAGTGGGTTGTTAAATTGGCACCGACTGGGAGGGGACACGTGGTCAATAGGGCACCGCAAATCCTAAGACTGTTTATTGGTTACCAATAAATAATTAATTTAAAGGTAAAATAGTGAGGGTCTCTGATTTTTTAAGAAATTAATTATTCAGGATATCCTTACCAGATTAGTCCCTAATAATTTTAAAATTAATTGATTAGTCCCTCAACACATATTCCAGTCTCTTTTAATTGATTAGGGGTGTGCATTCGGGATATCCCGATTCCAAATATCGAATACTGAATATCGTGAATATCGAAACTAAAAAAAACATACCGATCCAGATCCCGAATTTAATTCGGTATCATACCGAATTAAATTCCGAAATACCGATCCTAATATTTCAAATCCTGAAAAAATACCAAAAATCCCGAATTCCGAATTCCATTTGCAGACACCCCTAGCCATAAATCATAAAATTCACATAAAATTATAAACTTTTCCGGCGAGACATATTCCGGTCCCTTATTAGCAAGACTCATCTTCTTCTTCTTAAGAGAGATCGATCCACCGATTCTATTTCTAAACTGACGCCCTTCTTCTTCTTTGTATTGTGTTGTGTGTTTTAGTGAGCGAGTGACGTCCTAATTACTTGATTAATTGTCAGGTTTTAGAGTAGAAGAGAATTTGAGTTGAATTGAATTGCGATGGCGAGGCGGCGAGGATGTTTGTGAGATGAAGATCAAGTGCACTCTGGGGCCCGCCTGCTGGTCCGTCCCGATGCTGCAGAAGCTCCTCCTCGCCGGCATGAACGTGGCAATATAACCTCCGCCGTCTCTCTTCTTAGATTCCGTCTCTTTCCCCCGTCTCCTTCTCCCCCTGTAATTTTAATTGATTGAATCTCTAACTGGGAATTGAGTTTGGCTCTTTGGCTGGATTTTAGAGTGCCATTGAGATGAATATAGCCCCTGCATCAACCGATTCCCAGCCATTTTCTTCAAAATCTGGGTTTTAGAGATGCAACTTTATGATTTTTGGTTATGTTTAAGGTATTTTTGGCATTAAACATATGTCTTGTCGGAAAGTGATCGGAATATGTGTTTAGAGATTAATCAATTGATTTTGAAATTATCAAGGACTCTTCAATGCTAAGATATCCTATTAATCAATTTTTTCAAACATCACAGATCTCTCACTATTTTACCCTTAATTTACCAATAATTTTATGCCTCTCTCTATCATCCAATAAATAATCAATTTATTTTTAATGTACATACATGTATTATTTATATGAACTTTCATAGACTACTAAAAATGGGTTCTATTTATAACGAATTGAAAAATACGAGTTGAAAATATTTGCGTTCTATTTATAGAGAATTGAAAATATGAATCTATAGAGAATCGAATAATATTGTTTAGACTGAAAAGGAGGGAAAAAAAGGTGAAAGCGCCCGACCTAGTCGGTATCGGCCAACCCTGGTCACCGACGGAGCGGCCAACTAGTTCTTTGATTTCTTCTTCTTTGTTGTGACCAGAGGTAGGAGTGAGCATTTAATCCGATATCTGATGTCCGAATTCAAATTTTTTTTCGGATTCAGATTCAGATAATTTACTATTCGGATTATCCGAAGTTTTTAATTCGGATTCAGATAACAAAAATAAGCGTTCGGATTATCCGAACTATTGTTGAATTTTTTTCTTCTTATTTTCCTAGTCTCATAGTTAGATTTTTTTCCTTATTTTTGAATATATTTTTTATGATGATGAGAAGGAACTACTAGTTGTGTTGAGACCTAAAAGAAAAGGATCGAGTGTCTCTCGTCGAAGTTTTTGAAGTAATTGTATCTTTTTTTCAATCAGTTGTATTATTTCGGATAGTTCGGATTATCCGAATCCAAAAAAAGTTCGGATATTCGGATTCGGATAGAAAAATATTCAATTCAGATAGTTCAGATTTTCGGAAGTTCGGTTGTTGCTCGTCAGTGATAAACATAGCTCAAGTTTAGGGAGACGAAGGAGGCCCATCGAACCCTCCTTCTATATTGGGCCTACAAATACTTTCGAAGGCCCATCGAACCCTCCTTCTATATTGGGCCTACAAATACTTTCGAAGGCCCATGTAACCCTTCTTCTATTTTGGGCCTACAAATACTTTCGAAGGCCCATCGAACCCTTCTTCTATTTTGGGCCTACAAATACTTTCGAAGGTCCAATCCATAATAAAAGGAAGGAAGAAGCCCCCATCTTACTTTTCTTTCCGTTTTGTATCCGACGAGCGCCTACCCTCTTCCAACCAAGCTCCACCTAAACAATCACCACTCTTCCCGTTTTGCCCCTCGAACATCCGCACGGCACCCTTTCTCTCTCTGGCCCCTGTGTACTGAGGTAACAAAATAGATCCATCCTTTATTCGGATTTAGCATTCGTCTTAGCTTCGATCTGCTTTAATTAAGTGTGTCTCTGCTTTGGTTTAGTGTATTTACGGTTGATTTTACTCTTTTTTTTTTTTGTTTGTCTCTTGTTTAGGGTTTGATATGGCAACCCAAGAAGATAAATCTAACTCGTCTGGTGGTGGGAACTCTACTTCGCATCTCGGTTCCGATTTCTTCTCTCTCTTTTTTCGCCCTTCGAAAAATGTGGTGTGATATGGGTGGGTCCTGTTTGTTAATGTATTTTAGGGTCATTCATCAAGAATTACTGGGAAGGGTACAAGGAGTTTTGGGGGGACAGGTTTTCGTTCCTCGAGAACTATACCAGGTTCATCAAAAGGGAGAAGCCCCTTCCTTCTTGGTCTTCCTCTGATGTCGACGAGTTTGTTGCTTCTGATCCTGTCCATGGACCCACTGTAATTAACCCTTTTCTCTCTTTTACATGCTAAGTTGTTGTCCTTTGATGGTCGATTGTTATTCTCGACGTCAATGATCTTGGTTTTGGCTTTCCCTTACCCTTTTGCGGTTCTTGTTTGCAGTATAAAGTTCCCCTTTTCCTTCCTCTTGTTGATTGTAGTTCATGCTTCTGATTTCCATTTCAAATGCGTGAATGAAAGATTCCAAACCAGTTACCCTAAACTGTTCAATGAAAAGTTGCTTTCACGTCTGATTAAACTATAATAATTGTTGAATTGGTGTTTTAGTGAGTAGTTGAAATTTGGCTGTGCTTCTCTCTTATCTTATACTGGATTTCTTTTATAGCCATGGCATATTAGATCTTGTGCCTGAGCGGTTTCATTCCGGTGGCAACTGTACTCCAACATTCATGGCAACACCTAAGTACGATTCCTTCCATTTTTTTAGCTGAAAACTACTAGAGAAGCTGCTATGATTGCCCTTGCTGGAAGTGCTATTGGAGCAGTATCAACTGCTGGTTTTGCTTGGAAATATTCAAGGAGTGTACACGGTAAACTGCCTCCTTCTTTGTTGTAGTTTTCAATTTATAAAAGGTTATAGATATGCATTAGATGAAAGTTGTGAGTGTACGGCAATAAGCTCTTCTTTGGGCAGCTAGCTTGTAAGTGGTGGGTTCTTATTGTAGCTTCCCGATTAAAGTAGACATGGTGTGTTTCTTTCATCCAGCTACTATTACATATTGAAACCAGATCTTAAGGAGGGTGTTAATGCATCATGGAATGCTGTATGTTTTGGGGGTTCTGCTAGCCTATTGATTACGGTTCTAGAAAGTACTTTTGTCCTTGAATTCAGAAAATAGGCCTTGAGAAAAGCAATAGAAGTGGTGGCACGTGGTGCTCCACTCGGGAAATTCTTATAATTCTTTGTTTTGTGAGATTGTTCAGGAAAGGGTTTCCTAGTAGATTTTACCTTCGAGGGTCATTGGATTATATCATGTTATGTTTTGCTGAAAAGATTTGTATGAGAAGGTGTTCAATAAATCACATCAATAACCAAGTGAACGGATGCAAAGCTGCTGTTATTTCTTGCAAAAGATATCTTTGATTGCATTAACGGTTTAATTGAGCTATTAGAACATGAACTTCCCTGTTGGTTTGCATTTGATAGTAGTCCAAATGATATGGTCTCGGTTGGTTTTCTATACTATGCCAAGTACAGTAGTGTGAACGAAATCGTCTTTCTAGAAGGGATGATATTACAATGGTGTGTTGGCTGTAATGCACCAATGCAAGGCTACTTAGTGATTCTTGCGGGAATCCTTTTGTGTCAATACGTGATTTCCTTGTTGCTTCCTGAAATTATAAGAGATCAATAAAAGCAAACAGTGCATATAGGATGGCCTTTCCACTTACGTGATCTTGTCTTTCAGGTGCTGGCCTGTCCTTCCTAGCTGGCGGCATCTTCGGCTTTACCTTCGGTCAAGAAGTTGCAAATCATTCGATGCAGCTTTACAGGCTGGATACCATGGCTGCGCAGGTGAAGTTCATGGAGTGGTGGGAAAAGAAAAGTGAAGGGCAGTCTTAAGTTGCCATCTGTTGTCATTGTGGTAGTGAACTTTTTGGACATATACATGAATAATGAAGTTCTGCAATGTTCAATCTTGGCGGTTGTATATACTCTGATTTTGCTGAAACTTGGCTCTTTTCTTGTACTCGACTGCTGCCTCAAGATGCTAGTTCAGCAAAAATAATGGCTTTTGGAATGTGTTACTGTTCTGGTTTCTGTCTCTCTTTTTTTCTAAGGAACCTAATAAACACCTAATTTCAAACAATAACCGATAAGCAGAAGAGAACGAGTTAATCTAAGTGGTAAGAGAATTCGGTAGAATCTAAACACCCGGGAAGTCCAGATGTGGAGACCTTTGTCAGATATCACAATCTAGATTTTACTTGCTCTGGCATATTTAGCCTTTTCATTTGCACTTTTTTATATCTTAGTGAAGTTGATTTGACTCGTTCTGTCTTTAATGATAAGATAAAAGAATAGCATCCTCTAATCATACAAAAACAATCCATCTTAATTCTTAATACACAATACGTCATTGCATTAAAGTTCATTGATTGGTAGTGTCACGAGTGAATTATTGTTCCTGGAATAGGGGATCGGACACAAATACCAAAAGCATAGAATTCTGTTTCATTTTTAGTTTCCTACGAACCATATATGTATCGCAATGGTTTGTTCGACCGACGAAGAAGAAGCCAAATGGACGAGGAGAAACATGCGACATTTCCATCCAATAGCGTTAGTGTTGGTTTCGATGATTGTGACTCATTGGCCGCGCCAGCTACACCTTTTGTTATCTTGACACTTATCAAAGTTGGGTTTTTTGGTTAAAATGGAAGGAGCCTCGTAAGTTAGGTTTTTTGGTTAAAATGGAAGGGTGAGACTTCTATATAAATATGAAATGGGAGGTTTCGACCACATGTTTCGGTAAAATTCTATCGCGATAAGACCAAGTGAAAATAAATTACAATAGGGAAAAATCACATCGGTAGGATAGACTCTGACTTGACATTATTAATGCAATTAGTTACAATATTACGGGGGGCTTGCTACGCCCCGGTATCACAAGGCCTACGGGT
This sequence comes from Hypericum androsaemum, assembly GCA_963995505.1. Classification (NCBI taxonomy): domain Eukaryota; kingdom Viridiplantae; phylum Streptophyta; class Magnoliopsida; order Malpighiales; family Hypericaceae; genus Hypericum; species Hypericum androsaemum. The sequence continues at coordinate 15,414,455 of OZ023181.1, read as the reverse complement.
ACGTCAAGAGAGGCTAATTCTCTACAAATCATCGAGAGCGTCACATCAAATACAAGGTATAATATGAAATCGACAATGTGTGCTTCGAGAACGCGTCTGCCACATGATTGCCCTCGAGCCAGGTTTGCAGTAAGTCAATCTCTCAATCAGCAGGAGCAACTCCCGAGCTCTAAATGTGAGGTTGCAAAAGGATGGTAACGAAACTCTTCCAACAAGTATCTGTTCTCAAGGAATCGAACTCGAGATCTCTTTATTAAGCTATAACAACCTTTTTCCAAATGATCTTGTTAGTATTTGTACATACAAACAATGGATGGGTTTGTGTAGAGATATGATGCTCGATAAGGTCTGGTTCTCCATTTTCGTCATGGTGGTCTGAAGCATTTGGCTACACCGCAACAAATCAATTTTTGAGAGTACAACTTGTACTCACGAGCTTGTCTTGCATTATATTCTCTACCACACTCAAGAATGACTAATTTGATCAAATGGAGCGGGAATTTCCATCACGAGGATATGATTCTTGCCCTCCAATCTAGGAGAGAATCTGTATAGCTGGTTTTTGTTTTATGCCTTTCACCTGTATGGCTATACAGAGGTACGACGTTTCTAATTTTAGGCAGCCACTGTTTGTGTTATGCAACAGGGTAATTATGTTTGGGTTGGTATAAAATTTTACTTGCTTAAATATAGTATTAGTACACACAATAGGATAATACATTTTAAAAAATTAAAAAATCTGGAAAGTATCTCAACACCGGAACAATGAAATCTGAAAATAAAACCCTGAAATGTATATAATAGCAAATCTTAAATAACAAAAGAAAAAAATAAACATACGCATCTCTGGCCACTAGATTAAAGTTTATAGAATTTGCCAAAAATTATTCATCCAAGGTTCATAATGGATATTGTATACATTTTTTAGATTTGTATTGGATCCAAAATCTTCCCGGCAGCATATGTAGGAGCACTTGCTATTATATATTGCCTACTCTGTTCCTTTTTGGGCAAAGAGTCAAGCCCATTACACAGCCTACCAATGTTTGCCACGAGGCCATTAATGAACCACTTCTAGAATACGACACTCTCGGGTCATTAAATATTTATTTTGCCATTACTACCAATCATTTAAATGAACCGTTGAATAATTCTAATTTAATCAATTTATGGAGTTCTTATTTAATATATTTGTTTTTAATTAACGCAAAAGTGTTAAATATTATTATCATTTAAAGGTAAGGAAAAAATTTCATTGACAATTAATTTAAGTACTTATTAGTACATATTTTGTCAGATTTGTTAGGGTACATAACGCTCCGTTGTGTGTTTGCACAGACATGAGTACTTTTGTCTCAATTTTTTCTGAAATAAATACCTGAAAAGAATACTGAAACAACATAAACAATAAAATTTGAAATGATTTTAAAATGATATATAAAAAACTAGAAAGTAAAAGAAAATTAGTAAAATCCTAAAAAATTCTCAAACTACACTGCGATTCTCTATCCAGAATACAGTGGTTGTTTTATGTACAGAATTTTTGGAATTCGGTTTGTCACCCACATTTCATCGTAATTTACGGACTCTAATAACTAATTCGATCTGGAAAGCTCGTACGGAATAATTGTCTATTGGTTGTCCCCACTTGCCTGACTTCAAGACAAATTCTCAAAGCTGGAAGACAAATTCACAAGACCAACATCTTTGAAAGAGAATAGTATACCACATACGTGTGATTTTATTGGATGGCCGTCGTTGCAATTTCAAAACGTTTGAAATTCGTGTAGCGTTTAACTTTGAGCTGTCGTATAAGATAATAATAAAAAATTAAGGCTTTGTCAAGGTGAGATTTTTAGAATTTGTCAAAAATTAGTTCAACAAATATTTAATATTGTTAGGTTCTCAAAATTAGAATACGAAATCTCTTGCTTAACTAGAACAACATTCTCATCAGTTAAACTAAGTACTTATTAGTACACCAAATATACCAAATGGTGAAAGATTTCTCGTGTGAATATAAATGTTTTAAAATACGAGATAAAATTCAATAGAGAGAATTTTATTGCTGTTTATAGTCTGATTGCCTCAAATCTAAACTAGAATCTCTGACTAATTTGAGAAAAAAAAAACAGAACCATGAAATACAGGACTCCAAATGGAAGATTCATATAAAGTCCAGGATTGATCTAATTAATTAATAAGCGCTTCATTTTCCTCTATGTCCTGGTCCTCTCGCCCACCTTTTATTTTAATGCGTAACAACTAAGACGAGAGCAAGAGGATACTTACAAAGCTTAGCTTAAGACTTTTTTGCTCAACTAGTATCCGGCTAGAATTGGTAGGATGGGTAAGTTGAGTATATTCTCAACAGCTCGGACTCTTCTATCAACATTGTTTTCATCAAAATATTAAAGTCTATTTTAGAACCTTGTGGTATATCTCAAAATCACTTTAGTACCCTGTAATAAAAAATCGACCAATCAAGTCTTACTTATTCTAATTAACATCAAAAAGGTCTACGGGCAGCTGCCCGAACCCTTCCGACCTGTCCAGACTCTGCCCGTCCAACTAAGCCAATCATGTCAGCATAATTTGATGATGTTCCCTCTCCTCCTCCTCCTCCTCCTCCTCTTCTTCTTCCCCCAAAAATTAAGTTCAGTATTCAATTATTGTTCGACTAAAAATATTATAAACTAAAAATTTCTATTTCGCGGAACCTGGAAAGAAAGAGGACAACAACAGTACGACAATTATTTAACTCAACTAATTAACCTGGAAATAATTAAAAACAGTTTATAGTACAATTCCAATTCCCGGTTGATCTTAATTTCTAATAGCCCCAAGCTTATTAGCGGCGGGGGTAGTACATGCAATGGGCCCAAGCCCTTTGGCGACCAGCGACTTGTAGATCTCGAGGCATCATCTCGTCGTACTCCTTGAGCGGCGGCCACCGAAGTCCGCCGACCAGGCGTCGCCGTAGCCACACGAGGAATCTATTGGGGGACGACCACGATAGGTTCCACCGGAGCTTAGGCCGCCTGATCTTTATCCTCCACGATCGCCTCTTGCTCCCGGTCGGTGACCGAACCTTAGCCCGGGCGATACGACGACCGGTCGTCCAGTTTACCCTCACGTAGCCGCCGGAATTGCCGCCCCACCTCCGAGTATCGCCAGCGTCGTCGTCGTCGTTCTCGACATCTTTTTTGTTCTTTTAAAAATCCTCTCGGGCGGCGAGGGGAGGAGTGGCTGATGATGTGTACGTGGGCCGCTTGCATGTACTTAGAGCTCGCACCTGAACGTGGTCTGGTTGGTGGAGGGAGGAAGAAGAAGAAGAACTAGAGAGAAAGAGAGGAGAAGGGGGAGAGTGGGATATTCACGTGGCGCTACATCATCAAATTTTGTTGACATGGTTGGCCAAATTGGACGGGCAGGGTTCGGGCAGCTGCCCGTGGACCTTTTTGATGTTAATTGGAATAAATAAGATTCGATTGGTTAATTTTTTACCACAGTATACTAAAATAATTTTAGGTTATACCACAAAGTACTAAAGTGGACTTTTTCCAAATATTAATTTGAAATTTGTTCAAGTAGTGAGTACAGCCAACGACATGGCCGGAGTAGCATTATTATTGGCCATTGAGAAGATCAGAGGAATGGGGAAAATTAAAAACAAAACAAGCCAACGATAGAAAGAACAAGCCTTCAATTTGAATGGATTCATGTTTATGTCTTGTCACTTCAGAGGGATAATAGTTAGGAATGATAATTAATACGATTTGGGTAGGATTTATAGGACTGAGATTTTTACCATTTTTTTCGAGATCGAATCCTGATCCTTACTCTTTAAAAACAAGGATCATGTAGAATTTAGGTCCTAAAATATCGGACAGGATTCGGTGACTTGCGAATCTGTACTATTTAAAATTTATTTTCAAAATTGGATTGATAATTTGGTATTAAATTTAGTAATTAATTTATACATATTTTATTTAATATTATCCTAAAAATTTAGGTAAGATTATGTCAAATATAGCTTTCAAATTTAGTCCCGAATTAGTGAATGCTGCCAAAGGGAATGGCAATGCCACACGCAAAAAGTAGGAGACTCATAAAATGGTAGAAATAACTAGAACTTTTGCACATTTAAAAATATAATTTTTTTTTGTAGGATTCAAGTCTAAACCTATCAAAATCAATATGTCTTGAATTTTTTAGGTCTTAATCCCAGTAGATCCTGAAAATAAGGGTTATCATCCCGAAATGTAACTTATCTGTGTTTAGTGTATGTCATTTTAGACGATGATTTCTGTCATTATATATTTTGAGCAATTACAATGTGTGTTATTGTTGAAAATATATAATGATTATAGCTCTTTATCATTGTTCACATGCAAAATTTGAAAGGTTGACATATTAAACCAAGCACAACACGAACTTTTGTGTTGTGCAACCTCCGCTCTTGGATAAAATTTCAATTCAACAATAAATCTTCATACCGTTGGTCACCGATAATAAATGGGTATAATTTATAAAAGATGTACAATTTAACCAACTATTTGCTCGCCTTGGAAGCAAGTTCAAGAGTGTATGTTAGATAGTAATCTAACTCTTCAACTTAGTATTATGATTATGAAAAATCTTCATATTTATTAAAATCCAACAGTAATTCCATCTTTTTTCCTATTCAAATGTACAAGCTATATCTAAAATGTAAAACCCTCTTCTAAAATTGTACTCTTCATTTACACAAAACCGTTCACGAGACTGGTTGAGGGCTCATCAAATGCTCGAGACTGCTCCTCCTCATTATTACAGGATCGTACCCTTTTAGCGGCTGGAACTCCAAAAACGACCATTTCCCGCCTTCGAAATATTAATCTTCGTCGTCGACGTCACCGGCGTACACGACGTCGTCCTCCATGTTCATCATCATGATCTCCCTGACCTCGGCCTCCTTCCACCCTCCGTCCCTCAGCGTCCAGTACACCCTCTCTAGGCAACCACTAAGCCCTCTAAACTCCTCCTCCTCCCTCCACCACCACGCCCCATCTCCGTCACGTGGCGAATCCTCCGCCTCCACCTCGACCCTCCTCCCCCTCTCCGCCACCTCCGTCCAGAACTCCACCCTCCTCGGCGCCGTCGCCGCCCATGCCGGCACGCTAATAACGTCGTGGAAGAACGCCGTGAGGTCGTAGCTGATGACACTGACGCCCTTGTCGTCCACGTGGAAGACGGGGTTGCCGGAAAGGGCAGGACACGTGGCGGGGATGTAACAGTTCCGGAGGACCGGGACGAGGACAGGGACACCGTAAGTTCCGTTCCCATTGTCCCCGACCACGTGCTTGGCCAGGCTCAGGGCCTTGTCCCCGTCGCGGGGGCGGTCCCCCCAGGAGTCGACCCAGAAGCCGTTTTTGGACACGTTCTTGAGGAGATTGAGGAGGGGGAGGCTGAGGAGGATCTGGAGCTGTTGCGGGGAGGAGGACCGCCAATTCGGGAAGTGGGGGCCCACGGGGAGGCCCTCCCGGAGGATGGAGCGGAGGTCCGGAGGGAAAGTGAAGTGGAAGGTGGACTCTATGAGGGAGAATTCCTGGTCGGTGAGGCCGGGGAGGATAGGGACGTGGAGGGACCTTAAATGGTCTATGAGGGTCTTGGCGTAGGCGGCGAAGGAGAAGCAGACGAGCTTGGCTTTGGTCGGGACAGGGTTAGTGAGTGTTGGCGCCATTAGGGCTTAACTTAGAGTATGTTTGGATTAGAAGAGGCGTAGCAAGAAAGGAGGATTGTTTCTCTCTTTCTTTCCTTAATTATCGATCTCCTCTTTGTGGGACGTTGGGATTGATCCGATAGCGTGGGGTAGATAATGGGAGAAAGATTGGTGGAGAAGGAGGAGTTTGACCAAGTTTTGGAGAATTTCTGTGTTATAACATGGTTGGTGTATTTTTTGGTTTTTTAGTAAAATTTTAATAATCAGGAAATAAATTCCCAGAAGACAAAAAATCTATTTTTTAATTGGGTTTTATCATTTTAGGAAATAGACAGTCACAATTTCCATCGATTAAACCAATTGGGTTGTACATTACATTAATAGCACACTCAACTTATAAAAAACATTGTTCGTGCGTAGGTGAGGGTTTTTTTTTACTCGAGTCAAAGTGAAGAATTTTTAGAAAAATTTGCCACTTTTTAGAAAGTGCAAATTTAGATTATAAAAAAATAGGTTTTTATTAAGCATTATATACGTCTTGACTGGGTTTGGGAAGCGACCGGCTTAGAGCTAGATCGGTCTATATTCCTTTCTTCCTTGTCTATTATTTTTATTTGACTTTAAATGATTACTTAAAAATTCGAAGAAAATCTGAAAACTTTTATATGCCATACCAAATTTTAAAATTTAAATTTCAAACTTTGAAACTTATGTTTTATTCAGTGTCGTTTTATGAGTTTGAACGAGGCTTAGATTTGCGTTTGCCTTAGGGAGTCCTTAGCGTTTTTTTTTTAGGTTCGAGTCCTTGGCGTTATTACTTAAACGCGTATAGTTGTCACCGACAAAAGGAAAAACTCGTACGCGTCTACGATTAGAGTAAGTGTGTAATCTGATATCCAATTTTTTTAAATTCAAAATCCAGAAAATTAAAAGTTTTGGATTTAGATTATCCAAAACTTTTAATTTTAAATCTAGTTAACAAAAATATAAATTCACGAAATATAGGGTCAAACTTAAAATTAGCCAAACATATCACGTAACCATACTCTTGGGCTGGGATAAGATGGTAAGGCGAGACCAAAAATCAAATTTAATCAAGCCCCACTAAAATCATGACAAATTACCCGATACCCTAAAATCCCATCCCCGACTGCCGACTTGGGACGGTAATGCATCGAGACAACGGCTTTTCGTGGCAAAGAAAATGCTTCGATAATTTCAAATACTTCGCACTTTTTCTATAAATAAAATTCTATTACTTCTTAAAAAATTTCCAAAAATAGTTGCACCAAAGTAATTACATCCTATAGAGAATAAGATATGCACATATCAAAGTAGCTAACTACAAGATAAAATCTAACTAAAAATCTTGATCCAGAATCCGAAAATGGGTCACAAATAGATCCTCAACGCCCAAACTCGTGAGAATGAGGAAGAACCCCAAGCCAAAACCAATGTAACGTCCAAGAAGACTTGCAACGAGGATCACCAAAATGTACACCCAAAAAATATAAGAGACCAAAAGAGGTTCACGAAAGATCAACGAGGTTCACCAAAAGAAACCCAAGCCAAAATCAAATCCTTCATACTTTAATTGCACGATCTTTCACATTTTAATTTCAGTGCTTTGTATAGCAAATTTTTCTTATGTATTTTGTGTTGGAAAAATTATCCACTTTCTGTATACCTAAGTAACGCAACAAAAAAATACATACGAGCAAATTACGATAACCACGAGAAGCACAACGCACAAAGTACAAAAAAAATATAAGGAGGGACACACAAATTTGGTTACCCGGTTCGATCCACAACGATCTACATCCGGGGGCTTCCAAGCCAGGAAAGATTCTACTATATCACGCTCGAGCTTTACTCGCTCTCACAACAATGGATTCACTCGGCTCACTCCCTCCTCCTCTTCTCACCATAGGCTACCCACACTCTTGGGACCTCTTACTCTTGGCAAAACCCTAGGCTTGGATTCTATCCACTTTTCGGGCAACTCTCCTTCACTCGGAGAGCACCATCTCCTTCACTCGGAGGCAACCCTTCACTTAGGTCTTCTTCTTCTCCTCCTTCACTTAGAGGTCTTCTTCCTCTTCTTCTCCTCCTTCACTTGGAGGCAATCCTTCACATAGGTTGGGAAACTTTGGGGCATATGGGCTACTCTCCTCCACTTGGAGAGCACCTCCTCTTTTTCTCTTCTCTGTTTGCCATGGACAATCCTCCTTCACTTGGAGGGTTAGGCAACCCTTTCTCTAGGAGTTCACACATCAAATGGGAGGCCAAGGTGGGTATTTACAGTGTCCACTTCTCAACTTGCCCCGTCTCGTCTTGGCCCTTCACTCGAGCTCGTTTCTTATCCCAATCGCCGCCGATCATCTCAAGGCTCTTCACTAGAGCCACACGACCCTCTGATGTCCTCAACGTCTTCACTCGACTTTTGACTCGATTGATTCTCCGAGCGTCCTCGAACTCCGAACTCAATCGATCAACTCTCGGACCATCCTCATGGCTCTTCACTCGAGCCACTCGAATACTTCACTCGTACTCACGTTCCATACTCAACATTTTTGATCCTTCACTTTTTTTTTAATCATATAATTTTGATTATCTATATTTGTGTCTCCAAAAAAATTTGGATATCGAATAGTGCACTTTTAAGATTTGAATTTGGATAATGAAATAATTAATTTGGATAATTCATATAATGACAAATTCAGATAATTTGGAATCAAATTATCCGAATACTCACTCTTATCTAGGATGAAAAAAGATGAAAGTTTTCGAGAAGCGTGAGAATATATTACTATGGTAACGAAAGATCCAAACGGCTGTTCTGCCATGATAAAGTCGGAGGTGTATATGTGATGACGACTTAAATGGTGCTTCTTGATCTTGTGAAGGTATATTGTCAGTTGAAGTCCAAAAACGCATTTGTTCGCTTCTGCAGTCTTTGTATTCACTGGTTCTTGTTCACCCTCGTCCTGTTGATCCATTGCATTAACACACCGAAGCAAAAATAACATTTGTTTTCGGGTGAACAAGAACGAGTGAATTCAAAGACTTCAGAAGTGAGCAAATGAGTTGTTGGATCTTCAAGTGACAATGTGCCTTCACAAGATCAAGAAGCACCGTTTTAGTTAACATTTTTGTAAGACGTCAAAAGAACTTGCATAAACTTGATCAAATAAAGGATCTTGCCCGGTTCTTTGTTTTCGGGTTATAATGCAATGGATCAACAGGGACAGGGGGAACAAGAACGAGTGAATTCCATAACAGCTGAATCAACTGATGCTGCCGTGTTACATAATGAGTCCCGGCCTCGAGGTCCGAGACTAACAACGATCAAGGCTCAAGCTAGAGGCTTCATGATGGAGATGAAGCTGCTCTATTATTCCTCGACAAGCATGACCGAGTGCCTTATCCGCAAGCGGTCGTTTAGTAATAGTATTTCCAATTCTAATAGGAGACTTAGTTTTTATTCAGTTTATTACCTTTTAGTATTCTATTTCCTGTTCTGTGGTCCATTAGGAGTTGCCTCTATATAATGAGGTCACATACGTTACTTTCAGTTTAATTGAATATTGTTTAATAAAAATCAGGGTTTACCCTAATTGTCTTGTCTTTCCGAGTATTCTCTTTCGAGTTTACGGAACAAGGCTTATCGATCGTGTTCCTGACGTTTCCGTCTGCATCAGTTGGTATCAGAGCCCAGCCTACGCTCCTTCATTATGCCTCCGAAGCGTGGAAACCAGCATGAGGCATCTGAACTTGCGAGCCTGGAACAACAGATGGACCATCGGATGGATGTGATGTTACAACAGATCACTGTTCTTTAGCAAAATCATGACAAGGTCATGGATTTTTTACGCAAATAGGCTGCTCCAAAATCAGCCGTGCCACGGACTGCTCCCCAAGAACCGCCACCACCTCTTATCGATGCGGTCATCGGACGATGAGGTAACCATCGATAACCCTTGGGCGCCGCTCTCCCACGCGGATCAGCGGATTCCTTCCAATCGCTGGGATGCGGGTTTCAAGTTTGAGATTCCCGAATTTCATGGTGGCCTAGAACTAGATGAGCTCTTAGATTGGCTCGCCTCAGTGAGGAAATTATGGATTTTCAGGAAGTTCCTGCTGACCGACGAGTCTCTTTGGTGGTTACACATTTTTGAGGTCGTGCTGCTGCTTGGTGGCAGCAAACTAAGACTGCGCGTTTGAGGAACAACAAACCGAAGCTCATTTTATGGACGAGATTCACCACTTATCTCAAGGCGGCTTTCCTACCATATAACTACACACGAACGCTCTATCAAAAGCTTCAAAACTTAAGACAGGGTATGCATTATGTGGATGCAGCTGCTTGCTAGGGTTGACCTCCACGAAACCAATGATCAATTGGTTTCACGCTATGTTGGGGGACTTTGCCTTCAACTTCAGGATACGCTGAACCTATTCTCTCTGGCAACTATCTCTGAGGCGCACCAACGAGCCCTTCTGGTGGAGTGACAGTCCGCCTGACGTACTTTCGGGTCGACCTCTACTCCGGGAAGCCGTCCCCCACTACCAGCCTCCTCGGACACTCGCTCGCCTAGTGGCCGGACCTCTTAAGCTGTCCCTCTGACACGCCCATCTGGTGTACCTACAGGACCTCCGTACTCGCGTTCAGGCCCATGCTTCTCCTGCGGGGAAGTTGGTCACCGACAGGCAAAAAATTTTCGAAGGCGGGAGGATCGTGTGGGTTACTTGCTGATACTGGTGAACCACTTCGATATATTGACCAGCCCGTCTATGATGATTATGTCGATGACTCTAAGCTGGCAGAAGCATATTTATCTGGAGATGTCAGATCTGCCTTGGTCCTCCGTCGTGCTTGCTTGGCTCCTCGACAAACTACTGATGATGTCCAACGGCATACTATCTTCGAATCCACTTGCACTATCAACGGCAAAGTTTGTCGTTTCATAGTCGATTCTGGATCTTGTGAGAATATTATTGCAGTCGATGTGGTCTCTAAATTGGCTCTCCCTTCAGAAAGTCATCCGCAACCCTATAGTCTTGCGTGGCTACAATGGGGAAATAACATCACAGTAGATCGTCGTGTGCTGGTGAATTTCTCTATTGGTGCTAAATATGTTGACAGTGTCTGGTGCGATATTGTTCCCATGGATGCGTGCCATCTCTTACTTGGCCGCCCATGGCAATTTGATAGAGGCGTTGTTCATGATGGGAGGAAGAATACATATTCTTTCTTATTTTCAGGTCAGAAGTTGGTCTTACTGCCGTCCACACCATCGATTCCGCAGGTTGTTCCTTCTCCTCCAGGACCGATCCTTCTCCTTCAGCGCGGGGCGTTCCTCCAGGAGATGTGTTCATCACCCTATACTATTGTGTTATTAGCTCATGATGTGCAGGATTCAACCTTCCTGCCGCCTATCATGACTCCTCTTCTCGAGGAATTTATCGACGTCTTTCCATCTGACCTACCATCGGGGCTTCCACCATTGCGGGATATTCAACACCAGATTAATCTTGTCCCCGGGACTTCATTACCTAATAGACCCACTACCGCATGAGCCCTTCCGAACATGAGGAGCTTCGCCATCAAGTAGAAGCCTTGCTTCACAAAGGCCATATCCGTGAGAGCTTGAGCCCGTGCGCAGTCCCTGCATTGCTCATTCCAAAGAAAGATGGCTCCTGGCGTATGTGCGTGGATAGTCGAGCAATAAATAAAATTACTGTCTGGTACCGCTTTCCTATACCTCGTCTTGATGACCTGTTGGATCAACTAACCAGAGCTGTTGTCTTTAGCAAGTTGGAGTTAAAAAGTGGCTATCACCAGATACGTATTCGTCCAGGTCATGAATGGAATACAGCATTTAAGACCCGCGAAGGCCTTTTTGAGTGGCTGGTCATGCCGTTTGGCCTTTCTAATGCCCCCAGTACGTTCATGCGAGTCATGAATCAAGCACTTCGACCCCTCATTGGCACTTGCGTCGTTGTTTACTTCGACGATATCTTGGTCTATAGTAAGTCAGTGGAAGAGCACCTGTCCCATATCCGAGTCGTATTACTTATCTTACGGGAGGAGAAGTTCTTTGCCGCCCCAGCAAAGTGTCACTTCATGACCCGTTCTATCTTGTTTTTGGGTTATCAAATTTCGGAGGAGGGCATTCGTGTCGATGACTCCAAAGTTGCCACCATTCGCGATTGGCCCACACCCGCTACTATGACTGAGGCACGAAGTTTTCATAGTTTAGCCTCCTTCTATCGCAGATTTATTTCTCACTTTAGTTCTATCATGGCTCCTATCACAGATACTATGCATGGTAAGACATTTTCGTGGAGTTCGGAGGCCGATGCAGCATTTCAGTTGATTAAACAGAAAATAACGCATGCACCGATCCTCGTTCTCCCGGACTTCTCGACTTCGTTTGAGCTTCACTGTGATGCCTCCAAGGTGGGCATTGGCGCTGTCCTTAGCCAAGGCGGTCGCCCAGTGGCCTTCTTTAGTGAGAAACTGAATGGTGCTCGTTCCCGCTATAGCACTTACGATGTGGAGTTTTACGCTGTCATAAGGGATGTTCAATACTGGCGTCATTATTTATTTCAGCGGGAATTTATTCTCTATACTGACCATGAAGCTCTTAAGCATCTTGCTAATCAGGACTCTGTATCTGTTCGACATGCGAAGTGGTCTGCTTATCTACAACAATTTACATTCGTGGTCAAACATCAGTCAGGAATTACTGATCGGGTTGCCGATGCCCCCAGCCGGCATCGTAGCCTTTTGGCCGACTTCCGCGCTGCTGTTATAGGATTCGATTGTCTCCGGGAACTGTACCGCTCGGACCCCTTTTTTGGTTCCATCTTTGCCGTGGCTTCTGTCGGACCTGTCACTGCATATGCTCTACTTGATGGTTTTCTCTTCAAAGGGGTCTGCTTATGTGTTCCTTCGTGTAGTCTCCGCCACAAGATAATCATGGAGATACACGCCACTGGTTATGTGGGGCGGGACCGTACAGCTGAGTTAGTACTTCGTCGCTTCTTTTGGCCGGGCGCGTGGAAGGATGTCGCACGTTTTGTGACTCGTTGTCGGGTGTGCCAGGTATCTAAAGGGATGGCCACTAATGTCGGATTATATCGCCCCTTGCCGGTCCCCGTTCGTCCATGGGCCGCGATAAGCATGGATTTTGTCCTGGGCTTGCCTCGCACGCAACGGGGCAACGATTCCATCTTTGTGGTCGTGGACCGCTTCTCCAAAATGGCACACTTCATCCCTTGTAAGCGCACAACTGACGCTGTTCAAGTCGCTCAGTTATTCTTTCGCGAGATCTTTCGCTTACACGGGTTGCCTTCTTCGATCGTTTCTGATCGCGACACCCACTTCTTGAGTCACTTCTGGCGCTCTTTGTGGCGCATGGCACATACTGAGCTGCATTTTAGTAGTGCTTATCATCCTCAGATGGACGGCCAAACTGAAGTGGTGAATCGTTCTCTCGGGAACTTGCTTTGTTGTTTGGTGGGTGATCATCTCCGTGCTTGGGACACCAAGCTTAGCCAAGCTGAATTTGCCCATAATATCGCCGTCAACAGGAGTACGGGTTTGTGCCCATTTCAGGTGGTTTATGCCATCCTCTCGCGGGGCCCTATTGATTTGCTCGCTCTCCCAGCCGTTCCTCCGGCTGCCAAAGGAGCTGCTGATCTAATCTCTGACCTCTAGCGCGTGCACTCTGAGATGCGGACGAAGCTTGAGCAAGCCAATGCCCGTTACAAGTTGGCCGCGGATGTTCGCCGCCGCGATGTTCAGTTCGCGGTGGGTGAGTTTGTCTGGGCTGTCCTGACTAAGGATTGTTTTCCGGCCCATGAATATAGCAAGTTGGCCTCTCGCAAGATTGGTCCCTTTGAGATCGTTGAGAAGATTAACCCTAATGCCTATCGCCTTCGTTTGCCGAGTTACGTTCGCACGTCCGATGTCTTCAATGTGAAGCATTTGGTCCCTTTTGTTGCTGCCGATGATTCTGGGGATGAAGCTGCTTCCGATTCGAGGACGAATCGTTTCGAGGGAGGGGAGAATGATGGAGATGAAGCTGCTCTATTATTCCTCGACAAGCATGACCGAGTGCCTTATTTGCAAGCGGTCGTTTAGTCATACATCGTTTAGTAATAGTATTTCCAATTCTAATAGGAGACTTAATTTTTATTCAGTTTATTGCCTTTTAGTATTCTATTTCCTGTTCCGTGGTCCATTAAGAGTTGCCTCTATATAATGAGGTCACATACGTTGCTTTCAGTTCAGTTGAATATTGTTTAATAAAAATCAGAGTTTACCCTAATTGTCTTGTCTTTCCGAGTATTCTCTTTCGAGTTTACGGAACAAGGCTTATCGATCGTGTTCCTGACGTTTCCGTCTGCATCACTTCATAGCTGAATCAACTGATGCTGCCGTGTTACATAATGAGTCCCGGCCTTGAGGTCCAGGTCCGAGACTAACAATGATCAAGGCTCAAGCTAGAGGCACAGCAGGTTCTGAGAAAGTAATCTTGAACGTTGACCAAGGAGAAGTAAGTTTGCATGACTCTTATCTCTGTAACACCGCAAAGTAGTTCACTCCCCGACGTAGGCAAAAGCGAAAAATGTTAATGTAAGCAATGTGTTTATTGATGCCTTCATTTGCAGAGTCAGGTTGGAGCCAACATGTCTGAAATGCAAACACGCGAATCTGGTCTCCGTTCCGGCATCCCGAAAAATGACGATAAGAGCGCGAATCTTCGAAATGCCTGCGACTTTTTATCAGACGTATGTACCTACTGCAGTTGCGAAGGAAGATAGTGCAGAAGAAACAACCCTTCCGGAATGCAGCTTCAATAAGCAAGAGGAAATTGCATGGTGACATCAACCAATGACGACAACGACAATGAACAAGCTTTCTGCATTACAAATGCATTAATGGTGTTAGATAATTGCAACTTAATGTTTGTTAGATATGCTAATTCCTCCGGAATTGAACTCTGGAAAATTGCTTGCAAATCATTCCCCCCACTTTCGTGAAAGGAAAGCGGGAAAATTGAGACCCGACCAAGTTTTTCGGCATATTGATGTCATTTTTGGTTTGGCTACTTTCAAATTATTTTATGCGGGGTTATGATAGAATGGTTCGTCCAGTTATGATAAAATAGTTTCACGGATAAAATGATTAGATAAAATGGTTCGAGTTATGATAAAATAATTTTACGAATAAAAGGATTGAATAAAATAGTTCGAGTTATGATAAAATAGTTCGCTCTCCAAGACCGGTCCTATTTTATGCTGGGAAATCTAGATCTTTGGAAACCGATAATTTCGACGAGGTTCGATTACCTTGTGTGTGATGGTGGCCTCAATTGATCTGATGATTTGACTCGCGCAATCTTAAAAAATTCACCTACAAATCAGTTGTTTTAATTCTATTTAAAAAATATTACCCGAGTTAAATTTTAATTAGTCTATTCTGTTGAAATGTGCTAATATTCTGTCATCTATATAAAAACCCCAAGAAGGAGTTTTTTTTTCTTCTAAAATTCATACTTCTCAACTACACACATAAAACTTAGGGGAAATTATTCTCAGGTCTCTATTATTTGATATATTTGCAAAAAAGTTAAAAACAAATTAATTTTCTCTCACCCTCTCCGACCATCTACCACACCGAGCTCATCTCCAGTCACCACTGTTAGGTCGCCATGGCCGACTAGAACCTTGCTCTCCTCCTATGAAACCCCATTGCAGCAATCGAGACCTCTTGATGGTTTCATTAACAAACGAAAACCCATCCACAAGAGCAAAGAAACAAAAAAAAAATCAAGTTAGAGAACAGAAGCCGATGCTCAGACGATAAACAAAATCTATGGGCGGCGATGTTGGGATCCTTGTTGGGCTCGAGGAAGACGCCAATGCTCAAACGCCGGTGACGGTACAACCCCTTCTCAAATAGACGTCCAGGGACGAATTTTAAATCGAACGCCGATGCTCAGACGTCGGTTGCTCCCAATTGGGGATTAAGGGTTTCGCTTTTGCTCTTTCTTTGGGGGAATATTTAGGAGGAGCTGGCGAAGAAGAGAGTACAAAGGCGGAGTCATCTTCGTCGTCGGGGTCGCCATTGAAGATCTAAAATTTTGGTCTTCTCCACCGCCGTTGCTCGGTCTCACACCGTAGCTGCTTAGTTGTTGGGTTCTGGAGTAGCGAGATACCGGAGGAGAAGGAACGACGTCGATAATTTTTTGGTTGGTGCCGAAAATCTGACCGGAGGGGCGCCGGAGATGATGAAGGATCATCGGAGGAAAGGTGGGAGACGACCATAGGGATAGAATAGTCATTTCAAGATTAAAAAAAAAATAAAACGCTTGATGATGTTAGTGAGGGGTACGAGAGTATAATAAAATCAAACTTCTATGAGTTTTTAATCTATTTCTGTAATAAAGAGGTGGGCCTTAAATATACCAAACATCAAAGATTGAGAGTAATTTATCCTAAAACTTATGTATAAGTTTACACATATAAGAGATAACTATTACTATATTCAATAAAAATATAGTTTCATCATAATTAAAATTTGAGACAAATTCTAACAAATATCTACCTTGGATCAGATTGTATGACTCCAATATCAACATTGTTCTATCTTCACTGTCACTCTCTAAGGGCAATCAACTTCAAGTACGAACATATGTTAAGTCCAACCTCAAACTTAATAGAAGAAAATGGCTTCGTTTTCATGGCTGCAAAATTGTTATCATTGATACCCACCTTGTTCACAACAATATTATCTCGAGCAAAAGTCTTTCGAATGAAGTGATTCTTCGCATCATTGTGCCTCGTCATCCCATAATACACAACATCCCTCGTAGTATACTGACCTACAGCTTAATTTCACTGAAAAAACTTCTCATTCATAAAAGTAGAAGTCTGTCAAACGTTCATACTTCTACTCGACCTTCTTTGGAGGTTGGTTGCACTTGTTTAGAATGAAACCATTTAGGGTAGGTTTGGATAATTCCAATCCAACCTTAATCAATCATAGCACCAATCAGTGACTATCATCCACTTCAATCAGCTTCTTGAAACGTCCTCCCATAAGTTCGAATGATTCTTTGGAGATCATATTAGTTGGAAGCCCATATACTTGGACCCAGAATAATTAAGTGGAGGTTAGAGTTTCAATCATTCAGATAAGCAGATCAATTCATCTATACGCTGAAAAACTTGGTCGGCTCTCAATTTTCCAGAGATCAATTCTGGACGAATTAGCATATCTAACAAACTAAAAAATTGCAATTATCTATAACACCATTGATGCATTCTGGAGTCTTCTTCTAGGCATCCTCTTGTTTATTGAAGCTGCATTTGGGAAGGGTTGTTTCTTCTGCACTATCTTCATGGACTGTGGTGGACTGTTCTTCAATACCCTTGTTCTTTTCCCCTGCCGAAGAACCCAACAACTCTTCCATCGCAAAAGCACTAGGTGGATCTAATAAAAAAGATTCGCAGGCGTTGCGAAGAAACTCACTCTCATCGTCATATTTCGGGATGCCCGAATGGAGACCAGCTTCGGAGGTTCGCATTTCAGGCATGTCGGCTCCAATCGGATTCTGCAAATGAAGGCATCAGCACATTGCTTCCACTATGAGCGAACTATTTGCAGGAATAGAGTTATGTAAACTTACTTCTCCTTGGTCAACGTCCGAGGTTACTTTCTTAGCAACAGCTGCTGTGCCTCTAGCTTGAGCCTCCTCGGTCATTGTTAGTGTCGGACCTGGACCTCGAGGCTGGGACTCATCATGTAACACCAGAGCATCAGTGTTCACAGCAGGCAAACTGTCTTTTCCCATTGCTTGCTTCAAAGATAATACTTCTGCTTCAAGCTTTCCACTTCGTCTCTTGACTTCGACGAGTTCTGATTGCAACTGAGATACTAGTTTAAGCAGCCAACTGTTTTGAACTGACTAGAACCTCAGAGGAAGAATATAAAAGGACTATGTCAGACAAATAATGTGAGTACAGATTAAGGCATTATTCTTGGAAAGTAGTCTTACTAGATCTTCCAGTGGACGTTGCTGCTTCTGAGAAGGTTTTGGATGACGTTTTATGTGTTCCCGCTGGGAGCATTGTGCGAGGGACTCTGAGGGATTAGGAAAGGTAGGAATATGTGATGACGGGTAACCACGCGGGGTTGTGTAATAAGCATTCGGGGGATACAACTGTTGAGCTTGAGCCCTCCAAGAGTTCTGTGGATCTGTGACAAGAGAAAATACATTTAATAGAGGTCTGAAAATAAGCATTTATGATCGAGTTATGATCAAAAGAACAGAGAGAGAAACTTGTGCTGGACAGATTGGTAACTAGGTTTGATTAAGCTCATCGAAAGAACGAGCTTGCGTATGGGAACCACTCTGTTGCAAGCAAAACAGCATTTCGTACCTGAAAGTCCAGGACGGTTGTAACCAGGACGTGGAGAGAACCTAGCTGGTGTACTCGATGATGGTGAGAAATGCGGTGGCATGTGACCCTGCTGAACCTGTTGACTAATTTGAATCTGCTGCGGAACAGGGTATGCATGATGCCATCGGTTGACATGAATAGACGGTAGCAAATGCTTGTTGCCAAAAGATCCAACTGGCTGCTCTGCGTTGACACTACCAGAGGTGGCATTGTCACTTCTCGGACGTGGACCTCGAGGCTGGGACTCATCATGTAACACTGGAGCTTTTCTTGGCCTCCCACGCTTTGGTGCTTTCCCAGATAGCGAGGAATTCCCTCGTTCTTGTTCCCCTTGGTCCTGTTGATCCATTAAAATAGCACACCAAAGGGAAAATATTAGTTTCAAGTAAACTAGGTACAGAGACCTTCTCTAAGACGTCAAAAGAGCACACGACAGGCTACATAAACTTGTTAATGGTGAGAAATGAGGCGGCATGTGACCCTGCTGAACCTGTTGACCAACTGGAATCGGCTGCGGAAAAGGGTACGCATGACGCCATTGGTTGACATGAGTAGACGGTGGCAAATGGTTGTTGCCAAAAGTTCCGAACGGCTGCTCTGCGTTGATACTACCAGAGGTGTATAGCTGATGACGACTTAACGCTTCTTGATCTTGTGAGGTGTAAAGCGAGGAATTCCCTTGTTCTTGTTCCCCCTGGTCCTGTTGATCCATTACAATAGCACAGTAAGCAAAAATGTTAGTCTCAAGTTAACTCGGTACAGAGACCTTCTTTACTACGTCAAAAGAACATCTGACGGGCTACATAAACTTGATCAAGAAAAGGGTCTTGCCCCGTTCTTCCTTTTTCGGGTTACAAAGCAATTCACAACGCTCCATTGTCTAAATTAAAAGGTCTACAGAGATATCCTTCAAGATGCTCTATAACAAAGGATTTACAACAAACAATCCCATCTCTCATAAAACAACATCAAGAAGTCATCAAGAAACAGAGAAGAGAATTACAAAAGACAATCAAAACCACAGAAAGAAAAAAAAAACCAGCATTGGGAGCTCATCTCCTATTCCTAACCAAAGATGCATGCATACTACAAAAATTGAAAGCAGGTGAAACCCATAGTGCATATGAAGAAGGAATGACCAATTTCTGGAAATACAACGAAAAGGAAGAAAGAACCACGAAATGGAATGAGATATTACTTACCGGAAGACCGAGAGATAGATTGAGAGAGGGGGGCGGCTTATTATTTTTATGTGACATTGTGAAATTTTCCGATTCGGAGCACAGAGAATGTGAAGGAACTTGTCAGACTCTACTTGTTGCAGAGAAGAGCCAAACTCGTTGAAGTTGAGAAAATTTGCTGGGGTGGGTTGAAAAAGATTTGAAGATTTTATTTTTCTGGAGGATTCTTTTTTGCAATTCTAATCTAAGGAATATAAAGACGCTTACTATTGGACTCGGGCGGGCACGCGTCACCAAATTTCGTCACGAGAAAAATACTCTTCAAGAAAGATACCAAAGTATTTCAAGCTTCAGACACAAACAAGCAAAACACAAAAATAACCCAGTCAGGGTTCACATTCAAACAACTGCATAATGGAAGATACACATCATCCTTCCTCAATACTCCTCGTTGTCGTCCTCCTCGCCCTCTGCGGACTCGGCGCCGACCTCCTCGTAATCCTTCTCAAGAGCAGCCAGATCCTCACGGGCCTCAGAGAACTCGCCTTCCTCCATACCCTCACCGACGTACCAGTGGACGAAGGCCCTCTTGGCGTACATGAGATCGAACTTGTGGTCAATGCGGGAGAAGACCTCAGCGACGCTGGTGGAGTTGGAGATCATGCACACGGCCCTCTGGACCTTGGCGAGGTCACCGCCGGGAACAACAGTGGGAGGCTGGTAGTTGATACCGCACTTGAACCCGGTCGGGCACCAGTCAACGAACTGGATGGTACGCTTGGTCTTGATGGTGGCAACAGCAGCATTCACATCCTTGGGCACAACATCGCCCCTGTACATCAGGCAGCAGGCCATGTACTTGCCATGGCGGGGGTCACACTTGGCCATCATGGAGGAAGGCTCGAAGGCGCTGTTGGTGATCTCAGCAACCGAGAGCTGCTCGTGATAGGCCTTCTCAGCAGAAATGACTGGAGCGTAAGAGGAAAGCATGAAGTGGATCCTCGGGTACGGGACCAAGTTGGTCTGGAACTCAGTGACATCCACGTTCAGAGCACCATCGAACCTCAAAGAGGCAGTCAAGGAAGATATCACCTGCGACACCAAGCGGTTAAGGTTGGTGTAGGTGGGACGTTCAATGTCAAGTGAACGCCTGCAGATATCATAGATGGCCTCATTGTCCAGAAGGACAGCGACATCGGTATGCTCCAAGAGAGAATGGGTGGAGAGGACACTGTTATAGGGCTCCACAACAGAGGTTGAGACTTGGGGTGATGGATACACAGTGAAACCAAGCTTGGACTTCTTTCCATAGTCCACGGACAAGCGCTCCAAGAGAAGTGAGCCAAGACCCGAGCCAGTACCTCCACCAACAGCATTGAACACAAGGAACCCTTGGAGACCTGTGCAGTTGTCAGCAAGCTTGCGGATGCGGTCCAAGCAGAGATCAACAATCTCTTTCCCAACTGCAGCAGTGAACAAATCCATCAGTCGTAAATACAGGATTAACAACATCAAAACAAAACAATAAATGAAACAGGTCGAAGACATTACTGGTGTAGTGTCCACGTGCAAAGTTATTGGCAGCATCTTCCTTGCCACTGATGAGCTGCTCGGGGTGGAACAGCTGACGGTAGGTCCCAGTCCTCACTTCATCAATGACAGTGGGCTCAAGGTCGACAAAGATAGCACGGGGGACGTGCTTTCCAGCACCAGTCTCGCTGAAGAAGGTGTTGAAAGCATCATCCCCTCCGCCAACAGTCTTGTCACCGGGCATCTGGCCATCAGGCTTCATAGACCAACGGCATATCAGAACATGAAATCATATGCTAGCAATTAAAAAACGGAACAGCGACATACGCTACCAATTGATCGAGACCAGGCGATAAATGAAGACTATTCTAAGCAAGATCATGAGATAAACATCACATTTCCGAACACTGATTAACAAAAAGGGACTGATGTTTGTAAGATCTGAGCAAATCGATACCGAATGACGTCGATCTAATCCTTTAGCAACGAGGAACACCAGATCTCCTATATTCACGACGAAAAACAGAGACAATCTATATCGAACAAATGATGCGAGGCTAATTAAGTCATACGTAAACCAGATCCACGGGAACGAAGACTAGATCTATAATATCGAAGCTAATCGAATCATTCTCAATCTAGATCTAAAAATAAGACAACAGAACGAGGAAAATTAAACCTGGAGATCAATGTGAATAGTAAGTTGAGGGGAGAAATTACCTGAATGCCATGCTCGAGGCAGTAGAGTTCCCAGCAGGCGTTCCCGACCTGGATACCGGCCTGACCGATGTGGATCGAAATGCACTCCCTCATCTTCGCTACAGATTAAACGGAAACTGAGATCGGGAGGAGGAGGAAACGGGAGGATTTGAGCGGCGTTTATTAAGACGCCTTTTTTAAATGCAGGGGAAGGATGGCTGGTTTGGATCCGGGCTGGGGGTTATAAAGGAGCGGGGAAGGTGGAGTGGGGGTTAATTTTTAGGGTGTGGGGGGGCGCGTTAACCCTGGTTAGTTTAACTTGATTTGTTGGCCGGGGCTTTTCTGTCTGGTGCCATCTGGTGGCCAGCCTGGTGAACAGCACCAGATATTTAACATTTTTTCAACTCGTTGATGAGTTAAATTTAACCATGGTTTAATTTTTTGGGGGAACGTTGCGGATTTGAAATTTTGTGGAAGGGGGGAGTCGTAGCCGTTGGATTACCTTTTTTTTAATGAAAGCCGTTGGATATTTTGGGGGAACGTTTGTAGGCTTCTGGTTTGATTGAGCCGGGAAGGGGCGGAGGCGGTTTCTGTATTTTTGGCCTGCCAGTTCGAAAATTTAAGTTCTATTATTAATGGTTTTACTTTTTAGGGGAGATGGCAAAATTAGTGATACGATGGAAATTTTGAGCAAGAAAGTTAATGGAAGATTTTACCAACGAAAAAAAAGTTAATGGAAGAAAAGGTTGCAGATAAATCATCCGAGCAAACTTTTTCATATTGTCGTTTTTTATCTAAATTATTTGGTCGGAAAATATTCATTAAATCAAAAAATTTAAATTTGAGCTGAAATATATAAAAATGGTGATAAATCTTTTTGTACCAAATATTAAAGCAAGTACATTACCAAGTGTTAATCTCTTTATTTATCCAACACTTCTATGCATCTCTGAATCCGCTCACAGCTCAGTAGACCACCAAGTATGTTATGCATACTCTCTCAAAAAAGCCTAGATAGTTTTTTCCCTTTATGTCCTTAAGTATGACTTTGACTTTTTTAATTTTTTTCCTACTTTTATTTTGCTTCCTCCATCTTCCTCTGACTTCCCTTCACATTGCCTACCGGCTAGATCTCCACGAATCTACCATTCCATCAAGCAAATCAGTGCTCAGTTGGCTAGATCTTTTCAGATTCGGCCTCCACCTCCTCCTCGTTAGCTTAGCTTAGTAGACAGTCGATCGCATGAGACAGCAACAACCATCTTCCCCTTTCGTTAGCCAATGGTAGCCAGCAGGAGGAGTTAACAGCGAGCAACCTTGAAACCTCGTCGACTCAAGTTCTCTTCTCACCCTCGTGTCAAGCGTATAAACATTGTCTTAACCTCCTTGTTGTCTCCCAACCTCTCCACCAACCACCGAGACCTTGCCCAACCTCTGACAACCCAGAGGCGACCTTATGCGCCCATCGGAGAGGTCAGTCACTTTAGACCACCCCTCCAGTCTCTTACTATTTATTTTTCTGCGCTCTCTTTTCATGTAGTTGTTTATCCTTGTCTTGTTTTAATTCTGTGTTGGTTTTGTAGTTTGATGCTTTCCCCTGAACCCCATCCTTTTGGTGGTTTCTTAATTATGTTTCTGGTTTCTTAATACTTTTCTTGTTATTGCAGGTCAATAAATTTATCTTTGTTGGATTCGTCCGACCTTGGATCTCATTTGCGTATATCTCGTATGCAGTCAAATACCCACAAGATTGTGCTTATGATCTAACCTTGTAGTTATTAATCGATGGTTGTCTCATCAGCTTTCAGCCTTGGACCTCGGCTCTTATAGCTTCTCTTCTGCCCTTCGCTTCCACCCATGCCACTCTGTTACTTTCAAATTGGTATATATTTTCTGTTAGGTGTCCTCGTACTTTGTCTATGTATTTCTTATTTCTGCAATGTAATATGTTTATCTAGTATTAGGTTTCGCCCTACTCTTCTAGAAAAAAGTATGTTCAGTGCAAATGTCTAAACCTTGATACTCTTCACCCTACTCTTCTAGTATTAGGCTTCACCTACGCGGATTTGACGAAACCTCTATGTGAGAATTCTTGGACATATTAGATGTCCAAATATTCAGTGAACAAGCACATCTCCGGCAAATGGCATTACCCAACACTATGGCATAATTACAGTGCTACAGAGAATTCCTAAGCTCCTATAGGTCATCATTATGCATGCAACCCTATTTTTCTTAAAGGTAAATGTTTACGCTTAGTTACACTTTATTAGAAATTGAATACTAGACCACTATCAAATCATCACATGCACATGTCATTGGACCAAGGTGAATCAAGCCCACTTGTCTCCTTATTGTCCACCGAAATGTCTTAAAACCCCAAAACTTTGTGTAATCAAGCCCATTTTTGGGCCGAATTGGGGAACACAGTGAATCATCTCAATGCAATGTTCGATTCAATAAAAATGATCAATTTATCGAGAAATCAACTTTAGCACCCTCTTTATCGACACACCAAATCGTTGATACTTGGAACTCAAATGAAATCATTTCCAGGTTAAATTTGGAGATTCAAAAAAATAACAAAATTTTAGATCTTTGTCTATGTTCAACAACAGCTAGAATCGTCTCTTATGTCTGAGTTAAAAGTTTTGGCTGATTTATTGAGACAAACTCATGTTAGGACAGCAGAAGCAATTCAATACGCCCTTTAGCAACAATAGAGATATATGAAACAGTAGAGGACAAGTGATATACATGGTTTGGTCAACTGACCTACAACTACAGGGATAGAGACGATCTTCACTATGATATATGGAGTACAAGAATACATAGACTTCTGGCGAGGCATCCTGCCTCTAGCCATTCTATGCATATACTACTACACCAACTATGTTAGCCCTCAATGTCTCTCAAGCTAAAGTGCTTAAGCCCAAGAAACTCTTAAATCCTGCACTCCTATTATAGAGAGGCTAGCCCTAATCTGCTATACATGAAATATAGTTCCCACCTAATTAGAACTCATATTCAATGAGAAATAACTAAATAAAAATTTGAGACATTCCTAACAATCTCTACCTTGGATCAAATTCTAAAATTAATCATCTTCTCGAGCTCCAACTGCTTTTCCACATCTGATCATCTACACTGCGCTCCTCTTTCAATAAGCTTTATGCTCTATCTCGAATAAGACACTATCCTCGATCTCAATCTGAAAACTCCACCTGGAATTATCTACAAGTATCTACTCACTATGGACCTTCATGCCAGAAGAACTAATATAACAGGAGAAAACTGTATGCGTGAAAACTGCAACCTATTTTTCAGTGCCATACTTCCTCAACCGAACTTTACTACTCCACATCTTTGGGAAATCTCCACATTCACGTGGTCACTGGCCTATCTCAGTTAAAACAGGAGAAAATGGCACCAACTTATGGACTTTACATCACCTTCTCATGAATGCCTATCAAGCTCTTCATCACCTCATAGTGAAACCTATATAGCCTTACATTACCTCATGAACACCGTGCTGGACACCAATTTTGAAATTATTGCACCTCGCTTCTTCATCCTCGTGAACAACCGGGTGGTAACTTGCTGAACATGTGAGTAATTTGATACTTGTAACAAATCTGTGCCAATCTGTACTACATTTGTGCCTCGTCAATAAGTAGTAAGTCCAAGCCCTACTTAAGGTCTTCAGATAATCCACTCCTGTGAATCAACCTGATCTGAATAAATCTACCTCAACATTACCTATATGACCTCCATCTTGTCAACCTCAACTCGGACGAATGAAGTCATCATGTCTATCAAATCTGCCCAATCTACAAAACTTCATACCACAATAATGCTAAAAAAATTGCAAATCACCTAAACCATTGACTTTTAATCAATATGTTGACTTTTAGTCAACTGAGATCAGTGGTTCCTCTCTCCAACAACCCAAAACACCAAGGAGCAAAGGGTGGCGGCAGCCTCCTCTTTTGGACGATAGGCTAGCATGGCAGCGTAGCTGGCACCGAGGGACGATGGGGATTGTTCGACCTCAGTTGGCGAGCAGTAATCCGTCTCTCAGTATGGCATAGCTGTACTGGAGGAGCATTTTCTCTCTCCCCTATTTTTTGGCAATCAAGGATTAGCGAGCTTGTGATGCTCAAGGTCTCTTTCTCATTGGGCAGTCGGGTGATGCAGCCTCTCTCTGCCAAGCTTTGGCGTGTTAGCGATGAGCGGGTCTTTCCCACTTCTCTCTCCATGCACGATGGTAGTAGCGAGCTTTACTCTTCTCTCTAAATAGTTGTGAGCTCCAGCTAAGGGTAGTGGCAAGACACAAGGGCTTCTAGGTGAAGGGGAGCAAGTACGGTGCTCGGTCTGGCAACTTTCGAGCTCCGGTGAGCTGCGGCGGCAAGGGGTGGAGGCTCCTCCTCCTCCAATAGTGGCAAAAGCCTAATCCACAAATCTGGCAGAATTACCAAATTGCCTTTGTTTCTCTTCTAAAATTACCATTATGCTCCTCCTGCCTCAGAAATTTATGAATTTGCCACTACTTTAGAAATCTCTCAATAAAACCAAACTGCATCCTTCATAAATTTCACCAAGATCATACCCAAAATCTCTGATACCAGTTGTTGGGACAACAGAAGCAATTCGATACACCTTTTAGCAATAATGCAGAGATAGGAAATAATAGAGGACACGCGATATGCGTGGTTCGGTCAACTGACACATCTTCGGGGGTAGAGACGATCTTCACTATAATTTGTGGAGTACAATGATACATAGACCTCTAGTGAGGTGACTTGCCTCTAGCCATTCTCTGCCCATACTACTGCACCCATTGTGTTAGCCTCCAATGTCTCTCAAGCTAAACCCATACCCTATCCTCTTATTTATAGAGAGGCTAGTCCTAATCTATTATACAAGAAATAGAGTTTCCACTTAATTAAAACTCATGTACAATAAAAAATAACTAAATAGAAATTGGAGACATTCCCAAAAACTCAATGACTTCAAATCTCATGTATGTACAATGGGTTATCAACAAGTGCGTTGGGTTATACAAAATTTGTCATAATTAAACACAAAGAGGATTAAACACTCCGAAGTTTTTTTTGATACGTAAAGTGTTATTACCGATCAAAAGGCTACGCCAATGTGGACAAGTGCACTACACCTCTTGTGCCGTTAAGCACTATAATTCTCCTAAAAATGGTTGTAGATATTGGACTATCTAACTAACATAAGCTAACTAGAAAGAGAATATCTATAGCATACAGCTCCTAAACCTCGACCTGACATTCTTCAATTATAGTACGCCAATCCACTTTGAGAAATTCCGAGGCTTCCCCATCCCATAGAGAAAATAATTTTTCTGCTATAAACTTTGTCTCCAAATGAGATTTATCTAACCTCTCCTGAAATGCCTTGTACCGAAACGCTCGAACTTCCTTCCACATTTCTTTCATGGTCCGAATGGAACCTTCTTTAGCCTTTAGACTTAGTTTTTTGGGCTTGGTGTTTTTCCTTGGGGTCCAAGTATCAAGCCCAAAGATTCTACCTTCATTTTGTTCTTTCTTGTTTAAATTGGCCTCTAGTTCCTGTCGAACCTTAACTTGGACCGAGTCTCCACTTATTCCTTCAAAGTTGGGTCCATCCTGAGTCTTCTCTTTACACTCCGAAGTTTAACTCGGTTATTGATAACTTAGCTTGTTACGAGCAAAACCTCATTTATTGACACCAAACGTTAATTTTTTGCTTGAACACCTAAAAGTGAACATTCTCGCTTTACTGTCTCTACCGTCACGCTCGAGAAATAGTGAGATGGTTTTATACTTTGATATCCCACCAAATAATACTGTATACGAACAATAATAGAAGAAACAAACTTGAAAATAAAGAAACGGGAAGAGAAAAGGGATTGTGGGTGCTGATGATCAATTAGGATCGGGGCTTTGCTTACGCTTGAAGGCAAAAGGGTCTTATTGTTCCATCAATATGGGGAACTAATTATGCTTTCTCAAGGCAAAAGGTTTTTGTGGTCATGTTTCTCTAAACATAGGTAAGCCAACCACAAAATAACGGTAACTTCAAATTTAAGCAAGAGACCACTCATTTTACCGGGGTTCAAATTCAGTGGGGACATGGGTAATCTCCACTGAAAGGGATAGGGGCAATATTGGAAATACAATAATTAAAAAAATATCAGCAAAATAATATAATTTATGGAAATACAAGTATGGGAATATTAGTTTCTATTTTCTCGGATATTCGTTTCCATCTTCTATGCTATTGGTTTCATTCTACTATGATATTGGTTTCATTCTACTATGATATTGGTTTCATTCTTCTATGCTATTGGTTTCATTCTACTATGATATTGGTTTCATCCTACTATGATATTGGTTTCCATCTTCTATGTTATTGGTTTTATTCTACTATGACATTGGTTTCATCCTACTATGATATTGGTTTCATTCCACCGTGATATTGGTTTTCATCTTCTCCAATATTGGTATTCCATTACAAGTGAAAATGTATACCATTTGAATGTATTGGTTTCATTCTTCTCGAATATTGGTATCATCGTTCTAGGATATTGGTATCATTCTACTTTAATATTGGTATCATTCATCTATGAATTTTTGCTAGAATTTTAAGCACTAAGTTCAAACAACAACCAAACACCAACATAAAGTTCCAATCTTTAAATACAAAATCATCAGAACCACATGAAATCGACCAATCCAGCAATAATCAAAGTCGAAACATATAAACCCAAACGTCCTCGTCCTCGCTCTCCTTCCCGGACTGGACCTCCTCGATCTCGAACCGCTCCCTCCCCGAATTCCCCAAAATACCCTTCATCGCCCTCCCATATATCACGTACGCTCTCCCTTCCCTCCCCACTACCACCGACGTTGCGAACCGCTCCTCCTGTAGGACGCATTTTGGTGGATCGGGAACCGGGAGAAGAGCGGGGAGGTTGACCAGATCGAGGCCTCCCCGGCCTCGTTGACCTTCCAAATGAAGTTCCCCGCGGAGTTGGTGACGTAGGCATTTCCGGCGAAGTCGACGGCCACGGCGTTCGCGATCGGGCGGTCGGGGGAGTCACCGGGGAGCTCGGCGAGGAAGATCTGGGGAGGGAGCGGTTCGAGATCGAGGAGCGGCTGGGAGGGGGAGGGGGGGGGGGGGGGGGGGGGGTGGAGGGGGGGAATTATATAGTGGAACCCTAATGAGTATGTTTGGATAAAAACTCGAAAATACCCTCAACAGATTCTGACCATCAGATCTGTAAAAAAAAATTTGATCAAATCTAAAGGCCCATATTTAGTCCATACCATGGGAATAATTTTTATGTAGTCCCCCCTGAATCCAAATCCATTTTACCGATTCTAGCTTTAGGGTCTTTGGCTGTTTGACATCTATAACTTGCCCTTTACTTGAACTTTAGAAATTCCAGCATTGATGTAGAAGCGTTACACTTTATCTTTGTTGCTCTATTTTAATACTATAATGAGAAATCGTAATTAAAGCTATTTGAATTAATCGTGTGACTCGAGTCCCCAAGGATGGTATAATCGATTACACAGATCTCTTGATAGAATTATAAGATAATAAAACTGACGGGAACCTGCTATAGATTGTTTTTTAAAAAGCTCTTGCAGCTATACACGTAAGGCCTAATCAGGCCCAATAAGCTACATATTATTAAATTATGCAGGATCTTCCAAATCTGAACTATTGTATTACTGTAATACAAACTTAATAATGTACTGAACTATTGTTTTTACATGAGCAATTTTCATCTTCCCGGCTCTTTTCCTCATAGGTTTTCTACAACTTTAGAAGATCGCAAAAATTCCAACCATCGAATATAATAAATCATATACATGTTCCAACAATATAAATTTTTTCTTCTCTCATCAAACATCAATTTAACAACAAAAAGATTTCAATCAATTCAGGACTACATCAAACACTTATCGTCATGATTCAAGAAAACAAAAAAATACTCCGCTTTTCGGAACTGAGATTATCTATATTAATCAGTGAATCGCTGGCTACCCAATTTGTAGGCACCACTGAAATGGGCTCGAACTGGTTTATGGTCCTTGAGCATTTCAACCACTCTTCTCATGGGTGGCCTGTTCATGGGGAACCCTGAGGTGCAGCTAAGAGCCACGTCCAACACTCTCTCGATTTCGCTCCAATCGCATGTTGATTGATCCATCCTCGAGTCTACAATTTGGCCTAAATCTCTGAAACCACTCTTAGAATTAATCCCATTTCCCTTATCGGGTGAAGCTGATAATGCCGCCTCTTTGACCCACTTCACCAAGTCCTTGTTCTCCCCGAAGCATGAGTCGTTTGGCCTTTTACCGGTTACTAGTTCGAGTAGCACCACACCGAAGCTGTACACGTCGCTCTTCTCTGTGACTTTCAACGTGTAGGCATATTCTGTAATGATCAAATAAGCAGGAAAGTCAGATTGCTCCGAAATGAGATGTAATAATGTTTTTAAAAATGAATCAACGATCAAGAGATACTCGTTCGATTTTGTGATTCATGTGTTGAAGCGTTTAATGAAAAACATTATCGTCTAATCCAGTCCATTACCAAAATTCAAATCTATAGTGACCATTGTATATATACCAAGAAAGCTCATACAAAAAAAAAACATATGCCAAGAAAGGAATTAAATTACTTTGGCTTAATTACCTGGCGCTATGTATCCATAGGATCCAGCAATCCTAGACATGGCTCCATCACTCTCGCCCACTTGGCTTTGCAGCATCTTGGCCAGTCCGAAATCAGCGACACGTGGCCTCATCTCATCGTCCAACAAGATATTGTTACTCTTCACATCCCGGTGCACAATAGCCGGGACGCAGTCATGGTGCAAGTAGGCCAACCCCTGAGCCGCCCCAACGGCTATCTCGAACCTCTTGGCCCAGCCCAATAAGCTCCCGCCCTTTTCTCCATGCAACACATCCCCCAAGCTCCCATTCTCCATGTACTCGTACACCAGCACCCTAAACTCCCCCCCGCTGCAACACATTAGCAATTTTACGATATTGCCATGACGGATCTGGCCCAACGTCTCCACCTCAGACCTGAACCCGGACTCCACTTCCGGGTTCGAGACGCTGTCTCCCCCGCCCCACAGCCTCTTCGCGGCAACAGGGAGGCCCGATTTGAGATCCACCCGGTAGACCCCGCCCGATCCGCCTGACCCGATCAGGTTGTCCTTGGTCAGCTTGGACAGGATGTCCCCTTCATTGAACCAGACTTTTTGGAAGACCGTTACTTTGTAGGGGCAATTTCGTCTTTTGATGAAAAACGGCTTGGACTTGAAGCACCAAATCAAGGCCCAAGAGAGAACTAAAAAGCACAGGCCCAAAACAACATAAAGCGTAATGGGCCTGTGCTTCTTGCAAGGCGGGAGCGGTTTAAGGTCCGGACTGCAAAGATCCGGATTATCCAGTAGACCCGAAACATAGAGCCCGTTATCGAACCCGAAAGGGACCTTCCCGTATAGTTTATTCCCGGACAAATCGAACTCGTTGAGCTTCAACCTGGTCAACTCTGCCGGAATTTCTCCGGTAAGCGAGTTTCTCGAGAGGTCAAGGTACGTTAACACCGGCAAGCCGCCGAGCCCGGCCGGAATATTCCCGGAGAATTTGTTCCCGGCGAGATTCAACTCTGCCAGCTTTGTCCACGAGCTCACCTCCGCCGAGATCCTACCGGAGAAGGCATTCTCTTGCAAATCAAGCACCTGGAGGTTAATCAACCCGGTGACGCATTCCGGCAACCGGCCGGTGAACCTGTTCCGGCTCAAATTGACGATCTGGAGATCCGTCAGCTTGCAGATTTCCTCCGGCAACTCCCCGGAGAAGTTATTCCCGGCGATAAGCAGTTGCGCGAGGCCGCGAGCGTTGGAGACGGACTCCGAAACAGGACCTTCGAACCGGTTACTGGTCAGCTCGAGGAACCACAGCTCAGGGAGTCCCCAGAAGCGGTCCGGAACCGGGCCATCCAGCTTGTTGTCCCCGATCCGGACGTGGCTCAGGCTAGGGCAATCACCGTACGATCCCGGTAACCGTCCCGAGAACTGGTTCTTAAAAGCAACAAGGCTCTGGAGCCGCTTTCCGTTACAAAGAAACGGAGGCAACTCGCCGCTGAGTTCGTTGGTGGAGACGTCGAGCTCATCCAACGGAGAGTAACGGCCGAGATCTGACGGTAACGGCCCGGAGAAGCTGTTGTTGAAGAGCTTTAACTGGACCAGGCTAGGGTTAAGAGCCAGGGCAGGCGGGATCGTCCCGGAGAAAAAGTTGTCGTTTAGATTCAACGACAGGAGCCTCAGAGCCGCGATCTTCTCGGGGAGGGGACCGGTCAGGTTGTTCTGGGAGGCGTCGAAGGCGAGGAGCTTGGTTAAATTGGAGATGCCCTCAGGTAATTCCCCGCTCAGTAAATTGTTGTAGAGTTCTATCTGTTTGATCTGTGTGAGACCCGAAATGGAATCCGGGATTTTACCTGAGAGTGAATTTGTAGAGAGGTCGAGGTTTTGTAGGGACTTTAGGCTTCCAATTGAATTAGGGATTTCTCCGATCAGGTTCGTGCTTGCAAGGAAGAGATTCTCTAGTTTGGTCAAGTTTCCGATGGTTTCGGGTAGTGGACCCGGCCGGAACGGGTTGTAGGCGAGTTCCAGGCGGGTTAGGGTGGCCAGGTTTGTGATGGTACCTGGGATGGTTCCGTTGAGGAGGTTCTGGTTCAATGTGAGCACTTCTAAGGATGGCAGGAAACCGTAGCTTTTGGGGATGTTACCTGAGAAGTTGTTGGAGGAGAGGTCAAGGAGTTTGAGGGTGGAGAATTCTGGGGAGAGTTCGGGTAGGTCCCCGACGAATAGGTTGCTTGAGAGGTTTAGTGCTTGGAGGTGGGTGCAGGAGGAGAGGGAGAGGGAAGTCAAGGTGCTGTTGAGGAAGTTGTTGGAGAGGGTCAGGTTCTGGAGGGTCTGGATTCTGCAGAACCCGTTTGGGAACCCGCCGGATATGTTTAGATCCGTCAAGTCGATGGAGATGACCGATTGGTTTTGGTGGTCACAGGTGATGCCTGTCCAATTGCAAGGCGTTGCTGTGGATCCCCAGTTGGCAAGGTTCCCATCCGGGTCGGCTAGTTGGGTGGTCTTGACCCGGATCAATGCTTGGGAGTCGCCAGACAAAGACATGGCCAAGGAGAAGCAGCACAATGAAGTGAAGAAGTATAGAAAGAGGAGGTCGTGAGCAGTTCTTAGTAGTGCCATTTTGGCTTTGCTTGGGAAATGAATTTGCAGTTGCATCTGATGGGAATTCAATCACATTGAGAGGGGCTATTTAGAAGGAAATCAATGAACAGTCTGTATTGCAAATTGGGGTTAGGATTCTTATTCCCTTGGTGGCTGTGCAAATGCAAGTGCAAGTGAAACGTGATCCCTTTTTGGGCTTCTTTCTAGGAGGAAAACCGGAAAAGGTTAGATCAAGTAGTTAAAGTGAGAGCTTGAGTGTGAAACATGAACGTGCATGTTCTTTGTCACTAATCTAGCCAGATGCCCGTAAAAAAAAGAGTAATTGTGAAGGAATCCAATCAAGTGAACAATTTAGTGTTCAATAAGTATGTCCTTTCTTGTGGGGTTGTGGGCCTTTGGGAACTGATGCCACTGATAAACAAGTGGAATTCCCAGAGAGAGGTGCTACTTAATGATGCTTGTTCTAGAAAAAAGTTATAAAAAGAAGATGGGAATAGTATCATTCACATTCATTAGAAGGCAAAGAATTGTTTAGTCCATGTTGACACTTTTCCCCAAAAGAAAGTACTTTCTTCGAGTCAATTATTGTGGCTGTGAATTGTTTAGAGGGATTTCTTATCCGCTGTTGAAATATGGTCTTCATTATCTGTTGCTTTAAGAGAGGGATTGTTAATGAATCTCAATTGGATCGGAAGGTTCTAAATTCAAATAATCCCACATTATCACGACTAAGAACAGTGAAAGTGATCCGTAGATCATGGATTGCAGTAACCAGGACAGTACATTCAAAGCGAAAGGCATAACTGTTTTATACCACTTGGTGAATGAATGCCAACTATTCTATGTTCGAAAATGGTGAAATTTTTGAAATATGTAAAAACTTTCTTAACAAGTATTTAACACTGCTGAAAAATTCTAATTCGAGACTTCTTGGTTAAGCTTAAAGTAAGAACAACTCGCTAGTTGATGCAAGTATTAGTAGCGAGAGACATAAATAGGAATGTTGATGAGCAACTATTGCGGCATTTGCACTGTAAATTGACTATCGGGGGAGCATGCTTTTTTGATCGTGAAAAAATCTTGTGGCATTTCTTCAACGCTTCTTAAAGACCCTGTTTTAAAAAAGAAAGAAAGAAAAGAAAAGCCCATTTTTCTCCTTTTTTTTGGTGGAAAGACCTTTTTTTTCTTTGTTTTAATGATCTTTAACGTTATGACAAGGTCCAACGTTCGGCTGTATTTCCAGTGCAGGTGTTAAATTTCTTGTTGACTTGGTAGCCTTCTAGGGACCAAGCAGCAAAATTAACACATAAACCAACGGTTGCGGGTTCGGTGCTTAATTGGGGTTAGGAATAGTCAGCAGGCAAAGGCAAAGCAGCTGGCTTTTGGGACTCTGTGACTGCGTCGCCGTGAAGCATCGGTTGTTTGGTGCCCCCAAAAAGTTGTCGAGATACTAAGGATATAAGCCTTTTTTTAGGCGTGATATAAGTTATGAACCGGAAATCCTACATAGACGCTGAATATTCAGAGATTTCTCCCTCAAAATTTTTTTTCAGAGATTTCTTAAAAAAGTAAAAGAAAAACGTTTGTCGGGAGAAAATGCAAGAAGTTAAAGAAGCGTTAGAAAGTAGTGCTTAAAATTGAGATAGCTTGTTTTGGGCTCTAACTTGTGGAGGCCTAACATTCAAACTCCGTAAATATGATTGGGTAGTCCATAGGGTGAGGTGGTGGACTAGGTCCACCTAAGAAAATCTCGTAGGCCCATTTGGTTTTTTTTTAAAAGCTTGTAAATTTCAACTTGTCACAGGTTCTATTCAAACCCCAAATATTGTCCCACATAGGATTGACAATTAGATTTGGATCTCAATGATCTATTTAGATTCAGATTCCAAAACTCTAAAGGCATGATTATGAATCTATTGGACTACAACCGGGATTTTACCTGATTTTTAAGATAATATTAAAATAATCTAGGGAAAAGTCCACTTAAGTACCCTGTGGTATCACCGATTATCACTTGAGTACCCTGTGGTTTAAAATCGATAGAACCGGTCCGACTTTTTCCAATTTTTATCACTTAGGTCCACTCAAGTCCGGTTCAGAATTTTTTTGCAAAACGCGTCGTTTTGACGCTTATGTGGACTGCCACGTCGTAGTGATCCGGATTAGTCATTGCTGACATGGCGATGGGTAGGGAAAAATCTACTTAAGTACCCTGTGGTATCACCGATTATCAGTTAAGTACCCTGTGGTTTAAAATCGATAGAACCGGTCTGACTTTTTCTAATTTTTATCACTTAGGTCCACTCAAGTCTGGTTCGGAATTTTTTTGCAAAACACGTCGGTTTGACGCTTATGTGGACTGCCACGTCGTAGTGACCCGGATTAGTCAGTGTTGACATGGCGATGGGTAAATTATCAAATTAGTACCAAATTAAATTATTATTTTTCAAAAAAATCCTTATCCTCCCATCTCTCTTTCTCTCTCTTCTTCCCGGGTCCGCCCCCGACCCGAGCCCCCTCCCTGCCTCTTCCCGGGGGGCTGTACGGAGGGGACGGGTTGGATTCCAATTTTGTTGTTAGGTTGAAGATGGAAAAAATGGGGAGATTGAAGAACATGAATGGAAGAAGAGAGAGAAAGAGAGATGGGAGGATAAGGATTTTTTTGAAAAATAATAAATTAATTTAGTACTAATTTGATAATTTACCCATCGCCATGTCAGCAATGACTAATCCGGGTCACTACGACGTGGCAGTCCACATAAGCGTCAAAACGACGCATTTTGCAAAAAAATCCCGAACTGGACTTGAGTGGACCTAAGTGATAAAAATTGAAAAAAGTTGGACCGGTTCTATCGATTTTAAACCACAGGGTACTCAAGTGATAATCGGTGATACCACAGGGTACTTAAGTGAACTTTTCCATCGCCATGTCAGCAATGACTAATCCGGGTCACTACGACGTGGCAGTCCACATAAGCGTCAAAACGACGCGTTTTGCAAAAAAATCTCGAACCGGAATTGAGTGGACCTAAGTGATAAAAATTGAAAAAAGTCGGACCGGTTCTATCGATTTTAAACCACAGGGTACTCAAGTGATAATCGGTGATACCACAGGGTACTTAAGTGGACTTTTCCCAATAATCTATATATATGTATACTCATTATTAAACTTAACATCAAATATCAAATTGCAACCATGCATCAGACCCAAAATTAACAAGAGAGACACTTGCAAAGATGATTGTAACACGAGAGTATCATTTATGATCATATATGATTCAAGCTTTATTCAATTACTTTTCAATGTTCTAACACACAATATTATAAAAGTGAGACATTTAAGATGTATGAGATGAAAAAGATGAAGATCAAGTTTCAAGGATTAATCAAATTTCTTGTCTGGTTATTTGCTTGATTTGTACACCTTCATGTGTAAGAGATGTTTAGTTTAGTGAACGAATTTCAACTGCAACAATTTTAATTAAAATTCTATTTAATAGCTTATTTGGTTTTTATGTTTGCTTGTTTTATTGAACTAATCACTTGCATTCCCTATTTTAGTCACTCGTCATTATCACCGGCAATTAAGTGATGCTTATTGTTTTATACGTTCACAATTTTTAAATAATACGAACCAACGAGTTGTTGTGATCATGCTCGGTAGTTTACAAGGATGGCAAAATATTCATACCCCGTGGATCGGGCCCTACCCTTACCCCGTGGGACTAGGAAATGTTGACTTTGACCAGGTCTAGGGTAAGGTATGGGTCCACTTCTAGAGGCGGGGTCTAAGGTAGGATATGAATTTTATGAATTACTACCATACCTTTATCATTTTACCCTACTTTGGACCACACTCTAACTAGATCCTAATTTGATCCTAATTACTAATTAGACCTCTTTATCTTTATTTTTTTACTTCTGAATTTTAATAGAAATCTTAAATATTCTATAATATGCTTCGATTATTAATGACATTATCTCTGAAATTCAAAATACATATAATTCTAATTTTTTATTGATATACTAGATATTTTATAATTAATCTACACAAATTTATTATGTTTATGTATTTAAAATTTTAAGGAAAAAGTCTACTTAAGTACCCTGTGGTATCGCGAAAAATCAAGTCAGTACCCTATGGTTTAAAACGTATCAATTGAGTCAAACTTATTCCAATTAAAATCAACTAGAGGCTCGGGCAGCTGCCCGGACCCTACCCGTCCTGCCCGAACTTTGCCCAGCCACTCGGATCAGCCACATATGAATTTGATGCTGATGTGGCATCACGTGGCATCCCCTCTCCTCCTTCCCCTCTTTCTTCCATCTCTCTCCCAGTCCAAAAGTTTCCCCTTTCTTCCTCATCTTCTTCCCACTCATCTCCTTCTTCCCTGCATCTAATCATCTCCTTCCCTAAAATCAAATAGAAAAAGGTGGAGAATAAAATAAACCCGTCCTTCTCATCTGCAACAATTAAATTAAACCCCTACCCAGATAAGGAGGAGGGAATCAGAAAGGGATTCCCCAAAGGGTGCACACCGAGGAAGATTGTTCTTTGCGACCGCGGGGTGAATGCCTGGGTCTAAAAAGGGGCCGTGGTCAAGGCCGCCGGCGGGCTCGAGATGGTCCTGGCCAATACGAAGGTGGGGAGTCCCGCTACCATCCTCTTGGCGCTCATGACCACCGCCTATGTGACATACCCGCAGGGACTTATAAGGCGACGGTGTCGTTGTTCCTGGCTACAGCCAAGGGCACAGTAGAGCCGGAGGAGTTGAGATTTGGCCAAGGGCACGATGTCGTTAAGATTACGGTGGAGCCGGGAGTTAAGATCTTGGGCTTGGTGAGGACGACAATGGCGGAGCTCAGCGCCGATATGAAGATCTCCCGGATCTTAGCCACATGAGTGGAGCTTCCAAAATGAAGTACCCGGAGGAACCATAATCCCCAAATCAAAGAATCGAGAAGAACAGGAGTAAAGAAGAATCGAATACCTGAGGCAAAGCATCAACTGGAACACCTTTTCTGGATTTTTTATTTATCTTGCTGTCATTGGTCTTGGATTTTGAAAAAAATAAACAAAGAAAATAGTGGCTTGAGGTTGCAGGAGAGGGAAGGAGGGGGAGGAGGAGGAGAGAGAGGGAAGGGAGGAGAGAATGGATGTACACGTGGCACCACGTCATCAATGACTGCTGATGTGTATGGTCCAAATGGCCGTGTAAGCTTCGGGCAGGACGGGAAAAGTCCGGGCAGCTACCCGGGCCTCTAATTGATTTTAATTGGAATAAGTTTGACTCAATTGATACGTTTTAAACCACAGGGTACTGACTTGATTTTTCGCGATACCACATAGTACGTAAGTGGACTTTTCCCAAATTTTAAAGAAAGAACCTTCTGTCGTTCAACTTAAATTAAAAAATTTGATGTTTCATTGTTTCTTGACAGTTTTATTGAATGTTGATATGTAACGTATGAAATGTCTTGCATTTATGATTTTTATGAACTATACATATAATTAACATTTTATGTTTAAAAATTATAAAAATGGCTTGCATTTATAATACATAGGTCGGACCCTGTAGACGGTGTAGACCCTGCAGACCCTAAGGGTTATTTTATGGTTCTAATAATTAAAATTTTCAATGGTCGAAGATAGGGTATTAGTTCAACTCTCCAAACTAGGTTATGGGTATGATCTTATCTATACCCTACCCGACCCTACCGTTATTCCTACTAGTTTATGATTAAAATCATGTTCGGATCCTTATTTTCAATAGGATAAAGTTAACAATTTGAGTCCATCCTAAAAATAAGGAATGTGAATCTTATAGATCTTACCTAGATCTTTTGCATTGACATCCTTAATCCCACATCATTGTTTGCAACCATATTATTCTTATCTAAATTATTGACTTTCCCTTTCTAGCATCCCTCTTTCTTTTTATTTATTCTTTCCATAGTAATCTGAGAACTTTTTGTATTTATTTTAATTTCTAGATAGGTGTGGAACTCTAGGTGCTATATCTTTTATCATTATTAATTGGAAAAATTATCCTCAGGTCTCTGGTCTATATCATAATTAAAGATAAGATCTCTGCTATTCAAAAAATTATTTTACCGTCCCTAATTTTTGTTTAAATATTGGTCTCGGGTCCAAGCTGACGTCAACATGCAATTTTTTCTTTTTTTTACGTGAAATGACCTTTATACCCTTTAACAAAAAATATCTCCTTCAACCTTTGAGCAATCTCCTTTAACCTTTGAACAAAACTGGATTTCGAACAAAAACTTGATTAATGCATACTCCCTTCTTCAACAAAACACTGGATGTGTTCACCCAAAAAAAAGCACAACACTAGAAGCTCAGGTTTTACCTCGGGTATTTCGGTTCTTCCTTACTCTCGATCTTCTCGATTCTTTGATTTGGGGATTAGGGTTCCTCCGAGTACTTCATTTTGGAAGCTCTACTCACCTGGCCAATATCCGGGAGATCTTCATGTCAGCTCTGAGCTCCACGATGATAGAGGGAAAGATTAAGTCGTAGGTCAAATGGACAGGGAGAAGTCCGCCGTCGCCGTCCTCACCGAGTCCGAGGAGGAAATCGCCTCCGCCAAGGCAAAAGCTGTGACATCGTCTTGGAGGAGAAAAGTAACAAGACAGAGGAGGAGCTTCCAGAGAAGACGAGGACAAGGTTCCAGGAAGTTCGAGGAGGAGGACCCCCCCTCTCCATTCCCCCTATATTCCATAGGTTAACAGTGATTTTTTTGTGTGATGAAACCCTAATTTTCTAGGTTGAAATTTATGTGTTCTTGAGGATTAAATGCGTACAGCAATAGAAGAGGAGAGAAGGGAGAGGGAACGATGGAGGAGAGATATAAGATATTTTATTATTTTTTAATTGTAAGGCTACAAAAGTCATTTCACGTGACAAAAAAATTGAGTGATGACGTCAGCCAGGGACCCAAGACCAACATTTAAATAAAAAGTAGGGATGAAAAAATAATTTTTTGAATATTAGGGACCATATCCTTAATTATGACATACACAAGGACCTGAGAGTAATTTGCCACTATTAATTTCATGCTCCACGGAGTTGTATTTATAGCTATAGTAAAATTATACTAAATTAAAATTTTCTCTAAAATAATATTATTTTTACTCTCAATTTGTTCAGTTTAAAAATTATCAAATTTGTTAAATTAATAAGATAATAGTATATAACATGCATAAGAAAAATAATTTAGTAAACTACAAATATATTGTTTTTTCATGATATTTAAATTTTATTAGTTTTGATGTTTGATTGTTCTTATTGCTGGAAAAAAATAGCAAGATAGTCGTGAAGAAATTATTGAATAAGGATACTTTAATATTGTTTAATCTCTGAAATTTTGTAAATCAATTATTAGTCTCTAAACCCATTTTTAACTGCCAAAAGTACCCCCAGTTCATCTAAAAGTTACAAAATTATCCACACACAAAAATCCATCTTCCAACCCATCCATCTCCTCCTTCCCAAACAACCACTATTGAAATTCATAGCTCAACATAG
Organism: Hypericum androsaemum; assembly: GCA_963995505.1. Taxonomy (NCBI): domain Eukaryota; kingdom Viridiplantae; phylum Streptophyta; class Magnoliopsida; order Malpighiales; family Hypericaceae; genus Hypericum; species Hypericum androsaemum. The sequence continues at coordinate 15,374,028 of OZ023181.1, read as the reverse complement.
ACATGGCTCGTTCAGTTCTCGCACTTTGAAGGACGATGTGTACCGTCCCCATCGACGGACAATTTAATGTCTACAACATCTCCTCTTTCAACACGAACCTTGGCCTAAACAAACCAACCACCAGAACCTCACATCCTTCTACTAGCCGCTCCCACGACAGGAATAAGATGATACCATTGAGGCATCAGGAGTGATCATCAATTCATCATCGTAATTACGGGTGTAACAATCATGGTATTCACGTTTGTGGTAATTTTTAAGGTGAGTAAGTTTCGGCATTCTCTCGCATGAAAGTTAACTATATTCTAGTGGCTGAGCTTCAAGGCGGAGGTCGTCATCGAGTGCCTTAAGGAGGAGAACATCATCAGGAAAGGCAAGGACTTAATTGTGTACGCCAGGACCAATTGTTGTCGCGGCCTCTATCTGTTTTCATTCTCGATATTGATTTTGCTTTTTTAACCGCAAAGATCTTCACACGACATCTTGGTTAATGTCACGTAGCAACTGGTCGATGAATCCTCTCACATGTATCATCATTTTTTGTCGAGCAAGGATACATTGTCCTTCGAATTGCAAGAATAGAACGAGCCATGTCTATGTTGAGTTACGAACTTTAATATTGGATGTTTGGAAAGCGGGAGATGAATATGTTAGAAGATGGAACTTTTTTGTCCTTACATAATTTTGTAATTTTTAGATGAACAAGGGGTATTTTTGGCACTTAAATTAAATTTAGGAACTAATGAGTTGATTTATGAAACTTACAGACTAGGCAATAATAGAGTGTCCTTATTCATAAGTTTCTTTAAACATTAATGACTTATCGCCCTTAAAAAATTCTACTGTGGTCTTATTGCAACAAAAAGTATTAGGAGTGTTTGCAAATATTATTGTTTAATTAATAATTCTCTAACTACTAAAATTTTATGATCGTGATGCTATTAATTTGTAGAATTTTTACTGTAAGTTGTTTTTAATATTCTTTTATTAGCTGCAATAAACTAAATTGTCATTTTTCCTGTCATTGAAAGATAAGTTTATAATTTATTTTATTTTATTCCATCCCAAATCTTGTCCCACCTTTTTTATGTATGAAAAAACAGACATATTTATTACCTTTTACCATATTGTGTTGATTTGGAAAAATCGAATGTCTGATCTGATTTTTTTAAATTTTTTGGATTGGGACGGGCAAAACTCGGTCAAACTAGGCAGTCCGAGTTAAGAAATTTGACCAAACCACCTAGTCCGACCCGAATCTGGACAATTTGCAAGGTTGGCGTCCTTACCCCAAAAACTTTGTACGTCCAACTACCTTTTAAAACCCTGATATTTACTGCATTATTTTGTTTCCATATTAGCCTTAACTAATTTTTCTTTCCTTTTATCCTATTCATTCCATATTTGTTATTTCTGTTCAATTAAATTTATAACCATTGCAAATATTTTTTATAATTATCTACGATAACGTTTTCTGTTTTCGGTACTTCTAGATAGGTGCAAAATGCTACCTTTATATTTTAATACATGCGTTAAAGTATGTTGTCTTTTTACCAACTCCATTTTTTTTTCTTCGGATCACCTAGTATCGGGATACTATTGTGTTGACTAATTTATATTTTAGCTGAGTGAGTCCTTTAAAATGTCGCAAAACTCTTCCAACAAGTATTTAGTACCGAAGTATTCTCAATGACTAGAGCCCGATATCTCTTTACTAAACTAGAACACGTTCTCATAAGTTAATGTAAATAAATGTTGGTACCTACTCCAAAAGCTTGTCTCACCTGTCACCTTCACAAGCGAACAACGACCTCTAGGTTAACATAACAACATATTTTCTTCCCACAATTTTTGCATATCAACGTCAAAAAATGTGTTTTAATATGTTTTGTTGCAATGTCTCTTTGGTAATTCAATATCACAAACCACATCATTTATTAAAAGTGAACATCTCAAATTTTTGCGTAAGATATCCAAACACATGCCAACGGGCATTTGGTCTAGCGGCATAGGCGTTGCTTTAGTTTAAGGAGGTCATGGGTTCAATCTCTGGTATTATAACTAGGTGTAATATTTACCTTTCAAAAAAAATCCAAACACATAGTCCACTATAGTTTAAATGACATAGTAATAATGATAACTAACGGGCAACTTATTCAATTTTTTACAAATAAATAACTAAAAATTTCCTAGACGCTCCTTGGGCTTCTTATTGGCTCTCACCTTCTCAGCATCGCTATATCAGTCTGGTGCTCCTGCACGAGGTGCTCGGGCTTTAGGCCCTTATAACAAGAGCACTCTCCACCGCGCATATGCTGTTAACATCATCTACGTCTTCGAGAGCTTTATGCTTGGAGGATGATGGGCCATTTTTGCCACTCATAATATAAAATTTAGAGACAAAAAGAGCGGATGAAGAGCAAATAAAATGGAATTACAATTACTTAGAACTTGCGATGTGCTCTGAGTGGAAGAAACGCGCTGCTATTTAGATTGGGTAAAATATAGATTAAGATCAAGACAATCATTTAACCAAAAATATATATAATTAATTTATACTCATTTATTTTGATACATAATTTAAATATGATACAAATAGTAAAGGGAAAAGTACACTTTAGTACCATATAATTTCACATTTTTTGCGTGGAGTACCATGTGGTTTAAAATTGGTAATTGGATCCCTGAGGTTTACCAACAATTTTTTGTGCAGGTCCTAGGGTAGTTGCATGTCCATACGTGCTTGAAGCGATGTCGTTTTTATCTTACGTGGAGAACACATCATTTCAAGTGGGTTTAATTATTGCTGACGTGTAATATGGAAAATTATCTATACGGTCCTCAATTTATTTATATTTTTCATAAAACCCATGCTATAATACTCAAGACACTAAAAAATATATTGCTGCAGCCAGGAATCGAACTCGGTTCAGTCTAGTGGTCTAGTGGTGGAATGTTACTCTGCCACAAAACTGAGCCGAGTTCGATTCCCGGCCAGAGCTATTAAATTTTTGTGTCTTTTAAGTTTATAAGCATGAGTTTTACGAAAAACATATAAACAAATTGAGGACTGTATAGATAATTTATCATATTACATGTCACCAATAATTAAACCCACTTGAAATGACGTGTCCGCCATGTCGGATAAAAATGACATCGTTTCAAGCACGGATCGATAGGCAGCTGCCCTAAGACCTGCCCCAAAAATTGTTGGTAAACCTCAAGGACCCAGTTACCAAATTTAAACTATAAAATACTCTACGCGAAAAGTATGAAACTAGAGGGTACTAAAGTATACTTTTCTCATCACACGTTAATATAGCCACCATAAAACCAGTTATTGTTTAACGATGACAATAAATTCTTTCCAATTACATATCTAAAATAAGAATTTGTTTTATGGTGGACACATTAATGTTTGATGATTTTTAGTATTCGTATCATATTTAAAATAGGAATCAAAATATTTAATGTTTAAATTAATTATATATTTTTTGTTAAATATTTTTCTTGGTCTATATCTAAGGGGCTGGGATTGGGTCCGAAAAGCCCAATTTTGGACGATTTGGACCAAAGGGAAAAGGGAAACCTTCTAGTGACATTTTTGTAATTAAGTCAAAAAAAGTCAACCAGGACAATGGCGTGCGCGAGTGGGAAGGACAAAAAAAGGCCGTTGGCGTATGGGAGGGGGGAGTGCACTTGTGCGTGGGTGCGTGGGATAGTGAACTTTGATTTTTTATTTTGAATTAATTTTATTTAGTATTTTATTATAAGTTTTTTCAATATTATTATTAAATTGGTATACCATAGTGAGTCAAATTTGTATACTAGTGAATCAAATTAAAGTGTTATTTAATTAATTATTGAACTTTTTATTATAAATATTATTAAATATTTAGTCTTATAATTAGGGGCGGAGTCAGAAAATTCGAGGAGTGGGGGCAATATAATTGTTTTCAAAAAATTCAACATATGTAATTATAACATTTATAATTGTCCTCTACGATTACTCATGCGTTGAAATCGCTCTATAATAGCTACATTGTCAATACAATCAAATACGTATTTCTCGATATATGTAATTAAACAATCAGCTAGCAATTGATCTCCCATCTTGTTGCGAAGACGATTATTCAGAATATTCATCGCTTAAAAAGTTCTCTCAACACTTGCAGTCACAACCGGCAATATCAAAGCGAATTTCAGGAGTCAAAATACCGTAGGATAAATGAGATCTCTCTGTGTTTGCACCAACTTCTAAGCCAAAATATCGAACCTCTTCCACACCAAAGCAGTCTCCACCTCCGTGCTTTTCATTTTCAGATTTAAATAAATAGCAACAAAGACAAAATGCAGCTTCTTTATTTATGCTATACTCCAACCAATTTTTATGGTCATCAAACCAAGCGGGATTAAAAGAACGTGCCAGAGTTGCAAATTTCTTTTTCTGAAAATCGTGTCTCCTTGGCTGACAAGGTCCAGATAACATATACATTCTTCTTACTCTATCACGGACATGAGAGTGATATAATAAAATTCTTGGTCTCAAACCATGATTTGAATTTGAAGAAGATTTTCCAAATTAATATAGACATAAGCTTGCTTGAAACTCCTTTCTATGCTTTTAGAACCACTAACTTCGTCAATAGGCATTTTACCTTTTGTCACGTACTTATCCATAACTGATCAGAAATACAAAATCAAACAGATTAATATAAATTAATACAGCAATAAGGAAGATAAAGTCACTTATTCAAAAAGATAGCAACTTGTTTAATAGGCTATTGCAAAGGTAAGTTTGGTACAATTAAATGAAGAAATTAAAATTTAATATAAAAAATTGAGAACATTACCATTCTGCATGACTCTTTTTTTTCTGGGATTGAGACTACTCAGTACTTAAGCCTTTTTCCTTTTTCTAGTTCTTCTTTGGTGTTTCCTAACCCTTCTTTTCTTTTTTCTTTTTAGTGAAACCCTTTGATTTTCTCTTTCTTTTTAGCATGGATTTGTTTTTTTTTCCTTTACTATTTGCTTGCGTGGGGGTGCGTGTGTTTGCTTTTTGTTTTTCCATTATGTGTTTGCATGCGTGGGCCACTGGGCTGGGCTAGGTAGGTATTATCTTTTTTATTTATTTTTAGTTGATTGCTTTATTATTTATGGTAGTATAGTTAGACTAATTAAGATCTTATAATATATATTAAAAGACTAAGGAATGTCTAAATTTTTTTAAGATTTGGTTTCAATTTTTAGGTTGATTAATTTTTGAGTGGGGTCAATTTCTAATTTTAGTGAGGTCAATTTCTAATTTTAGTGGGGACATATATTAAAAAATATACATAGTTGTCAAACAAAAAAAAATTTAAGTGGGGGCAATTGCCCCCACTATCTTCTTTGTCCCTCCGGCCCTGCTTATAATACAAATATTATTATAACCAGGTATGTCATTAGCCATAACCGGGCATGTCATTAGTCATAGTGTGACATGCCATTGGTCATGGCTGGGCATGCCATTAGTCATAGCCGGATATGCCATTCGACATAGTCGGACCAGCCATTAATCATAATCGGACATGCCATTTTAACATAACTCGGCATGGCATTTAATTAATTATCTAATTTATGATAAGTTTTATTAAATATTAACTGGGCATGTCATTAGAAACAGTCGAGCTTGCCATTAGACAAAACCGAACATGCTACTAGTCATAGTCGGACATGTCATTAGTCATAGTCGGACATGCCATTTAATTAATTATTTAATTAATTATAAATTTTAGTAAATATTAACCGAAAATGCCATTTAGACAAAACTGAGCATGCCAATTTGTCAAAATCGAGCATGCCAATTGTTTTTATCAATTTCGCAATTACATTTGGGAAATAGAAAATTATTATTATCCTAATAAATGTGCTTCGAAAAAAATAAATGCTATAAAAGAGAAAGTAATTATTGGGAAAGGAAAAAGGCATGCGGCCTTGGAAGAGCAACTGGCTATCATTGGGAAAGGAAAGGCTGACGTGGCGCTTCTATGGAGTGACGCGCAAGTGCCGTAATTACCCTAAAACCCCTTCAAGTGTGTCCACCGTTAGATCCGAGTGCACAATTTTTTAGAGCCTTATACCTATGCGAGTTAGTGCTTCTTAGAATGCTGAGTTATTACACATGCCGACAGCAGAAGAGATGAAGGACACAATATATGTTATGGATCCTGAGAGTGCATCAGGGCCAGATGGTTTTGGGGGAGTTGTTTTACAGGTTTGCATGGGAGATCGTGGGAGGGGATGTGACTTGTCTAGCCTGGCATTTTTTTCTTATAGGGAACTTGGCCACATGGCCTTAACTCTAATTTTATGACGTTGATTCCCAAAGTTGTAGAGGCTACTAAAATTGAAGAGTATTGGCCATACATCTTGGGAATTCGCCCAGATTGTCAATTTTCTAGACGCACTTGCATACAAGTACTGGTTAATATGGTGGATTATGAAAAGTGGTGATTTATTCAACAAAATTCGAGGATACATTTTTGGTTCTAGAATGGGTAGCTTCAGAAGAAGGATTCTGCGGGCAGCACTAGGACTGACAGAGGGCATCTTGCCTTTTCCTTATCTAGGAGTCCCTCTGTTTTGTGGTCCGCTGCGAAGTAGGCACTTGTAGGAAATGGCAGATGGTGTTGCAACTAAGTTCTCTCGGTAGAAATGAGCATCATTGCTTATGGCTGGAGATACTGAGGAACTTGCTAAATGTGTTGATCATGTTTTTACATGATGTAATTTTGCGGTAAGCGTGTGGGAGAATGTGTATTCGTTGTTCATGTTGCACTGTCTTGGTGGTGCCAGCTTTTCAGAATTGTGTGTGTCTAATATGCAGCTGTAGTTCAGCTCACAGGTGCAGACGCTATGGAAGGTGGCATTTATTACTACTGTCTCGGTTATCTAGTCTTAGAGAAATATGTATATATTTGAGAACCGGCGTATATGATCTCTATCGCTACTGACGTCAATCCGGGTCCTTGTTGCAGAGGTGGGTGTTTTGGCCATTGGGTGATTCAAGAGGTTCACTGGTTCTGCCCAGGTGATTCAGGAGGCTCAGTGGTTCTGTCCCTTTTTTAGGATGGACGAAGTGTAACACGAACGGGAGTTCACGCGGTTTACCAGGAGTTTCTACTTCGGCTGACATTTTTCGGAACTCTGGGGGCTTTGTTCATTGCTATTTTTGTGCAGTCAATTAGGATACGTTATGCTTATGAGACGAAGTTGTGGGCGGCGTTATCAGCAGTGCAGATCACCCACCCAAAGGGTTGGAGAGGGCTATAGGTTGAAACTGACTTCATCTATATTTTCATTTATTTCAGGATAAGTGAGTGGGAGTTCTATGGCGGTTCATGAACAGGTGGTTGCAAGCTTTTGCCATGTTGGAGGGGATGGAGTTTTGTGTATCCCACATGTATCGAGAATAAAATGTAGTGGCTGATGCCTTGTTTAAAATGCACAAGAATAGATGGTGGAGCAGTGTTCCAGATTTTTTGTTGCCCTATGTGGGTCGTGAGATGTCTTTTTTTCCTTATTATAGGTTCCTGAAGCGTTAACATAATTTGTCCTTTTTTCCATGTCAATGATTTTCCCACAAGGTTTTTTACTCAGGTTGTGGCTGTAACCTCGCACTTTCGTGTACGAGGGAGTGATTTGGATACCCATCTTAAATGCCCCAACTCGTAGTAGTAGTTTAGGACTGCTCTAGTACTGTTCTTGACTACTCGTTTGTAGAATAACTTGATCATAAATTGGATTTAGGGGTGTGGTTATTGATGTACATTCTAAAAAAGTAGTAACTAGAAACACCACGCTTCCGATGAATTACATAAATATTTATTACCGCTCCTCGCAAGAACATAAATCAAGACATCCAATATTTCTAACATTTACCGAACCAAATAAAATGTTCTAGTCTCCACTCAAGTGTTTCCGTAAAGGAATCATTTATGAGCTTCTAGAATCTAGAGTACCGGACGGCCAAAACCATCCATTCCATCATGAGAACCATGACGGTAGTGAGCAAAATAAAAGTCAGTCCAAACTATCATCATCAATATCAGACATATTGCAGTTCTTCTTGGTCATCATTAGAACATGTTATAATATATATATTTTTATATTCAGAAATTTATTGGACCGGCTAATCCTAGTTCAAATCGGGTAGAATTTTTGATAGGTATCAAAGATCTTCTAGCAAGTATTTAACATCGTTGCATTCTTAATGTCTCAAACTCGAGACTTCTTTGTTAAGCTATAACAATTATAATACAATATATGTCGTGCTTGGTACTTTTTTTTTCTCGAAATTAATTTAATTTCTTAAACAACGTGGAGGATTATTACCGTTTTGCTTTACCAATTGTTGGTTTATCAATTACTAATATTAATCAATTACTAATATTAAAAACTAGCAGTCTTATCCTAGTCTCCATGCTCATCAAATGATACTTAACTAAGGTTAAAGTTGGATCAGGCGCCATGCATAAGAACAACGGAAGGCGCCACATGGTTGGAGTACGGCTTTTGCAGATATTACTCTTGTTCCTCCACTTCTTAGTTCAGGCTTGAAGAAAACTAAGCAATTTTTTTTTGGTAATACTTTTAGTATACAAACCAATATTATCGGACCTCTCTAGAACTTTGACTCTTTCAATAATATCTTTATAATTCGTGATTGTTTGAATCTCACTTATTTTATTAAACTTATTAGCACCCAACACATAAAAAAATGTGCCTAATAAGGTGCGCGTGAAGTTCTATCACGCAACGAAACCGCAGAAATGTTTGAATTGCATCAAAGAGTTTGTTAAGTGCAAGGAATTAGTGGACTTCATTTGATGTAGCTACAACAGAAGTCATCGGCACATTGATTTCTTTGTAAAATGTTGTTGTTATTATTATTATTATTAAAATTCTACTTATAAAAAATGCAATGAATTAAAGTGGCATATTATCCCCCAAAATAAATACAAGCTTTACTATATTTTGTTCATGCTTTCTAAGGTAAAATAATATAAATACCAATTTCCTCGCAAGAAGCATCAATGAGTAAATAAATGTTGCCTAGGATGTCTCAGAAGCCGGATTTTGATATTAACTTAGAAACTGTTACATGTGCCTTTATTGTATGATAAATCTACTTTTGTTAGAACTTACCCAAAAAACATGTACTTTTGTTAAAACTGTTGTATTATGAATCTGACATGTCCCATAGAAAATCTGACATGTTCCCGCAAAAAAATATGACATGTAGTACAATATTTCAGATTTTAAGTACCTATTGCTTACATTTTAGTTTGAAAATATATATTTTAATATAGTATTAGTTAATGCTACGACCCATTATTGTCATGTGACTTTTCGTTTCACAGAATGTGAGATTGTGAGTGAAAAGTTCAGTGAACGTGCAAACTCGGCTAGTGGATTTCATTTTAAGAAAATATGTTTGAATAGTCTTGCATATTAGTGGTGTGGTTTGAACCAATTCGGCTAGGTGAATTGACTAAAGTCGTGTTCCTCTCAATCTATCAAAAAACGTGGCTTGATTGAACCGAATTTCAACTGAAAACATTTTACGAATTCATATCTTCAAGATTTTGAATTTGATTCGTGGCATACACATGGAATTCTGCTCATTGCAAGTTGGACAAAGTAATCGAAAAGTTCATAAAGATATATCTTAAAATGAGCATACTCTAAAACTAATTGACATCGGAATACTTGCTCAACAACTATTTTATACTCGAATTAAGTGAGTCTCTCATGTGCATTAGAAGAACTCATATGTTTTGGCTAGACGCTGGAAAAACTAAGCTAATCAAGTTGCGGCTTCGCTTAATTAAATAAACTGGCGTCTGATCCTCTCGCAATTCAATCAAATCTTGGTTCTGAAGCCGTCTGCTTCATGAAGTACTTGAAGAAAGCAAAATGTTGGGATAATTTAAGCGAAAATGCAAAATTGGCATGCGATTGTCACCACCAGTCGGTCACAGAAAAGAACCAAAAAGAAGGGAAACAAGGATGATATATTTTATTTAAATTCAACAATAGATGAGAGGAACAAATTTGACCGATTCCTGACCCACTAAACAAACGAAATTGCCCAAGTGGTGTGGAAGAGACGATGCGACGAAAACTATTGCTACGTCGAAAATAGCCAAGTGACCATAAATCAAACAATTATTTGAAGGAACTCGTTGGTGATGTCTGTTGAGAATTTCACATCAGTTAAAGTACGAGTGGGGGGCAAGTTTATAATTGTGAAAAATTCACCAATCCATTGCCTTAAAGTTTTGAGTTGGATATGGAGATTATAACGTGGTATCAGAGCGGGTTGATCCCGTGCCCATTGTTGAGCTCGCACGCCCCCCATTTCTGGCACTTTGGTAAAGTCAAAGCCAGTACAATGTTCGACCCTATAGGTCTCGTTTGAGGAGGCGTGTTGAAAATCTCACATCGGTTAAAGCACGAGTGGGAGATAAGTTTATAATTATCCTAAACCCATTGGCATAAAGTTTTAGATTGGATATGGAGATTATAACAATGCCTGAAACCTCATATTTAAAATCAGCCGGCAGATGAGGAGATATGCCTCCTTTCGGAAAATGATATATGGTTAATTGATAAGTCTCGAGTTTGATACTTTTGGGATTGTGTTAAATATTCTCTAGGATTGTTTTATCATCATTGAAAAGTTCTATACGGCTTGAATCTAGATTAGTCGTTCAGCCAATAAATATTCGAATATCAGGTAATTTTAACAAAAATAATTTTAACGCTAATCACATTTTTTACAGTTACAGATCTGGTTCTGACAGAGAAGAGAGTAATAACAACATGCTTATATACTTTAATCACGATACTTAGGAACTTGTACGTGTTCATGAACTAACAAGACTACACCTAAATACCACAAACTCTGAAAGTGAAGAACACCACAGCCAAATGAGTTTTCTTCATAGATCATGATTATATACATTAAACTTACTATAGTAAATATGTAAATTCACTTGTATATGTATTTACTTGGTAGATAGCGCGATAGTCTTGTGAGCGAGGAGATATTGATGACATTAACACACTAAAATTAAAAGACTAATAAAGCAATCTGCACCAACCACGAACCCAAATTAAGACAGCAAATGGCAGTGCCTGAGATGCTAAATATAGAAAAATATAAGAATATATTGGTCATCAATGATCATTAGCAACATCAAACGATACAAAACAAACATAAGAAATTCAAAGAGATCCAAGCAGAACTTTAGATATAAATTGCTACCAGATATCTGGATTGGCCCATATCCGCAAATCCCGGATGTTGTTCTTCTCTAGCAAGTCCTTGATCTTTTATTTGCGTATAATAAGCTCGCATCATATATTTTAAGAAAAATACAACCCTAGACTAGCTAGATATCTAGCTAGTAACAACTGCAAAAGGAAAGAAAAGAAGTACACGAAACTTGAAAGAAGCTATGAATATATTGCCTGGCTTCATCCTGTCTGCCTTTTTCCTGTTCTGTGAGAGGGGATGATATAGAGAGAGAGAGAGGGGGGGAGAGGAAAACCAAGAAAGAAAAAGAAAGAGAAGGGACCAAGGGTTTCATTGTGGTGCTCCTTATTGTCAATGTAGTTTGACTAAACTAGCCTCATGATATTCACAAGGAGAGCAGGGAGTCCCTATCATGACGAGGGCAGGGAGGTCATTTCACAAGGAGTGGAGAGGAATGGCCCAAACTGGTGGTTGAGAAAGATGGGAAGTGGCTTTCCCCCAAGAGGAGCCATTTCTGATTGTGCCCTCTCCAGCCCCACTAGGGATCCCATTGATATCCCCCTGTCCCTCTCTCCTATTGTACTATTTCTTGTTGGATACAGAGAGAGAGAGAGAGAGAGAGAGAGAGAGAGAGAGAGAGAGAGAGATTATAGAGCAATGGCGTGGAGAGGAGGAGAGGGGTTATAAAGAGGAGACAAATTGATTGGAGGAAGCGAGAGGAGACGTCGCAAGGCATTTGTTTCAGTGCGTGCGGCTTTTTTGTTGGTATATTGGGTGGCCGGTGAAATGCCCTTTTCAACTTACCCTTTGGCTCACTCGACCTGTAGGGAAAAGAAAGGTAAATTCTTGAATTTTATAGAATAAAACTTCATGGTCATTAAATCTTTTGAGAGCTAATTTAAGTGATAAAAAATAGGACACGTGAATATTCTCAGAGTCTAACATGATTCAACCAATTAGTAAAAAAAAATTCTACTTGTAAAACAAAAATTCGGACATTAACTTTTAGGTAAGACAGTACTTGGGTGTTGGGGATTGATATGACTCAAATAAGTTGTAACTATTAGATACTACTATAGATATCACAAATTATAAAAACAATATTGATCATCAACAATACGCAAAAAAAAAATTGTGCGTCCAACTGTTGATGCTCGCGTCAAACGGAATTGTTCTGCGTGCAACAGTTAGTGATATTGAGTTGAAGCGATTTTCGTAACATATTTAAACAAGTTCGGTATTCTTTGAAGAGACGCAAGAAGTCTTTACTTTTTTTATAAGTCAATAAATCCCTACTTTCATTGAATGAATCGGATGAATAAAAATAAGGACAAATTATACTCACGTCCATGTGGTTTGGTTTTCTCTCTCTCTCGAATCCCTAGATTTCCAAAATATATGTTATTTTTTCCCGTGTTTGGTTTTAGAAATTTTCGGGTCTCTTACGTCGGAATATGTCAATTTCTCCGGCAAACACCCACCTGAAAAGAGTAAAATGCCCCTACCACTTAAAAATAAAAAATTCTTCTTTCTTTCTCCCTTCTTCTTCCCCCCACTTCATCTTCTTCCTCCAACTTCATCTTCTTCATCTAACCTTCATCCAAAATCAAAACTCAAACTTAAACTCAAACTCAAATCTTAACTTCTTAATTAAGAATCAAAACTAATTAGAGAAAATTAAAATCTGAAAACTCGTAAGATTAAACTAATTAAAGTTTTCCAGATGATAATGGAAAATGGGTTCTCCTCCCCAAGAGTCGCCGGCGCCTTCCCGGTTTGCCTCCGGGTCCTGGTGGTCGACGACGACCCCACCTGGTTGAAGATCCTCGAGAAGATGCTCAAGAAATGCTCCTACGAAGGTCTCTTTCTTTTTTCTGTTTGCTGTTTGAGAAATCTCTTGTGGGTTACTTTTTTTTGCTCCTGTAAGTCTGTTTGTTTGATGAAAAAGGGTGATTTCTGGTATGGAGTGGCTTAAAATTTCTGTCTTTTGGGTTACTTTTTTTGCTCTTGAAAGTTGTGGTTTTTTTATGGTCTGAATTCTTATGAACTTCTTGGCTCTTTGAATTTGTTGATTTGGCCGTCACACTTGTATACCATTGGAGGGTTTTTCATTTGGTCTAAATTTTTAATATTAGGGTTTTTCAGATTTTGATTTTCTCTAATTAGTTTTGATTCTTGCTTAAAAGCTTTGGCTTTGAGTTTAAGCTTAAGTTTGAGTTTGAGTTTTGGTTTTGGATGAAGGTTAGATGAAGAAGATGAAGTTGGAGGACGAAGATGAAGTTGGGGAAGGAGAAGGGAGAAAGAAAGAGGAATTTTTTATTTTTAAGTAGTAAGAGCATTTTAGTCTTTTCAGGTGGGTGTTCGCCGGAGAAATTGGCATATTCCGGCGTTAGGGACTCGAGAGTTTCTAAAATCAAACACGGGGGATAACAACATGTATTTTGGAAACCTAGAGACCCGAGAGAGAGGAAAACCAAACTACAGGGACGTGAGCGTAATTTATCCTACAAACAATCATAGCAAAAATAACCGACTATTGTGAGCTAGTTGTCCACTATTTTCACATCGTACCTTCATCAGCTCTAAACACTTCTCTAGAATTCCTACTTCCATCGACAACTTTTCTTTTCTTTCTGTTTGGTTTACATGTCGGTTCCTAAATGCTTGAGGATGAACATCCGAGTGATCTATCATTGGTAGCAACAACATGCTAGCATAGAATCCTTTGAGTTCACACATTCTTTATATACATATTTGTTATTTTTATATATAAGGGGTATTTACATAATAAAGAAATCATAAATTGCATTTGTCATCTCGTCATCTTTTAGCTTTATCTTACATTAGTTAGAGTAGAAGTTTGAATATGCTTGAGATGTTATAAATAAGTAACTCAAATTGGGTGATAGTCAAGCTCATTTGGACTTCCATCCATTATATATATATATATATATATATATATATATATATATATATATATATATATATATATATATATAATACAAAAGAACTTTTTTGTTCAAATAAGATGCCTATTTGCAAAAAGGCACCCCTTCAGCATAAACTTTCACGAGGAAAATGTAAAAAAACTTGTATTGATCAAAGATAATTATATCAATTGCTCTAGCTATAAATATATACACGAGCTATGAACACAGGAATGCTATTTCCTAATCATGTACTTGCATATTCTAATTGATTCTAACGACTATACAATCTCTAACATCTATTATTAATATTAGCCACTTATTATATGTACATAGCTAACATATTCACTAACCATGATCAGCTTGAAATATTGTTATATGTGCTGCCTCAACTACAGTAGCTTGTTGGCATGAATATAATAGCAAATGCAACTAGCACTAGCTCAGCTTGCTAGATACAAGCATTGAGTTTTCTTCCTTTCATTCTCATCAATGCACTCAACACTCTCCCCTCAAATTAGGGGTGAATCAATTAATCATTCCCAACTTGTCGATGATGAACTTGAATCGAGTTGGTTGAATTCATTTGGTGAACATGTCTGCAAGTTGTTGCTTGTTGCAAATAAATAGTGTGTAGATCTCCTTGTTTTGTACCTTCTCACGTATAAAGTGGCAATCCACCTCAATGTACTTCGTCATTTCATGGAAAATTAGATTGGCAGCAATGTGTATGGCTATTTGGTTGTCACAAAAGAGCTTCATGGTGTCTGCAGTAGGAAATCCCAGGTCAGTAACTACTTGTTTGATCCAAAGCAGCTCACAAGTGTCAATGCCATCGCTCTGTACTTTGCCTCAACACTGGATCACGCAACCACACTTTGCTTTTTGCTTCTCCATGTCATAGGATTGCCTCCTACAGAAGTCACAAAACCACTAGATGATCTTCGATCATCAGCAGACCCAGCTCAATCAGCATCTGTGTATCCTTGGATCTTCGATCATATGCATATTGCAGATTCTGTAAAACTTGATCTTCGAGTCTCTTCTGGTTCTCAGGTCTTGCTTGCTCCCCCTAAAATTGATCAGATAAGTTATTTTCAAGGCTGTTAGAGTAGTATGGCAAGTTTCCAAAAAATTTCACATCTCTAGAGATTAATTTTATTCTTAATCTTAGGATTATAACATTTGAATCCTTTTGACGCATCAGAGTATCTACGGAAGATGCATCCCTTTGCTCTTAGATCATATGTGTCTCTCTTTTAGGTCAGAATCTGCACGCTATACACATCCAAATACCTGTAGGTGAGAAATGTCAATTTTTATTTTTATTAGTGCTTACAAAGGAGACTTGTACTTCAATGACTTATTTGAGATTCTATTTATCAAACAGCATGTTGTAACTTGTAAGTATTGCATGAGACCAATATGCCTTTGGAATATTCATATAAATATAATGGCCATAGTAACGTCTAAGAGATGCATATTTTTTCTTTTTGCCACCCTATTCTGTTGAGGAATGTAAATGCAAGATGTTTGGTGAATTATGCATGATTCTTTTATCATGGTTATGAACTCTTTCGAGTATTCACCGCCATTTTCAGTCCTTAACAATTTAATTCGTTTATCAAACTGATTTATGACCATGTTCTTGCATATGCTAAACATATTTGGAACTTCTGTCTTATTCTTAATACGATAAATCCAAGTAGCCTTAGTATACTGATCTACGAAGCTAATAAAGTACTTAAAACTATTATATGAACATTGTGAAGAGGTCTAAAGATTTGAGTGTCCTAATTCAAATGGTAACTCATAAGTTCAGGTAAATAATGAAAAAGTACTTATGCATTATTTTGCCATCTTACATTTTTTTTATTTTGATTCTGTTAGCCAGAAACTAGAATCTATGATCCTTATTACATTATGTGCTGGATGGCCTAGTCTAAAGTGTCAAAAATTATTTGCAGCAGCTGTCTCACTTCTACCAACATAAGATACTTATTTTCTTCAAGGAAATAAAGTCTATTTCTTCGAGTTCCTCTACCAATCAGCTTCAAAGTTTTCATGTCCTAAAATATCACTTGGTCAGGTTTAAATATTACTCTACATTGCAACTGTTTAGTTATTTTATTGACAGATAATAGTTTGACTGCAAAGTTTGGTATAAATAGCATCTTGACGGGTTCTTTATCTTTAAAAAAATATTTTTCTTCCTATTCTTGTTATTGGAATATTTGAGCCATGTACTACCATCACATTTGACTCTTTCTTTAAGTTGGTTATCTTAACTAGATCATTATTATCATAGGTGATGTGATAGTTTGCACCTGAATCTACTATCCAATGCAATCTATCATGATTGACAGTAGTGAAAGCATTTAACCAAGTACTTGACAGGGAAGATAAGGTCCCAATTTCTCCATTGGTTACCACATGTACTCCAGTGAGCCCCTTGCTATAATGTTACAGCAATTACTTTGCAAGTTGCTCAACACCATGTGATTTGTTCTCAGGATCATCGTTGGTTGCATTGTTTTCCCGAGGTTGATTCATGTCCTCATGAACCAACACCTATCTTTTATGTGTCCTACTTTTTTGCAGTAATCACACATGAGTTGTGATCTATTCCCAGTTTCTCTGCCTCCTCCTCTACCTCTAGTTGATCCCATGAATGCAACCTTATCTTTTTTATCAGTCTTGATATAGAAGACACTTGATTCATGGTATCTTCTCATTTCTCTTTGATTAACATCATGATCTTTTTCTTGTTTCATCCCGTTGAATCTTAAAGCAAACACTAGCTACATAAGGCATATCAGAGTTGACATGTAGCTGGGACTAAACAAACTCATAGTCTCATTTGATCCCTGACAGTAATTCAAAGATCCTATCTTGCTTTACTCTTTTTGGAGAGTTACAAGATCAGTAGTGGAAGGCTTGTATGAGGCTAGTTCATCCCACATTACTTTCATCTTTCCCAGATATTCAGTGAATGGGAGATCTCCTTGTTTGATTTCAGAAATACTCTTCTTTAGTTCAAAGATCTTGTACAGATTATTTTGTTGGTCAAACATGGCCATACTTGATTCCTATAATTCCTTAGAACTATTGGCAAATGAGAATATGTCATAGATCTTTTAAACTAAAGAGTTGAGTATCCAAGTTGTTACCAGATGGTCGTTGGCATGCTACTCGCTATAGATTTCAACAAAAGGACTAGGTTGTGTAATCTTCCCATTCATGTACCCAATCATACAGTAACACCTCGTGATCTGACCGAATGTCTTCACAGACCAACACGGATCTTTTCTAGCGTGCTTTGTTCTCACTCGCACACATCCCGAGAAACTTTCCAGGAGGTCACCTATCCTGATCCTTCTCCCGGCCAAACGTATTTAACCTTGAAGTTCTCTCAAGATGTGTGCTAGAAAAGAATGTGCACCTTATTTTCTGGCACACATCTTGAGAGAACTCTAAGGTTAAACGTATTTGGCCGAGAGTAGGATCAGGATGAGTGACCTCCTGGGGAGTTTTTCGGGATGTATGCGAGTGAGGACAAAGTACGCTAGAAAAGACCTATGTTGGTCTGTGGAGACAATCGGTTAGATCACGGGGCATCACACATACCTTTATTATGCAAGTTTCTGGAGGTGGCTCGAGCCCATGAAAAGTAATTATGTCATGTCATCAATATTTGAGCCAGCCTCAAGGTGTTGTTGGAATCTGATTCACTCGTGGTGATCTTCTTGTTGGCCATTGATATGTGTGAGCCTATTGCTACAGAAGCAGCAGCTTGATTTGTTCTAGTGAGTTCTTTCATTGGAAGAGAGCTCTGATACTATGAAAGAATATATATTACTTGTATAACATCAGTTGCTCTAGCTATGAATATATACACAAGATATGAACACAAGAATGTTATGTCCCATACGTGCATAATCTAATTAATTATAATGGTTATACAATCTCTAATGGCTATCACTAATATAAGCCACTTACTATATGTACATAGCTAGCATATTCAATAGCCATAATCACCTTGATAGATTACTGTATCTGCTGCCTCAATTACAGTATCTAGCTGGCATGAATACAGTAGCAGATGCAGCTAGCACCACCTGAGCTTGCTGGATGCTTCCCTTACGTCTTCTTCCTCGCATTCTCATCAATACACTCAACAAAATGTTGCAACCTTTCGGTGCAATTCTTGAGTATATATAAATACCATAGTTTTAAAAAATTTTGGTCTGACCAATGGTCCAACTGGTCGGACCGTGACTCACCCATAAAAGTGAGTCTTTTTTCAGGGTTTATACAGCCTCTGGTTGAACTGCCCAAAATTTGGTCGGACTAGACGGTTCACACTAATTTTTGGCTCGGCCTACCTAGTTTGATCAAGTTTTATCTGAATCAGTAAAAATTAAAATCAAAAAGTCGTATCATATGCTCGATTTCTCCAAATCAACAAAGAAAAATTGACTTTGTATGTTATAAATTAGTTGATATTTATAAAATATAGATTTTGAAACCTATATTTTGACTATTTGGTCTATATATTATCGAATAATATTAAAAAATAGTACCAAAAAATTGGTCCAACCAGTAAGACCAGATGACCCGGAGGACGGACCAAAATCTGGGTCGTACCAAAATTCGTATTTTAAAACTATGATAAATACTCAATTCTTTCTAAAATTTGAATACTTTGAAAACTTGAGTCTCATTTTCTGCAACTTTTTTTTTCCTACAATCTACTAGTCCTCTTTGTCAAACTTGCAATTTTTGCTTCACGAAATTTGTCAGAGTGTAACTTGCAAATTTTTGAGGCATGTATAGGTTTTGTATCCTGTAAGGTCAATTCTTTGAGAACTATTTACACCCGAGTGAGAGAAATTAATACATTTAAAGAAAGCATCATTTTTTGGTGTGCCTGTCATATACTTTCTTTAACTCCATACCCACATTATACAACAGTATTTTGACATTAATATAACCTACGTGTACACTTTCATATAAGCCTACTTCGAACTCCATAAGACCAGCATGATCCGGAAAGCACATCCGAGTAGCCTGTCACATTCTCCAACTCCTTCACAATAATAGGATAAAGTGAACTTTTCTGTACTAGCATACTTAACATGTATCCTTATCATAAGCTCCTCCTAATTCACCGGACAATATTGACTTGTCCTTTCCACGTACAATGGCTAGTTGAATGACTCTCTTATGTTATTGACAATAGATCAGTCATACAATGTGCAGAGAAATTAGATATTGTGCAACTATGAGGACCATTATTCATTAGGAAGTTGTATGCATTCTGACCACAATATGTACACTATCCAAAGATAGTAGCTTTTTGTACTCTAGACCCTTGGATTTCCCTTGGAAGTTTTCTTACATATGGTTGACATTAATGCAATGGTAAACACTCAACATTAGCTCAAGAGGTTTGGCCAGGACAAGAAATATTGAGTGGTGATGTGGGTGGAAACCTACATTCTTTACTTGATCCAGTTAGATCTTTTTTACTGACCAATGTGAATTCTTCCCAAGATCTATTGCCTCTTCCGAGTTTTATTTAGAACAACATATTTTATGCGATATCCAAATTTTTATTTTGTCTATTTCCTTTTTTATTGACTCGTTTTAATTAACTAGTACAAAATTTTCTATCTAACTCTTCGCCCACTAGGAAATTCCGTTAGGTATCTGTGGAAGAATTTTACATAATGGAATCAAGTCTATATCGGTTCATAATTCTAAAATTGACTAGATATCATGGTAAAATTGGTTTGAGACAATGTGCTAAAAAATAATGTGCGATTTGAAGGTTTAAAACCCAATTATAAGACCCCAACCTGTTTGTATGATATAAAAAACCTTGCATGTATCTTTTTGGTGGTCAAAGTCGTCAAAATATAAACCATCTTCCTAAACTTTTGTCTTTCGCATACACTTCACCAATAAATACATATTCTCATTTTCCATCTTGCGCAAACTAACCTCCCATAACTTCCTTTAACAAACTTTTATACAGCCCCAAAAAAGACCCAAGGCCTCACGTAAGTACCTATTTCTGACTTCTGAGTAGTGAACATAGATACACCTCCCATACAGTAGATAAACATAGATACACAGTCCTTCAGAAAAAAATATGAGGCCTTCTAACCAAGCTTCTATACTGGTCATCCAACACCTCACAGTAAATGATTCAGGTAATAGAGGATCAAAAACTGAACAAATTATAACTAATTGGCTATTCCAGCCTCCAGGTCTTCATCTTCGCGTTCAAATTCTTACTCGAGTTCTGCATATCATAAGAAATTAAATTAGAACTTAAATATATCATGGTAACGAAAACTATTTGATTTTAAATAATAACTAACCTTGAATTATTTTAGCCTCATCCAATGGTTCTTCATCGTCATCATTTGTTTGTTGCTTGATCCGCAACCAATTTTGAGCGCACACCAAAGCTTGCACCGTCCTAGGCTTCAACGAACTTCGGTGAGGGTCCAGCACACGTCCACCAGTGCTAAAAGCAGATTCTGAGGTAACACTTGACACCGAAATTGCTAGCACATCTCGTACAATATCAGCCATGATCGGGTACTTGATGGCGTTAATCTTCCACCAACTCAAGATGTCAAAGATGTCAGAAGTTGCCTCCAATGGATCTTGCAAGTACTTGGCTATATCCGATACTGTATCACTTGATATATCCGCCAAAATTTGCTTATCCCATTCATCTCGAAATTTTAAATCTTCCATGTCATCATCCTCAGTGACATCTTCATCATCTTGATCCATTACCACGTCACCTTGTTGTGAGCTAGTGGAGGAAACAAAACTAGATTTTGAGCTTATCCGCGAACGCTCTTCATATTGCAAATACAACTGAGACAACATTGCATCCACTCGATCGGCGTATGCATTGGCTTGAGCTTCGGCGTATAATTTAGCAAGTGAAACCCTAACATACTTGCTCTTATATCGAGGATCCAAAATAACAGCAACATACAATAATCCGTTAATGGATTCAAACGTATCCCAATACTTATAGAACTTCGATAACATCCTCTTTGCCATAGATGCCACAATCGGATCACTGTTTAAGACACGCCTCTCAAGCGCTTGACGCATGTGCATAAGATCATGAAAAAATTTATTGGATGTCACACTCGTACTTGCAGAGACCTTTTTTGTAACATCGTAAAACATCTTCAAAATTTTAAGTAAACGTCTTGCATCTTTCCAATCCTCTTTGTCAGGAGGCATAATAGGTGTTCTTCCCGGATTGTCCGCATCATACTCATCCTCGTCAGAATTTCTATCATCTCGAGGATCAATAAAGTATCGTAAAAATCTTTCATCATCTCTCTCTAGTCTCGCAAAAGCTCTTTCATACTTCTCGGCAGCATCTAACATCAAATATGTGAAATTCCACCTTGTATCCACATCCATACACAATCCTTTCTTGCACTCTAACTTCACGACTTTGACACAATCACCAAACGCTTTTAGCCTAGGTGCAGAACTCAGAACATACTTCACAGCTTTTCGAATCTTCATAATGGATTGATTAATCTGCTTTAATCCACTTTTCACAACTAAATTGAGAATATGAGCACAACATCTCATATGTAAATGTTCATGATTAGCTATTATGCTCTTCAATTTGTAGCCCGTGGACGATTTCAAATTGCGAATAGCTGAATCATTTGAAGAAGCATTGTCAAGTGTGATGGCTAGAATCTTTTCAATCCCCCACTCAACCAAACAATGCTTAATGCTATCTCCAATTGTCTCCCCTTTGTGATCATCAATTTGACAAAAGCTCAAGATTCTTTTCTGATAGTTCCAATCCTTGTCAATCCAATGCCCAGTTAAACACATATAATTCATTGTTTGGATTGACGTCCAAGTATCAGTTGTAAAACTCAACCTCTGACCCTTCAATGATTTTTTCACCTTTGTCATCTCTTCAAAATATATTTTCATGCAATCTTTAGCCACAGTTGTCCTATGTGGCATCTGAAACCTAGAATTCATATAATTGCTATAGGCTACAAATCCCTCACTTTCCACAACCCTGAAAGGCAACTCATCTTTTATCACCATCATTGCCAAATATTTGCGATCCCCTTCTTGACTAAAGGCAACGGCTTTAAGGTGACCCACACCACCACCTATTGTAGGAGGTTCAAATGACAAATGGTTTGTCTCAAATCTTTCTTAGAAATTTTGGTGCATCTATCCTTCAAGTGGGCATTCAATGCACTGGTTCCATTCCTCCTAGGATTGCATAAATATCTTTGCCCACAATGGTTGCAAGCCGTTTGTTCCTCACCTTGTGGACAATCCGGAACTAGTGTAAAGTGCTCCCAAACTTCACTCATTTTTTTCCTACTCTTGTTACTCTCCGTATTCATGCCAATATAATTCTTTCTTTTCGAAGATAACAGAGGTTTGCTAGGAATCTTACTGGTTTTCTTTTGCTGGCCAAGAGCCTCGCCATCACTCGACGGCCCAACAACCTCCTTTTGAACACCATCAATGTCGGCATCACTTGCCTACACAATATTAATTAGCATAGCTCAGCAACTACATGACTGTCCTTTGTGATAGACGTTTCAATTAAAAAAAGAAATAAAACCACTCTAGCATATTTTGATGGCCTTTTAGCAAATAGCATAAAAAATGAATCCAAAGACGGATGGTCCACTGTAACAACCTTTACTCAGTACTAAGCTAATGCCAGAACAGTTATTTGTCCGCTGCAATTATTGAATCTAAAGTAAACTAAATTCTGTTAAACATCACTCTTCCATCATCTCACCTAAATTCAATCTAAGCCAAACTATATAATTAAAGTTACTTATATAAACATTATGTATCTGATGAGCAATCAGTCCCTCATACACCGAAATAGCACATTTTTGTACCCATTAAAACTAAAATCAAAGAGACCACTCTTGCACCGAAATAGCACATTTCTAGCTACACGAAGTAACAACACAGAGAACATAGTGTACAAAATACAGAGAACGCAGTGTACAACTTCAATTACATGAATACTCCCAAAACCTAATTAGAGAAAGAAGACGGAGGCGGAGATTAAACGAATTCTGGGTTTTACCATAATGGATCGAACAAAAGTAAAATCAAAACATGAACACAGCGTACAACTTCAATCACTCGAACAGAAATTAAACGAATTTAGGGTTTTACCATGTTGGGTCGAGTTTCACTACGACGGCGGAGGCGGAGACGGTGGACGCCGGGCCTCAAAACTGAACAAATGCACAACTAATTAGAAATTAAAACTCAATAATCTCAGATTGGATAAAATTTAAACAAAATTAGGGTTTTTACCTTATGGTTTCTGAGGCAATAGAGGACGACAGTCGACGGACAGAGAGAGAGGAGTGCACGGTGGAGGTCAGAGCTCAGGGAGGCCGTGATGTTGGCCGGAGCAGAAGAGGTTTGGGAGGAAGTTGACGGGAAGGGACGTGTATCGGGAGAGGAGAGGTTGGAAAATTGGAATGGAGTTGGAGAACGAGGAAGTTTCTGGGAAAAGAATGAGTTATATACTCAAACAAAACGACGTCATTTTTGCACATAGTATACATATACTAAAATGACGTCGTTTTTAAGTGCGGTTTCGCGGTCGGTCGGTGTAGTTTTAAACCAACACCGAAACCAAACCGCACCAATTCGGTGTCGGTTTGAAACTGCACTACCAAACCGATTGGAGCTGCGGTTTCAATTTTATCGGTCGGTCAGTTTGGCGGTCGGTCAGTTTGGCGGTTTTGCGGGTTTTTGGCTCACCCCTATCCATTAGCATGAAAATCTTCACATTATGACCCTCGGCAATTCTCATCACCATTACAGCACAATTCCTCATCACCATTACAGCACAATTCCTCAATATAAAATACTTCAGCATCTTCTTCAATTAGCCTTTTTTCAAATCTAGAATCTAATTGGACAAAGGCAACGTCAAGATGTCAAAATTTACCCGTATTTCAACATTCAAATGTCAATCTTAAGTTACATTTAAAAAAAATTATAAATCATAGAAAATATTTGGCCAGAATCTCTCAACCAAAAACATTAGGAGAATAGACCACGACACCACCAAAAGTGAGCAAATCGAACAATTTAAAAACAAATGTACAGTTTTGACTTCACCAACACGCGAGGACAATAATGAGTACGTAATTAATCCACTTTGATACTATATTAAAATTTTCATATTTGATTCATAAAGTTAAGGTAATGAGTTAGTAAATTTTCAATACTATAAACAAAGTCATCATACTCGTAATTAACGACGTGTTAATCTCCATATCCTTTAACAAGTTAAGTGGTCAAGTTCCTCCAATCCCTAGATCCTTTAAAGCGTCAACCAAGCCATTGGAAGAAGACACAAGTCTTACATCTTTGTTGGCTGGAATTGAGGAGCAAACAAATTACGACCTCAAACAAGTTGAATTGGCGAAAAAAAGCTTAAAACATGGTCGAAAAGTTCAGAATGATCTGGAACGTAGATGCTACGTATATCCCAAAAAACTCTGCGACACAGCTGCTGGCAAAGACCAAACAAAGGTCTATTAATCTTCTAAGGCGTGGAATTTTTTGGTGGTTCTCTTAAAGGGTGTTATGGTGTTTTCTTTGGTTGCTTGCTATGGTGTTTTTTTAACCAGACAGCAAGATCTTAATGGCCTCGGTTTGTCTCTTTTTGGTAAGAAAACTAGATAGTATTTATGTTTGTAATTAAATATTTTTAAATGTGTTTATTTAGTTTCCTAGGCAATATAATTATCTTGGTACAACTATCTTTGGAATTCTGTTGAAGTGCAAAAATTCTACGCCTATTCGAGGCGAGCTTAGCTCAAGGTCCATGCCCATGGAGGCGAGCTCAGCTCAAGGCCCACACCCATGGAGGCGAAGATTAGTTCGAGATCAATAGCCATGGAGGTGAAGCTTAGTTCATGGTCTCATACCGCGTAGAGGCCGAGTTGAGCAAAGGGATTGCCCGTGCCATGTTGAGTCTACGTCGAGCTAAGGGAGTGCATGTGCCATGATGAACCTAAGTCGAGGTAGAAGAAGCTTATGCCATATGAAGCTTAATCGAGGTGTTGACAAGATGGCTCGAAAGGAGTGCTCGCATTACGTCGAGCCACGTTGGGCACAGCCACGCTCCCATTTTTGGTGCATCAGCCGTAACTTTTTACTCGATCATCAAAATGAGCTTAGTCTTGTTGCCTTGGATAGCTAAGACACATATCTCCAACTTTGTATTTCAGGGACATTTCCTAATCCGGCTTGGAATAGGGTAAACAAGGCCTCAAGTCCCATTGCTAGTTTCATTGTTAAGGATTATCAGGTTGTGGTAAATCGGCCATATTATTTGACTTCAAGCTCGGATTGAAATGATTCAAGTTGATGTGCAAAGCTAAGGCGTAGATCTATAACTTTGTAGTTTATGACCTTTTCCAATTCGAAGCGGAAGGGGGTCGAAATGCCAGTGGAGGCCTTCCTCGTTTCTTGATTAAGATAAGCTAGGAAAAGGCTTGTACCACAAAGAGCATGATCGAGGAAAGGTGAGAGAGATCCAGTCCACATGGAGCTTGATTGAGGTAAGGTGAGAGAGGTCTAGTCCCCATGGAACTTGATCGCGGTAAGGTGAAGAGGATCGTTCCACATGGAGCTTGTTCGAAGTAAGAGGTTCATAGGTCAGACGAAGACCCATGCTGACCGAAGCCGGCATAAGGTTGCCCACAACGGGCGTAGGCCTTAATGAACGCGGTCCTTGATGGATGGCTAGCGGTGGCTCGTTTTGAAGACAATAGCTTGATCAAGAAGCAGTTTTTCCCCACGTTAGGCCGAATTTGGGGATTTCCTATAACGGCTTTTTCCCATATTGAGTCGGGTCTTTCCTATTCTAAGGTCGGAGCTACATTAAGGTTTTCTCTATATGAGGGGAGTCGAGGCAAAGGAGCGAGGACATCATCACACAACACACAAAAATCCTACTTTCTCTTGTATCTTTTTCTTTTCAATAGCTTAGCCTAGTATAATTACTTTTTCCCCTTCTCCGTTAGACTGACATTAAGACAATTACTCCGAATCTGTCCTTCCTTAATCTTCTTGACGTTGTTGTAACATTTTCCCCGCAACAAATTCTTTTATGAGTAATACTTATTAAAAAAAGTCCATCCCATTGCCGTTCCCATCCCAAGGCAGGATCAGGATGCCAGAAAAGGATCATATTTCGCGCCTCCCAATACCATCACGCCCATCCCAATCTTGTCAGTACCCGAACCGACCCGGTTCCTTCCTTTCTTTCTTAAAACAGACAAGTCCAACCAACCTCCTAATAAAACAGAAGCCACTGCGACACCGGTTCTAGCTTCGAAACCAGCAACGAGACGGTCGTGAAAAAACCCAGTAAAGTCGAGATCTTTAAGGATGCAACCGGGTGCCGGAGCCAGCCAACGGATCGCCAGAATCGCCGCCCACCTCAACCCGTCGCCTTCTCAGGTCCACTCTTAAAAACCCTTTTCTCTGCTTCACTTCTTACTCGTAAAGTTCCCGCCTTTAAGCGGTTTTCTTTGGCGCAGATGGAGAAGGGTTGTTGGGTTGGAGTGGGGAGGGAGAACTGCAGGGCAAAAGGTGGGTCCCCCGGGTTCAAGGTGGCCATACTTGGGGCAGCGGGCGGGATAGGGCAGCCCCTCGCTTTGCTGATGAAGATGAACCCTTTGGTGTCGGTTCTCCACCTCTACGATGTGGTCAACACCCCTGGGGTCACTGCTGATGTCAGCCACATGGACACTTCTGCCGTGGTATGCTTGCTCTTCAAGTTCGAGTCTTTGGCCGTCTTTTTGTTTAGAGCTTCTGTTATTGGGGAAAGTTTGTATCTTGTTTTGGATTTTTGGCTCGGGTTCTGTGGTCTTTCATTTGTAGAATGAGTCCTGATGAAATAAGTGGTAAGGGAATAGATGGTGTTGATTAGGATGTACGCATGTTGGTGATTTCATTGTTCCATTGCGCTTTAAGGATGTTGGCCTTTTGAAGGTTATGCGTCTTGCTGATCGCAATCAATTTTGCTCTGTGGTCAGTAGCGGTAACGTGAATGGGCACCAGTGTGTGTGTTTGTGGAATCTCCAAGTGCCAATTCTGTCTGGTGAGAAGTAGAAATACACATATAATTTGCTAGGTTAATGAAATGAAGAAGGCAAAATTTTTTTGAATAACTAGTCACCAAGTGAGTGATGGAAGGATGGTATAGCCTTTGGGACTTTACAATAATTGGAAATATAGTTTATTTGGTAAGTCAAAAGGTGGATTCTACTGAAGAATTTTCTGTTTACCCTCGAAACAAAAACCATCCAGGCAACCTTATCTTCACTGTAATGTTACACAAGAGACACTTTGTTCCGCCAACGCATAATGTAATTCATGACTCACTCTTGTGGTTGATATGTTGTGTGTTTTTCTGAATGCTTGTTTGACCAAGGATACAGAGTTCATGTAGAAATTCTGAGATTCTTGTCTCTGGTTCGTGTGGAATTCAGTTGGAGATCTCATTTCTCAGATCCTTTGATTTTATTGTACTTTAAACAAATTCCCCCTAGTTTTTAGAACTTGAAAACGACTTCTACAAATCAAACAGAAAAATTCATTTACAAATAATTGAAGAATTCATCTTGGAAACTTATCAGGAATTCACTAACAAAACGAACTTGCTGGTATATTTCCAAATCAAACTTGTTTGTGAATGAAATGAATTATTCTTAATTCATTTGGTACCACATAGAGGGTTAACCAGCTCGGGAGGTTTACTGTATGCAGTCATTGCAAGTTAGCGCGCTGAAAGGTTGTTCTCAACTCATGTTCATTATATATCATATCGTTGCTGTGTAAAGCCAGCAATACTAATTGAAGCCTCATCATTTTCTCATGGACACTTTTTGTATCTAGTTGTGTACTTGGAGGGATCAAGTCCAGCATTCACCGTGCCAGCTCAATTGGTTATTCAATACCTACACTAATGTGAGCACCTCAAATTTGTGAATTTCCAGGTACGCGGTTTCTTGGGGCAACAACAACTAGAGGATGCACTCACAGGGATGGATCTAGTGGTTATTCCTGCTGGTGTTCCTAGGAAACCTGGAATGACAAGGGATGACCTTTTCAACATAAATGCTGGGATTGTTAAGACCCTTTGCGAAGGAGTCGTCAAGTGCTGCCCAAAAGCTGTTGTAAACATAATCAGTAATCCTGTTAACTCCACGGTCCCAATAGCCGCAGAAGTTTTCAAAAAAGCTGGCACCTATGATCCCAAGCGATTACTTGGGGTCACGATGCTTGATGTTGTCAGAGCAAACACATTTGTGGTAAGTAAAGCAGTGGCTTAATACGTATCTGGTTCTGTGGAAGGAATGTTTCTGCCCCATCATAGTTATAATCTGGAGCTCACTTGTGTTTGCCTTTGTTCTCAAGAAACAAGTTCGTTATGTTCTTTCAATTCTCTGTTTCCTCATCATTTAGGAAAATTTGGTGGTAGAGGCACACTTATGTTTCAACTTTATGTTATTATGTGTTAAATTGGCCTAATAATAGGGAAGAATTTTTCTTTGTTATTTTGCCTTAATCTCCTCCATTTTGAATGTAACATTTTGATATTTTGGGTGAGAATTCTGACTAACATCTGGATCATAAATGTTATTTTTTTGTTACATGCTGCTTGCTGATGCACTTCATGCTGATTACGGGTATACTCCAGTCTCACTATTAATTTCTGGATTTTGTAATTGCAGGCAGAAGTTTTAGGTCTCGATCCTAGAGAAGTTGATGTCCCAGTCGTTGGAGGGCATGCAGGGGTCACTATTTTGCCTCTTTTGTCCCAGGTTTGAACTTGGAGTTTCTAGCTAATTTATCGGTTGGAATTGTAGTGCATCTCAATACCTTGTTGAGTTGCTCAATGACATTGTATTTTACAGGTTAAACCTCCATGCTCATTCACACAGAAAGAAATTGATTACTTGACAGATCGTATTCAAAATGGTGGAACAGAAGTTGTTGAGGTACGTATCTTTTTTATTACTATTTTCACACTATTGGATGCAAAATATTTCAAGGTGTCCAACTTTTCTCGAGTATTTGGAGCCGATTTAACGCGTGACGTCTTGCTCATTTTTAAGGCTTGGTTATCATCTGCCTGGGTTCTACTATTGGATCAAGATAACAAGGTCTTAGACTATCTAGGACTTCTAGAGCCTTCTTTCAGAACATAATAAGTGACAAATGTTTTTAAACCACGCCAAAAGCTAGATGGGAGATGATCAGAAATTATGATGAAACTTAAAGAGCCTTGCTTTTGTTTATCTACAAAATGACTGATCAAGTAATTTAGGATTGACCAAATGTTTTGTTGTTGTTGGTAATGGGGATAAACTATGTTGAAAGAAGCAACCGTGTTTTGGTCATTTTTATTCTTTTCTTGCTGGCAGCATTATACGGATGCATTTGGCCTTCACAACATAAGTCACTTCCAAAGATTACTAAGAAATTTCAGCAGCATTCTCCAATCGCCGAGCTGTACTTGATTCCATATGTTATGTGATTTTGCAGGCCAAAGCAGGAACTGGATCAGCGACACTTTCGATGGTCTGTGATATTTCTCCTTATTTCCATCAAATTTGGTTTTGGCACTCTGAAAACCTAAACTTTGCTGAACTAAGAATTGAATTTGTAGGCATATGCTGCGGTCAAATTTGCAGATGCATGCCTCCGAGGATTGAGAGGAGACTCTGGTGTTGTCGAGTGTGCCTATGTTGCTTCTGCAGTATGTCACTACAATCCTACTACAGCATCTCTATTAGACCCTTTTACGTGTAAACAGTATCTGCAGTTACGGCCCGAATAAGAACCACTAAGAGGGTGTCAATTTTTCTGTAGGTGACTGAACTTCCATTCTTTGCTTCCAAAGTGCGACTGGGTCGGAACGGGGTGGAGGAAATTCACCCTCTTGGACCCCTCAACGAGTATGAAAGGTCTGCAATCTTCTTGCCGAAACTCGTGTCTGTATATTCTCAATAAGAACCTTACCTTGGTCGTTCTATTCCAAAATGCTGATACGGAAGACGATACTTTGGCATTGTGCTTCTCTTGATAGGGTTGGCTTGGAGAAAGCGAAGAAAGAGTTGGCTGCAAGCATTCAGAAAGGCGTCTCGTTTATCAAGAAATGAGCTCTTGACGACCGCTCTTCGCCTTCTGCTTTTGCTTTTGCTTGTTTCGTAAGTATAGTTCAGCCGCACCACTTCACCGAGAACCCAGAACCCGTATAATAAGAGTTCAATTGTCCCCCAAAAATATCCAACTCTAATGGCGACAAGAGATGAGTTAAGAAGTTCACATCTGTATTCAGAATATCTATTGTCCAGATCAAAAGAATGTGGAGTTACTTCCATATCAGAAGTAGAGTAAAAGCTAAAACTACAGTGATTGATATCACAAGTAGAGTAATTAATTGTGATGGATTGACAATACCCTGCAATAAGATCAGGGCACATTTCGTGCTGCAGATGGAAAATGTTGGCTTGGAATAAGATTCGCCAAATTGGTGAAATTGTCTCCTCTGTGCTATTCTGATGTTTCCTTATTGTCTGGGCCGGGTCAATACATGTGTCCCAAAGTGTTCTTTGCTTGCTAGGCTCTATAATTCCATGTTTGAATCCGGGTTATAGATATCAATCTGGATTCTCCACCTGATACGGATGGCACAGGATCTTGTACAGAGGTATCAACGTCAAGGTAGGTTTCGGTCTTGCCGAGGTGCTCTTTTCATCTTACGAGTTTTTTTACAGGATTTTACCGCAAGAGGATTTTACTGAGGCCGACGGCCGCAACTTCGAAAGAGAAGATCTCACGTCATATAAGAGTAGTAGAGGCTGGGTTATGGGGTAGGATGTCTATTTATGGTATAATTGCGCTTTATTTTCGTATTCATATACTTTTCCACTTCTACTTAAAAAACTTGAGATAGGTTTTCGATAGTTCTCGGCTCTTTTTTATAAGTGGAACTTTATCACGGCCGAAATTTGAACTCTGATCATTCCAGGCTAAATTTTAACCCCTCCCTTATACTGTAGAGCTAGAGTTGGCTCTCGGCTCCATCATTTGTTGAGCATATTTTAATGAGAAAATCAGCAAATTGTAGCGTATTTCCAACATGTGGTACAAGGGCTCCTTGGCGAAAAAAATGTTGTACAGTACTTGTGTGGTATAATTTATCAATCTCCGTTTACATGCACAAACAATGGTTCAAGTAAATCCACTCTCTTAACTCTTAGAAAGAAACCCTTTTCGAGGGTAAAAGTAAATTAATTGGTGCCATAGCCTTTATAGCTGCTCTATACTTTACTAATAATTTTATCCTAAATTCAACCCGTTACATGTTATCCGTTCTCGCCCAAAACAATTTAACAAGTTTGGGAAGCACGAACTTTATAAAGCCTGCATCACCTGGAAAAAGAATCTCCCTCTTTTTTTAATTGATTGTGCGTTTTCTTTGTCGGATAATTGCGTGTGTGCTTTTAACAGCGGATAATTGCGTTTGTGCATTGTGAGTGCAGTCTCCGAACTTTATGGATAAGCATTGTATTAGAATTTTCAGTGGATATGTACTCGCTCTGGGAACACTTTGATGGATGGCAATTGATTAAAGAAGAGGGTACAAGAAACTTTGACTTGGGAGTCCTCGACCGGGCATGGCCATGAATATTAATTGCATGTGCGCGTAGGTACAAACAAAGGAGACGGAATGATGGTTCGGGTTCATGCACATTTTACATGATTAAAAAGGATTCTCCTTCCATTTCGGATTTCCAACAAGTCCTTCCTTTGCCCGAATCATGTAAAATTTGACCATTTTTCCTTTGGACCTCGTTAATTATATTCCTCCGATGGTGGTGTTTCTAGCATGTACTTCTTCATAGATCTTCATCTTTGTTAAGAGTGTGTGTGATGCAGACGAGTATTTTTTACTAAATTGTAAGAAAATATTTAGTCTGTTACTACTAGGCAATTCATCAAATCTATTTAACTCATAACCTATGTTGATTGCAGTGTCTTGGTGGGGTTCGATTTATTTATTATCTGAATGAGTATAAAAACTTTTAATATTATATAAAGCGAATTATTTGTTGGCTTACTACTCCCCACTTAAACATGGAAAAAGTCAAGTATGTACAAATTTGGTTGACCGAATATTCGTGTTGTGAATGTACATTTAGCATACACTGTGGAGTAGAAATATACATATATCTCTCAGAAAGCACCGTGTCATGAATATAATGAGCCATATTCCAAATTTGAAATGCTACATCAATTGGACCTTGTTCACAGAATAAGAACAAATTTCTAAAATAGTTCATAAAGAATCAGGTAACAGGTAACACCCAAAAGAATCAGGTAACAGGTAACACCCATCATTACTCCCTCTAATTACTTTGCATTATTTTTGTATTGTTTAATCCCTTTCCGCTGCTTCCCTTTCCGGGTGGGCTCGAAACTAAAGTTGCTTTAGAGGGAAATGATATTAATTAGGAAAAATTACCCTCAGATCTCTGGAATTTTTTGATATCACTATTTTAGTCCATACTACTTCAAAATTGAAACTTAGTCCCTGGGCTTGGAACTAAAATTGATTTCAAAACAGCAGAGATTAAAACAGTGATTTAAGCAAGCCTGTGGGACCTGAGAAAAGTTTGCCCTATTAATTATTAGAGGATCCCATTTTATTATACTATTTTTTGATCTGGACATTTAATTGTACTCTACAATTTTACTAGTTGGTCCTTTATCCTAAGATGACTGCATAGAAAAAGTTTAATTCTTTTTTTGAAGTGAGAAAAAGTTTAATTCGGTACCATGCAGTTTTATGTCTTTTTAAATAAGTTTTTTTTTAATAATAGAAAATTTTCAAATTCATATTTTTAGTACGAAATGGAGTCACACGAGTATTTAGCAAAAAATATCAAACCTTAAGATACTAAAGTAAAATTTTCAGTTATTTAAGATATCCTAGACAACTTGGGCCAAAGTCCAACTTAGGGCAAGAGATTCTCATCTGCCTCCCTTTACAGCTCAGCTCTCATTTCCCTCCATAATCTGCTACAGACCATTATCTTTATACTACTTTCTAAAAGTGATAACCATTTTTTGAAAATAAAAATGAGAAAAGGCAATGTCATTTCTGTGATCACTTTTGCATTTCCAAGCATCACCTTCAATCCGTAAAATATAGTCTAATAGTACTCGACTCTAAATATCAAAATTTTCAAAGAAAATGTAATTAACTTCCGGATGTACATGATTTGCATTAATGGCGCCTCAAAGGGTATGCCTACTGATTAGAGGTTTGATGTCCAAAACCTCGAACATGCAGATTCCATGTCAAAACTCAGTACCTAGCAGTGTCAGGATTTTGACAGCAACCAAACACTTCGTAATCATCGGTGTTTCAAGACAAGTGCAGTAATGTTACTGTTAAGACCAATCTGACCATTTCAGAATGATCGAAATTTGACCTCTGACCGGATGGATGGCTCTGTACACTTGCCAGCTTAACCTCATAAATTACAAAAAGTATACAGTAGATGGTATATGTTTTTCTAACTTCTCATATATATAGTGGAGAAATGTCGCTGGGCCCTTTTTGACACTTGTCGGGTTATTTCGTGATCCAATACATTAATAAATTAATTAATCTATTAGCACTTGAATTAGCCGAATGATTCATTCGGAATGAATTTAGATCGTTTAAGATCCCCTCGTTCCTATTATTGATATGAGCTGGTTGTTGTATAGAGAAACTGTCGAGCACAAAAGTTATCCTGAATTATACTTCATAAAATATTTGAATTGTATATTTAGTTTGTTTTTGTTTGAATACGAATATATGGATTTAAGAGATTAATTACGATGGAAGTCGCGTAACATAAATGTATCAAACAAGGAAATGAAATATTCCCTCTTAAAAGCACAATTCTCTTATCATACTTCATTTTCACATATTATTAAAAAATTCTTTTGTGAAAAAAGAAAAGAAAGTTCCATGTCCTTTGCATTTCCCCTGTACATGAACTTATTTTTGAGCTAATTCCTGTACAGAGTAAATACGAAAGACATGGAACTTTCTTTTCTAGACGACGAGATATTGAAAATTAATGCAAGGGAAGCAGATGGAGTAGATTTAATTAGTAGCAGCTCTACAAACACAAAGCTGGTCTTTCCGTTATTCATCATTACGTCAGACTGCATTTAGTAGAGAAACAAAAAACAAACAATGTATTTTTTTCTCGAGTGTATAAAGTCATTTAATAGGTTGACTTTTGAGGTCTCGAACAATGAATAGAGTGGAATCGAAATAAGAATAGGATAAGTTGAGGAAATGATAATTAACGACTTCCATGTGCTACACATTTAATCGTCTACCAAGCCGATGGATTCCCCTCCTGCTATTCTTGTTTGGTGGTCCTTAAAATAGCTTCACCAAATAAGAGAATACGTCTAAAATTGGATTTAAAAATACTCATTTTAATACAATAATTAACAAGAAATTAGAAAATACTAAATAGTTTCACCAATTTTACGTCCACCAAAACAATACATCATTAAGAAATGAGAACTAAAGTTAAGCCCACTATAATTCTGAAGTTAAGTCGACTCCAATGAGCTCTCGCATCTGAAATAAGAGAATATATCTCAAATTGGATTTGACAATACTCATTTTTTAATACAATATTTACAAAAAATTAGAAAATACTAAATAAGTTCACCGAGTTTTTCGTCCACCAAAATAATATATCATTAAGAAATGAGAACGAAATTTAAGCCCACTATAATTCTAAAGTTAAGTCGACTCCAATGAACTCTTGCATCTGAAAATAATATATCTACCTATCAAAATTAAATTACCACCAAAGAAGTAGATTAACTTTCGAAATATTGTTGTATCTCACATCTTCCAACCGTATCTTTGCCCACTTAAGTAAATATTATTTCCTTGGCGTTCAAATTCTTCGCAGAAGCTCGCACTTCCAGAGACGAACTTCATCACGGAAATCTACAGCTCCATCATCTTTAATTTTTTCCAATCAATAATAGATATTAATACTTCACTCTTGGTTGAACATTTTTGGGTAGAATTTAATTCGAGTGGAAACCAATTTGGGCACATCAAATCAAAGTAGGCCAGCTCCAAAACTTTGACCAACACAAATGCCTTGTACTAATTAATCGTCGGTGGTGGAGGGCCACAGGTACGAAATATTCATTCTTGATAAAGGAAAATAAAAAAGGGTAACTAGTATTGATCAGGTAAGCTATTGCACATTCTGTTGATAGAATGCTATTTCCAACCATGCATGCATGTATTACATGGAAAAATTAGCTTGAGGTTGTTAAGAGGTTTCAAGTTCCATATTAAATTTACGTGAGTGTTGAATTTTGGTAAGAATAGTGTTGACACTATTTTGGATTCTACTGTTTAAATTAAAATTAGTTTGTTCAGGAAATATTTGAATATTAAATAGTTTACAAAAATTCCCGGCTACCTCGTAGGCATTGCAAGGTATTCACAAAAAGAAAAAAAATCAAGATAAGTTGCTTGGACAGAAACAGCTAGTCCCCATTGCAATCTGTCCATTTCCTTGGTGCTTGATTCGATTTTTCCTATGGAAAACTTGTTCGTCATTTAGCGGGAAACATCCCCGACCAAAGTCCAAACTGCTACCACAAAGAACCTGATGGTTTTTTTAGGTTGAGATTTTTTTATTCTTTTATTTTATTAAAAAAAACCTAAAAGATACGAAAAGAAGAACATGTATATAATGTCGGGATGAGAGTGAAATTTTCCACGCAAAGTTTCAGGCAAGAATGCTCCTAATTCTGAGAAATCCTTTGTCAGCATTGGATCGATAGGCTGTTAAAAATAAAATGTTGCTTCGAATGCTATTTGTCTTATTATCCACTTATTTGGTCGAACCTTTCTTAAGGTGGGATGGGAGGAGAGTCATTTGACCATAATAGTGACATCTTTCATGCAGGTGCGTGTGATCCACTAATTATTCAGACAATGTTGCTAACACCTGACATATATATAATTCAAATAATAATATCGTATTATAATTTTTTTATTCGATACAAAATCTTAAGTTAATATATCCGAGTCCAACTCATAAATAAAGACATAATAAGATATCCAAATCTATACGAAAATCATGTGCTTCGTCACACTAGGTTTCTCATATTTGATAATTTGTATGAACTTTGATTCAATCTGACGACTATCGGTGATCATCTCATATTGATTACAATTGAGAATTTTTACACCCAACCTAAAATTTTAAATTAATGGATTGATATATAATATATGCTTACAACCGCCAAACGTTTGGAACAACTAACAATAGTTTTGATTAAGATGTCTGAAGTTTGAATTTTTCAAAACGAAATGAAATATTTATTGAGAGAGATTTAACATAGTTCAAAAAATCAGCATAACTTAATCTGAATTAATTTTTCATTGGTGTTCAAATACCAACTGGTAAGAAAAAATAATATACACTTGCAAATAAAGTCCAACAAGACATCGCAATGAATGTGAAAATCTTTATTTTTCTACAAAAAATGATATATCTTTATTTGGATGCACTAATGATTATGTTATCTATTACAAAACCTATGCAATTATTTTTATTATTCGATTAATTTTAAGATGGATTTAGAGCAAAAATATGAACGAAAATGTTGGAGAAAAATTACACATCTTATCTCGGAGATAATCATCTGGATAAACTAGAAGATGAATAAATAGTAAAAGATTTGAATTTATTTAATAAGGTATCCAGTTTAATGCTCAAGAATATAAAATATATTATTAAAAAATTATTTTTAAATATGATCTAACAATACTCGACTATAAATATCTAAACTTAAATAAAATTAACAGCTACAAGACAACAAAAAAGATCACTCGCCATTTATAACTCATTGGTGCCAAGTCACTGTCCTCTTGACCGGTCAGGAGGGGCAGGTAATGTGCTCTCTTCAGCACCTGTCTTCGCTGTTGAGGTTAGGTGATAGAGTCTGCGTCATGAATGATTATTGCTACAGAAATAAAATTTAATCTCAACCTCCTTTTGCTTTTACATTTTCTTAATTTAGAATTACGGAATTTGTTTATGAATAAGTTACTTGTTTTGCCGTCCATTGTTTTCTTTTTTGGAGAATAGAGATCAGAAAATTACGGTCGTATATCGCTTAAAGGGACTGGAAAAAGAGAGAGAATACAATACATTATTTCCTGCGACATTCAATACATTAACTTAGTTTAAAGCGACAGAAATTATAAAATAAGTACATTTTATGATTTTTCATTTTTTCAAAGAGTAAAACGCTCAATTCTTTTGCTTATATCAACGGTCAAAAAAGAGTATTAGTTCCCATAAAAAAGAGTGTACAAGTTGAGTTATGTCAATAAATCCAACTCACAAAAATATTTGTAATTTGAGTCTCATATTTATCACAATTAATATAATTTTTTGAAACAAAGCTATCAAATTAAAATTTACACTAACTTAATTATATTTCAAGTTTCATGACAAACCACATAATATTAGCAACTGATGTTATATTAGGATTTATATTTTAACATTAAATCTGAAAATATTTTAGTTTGTGATTTTAACATTGTCGTATTTTAGAGTTTAAATAAAAATTTTAACAAAAAATTTCTGATTAAAATATGTCATCACAAAACTGCTCTGCAAGGGGGATCATGGATAACAAAATTAGCCGCTGGAATCTCAAACCAATTGTCCATTAAAAAGAACAAAAAAATGTAAAATGGGACATACCCAGCTCATAAAAAGTAACATTAGGAAATCAAATCAAATCGGTCATATTCGATAGTCAAATCAAGATCAAGCACCAATGCAGCATCTTTGCCATACAATACAACTTTCCTACTTGAAAACACAACCAACGTGGCAACGGTACAACAAACCAAACCACTGCCAAATGGGTACGTCGTCTTTTGTCACTACTCTCACTTACTCTCTGTCTGCCTTTTTTTCATTTTTTTAGATGGTGTACCATTGAGAGTTACGTTCAAGTGGTAAAAAAATTTCCTCACTCTCGTATAGGTGAACTTAGTTCGTTCAATTCTGTTAGAGAAGAAAGATCTGCTGGGAATGAATGGCAACGGATTTCACCACCTCACATCCTACCAAAAAGAAAGAAAATGTATCATATCACCTCATTTACATGAGATGTCTCTTGAGGTTTCATCAACGTACCAAATTCCTACCTTACCAACTCTGCACCAACAAATTAAAGTCCTCCTATGCCACATGTGGGGTTGGGTCACGCTGACCGGAACGTGGGAAGGTGGAGGGCCCTTTTTTGTTACCAAAAGAGGGAATAAAAAAATCAACCACTTACTTTTGTTGCTGTTCTGTAGCTTTTTTGTCGTCGTTTTGTGTGTTATTTTAGTCCCGAGCCGCTTCTTTTTAGTAGTTTTTTTGGGCTCTGGTTTAGTTTTATCAAAATTTATTTTTGCTTGGATAGACCTTCGCTTGAACTGAGATTCGTTCAGTTCTCGAAACCTTACATGTTGTTGCAGGTGGATAACCTTGCCTTGATTGAACTTGTTCGATCTTGGCATTCATTTGCGTGCATCTTGTATGCATTCAAATGCCCACGGGGTTATGTCTATGATATGACCTTGTGGTTATTAGCCGTAGCTTGTCTCGGTAGCTTTTCCCTTGGACGTTCGGCCCTTCACACATGCCTTTCTGTCACTGCTAGGCTTGGTTTCGTTTGCTGTTTCAGCGTCTTCATTCTATGTTTATGTCTTTCTCTTTCTGTTTGCAATCCGCTATTTAATATAGGCTTCGCGCCACCCTTCTCAAAAAAAAAAATCAACCACTTACCGAAATGCATCGAGTTTAAAACGTTTGAAAATAAAAAAATGTTAAATGCTAGTAGAAAAAGTTTTTTCCGGTATGCCTAGAGCTTTTGTATTCGGCATTACTCTGGATGTATACATCTTAATAGAATGTTTTACTCAAAAAAAAAAGTTTTGCCACTTACCTAACTCAAACATAGATCAATATATTGTCCTAATGATTTTAACCAAATATAAACCTCAAACCTGACCCTGGTTCAGTCTAAAGCCAAGACCAGACCACAGGTTGGATTCAAAGCATTCAATAGAGGTTTGAATGGAGAGGAGAGAAAAAATGGGCGACTTCATTGTGCTTCTTCCAAAGGAAACTAGCACTCATTTCACTCACCAGTCACCACTGGGCGACTTCGGTTTGATTTTGATAAATAAAAAAGATGAAAAGATATAGACCCCGAAAAGAGAAAGCAACCCATGTTAGATGTTATTCAATAATTAAGGATTTTGAATAATTAGATATTAAAAAAGCAACGGATAACAATGAGTTTTTAATTTCACCACCCAGTCCCAGCCTGGCAGGAAATCAGATGAAAACACACACCATCACAATCTCGGTAATTGAAAATGCATCGGTTACCAACGCATAAATTATATTTTCTCTCTCTTTCCAACTTTCCTATTAACATATACGCACCCGGACATAAGCACGGACTCTATTTTTGCCGTATTTTTATTCATATCCGATTAATTCTGATTTTAACGAAATAAAATTTTAATATTATTATATTCTTAAATAATATTGATTGTTATAGTCTTAGAACCCGAACTATATTTATTTAAAATGAAATAATATTGTTAGTTGATGTTATTTCTTTTTGAAGGATACCATATTTAATAAATTATACTGGTGGAAGTAGAGCCGCTGGCTACTTGGGTTACGAACAGAAATTAAGAAGACAACAGAAAATCTCCGACCCTCCAAATCCTACTATACATGGGATAAAATTAAAAGAAAAAAAAGAAACACTTTCAAACAGGGATTAGACCTCTCAAATTAGAGCAAATATTGCCTTGAAAGAAACCAAAAAAAAAAGGGATTGAACTAACAACATTCAACAAATAAAGGATAAATACACTCTTCCCCTGCCAAGTGCAGAACACATACTACAGCTAGATACTAAGAAGATCTGGTGGAGGTGATTGAGGTGGCAGTTGCGTCTGCTGGTGGTCTCTCGAGTCCTTGACTGTCGTGCTCGGGGACTCCAAACCAGCGGTGGCTGGTTGCGGGGCTGGCTCGGTGGTTGTTGAGTCTCCTTGTTTGGAGCTTGGCAGTTTTGGCAGCTCCGTTAGAATCTGGACGACCTCCCGCATTGTCGGGCGTTCGACGGCCTGCTCTTCTACGCAGAGCATTGCGACGTAGAAGACATGCATCACCTCGTGGAGCGGAAGTGATGGGAGCCTTTGATCCATGACCTTAAGAACTCCTTCCCTATTTGAGTCCGTCATTTTTCGGACCCATTGAACAATGTCCACACCATCGCCAAACTCTCCAACTGGTTTTCGGCCGGTGATGAGTTCTAAGAGGACTACCCCGAAGCTGTAGACATCACTCTTCTCGTCCACCTTGAGGGTATATGCATATTCTGCAGCAGTTTTACAGGTTAATCAACTAAAAAGTGACTTGGGACATAACTAACATGTACAGCGCAAACCCAGGAAGTCGATTTCTCAGCCTTCATTTTAAAACAAAAAGCTTTTGCTTTGATAGCGAAGGTTCACTAATAGATAATGAGATAAGAGGTCCGAATTTGAGTGGATGACAGAATAGATAGGCAGGTCAAAGTTAAGGTAAACAAAGTCCATGTAAATGATCAGACAGAGATTTCATTGAAACATGTCATATTCATGTCCATCCCAAGTCTACCTCGTATTACAGTAATAATTAGTTAATGAACAGTAATCTGTACCTAAACCCATAACAGAAGTCAAAAAAAGCAAGACAACAGCCAACTAAAATTCAACGATGAAAGAATGGAGATAATAAAGATGGTACCTGGAGCAATATATCCATAGGAACCGGCGATTGCAGACATGCACTCGGATGTTCCGGAATCTTGCAAGAACTTGGCCAGGCCAAAATCAGCAACATGAGCTTCAAAGTTGGAGTCGAGAAGTATGTTGTTGGATTTAACATCGCGGTGAACGATCAGCGGGGAACAATCATGGTGGAGGTAGCAAAGACCTTTTGCAGCCTCGAGAGCAATCTTATACCTTGTATCCCAATGCAAATGGCCCCCTTTCTTACCATGAAGAACCTCGCCTAAGCTCCCGTTGGGCATGTACTCGTACACCAAGAGGTTAGTCTCGTGGTTGGAACAGAATCCCAGTAGCCTAACGATATGCCTGTGCCTAATCCTCCCCAGGGTCTGTATCTCAGCATTAAACCCATGATCATGTGAAGATCCGCGGCTCATTACGGCCAGCCTCTTCACAGCAACTTGATCTCCATTAGGCATAGAGCCTTTGTACACAATCCCAGCACCTCCTTTCCCAATGATGTTATCCTCCTTCAAGCTATCCAATATATCGTCCGCTGTGAAGTCCAGGCGCTGGAAGGCAGTGAGCTTCCATGCACGAGACTCGCTAGCCTTCTTCAATGACCGGGCCTTGATGATGGCTGCAATGGCAAACAAGATTGAACAAACAAGCAAACCAACAACCAATAGCAGCTTCAAAGAAGACGAGAGTGGCCCCTTGGAGTGCGGCTTCTGAGTCCCATCGGCTACCCCTGCCTTACAGGGACCTAAATAAGGTCCACATAGATCAGAATTCCCCAGGAATGAAGTGTAATTGAAGGACCTAAACTGCCCGGTGCTGGGAACCAGCCCGGAAAGGTTGTTATAGGAGAAATCCACAGAGGTCAGGCTCTGCATAGTGGCAATAGAAGCAGGAATGCTCCCTTCAAGATGGTTCCTTGACAAATTAAGGTAATTCAATATCCTCATACCGGTAATCTCCGTGGGGATCTCCCCAGAGAGCTCATTCCGGCTGAGGTCAACGAAGGTCAAGAGCTTGCATTGGCTGAACTCCGGCGCAACTGACCCAGAGAACTTGTTGTTGCTAAAATCCAGCTTTGATAGCTGCTGCAACCTTCCTATCTCCGGAGGGATCGCACCCGAGAACTTGTTACCGTCTAGGAGAAGCTTCTGCACGCCGGAGAAGTTTCCAATACTGGGAGGCAATGGACCAGACAGCTTGTTGTTGGACAAGCTAATCTGCCCAAGATTAACAGCCACACCGCTCCCAGAACCCGGGAACTCCCCGCTAAGCAGATTATCCTGGAGCTCCACCTGGGTCAGCATCGGCAACCCGAAAAGCCCGCCCGGGATAGTCCCGTTCAGGTAGTTATCCCCCATCCTGATCCTGGACAAGGACTCACATTGCCCCAGAGACTGGGGGATCGGCCCGAGAAGGAAGTTACTCAAAGTAATGAGCGTCTCTAGCCGGTTACCGGAACACAGACTAGGAGGAAGTATGCCGGTAAGCTTGTTAGAAGACAAGTCAACGGTCAGCAACCTCCCATTAGTACCCAACCCCAATGGGATACTGCCAGTGAAGTTGTTTTCCCAGAG
Source organism: Hypericum androsaemum (assembly GCA_963995505.1). Taxonomy (NCBI): domain Eukaryota; kingdom Viridiplantae; phylum Streptophyta; class Magnoliopsida; order Malpighiales; family Hypericaceae; genus Hypericum; species Hypericum androsaemum. The sequence continues at coordinate 15,331,179 of OZ023181.1, read as the reverse complement.
CTGAAGCACCTCCAGCTCCGGCAACTCTCCGACAAACTCGGGAATGTCCCCATGAAGCTTGTTCCTAAATAAATTCAATAAAGTTAAGTTCTTTAGCTGGGAAAACGAAGAGGGTACGTCCCCTTCTAGTGCATTATTGGATAAATCCAAGGACTTCAAGCTCTTCAAGTACCCGAGCTCGTCCGGGATTGGCCCGGAAAACCCATTAACCTGGAGGAACAAAGTGTCGAGCTTTTGCAGCCTCCCGATCTCCGGCGGGATTCCGCCGGAGAGCCCGCAGTTGGCGGCGTCCAGCCGGACAAGCTCCGACAGGTTCCCGATCTCCGACGGTAGGGACCCCTCGAAGACGTTGTAGTAGCCAATGTAGAGCTCCCGGAGGCGGGTCAGGTTCCCGAGCTCCGCCGGGACGGGGCCCTCGAGCTCGTTGCCGGAAACGGCGAGGTACTCGATGGACTCCCAGCTGCCGTACTCCGGCGGGATCCTCCCGGCGAAGAAGTTGCCCCCGAGGTGGAGGTGGCGGAGCGAGGTCATCCCGGCGACGGCGAGGGGGAGGTCCCCGGTCATGTTGTTGTTGTAGAGGTCGAGGACGCGGAGGTTGTTGAGCCCGGCGAGGTTGGCCGGGAAGGAGCCGTTGATGATGTTGTTGGAGAGGTTGAGGTGGCGTAGGGCCGAGAGGGCGGAGAACTGGGGCGGGATGGGGCCCACCAGAGCGTTGGAGCCCAGGGAGAGGTTCTGGAGGTACCTGAGGTGGGAGACGTCCGGGGAGATGGTCCCGGTGAGGTTGAGGCCGGAGAGGTCGAGGGCGGTCACGTGAAGGTGGGTTGAGTCGCACGTGACGTGGGCCCAAGAGGGCGGGGGAGTGCATGGGTTGGTTTGTGGGGTCCAGGTGGAGAGGGCGGAGGAGGGGTCGTCGGTTATGAGGGACTTGAAGGAGAGGAGGGCCTGGGCCTCCGTGAGGGAACGGGCCTCGGTGGGTTGGTGGAGGAGCAGGAGAAGAAGAAGAAGGAGGAGGAGGAGTACTCTCATTTTTGGGTTTTCCTTTGGTTTAGTTTCAGGTTTTGGGGAGGAAGAAGAAGAAGAAGAAGAAGAAGAAGAAGGGTGAAGGTTGGATGGAGGTTGGGGACAATGGGCGTTGTGTGTGTGTGGGCTTGTATTTAACTATTTGGTTATTTAGGCTCTCTTTCTTTTTTCAAGTTTTTGCTTTTGGGTGGGGTGGGAGAGCAACGAGAGAGACATATGTTTATTACTGTTTGGTTCTTTGTTGTTTATACTAATTACTATAAAATCTCTATAAATTGATAAAAATAATTTAGTCCTGAGTTAGGATCATTGTTAAAATATAATACCTCTTCATCCTAATGAGTAATACATTTCAAAAAATATTAGTAATAAATCTGGATCTCAATTTTCCTATATTTTTTAATTAGTACATATATTTTTACATACTTCACAAATTTTTGAAAAATATTTTAAGATAATAGTGTGCTAAATTTACTTGTTTGATAATTTTTAGATTATCATTTATCTTCTGAATTATCTTCAAATGATGTTTGTGATTGCCTTTTATTGTAAAAATTATAACCGAGTGTAGCATTTACTTATACATTTGATTTTTTTTTTGATTTTTTTTCTGACATGAATATAAGCAATATTTTTTTGATATTTATGTATTTATTTACAAAAATTCAATTCTAATAAATTTAGAGCTGAAAAAAAAGAAAACCTTTGTGATATGATACCTGCTCTAAAGTTGATATCTTTTTTTGGTCCAAATGATATCTTAGAGGGGTTTTACTATATAAGTTAATTATGTGTATTTTTTAATATAAAAGTTACTATTTAGATACTCAATGTTGGATAACATTTGAAAAAATGGTTTGAACCTCAAGACATGTTCCTTAAACTAGAACAAGTCTATTATTATTTAGTTAAATTATTTATTAGTGTTAATTATATATATTTAAATTAGAAATCTAGGTTTGAGAACAAATTTTGGGAAAAAAACTTTGTTTCTAATTAAGATTTTGTTCGATTCGAATATCAAGTAATGAATACAATAGAAATTCAGATATTATGTATATGTGCAATAAATGACATATACGTAGGAGTTTGTTTTATTCTCCGGATATAAGCGCGGGGATGCTTTTCCCATTGTTCATTCATTTCCAATCATCACTCAGCAGCTTATACAAGTTGTTCCTTTAATCATGAGATGTAAATCTGTTTTTCTTTTTTCGAATTTTTCTCTAGAGTCACTATAGGTTTTGTTATTACTGAAATAGTATTCGTTCAACGACTAGCCGAAGCATGAATCTTTTAAGCTCGAGGTTAGTTTTTTTCCTTCAGTAAACTTGATATTTTCTTAATCAAAAAAAGTATTTAGTATTTATAACTCATTGAACCAACTGATATGAATCTTAGCACAACTTTTTTTAGGCAAATGTTCTTACGAGTACTATGGTTGTAATAATAACAAGTATAACAATTTGTTATTTGGGCAATTTTTTTCTTGGTAAATTTTTTTAAATATGAATCCAGCTGCACACTTCAATTAGTAACGGAGTTAGCGGAAATAGATACTTAAATAACTATATTATATATCCATATATAATTTGTGATAAATAAGACCAAACAAAAAAGTCACTTCCATAAGAAAAGTGACAAATATCCGACTCTAAATTAGTATATAATTTTCATTATAGTTACTGTTAGAATATCGATCCATGAATACTCAACGTGAAGGTTATTTAGGAGAGTTGAGAGCGTGGGAAAATAAACAAACTCCCTAATAACTCTATAACGGTAACCACAATTCGAATCGAACATGAGAATTGGTTGAATCAACGATTCTAGTAATCAAATTCGAGATCAATGGAAAAAGGTGGTAATAATTAAGAGAATGATTAATTACGATTATAATTACTTGAAATCTTCTGTTACGATACGAGGTGGTAATAATAATGGAAAAAGGTGCCCAATTACAATTAGCTTTGGATTCTTTTAAAAGGAGCAGAGCTTTTCTCCAAGCATGTACACATCTAGCGGAAAGTAAAAAGAGCTCACCTTCAACACTAGAAAAAAAGTAAGAAAAATTAGATCACCTTCAACAGAAAAAATGCGCTCGGTCTTGCATGTAACGGAAAAGACAAAAAGTTGGGAGAAAAGGGTGGGTAGGGTTGGTGTCTTAGGTTAAAAGAATCAAACCGACGATGCTTGCAAACCCAGCTTTTGGTTGCACCTTGACCCGGCTCCGGTGGACACGTTCATCCACCCCGAGGCAAGCCATTCCGGTTCGAACCCAAAAGATCGGAAGCGCAAAGTTCGGGTAGGAGGGAGAAGAGAGAGGGAGCTCGGGTAGAACTAGTAGGTGAATTTCGGTTCACAATTCTAAATGACACGAAATATTTGTAATCCATGTCATTTTGAAAAAATTCTGGTCATTTGTTAAATGGTGTCAGTAACAACCACATAGTAAATTTTTAGAGGTTTTTATAATACGAGTAACATGCGTTTTAGAAAAGTGACAGTTTTAGAAAGTAACATGCATTTTAGAAAAATGATAGTTTTATCCCGGTTTCAAATTAAACCCAGGTTGATTGATCAAAGTCTATGTTAGAATTTCCATATCCAACCCAAAATCTTAAGGTAATGAGTTGGTTGATTTTCCACACTTATAAATTTGTTCCCCACTCGTATTTTAACCGATGTGAGATTCTCAGGACGCTTCCTCAAACGAGACCCACCTCGGGTCGAAGATTGCACTGGCTTTGACTTCACCAACGTGCAAGAAATGGGGGTCGTGCGAGTTCAACAATGGGCACGGAATCAACCCCCTTTGATACTATGTTAGAATCTCCATATTCAACATAAAACCTTAAGACTATGGATTTGTGGATTTTTCACACTTATAAATTTGTCTATCACTCGTGTTTTAACCGATGTGAGAGTATCAACGGTCTACAAGAGGATAACGTTTCAGTACCATAATCGGTTTGAACAAGAGTGTCCCAATGTGCATGAAATAAAAGAATCATAGTACTATATAGTATATAGTAAGAGAAAAACAATACTGTAGACAGTTCACAGTAGTACCATAGAAACACAAATGTGGATGATACAACGCGGGTGGGCCCTTTTGGCAATCAGGATGTATGTTGCGACAAAACTAGTTCAACAGAAACATACGTCATATCTCCCAAAATTCTCAACCTCTGTTCTAGTAGTGTACTCTTTATATGGGCATGTCTTTGCAATTGAGTTTTTACCCTCGTCCTGTTTGTCTTTATATTCGTACACTAACTAATGTTTTAGACTTCAACAGCAAAAAATTGTGCTTCGTTCAAACGTGATCTTCAGACAGCAACTAAGCTAATTATAAGTGTAGCTTTAAATCAAGCATATCATAAATAGTGACAAAATTATCTTAACCAAAATTTGAAATGAATATATATATATATATATTTGAGAATATATATATTTTTTTTGAGGAAATAATATATGGTTTCGCCATTTGGAGATATTCGTCATAATGGGATTCTTCTTCTGGGCTAGACTCCACTGGGATCCGCTGCACTTGCAGCAGGTCAAAGTAAAACAGAGGCACTGACACAGTGGGCCCGCCCACTCCTCCAGGGATGGTCCCCGCGGAGGCGATGACGAGGAACAGAACGCGACTCCTTTCCGTTTTCGCTTTTGTGAAAAGACGGAATAGCCCCTCTGGGACACCGGAAAGTTACAATTTGGGGTTGATGCAAATCTGGTCATGACTCATGAATACGACAACCAATTCTATGTTTTTTAATGGTAATTTTTACACAATAATTATGTCAGGTTTAAAACTGGACTTTCCCAATTTGTACATAATTTGATTGGTTAGGCTAAATAACCAATTATATGTCTTATTTGCAAGTTAAACCTTCACTCTCTCGATATAATATTGGAAAATTACACCAAATTACCTCGTGATTTTACCCTTTTTGTACTTACATGACCGTGGTACTATTTTTTTGGATGGTAAATGTACACCAATACATTTGTCAGGTTTAAACCTTGAACCTTCTTAAAATAGAGAGTCTGATATTACATTAATTATAACTTGTTTTATTAATACGGCTTAAGTGACAGTTTAACATGAGACTCACTAATTCTATTTATTTAAGTTATCTAGTCTTTATATTATATTATTAATGTTATTCACGTGTCATCACACATTTCTAACTTTTTCCTGCCAACTTAGTGATTTTATTTCGCCATTAATCCCAAAATAGTAAATATTCGTATATATGATATGAAAGAGGCAAGCTGGTTAGTTTGAACGGTTTGATAAAACATGCTCTACCTTTGAAGTAATTTTCATGAGATCCATCTAGCTCAACATGCAAACATCCGTCAATTTGGGAACGTCCACGGCAAGAAGGCAACCTTCCATTAATTTTTTTAAATATTTATAAGAGAACTTTTAATGTATGATCCAATAATTGATTGGTAATAACTTACCCAAAAAAAAATTGATTGGTAATAACAACGGAACGCAAGATGTCATTCATAGTTTCAGCTAATCATGAATCAATTTGTGAAATTATAGCGCATATTTGTATTAACAACTACATACGTCATGATAACGAATGGCGTAAGTAAATAATTAGATTTCCATGATCTTTTCCTGACTGCAATATCTAATCTTTGCGTTTTGCGAAATATAATAAGAGTCCCCTAGAACCTTAATTTGATTCTTTCAGAATAAATTGATTTACCATTAAATACTTCAAAAAACTAAAAAAATATTAAACTATTTTTAAAAGAAAACTTCGACCTCGAACCCAGTTTCTCCCCTTTCATCCACAACTGCTTGGGGATTCGCCAGACGTCAGTTTTCCAAATTGATCAGACATGGGCTCTCTCTTTGGTGGGAAAATGTACGTAACGAAGAGATAATATTTGAAATGCACCGATCGATACCCATACATAATTTGAAGCGTGGAAAGGAAGGAACAACAACAAATGGGTTGCATTTTTTATCTTAAGAATCGAGCACTGTCGAATCTTATTTAACGACGATTCTTTCAAAAATATATTTTACGTTCGTAAAATTTGAACCTAAGACTTTCCTCCTTAAGTATATTGGTTAATAGTTTGGTTGGGAGGTGGCAAGTATTTGCCTTCCTACCTTTTTTGTTGGGGCGAAACAGAAATAGCACTGTGGGTAGATGGTCAGATTCAATGGTAATGGTTTTTTTTTAATTGCAAATTTCAACTTCTTTTCACTGGGAACAGGAGAGACTTTGGTCCAAGTTGGGGAAAAGAAGAAGAAAATGTCTCTCAGCCCAAAGCAAATTGCATCCCATAAAACACGTTGTATCGGCTGTTGGCATTTTAAAATGTTGTATTGTGTACCATTTTGTCTCCTCATCTTCGTACTCCCAACGATCCAATCCACCTTACCAGAACCCTCTGCCTCCATTTCCCACCACCCGCCCTCTACCTTTGGTAAACAAATTATTTAAAGTTTCCAAGTTTAACCCAAAATCATAATAAGTTGATTAATTCTACAGAACAATTTTGTCAAAGCCCTATCACTGGACTCAAGATATTTTTAACACGTTTTTTCAAGTAAAATTTATCTAGCTAAAATTTACATGAATTTTGACTTCATAAACATCTTATGAAATATGATTGTGCAAAGAACAACAGACATTAGATCTATTCGATCTAATTTCATAATAAAATATCCTTATTTAACCCCAAACGTTTTAGATTATGACTTTGTAAATTATCATTCAGCTATTTGATACAATAATTGTGATATTCTTGAGAGAATCTAAAAATTAATTTGGATAATAATGAAAAAATCAGTGATCTAATAGTAATTAGATAAATATAGTGTCCGTGTTTTGTTATGTAAAAGAAAGCAAGTTGGTCTCTTTTCTTTTTCCTAAGTGAAAATCCAAAGTCGAGAAGAAAAATCTTGGATCTCAAGGAGCAGTCTATGTTGTTGGAGAAATTCAGTAGTGACATCATAACCGATTGAAGAGAAATTTTGAGAGCTTGTTACTAACATCTTGAAAGAGATTTTGGAAGGTGAAAATATTATTTGGAGGTATCTAAGATGTTTGTACAATATAGTTTTGGAGGAAAAGTAGTAACCTCGTATTTCGTAGGCAAAATTCATTGTCACCAAAATTTACGGATGAAATATTGTCTAACTGAAATAAAATTTATGAAATATTTTGAGAAAAATTACATACGATGTAGATCGTATTTGTAGGTTTCTAGAGTTATCCGCACAATACACTGTTAAGAGTTACAAATTGCGCAGACAAAAAATCAGGATTTTTTTTAAATAGGTAAAAAATTTAGATAATTTTCCGAAATAAGTAAAAACATAACATATTCCTAAAATAGGTTAAAAAAATAAAAAATAAAGCCCAAGTGGCAAGACGCCTCCAATTAAAAAAAACAAAGTGGCAAGCACCTTGCCACAATTAAATAATTAATTTATTTTATTTCAATTATAAATTTATCGACATCGAATTTAATCATTGTATCATAAATTTATTCCAATATTAAATAATTTAAATTTATCGATAAATATTATATATTAGTATAATAAAAATATGAAATTTATTGATAAATATTATTTTAAACTAATGAGAGTAGAGATACATACTAATCGATGAGATAAATATTTATCAATGAATTTAATCATTGTCATTACACTTATATAATATGCATCGATAAATTTAGATAATTCAGTGTTGAGATAAATACTTATGGATGAATTTAATTATTATCATTACACTAATATAATATACATTAATAAATTTAGATCATCGATATTGAGATAAATTTACGATACAACAGTTAAATTCGTTATCGATAAATTTACGTTCAAAATAAACTAATTATTTAATTGTAAAAGGAGGTGCTGCCACTTTTTTCTTTTAATAGTTTTTAATAGGAGGCGCCCTGATGGTTTTATATTTTAATAGTTTTTATTTTTTTAACCTATTTTAAGAATATGAATATATTTCTACCTATTTTGGGAAAATATCTAAAATTTTTAACTATTTGAGAAAAAATTCCCAAAAAACCTGATTAGTCGAACAGAGTTAATGTAAATCAACAAACAGTGAGAACATTTTATGACAAACAATAATCACGAGTATCAGAAAATTGGCGAGTAATCCTATATCTTTTTATATCATACCAAAAGGGCTGGAAAAGTTGGTACAATATGGCAATTTCTTGTTCATGACTTTCGCGTTTGCTTGATAAATAATTAATCCAGCTCGAAAACAGAAGTTCATATGAGTCACCCTAGGGATTCTTTTGGAATCTAATTACTTTCTCTTTCTAAATTCAAACTTTTTTGTCTCTGGGATAAGAAACAGAATTTCAAGGTAAATCTGGCTCCTAGGACCTTTTGGATATGGTAGCAACTTTAAAAATTGTACAGGCTTTCTAAACAAAAAGCTCGTGTTACTTTGGCACCCACAGCAATGAGATTAGGTCGGAAACTTGTACCTTTCGGATATCTTCAAGATCTAATTAGTTACAACATATTGAAGATTTAAATATTATTTGAGAAGCTTATAATGTGAATATTATATTTATTGAATTTTGGAATACATGATTAAACATATATTTTTAATTTCTGTGATGCTAGCTAGTATTAAATGTCAAGTCACCGGCCGATCACACTTGCATTTCAGTGGATCGTTGTTTTAATTTGGCTAATTAACAAAGACTATGCACGATAATCTGCATGGGTTGTCTCTTCTTACTGATTTTCGTAATATTGTGGAGGCAATATAATGTTCAATTAATTAGATCATATGGTAGTCTTAATTCTCTTATTGAAAGGGGAACGAAAGAAGACAACTTTAGTTTTTTTTGATAAGTGACAACTTCAGTTCCAGAAAAAAAATATACTTAAAATTGATACAAGTGGTAAGATACTTGAATTTACTTGAAAAAAATTTCAGATTCAAATTTCACGAATGTAAAAAATCTTATATAGTTCCACCAACTTTAGTTCCACTAAATAAAGTCTGACATCGTTAGAGCTTAACATGCAGATTAAATTTTTTTGACAACTTTAGGCCCATCATATCTTGATTGGTGGCAACTGATTTAGAATTCTAAGCACACTTAGCGGGATAGATTTGGTAGAGATTGGGGTAGTTCCCAATTATGAGGACTAACTCAAACCAATATCACTACACATGCAAACCAATATTACTTTACATGCAAACCAATATCACTTCATTTGTAAACCAGCCTCTTCTAAACCAATATTACCTCACATGCAAACTAATATCACTTCACATGCAAACCAATAATACCTGATAGGTTATTGACCATCAGATTTAAAGATAATCAAATCTGACGGCCCAAAATGTAGTCCCCAACTGTAGACAAATTTTTTTAGTCCCCACTCAATCCGGTCTCCACTTCTTTTTAGCGAGTCATGAAAATTAAAAAGCCCGTTTTAGTTTGAGGAATCGCTTTCGTATGACGTCAAATTGATAACTACTGAACATCCAATGCATACAAGTGTCATAATTCTACATATTTACTAATTGGATTAGTTTTGATGCACTCCCCATAAACAACTCATGGAAATGGTCCATTTTGTTTATAGGAAGAAGCTTCTTCTCACATAACAGATTCATGAATTTATTACAGAACACAATCAATATGTCAGGATTACATATTTAACACACAAACCTAACCACACCGCTCATCCATATTCTCTTAAAAAAAATCTATCGCGACCCAAAAATAGAAGCGACAATATCCGAAGTATTAATTACCTCGAAGGGCGTCAGACCTTTATTAAGAAATGAAACGATTATTCAAAATAAAAATCTAAAACATCCAAGAGATTTAAATATTCAGAAATTCGAATAAATACTAAAAACTAAAATTTTGATAGTCTTTATTATTTGGGCAGAAAACCGTGATGATAGCATAACAAAATGTTGTTAGTCTTAATCGACTACATATCATAGCATAACAAAACTTATCAAAATTCGAGTTTCGGATACAAGTATGCACAAACAAAATTTAACACCATCACAATTCGGACAGAAATATTACAGTTTTAAAATAACACAGACTTCGAGAAATCGACAGCATCATCACAGATTATTAGAAATAAAGGGGTCGGCTGAAGCCAGATTTCGAACTCAAGCCATACATGTTCCAGATTGAGATGTGAATCATCTCAGGAAGCCTAAACTCCTCGATCCGGCCCCAGCTTCCTCTTTGCCTGTTCCTTCTCTGCCTTCTTTTGGTAGGATTTCAAATTTTGTTCAATCACCAGTGCCTTGTGGAGTACGTCCGAATAGGTGAGTAGGAGAAAAGGCACCACTAGATTTCTGATATCATCTGCAAGCCCATCCTCGAACTTTTTAGCTCAGGTATCGTCGTCTAGCATAGCCACCGACTTGAAGATCGAGAGTCTAGAAAATTCTCGATCATACTCCGTCACCGTCAGGTTCCCTTGTACCAACTGGTTGAATTCTCGTGCCTTTTTCCTCCTCTTGGCTGGTGAAATGAAGTCTTTCAGGAAGTCTTCCCAGCCATACATTGCCACTTCCGCTACCTCCCCTGTCCTCTTGTCCTGACGAATCCTATCCTGAGTTTTCCACCACCTACGGGCATCGCCCTTCTGTACATAAGCAACGTACTTCACCCTTTCCGTGACCTGGGTGTTAGCAATCTCAAAGGTCTTCTCCATCTCGACCACCCAATCTTCTACCTAGATCGGGTCTTCCGAACTATCAAGAAGGGGTAGCTTAACCCTCAGGAATTCTAGATAACCTCTAGCGATGGGTTGCGGTTGGGGTACAGGCTGTGGCGCGACTGAAACTGCCGGCTGGTATTGCTGAGCTAAAAGGGCCAGAATCTACAAAAGTGCGCCCTCGACGTTTAACCTTGTTGGGTTCAGGATAGGAGCAACAAGAGTATTGGCAGGGGCAGCAGGAGCACTGTTAGCTAATTTATTATCTCCGATGTCGTCATCCATGCTAGCAGCATTATCAACTGCATCCTCCACGTGGTAAAGGATTACACCATAACCCCCAACTTGTTCCGGCCCTATTTCTATTCTCGGTTGCTGCCCTTGCCCCTGGATGCTCCAACTCTCGTCGTTGGTGCCATTGATTCGTATCCTGATGTGTGAACATCACTAACGTATTCAGACACTTATATTAAACAGTTTATCACAATTTACAAATCCATAATCACTAACAACATATCTCAATCATGCATTCTATTCTTAAACAAAATTATAATCACATAATCTGAACATTATAATCACAGTACCACATAATCACAGAGTGCATCATATCAATATCCCTTATCAGCATATCTCATTAATCAGCGTATCTCATTAATCAGATCAGGACACTCCGAATCCTCCCTCTAAATGCTACAACTAGACCCGGACACTCGTCCCATACTCCCATCGTGTCATTTACCAAATCGGAACACAAAACTCCCAGAAAATCAATTTTATTCCTCTAAAACTACTCAATAATTTTGACAAAAACTTCAAATAGCTGTAACTTTTAAACGGCTGCAAATTTATCCACGAAAGTCGATTACTTTGGCAAAGCAAGAGAGTTTGTAGATCTTGAAATTCTCTTTCCTAAAAGTGGTTATAATAAAAAAATCTGTTAAGCGAGTCAAAAGTTATGGCCTTTCAAAGTTTTGGTAGTTTTGGCCACAAAAATCACAAAATTTTGATACCTAAACCATGGTTTCCAAATGATCCCCCCCTTTTACCACTAGCTGTTTTAGGAGATTTTTGGTGGTTTCTCTAAATAAAGTGCAATGCCATGCATGAAACAGAATCTGTGCAGCAGTTTTCAAATTTTTTTTCCGGCTTTGATACTATAATTTATCACGATCCGAAAATAGAAGCGATAATACTCGATGTATTAATTATTCCGAATGGTGTCAGACCTTTATTAAGAAATAAAATGATTATCCAAAATAAAAATCTGAAACATCCAAGAGATTTAAATATTCAGAAATTTGAATAAATACTAAAAGCTGAAATTTTGATAGTCTTTATTATTTGGGCAGAAAATCGTGATGATGCATGCAGATGAATCACCCTACTCCCGATTCTGGGTCGCACCTGAGCGATCTGAAATACAAACAGCTAGGGTGAGTTGATAAACTCAGTAAGTGGAACGAACAAAACTAAACAAATATAGGACAATGATTTCACCTTGCAAACCAAAGAGATCTCCTATCCGACTATCTAGCCAACTAAGCAAATCAGAATTTTGGAGCATAACATATCCACACAAGTATTCCCTAACCGACTATCCTATCCGACTACCTTAACCGACTACATATCATAGCATAACAAAACTTATAAGAATTTGAGTTTCGAATACAAGTACGCACAAACAGAATTTAACACCATCACAATTCGGACAGAAACATTACGGTTTCAAAATAGCACAGATCAGGACTTCGAGAAACCGGCAGCATCATCACAGATTTTTAGAAGTAAAGGGATCAGCTTAAGCCAGATTCTGAACTCAAGCCATATGTGTTCCAGACTGAGATGTGAACCGTCTCAGGAAGCCTAAACTCCTCGATCTACGAGGTAACATAATTTCTACTTACCTGACATTGCTCCTGACAAGCCTAATCCAACGATCTGTCCGAGAATTCCCTCGAATTTGACTCGTTCCCTCACAGATTCATCTTCTCCACCTTTTGTTTGAGAGGCAAACGCGTGATTTATAATAGGAATCACTTGAAATCGAGTTTACGAGGAAAGAATAGTGTTAGTAACTTACCCTCCTCGTACAGCGATCCCCGGATGGTCTCGTCCTCTCTTGGCACCTCCTCCCGAGTCAGATTTTGCTCCTCATCTTCACAATGAGAGGAAATCCGTGGGAGTTATTTAGGCTGACAGAATGGACGGCCTATAGCCCTATTTATATAGGCTTTCGAGGCTAAAAACTATAATCCGCCCCAAGTTATCCTAATTATAGAAAATTACCCTTTGTTCTCCCAAATTTTATAAAGTTCTCACTTTAGTTTCTCGATTCTTACAAAATTGCTGGTCTAAATGCACTTTATTATTTTTTGTTGATACGTGGAGTAAAAAAAGGTTATGTTTAAGGCATATAAAAGTTGAATTTTGTTGGTTTTGTGACCTAAACGAACAATCAAAATAACGAATATATACCCCTAAAAAAACGAATATAGGGTAAATTTTATGGGATCATGATGTATTCGAATATCACCCTTAAGATCTCTTATGTTTGAAAACTTATTTTGACATCTCACATCCTATACTAATGTTATCGATCAGTTTTCTTCTTTTTTTTTCACCAAATGAACTTACTTACATATCCTTACATAAAAATGTAGCAAAAAATAAAAACCCCTGAATCTCTCCTATTTCATGGATTTTAATTTTTTGTAAGGGTAAAGAAGTAATTATACATAGTAATAAAACAAATTCATACCCAAAAATATTGTCAATTAATGTTATTGCTAGTGTATGGCCAAATGCAATGCCCATGAGTCCATGACATAGCTGCATCTCTTCGTATGGATGCCACCTACAATAAATTGGCTCCCAATTATTATACCGATCCACAATGTAACTTCACCAGTTCAATAAAATTCATCACAGTTGTAAGAAATTTTGTTATACCGATCAACTGACCACTAAAATACAGTACGTATAGAAAATTTGTTATACCGAAGTAAATAACTTAGATTTATTTAAGAAAGTTTTAAATTCAAATTTCATGAACTTAAAAATTATTATTGGAAGAACATCTCTAAAATATGGCCCAACAACACTCGAATCTAGACATAAAAAAATAGAGAATGATTCGCCTTACGCTTATGTTACCACTGTAATGATCTCCCTATAATTGCAAGTAGACCGATCTTTGTCTTGGGCGATAGCTTGCCAGAAATATTACAAATCCAACGATCTTGACTGGAATCAGATTAGAGACTAGCGGATGGATAGTAGTGGTCCATTGGGCAGTTGCGTTGCGTTGCGTTTTGTATGGACATTATTGAGGGGACCAATTAAGTAGGCTTATCCTCCCTTCTCCAATCTTGAGCCAATGTTTATGAAACTGAGTTCTCAATTAGGACCATTTTTTGATCCCAAGTTGTAGAGGAAAATGATTTTACCTTTTTTAGAACAAATACCAATTTTATGTGTTAGATTTACTGTAGCCAATTCAAAATATCAACATAATGTGGTGAAATCAATTTACTACTATGTTAGAATATCGATATCAGAGTAGGTTAATAAATTTTTACGCTTATAATTTAATTCAACTACAAATCAACAAATGCCTAATCCGAATCCATAGTTTTATCCTATCGAAATCTAATGGATCCGAATCCTAGGGTACATGGTCTGGCCTCGGAAAAGTGGATCTAAATCTATATTATCCACGGATATATTTGGATCGAGATCTATTCTAATCCATTACCCATCTAAAACCACAATCAATGTGTGATTCTTCCCCAACTTCAAGAACTGGACATCTTTTTTAAATTTTGATATTCAGAGTCGAGTACTGTCCCGTTCTTATTATAGGGGTGAGTCTCCCAATGATATATATATTTTTTACATTCGTGAAACTTAAACCAAAATCTCTTTAAGTAAATTCAAGTCTCTTAACACTTGAAACAACTCCTGTAGATGATAATTGGCTGCTTAAAAAATGATCTTGGTGTTCTTTTTTTTAAGGATGGAGGTGGTAATTTCTTAGGCGTGGGCTTGGGAGAGTGTAGACATGATTGGTGTGAATTGGTAAATGGACAAAGAGCAGGACAGAGCTTTGAGCTCATTTGTCTTCCACCCAACAGCTCAAGTCACTGTCTTTAACTTTGTCCAGTAGCCGACCGCTGATCGATCTTACACCGAATTATCACTGTCCATCTCCACATTTTCCAGCTTAGAATGTGTGTGAGGGTCCTACTTCCACTCCGGGCGACGAAAGCAATTGCCATTCAATTGCTAATTGCCAATTAAACAATCTCACATTATCCTTTCCTCTTCCAACCCCAATCCAATACCAATATCAATTGCAAAATCACAAAGAGCTTTGTTACCAAAAGATCATATTTCACTCTTACTTGGATTAATGGGTCCAATGAAAGCCCATATATACCAAATATATTTAAGAATGAGCATTCAGATAATCCGAATTTGTCACTATGCGAACTTGAATTGATTATTTCACTATCCGAATTCAAATCCAAACATAAATTATCCGATATTTAATATCCAATTTATACAGATAATCCGAATTTATTGTACATATCCAAATAGTATTATCCTATATTGCGTAATCTACAATTGACAGAAAGCATATTGAGCAATTATATATTGAACTTAATCAAAAGTCAGCCAAAATCAAATCCGCAAGTACATGGAACATAAAAATGATCTATGACCGAAAAAGAGTCCATTAAATGTTTAAATTGTTACCTACCAAAAAAATGTTTTAAATTGTAAAAAGATAATCTATATTTCGAATAATTCGAACTTATATTACTACAGGCCCGTCAGTTGTTATTTCAAACAAGCTCCCAGCCATGGGCTCGCTCGCTAGTCCATTGTTGTCTCTACACGAGAGGCCCAAATCATAAAAACTTCCAACCGCTAAAAAAAAGAAGATGAAAACCTTTGAAAATCTCTGGCAAATCCAAGGATTAGGATCCAGGATTACATGTCTGGGAAGCAGCTAGGAAGAGGGATCCTGCACCTAGACCTCCATGAGAGTGTTCAAGTATTACATTGTCCGAAAATTCATCGCCAAGCATCTCCCACACGCTACTGTGGAGATAGTTCCTAAACACCCTGTAATGATCATACAGCCCACCTTCCACAGTTACTACACTCCGCCTGTGTTCTATTCGTCCGAGTTTCTTTACGATCGCCACGATGCTGGCTCCCGCCAGGCGCGCCCCTCGTTCTGCGACGATGTCGCAGACCTCCACGACGGTCTCCCTCGCCATTCGAGTAGAGTTAGTAATCTACGATGAGGAGAAAGAAGAGGACAGTAAAATAAGTACCAGAGTTTTGGACAGGGCGGGTTGACGAAGTAGTCGAGAACTCACCCCGAAAACGTCCTCCAGCTTTTGCGCAACCGCGGCGTGATCTTCTGATGTGTCTTGATGCATTGCAGCCATGTCAGGTGATCTATGAAAAATGTCAGTTGAACTTGTTAGAGTCTCCATATTCGACCCGAGAAGCTAAAGCTAATTCCGATGTGGGACTTCCAACAGAACTAAACAAATCAATTGGCAGCATGTTCAAGCAACCGTACTTCAACATGAATGGAATGGCAAGTTTAGAAGGCACGGTGTCACCAAATAGTGCAGTCTCCTGGGCCATTTTCAACAGCACTCTTCTCACTATCTCCCCGAGGTGCGTCGCGGAGATCAGCTTCTCAAAGATCTGGGAAGCAATACATATTAATCTCTTGGAATCAAAATTCATATAACAGCAACCACACCTAATGTACAAAGCTGTGGTGAGACCTGTCGACCGGGACTCGAGCTCTCTGCATCAAGGCTGGCATCAAACTCTGTCACTGGAAGATGGCAGGAATTGAAGTTGCTCAATTCCGTGTTGATAACCTGCGAAAATACTATCGGTAAGACTCGAATTGGAGCATCTCTTCCGGGTCCGATATATATTTACCAGTTCTGTGTAATCCGATGAAGGACTATTCCATATGGCCACTGAATCTGATGGTTCCAAGTAAGCAGCGTTGATGCTTAATGCTAATCTAACCGCGGCCACTACATCTTTGCTGTAGTATCTGCCCCCTGCCAATTGCGCGGTCGTGTCATCAACCTGCTCGAGAAGAAAGCTAGCTCTCAGCTTTCCATCAACTTTTAGAGCCATTACATAGACATCAGGTTCGACGAAGTAAACTACATTACCGGTGCAAAAACGCGCATGTTTAGACCGCATCTCTTTAGTGTCTGGTTGAAGTCGTTGGTTAGCTCTTTTGCCACCTGATAGAGACCAAAAGTTGTTTAAGATATCCGATCAGAGAGGCGAAATGCACAAAGAAGAAGCTGGATCGTGAGCAATAACTCAACCGAATCATCGGCGGAGAGGCTCTTCCATTTGATTGGTGAGCAAGAGGTTCCTGCTGATGTATCTTGACCCTCCATGTATGATATGGTAAAACCAAGTTTCATTTCGGTTCCGTCCTCATCGTTTGCGGGATGTTGGGCGACGAACTTCGCTAGCTCCGAAGCGATATAGTCAAATAGTTCCTGAAGACCAACAAATCATAGACGTAGACAACCTTAATTGAAACAATTTCCTGTATGCATATGGATTTTTTCGTTCAATTTACATGTAACATAAAGAAATAAATGTATATGGATTTCTATTACAACTTCATAACGGAATGGCGCTGCATTGCCGAGTTTCGTTTGAATAGACGTGCTCAAGTAGATCCTCAGCATTGAAAAGATCTGAGTTGGACCCAATTTAGATAGATTCACCGACCAATCTAAGATATGGAATTTCTCACAATATGCTTAAACTTGATGCTACGTTAACTGTCTCTCTTAATACTGAAGGATTATTACCTGAGAGTTGGCAGCCAACACATTGGAGGGTATCGAAATGTCTTCTCTATGCAAGTCAGACACAGGCTCGTTCTTCCCTCGAAGCGTCGCGCACAATATCAAAAAGTTGCTCCCTCTCAGATTCACTCCATAGTACGTCCCTTTCTCGTCCCTGCAACCACATTTCATAACAACAATTCTCACACAAACCACAACCTTCTCCATCGAAAAACGCATTCGAAATCGGCTACTCACGTACCCGTTGGGCAAGGGAGAAGCATAGGACACGAGCATGTTGAGGGTGGTAGCCTCGAGGGCAGACAGGGAGGCCTCCATGTCATGGACCAATGCATCCGCCACCTTCCAGAGCTTGACCACGGGGGTGGCGCAATCCCGCGCGAACTTGCGCAGGATTTGCTGCGTCCGCCTCCGGTTCCTCTCCTTCCTGTTGCACCTCCTCACTACCGCCGTCGCGACGGCCACCGTAGCCACTATTGTGATCACCAGTGCCACTTGCTTCCTCGCGGTACTCATAATTGGAAGAGAAATGCTTGATCGGTTTAACGCTATAACTTGTAATTTATTTTTATTTTGCTTTTGTTTGGTTGGTGAGAAGCTTTTCTTAGTTCCAGGGGATGATGCGCTTAGATCAGAAATAACGGGAATTCCGTTGATCGTGCGTGGAGGAACGAGTAACGGGGAAAGTGATTGAATTTCTTTTTAGGAAAAAAAAGGGATGTGGTTAAATTAATTGAATTAATAATTTCTCTTCGGTGGGCTCTTCTCTTCGGCTATTGTTGGTTGGAGGCCCGGCACGTTGGAGAACCATTTTTGTTTGTTAATATGACTTAGGACAAACAGGCCCTGAACTTGTTACATTCACGTGTTGCCGAGCCCGTTGTTTTTTCTCTGACCCATGTATTTTAACACTTATCAAACTGATTAATCGATTTAAGTCAAATAAAAAAATCTAATGACACAAATTCTTTTCACCGAATTCCAACTTTGCTGCAATTTTTAGATATTTAAATAATCACATGTCAGTTAATCAAATTGTTTGAGAGCGGGGTGTTTCGGTCCGGGAGAGGACAATGAAAACGAGTTGACTGCTACAGCTAACCAATGATGAAATTCTCCAACCGAATACACGTAGGATTTCCGTTGACTTTTCAATATCGTCGTGTCTACGTTAATGTCGTTTGTCGTTTTTGGCGTTCGAGAAACACGTGTGATTAATAAATAAATGGATGATTGAGCATCTGTTCGAGTCAACGGAAGCAATGCGTAAGTCTATCCACAGTGTTGACCTTTTGCAATGAGATTATTAAATAGATAATTAATTTTTTTTTCATTCACGTACAATCTAACACAGCCAAATATTTTTGTACTCATACTGGTGACCTGGTCAAACCAAGTTATTAAATAAAAAATTAATTTCTCGCTCATCTATATACATGTATTATTTATATGAATTTTCTTAGAGAATTAAAAAATTAGACTCTATATGAGTTGAAAATATAGGGCTCGATTTATAAAAAATAAAAAAATACAAATTTTAGATTTTTATTAGATAACGTTGTAACATGTGTTACTAGATTAAATTAAAAATTAAAAAAAATTAATAAACAATTGGGTGACCTGAGCAAGTTGATATTGGCGAGAATGCCTTGGCTGGCTCACACCAAGCGCCAATGGTGGCACCCAGTAGGTGGCAGATTTTGGTGGCTCACAGATGCTAGCTCTCATGCGGAGTTCTTTTTTGCTAGTCCAACAAGGGATGATCAAAGCACTTTTGGAAAAGAAGCTTGAGAAAATGGAGGAGCAAGAGTGGAAAAAGTTGGAGGCCAAGGCGGAGGCGACAATTTGCTTGTGCTTGGCGGAGGACGTATTGTATCATGTCATGGATGAGGAGTCACCAGCTGAGATTTGGAAGAAATTAGACCATAGGGGTATATGTCAAAGTCCTGTCGAAGAAGCTTTATCTTAAGCAAAGGTTGTATGGGCTTAAGATGATAGAGAGCTCAGATTTGAGCCAACACATCAATATTTTCAATCAATTATTGAGTGATTTGAATAAGGTTGATGTGAAGTTTGAGGATGAAGAGAAGGCATTGTTGCTACTGAATTACTCACCAAGTTCCTATGAGAGTTTAGTTACAATTAGAAAGGCTGTTTGTGGGGGGGTAGCTATGGTGATCGTAGAGAAGAAAGAGATGGAAGAGGATCCGAGTCAAAATCAAGGAGGTTCAAAAATTTTTTTTCGAGTGCAGAGAAATGAGATACATGAAGAAGGATTGTTCAAGCAAAACTTGAGACCACGCGGGAAAAAGATCGGCATCCATGAATATGACCTCATACTCTAACGGGTCAGATGGTGACTGCTTTTCTGTCTTTTCACGTCTTAAGCATCCTGTTGATTTTTGAATTTTGGATATCACTTGTTCCTTTCACATGACACCAAAGAGAGGGTAGTTCCACACCTACAAGTTCGTTGATTCATGTATGGTGACTATGTATGATGCTTTTACTTGTAGAATTGCTGGCATGAGTGATATCTGAATCAAGATGTAGGATGGTGTTGAGAAAAAGTTGTGTGGGGTTAGGCATGTTTCAAAGTTGGAGAGAAATTTGATCTCAACAGGAGCCTTGGATTATAGTAGATACAACTATAAGGTTTTAGGCAGGCTAATTGAGGTGGAGAAGAATGCTATGGTAGAGATGAAGGGTGAAAGGGATACAAAAAATATTTACATATTAGTGGGGGGCACAATTGTAGGTGGAGTCACATCAATGGGGTCCGATGGGGAGGAGAAAAGCTCTTGGCATATGAGGTTAGATCTTATGAAGGATCGGGGCCTTGACATGAATGGTTTAAATGTAGTTGGGATTCACGGAGAAAAAGTTAGCAAGGTCCTGCTATTGTTGTTTAAAGGCACGCGCAAAGCAAAGGTGTTGAGTAAATTTTACATTGGAAATACGAAGCCATTGCTAACACCACGGGCAAGACAGATATCTCACTCAAGGCCGAACGGTAGAGTTTGTGGCATGTTAAGGGTAAGGCTACCCATTGTATACTATGGTTCGTAGCATTGGTCTGAGGAAAAAAGGTCCAACAGAGAAGCATTTCGAAGTTGCAGAGCATGGGAATGACGGGAGAAAATAGAGGAGCGTCTATTAGTCACAAGATTGCTTTGGCATGTGTACTTGCATGTTGGGATTTAATGGAGTTTGGAGACAATACATCAGGCCAGCTTAGGAGATATTCGAGTTTGGAGGATGTCTCCACGTGATTGAATAAAGGTGGAGAGAAATTGAAGATGGTCTTATTGATGGAGTGTATCTACGGTTCGATGTGGAGTCGGTAGAGTCGAATTGGTTTCACGGGACTCCATCTTTCTCTAAGGGGGTGGTGTCTCATCATAGTAGAGTTTGTTAAAATTTGGATGTTAGATATTGGCGAGAATGGTTCTTCTACAGGATGACTTCTCGCCAAAGGTAGAGATTGTTGGATATTCGCGAGAATGCCTTGGCTGGTGCACACCAAGCACATGGCGGCCGCTAATGGTGGCATCCATTAGGTGGCAGATTTTGGTTGCTGGCAGACGCCAGGGACCTGGTGGGTTCCAGGTCCCACGCAGAGCTATTTTTTGTTTCGCTCGGACTCTTATTTTGGACTCGTATGATGACTTAGATAGATTTTTTGATATACAAGGGTTTATCTATTATATAAAGCATGTTATCCTAGTTCATGTATGATTTTGTGGCTCTCGTATTCATCAATAAAAGTTCTTCTTTCTCCCCGTGGACGTAGGCATTAGGCTGAACCACGTAATCTCCCATGTCCATTGCCCGTTCTTGTTCTCTTGATATCCTCGATTTTCTAACACGCGTGTGAGAGGCTGTCACCCGCCTCTGCACATGCCCGGTCAAGGGGGCATTTCTTTTTGTTTTTCTTTATTAATTTTTTTGTCCACTATTGTAACCAGGTTGTATTTTGGCCACAATTGTGGCTAGTCTAATGCTCATATGTTTTCCCCATCGGTTGAAAACGATCCTCTCCTCCCTCCAGGAAAGCCGGAGTTGAAAATTTGGGTGCTTCTAGAAACTGGGTCTAAATTAAATCCGGACAAATGTCTATTATGCGCCGGACGAAATAACAAAGTTAGAAGTTGTTAATTAAACGAGAAGCAATGGTGGCCCAAGGGTGATAATCTAGTCCTACTAACTTAAAATAATTGTTTATTTCATTGTCTTAATAGCTTTCTAGTATTGAGCTAGTGTGAATTCAAACCACTAAAAAGAAGCGTAGTAATATTTTCACATAATCCATAAAGGATTGTAATCATGGAGGATGTATCTTAGATTGACTATAACTGCATTTCATATAATATCAGGATAGTTTGAACTACGAATTCTTAGTTCTATGATATATAAGATAAATGTGTTTAAACTTTTGCTATTATGTGTTGCAAATCGTCTAAATTTTAACCCAATGTTCTAATGTATTTCGTATAAGGGAATATGTAGAGTATGTTTTGCACAATGTTGCTTATGAATCAGATTCTACATGCGCATTACTTTAAACTTTTGCGAATCAAATTTGTAGGTAGGTCTACATACAAATTTGACTCTCAGCAGTAAGTGCTCCACTCCCACGTGCTAATCCAAGGGTTCTCAGAAGGTGTGCCCTAATTAGGTCGGTGGCCGCGCCCGGGGATTATAAACTGTAGGTGCGCTGGCCATGTGAGATTCACCATTTCTCAATTATATATCCATCTTTGCTTCACCAAGCAAACAACACACGAAGGTAAGGGGAACGCTAGCAGCATTTCTTTGTACAGCCAATGCGTTTACATGGGGATCTGGTTAGGGTACTTTAGTTTTTCATTAATTTTTCTTCAATTTTTGTAACTTTTCTTCAATTTCCCTAAGGTTCCATAACTTTCACATTGCTAATTAAATTATATAAATTAAAGGAACGTATCTTTTTGGGATACCATGACAGTCCAACTCTTTCTTTTTGAAGAAGTAGAATTTCATTTATATAAAAAATATATCGCTAAAATAGTGAATAATTTAACTTAATTATTGTTACACTTCTTGAGCACATATAGTTTAAATAAAAAAGATAATAACTTATCTAATAAGTAACGCTAGAAATTATGTTAAGATTAATCCCTAATATTCTTCCGAGAAAATCATGTGTTTTAATCACGACGTCTAGCTAACTCGCATGAAAATAATCTACAACTTCCTGTTAAATTTAAGTATCTTCATCCCGATTTTTCTCGTCTTGATAGTTATTTTTGATCCGGTATATTCTCGAATGTGGGGGTTCAACATTTATTTTGTTACCAGCCCATATTCACTTTTGTTCTCAACAATTGGTCCGTCATCACTAGCACGTCAGTCCACCTCCCTTACTTCTCTGTTCTTATTTTACAAAAATTTTGTAAACATAATTATGGCCATAAATATTTTGCACCATTTTTTCAAATATTTGTACTGATCATGTTTAGTTGAAGAAAAACCAACTGCTATCTCGACTTCTAAGCAATTCCCTTCACCAATCTAACAAAATCGTGTAAATAAATTACACATGAAATCCAACAAATATTAATTGGACATAATTCAAGTAAAGAAATCCAACAAATGGACCAACTTTTATTTTGAAAGTTAGGCACAACGTTACAGGTAAAAAAAAAATTACACATGAAACCTGAAAAGCACAACAAGGACGTGATCCGAAAAGCAAAATCCACAGCCAGCCTCCATTTTCAGAGCTTTCAGCAGCAAGAAAGGGAAGAAATTAGGTGTCCTGTGAACAAAATTTGCAGGCCAAGGACTCCTGAAAAAATCCTACTTGGGAAAAATGTATAGTGCTCCAAGTTTCTTGATCCACCACGTGGGCAATTGGGAGAGAGGTCAACGGGGTCAACCCCTCAAAAAAACGTGGGGAAAAAAGCTGCAGAATAGTGTTCTTCAATGGTGGGAAAAGAAAAAGGCAGGAAAAAAAGCTGATGTCTGGAAAGGTGAAACTAAGGTTCAAGACGGACATAGGGCTGGATACTATTATAATAATAATAATTATTCTTGGTAGTTTCGTATCAAATTGGAGCCAGGAGGACTTTTTGAAGGTTTCTGACAAGATCATTCACCGATGTGGAATAGTTGACGTCCATCTGCGAGAAGAAATGGAACATAAACGGATTTCAAGTTATTGGCATGAACAAGTAATAAACAACTTTGACGGAGGTAAAGATTCATATACTCGTGTAATTTTTGGAATAAAAATTTACTTTAACCAAAAAAATTGCAAATGACAAGGCTTGACCAGAACCTAGAACAATAATAAAGTTCTCTACCAATTTTCAACATTTCTTATGAAGAAAAATATTTATTGCCGATTTTTTTTCTTTCAAAAAAACAAATGGAGCCTAGTAAAGACTGTTACAAATGTGGCATTTGGGACATGAAAATCACCTGAGCTACAATAGTGAGGTCCAGGATGGAGCTTCCAAAGGGCATTATGCTGCTACTGGTGACATTTAGACCAAAATTTTCAATTTCTCCCAATATTTTCGCAACGCCGCTCATGTCCATCTCGCAGTGGATTCTAACGAGGACATCCTTGCCAGAAACCCTCGCTTCTACTTGGGGGAGCAGCGATCGTTCAGAGCAGCTGTTCGAGTTGTCGTCGCTCGACGATGGCTCGTCTTCGATATACATATAAGACCTCTTCACGAGAACGGTGGATTCCACTGTCTTTCTCGATGCTTGCTCCTCGAGGGACTTGACTCGCTCTTGGAGATGGTTCAAATACTTTACCGCCTCTCCAAGGACCGATACCTTGTCCATCTACAATATATAGTCATTCGTAAGACTCGAAATCAATATCTCTTTAAAGATATAGTAAGTTTACCTTCTTCAAGCCAGGAACAACAGCAGACAGAGCGATGAACCGCTCGCTGAGCTTTTCGCGCCGCTTCCTCTCAGCAATGACATGTTCCTTTGCGAGCATCGGACACCTATTAGGTGTACCACTCTTCTTGCTGCTTCCTCCGTAACCAAACTGGTCCTCCGATGCGGAGACCAGACCAGGGTAATTCACAATCCCTCCGTAGCCCTCCTCTTTATTAAGGTCCACGGCCTGAGAGGAGACAGGACCACCCGAGTTCTTGAATGAGATGATCTGCGGTGAGGAGTATGGAGAAGTACTCGTTTGGGAACCCGAAGAGGCATAATTCTTGGTTTTGAGTTGCTTCTTTGGCCGCTCCAACTCAAAAGGTAAATTAACATCTTTTGTGGTCTGAGGAGTGAAAAAATCCTGATGTTCCTCCATTGGGTAGCCAGAGGAGGAGAAATCCTCGAAGTTGAGGCCGTCGAATGAGAAATGGTGAATAGGGCTCATGGGGTAGTGGCAATAATTGAATTCATCTTGGTAATTCATTCCCTGACAATTAGATCGAATAAATTAAAATGAATTATTGGCGACACCTAACGTTTAAAGCATATTGCAAGTGGATATACTTACCAATTCCATAGATGGGTCTTGAATGGCTTCGTTGGATCAGTTCAATTATGTAAAAATCTGAAGAGGGGAGTATAGTAGTTGCAGGAAAAGAGCTGACAAAATTACTTATTATAAGAAAATACAATTTACGAGACTAGATTGGGATTTAACCCACTTAGGGCTAATGGATTCTCTTCTATTAGTTTGCCAAAGTAGCGACCTGAAGAATTTGAGTTGAGGTGGGTGAGGGGGTGGATGCCTTTATATATTGTCTTGGCCCTTTGACTTGACTTGATAACAACTGGAAAGGAAACGTTGCGCCTTTTTTTATTTAGGGAACATAGCTATTGGATTAGAGAATACCGTACGCGTCTGGACCAGCTGGTTCCTGGATTGATCCCATTTTGGCACGTGGGGCGAGTGCTCCTATTTCATAGGGATCGGATAAGTTTGTAACTAAAATATGGGTATGGAATGGGTCCATTTCGAACCATTTGGATCGAAGGATACGCGGAGTTTTTTTGCAAAAAAAGTTAAAATCTGGGGACAAAAATAAAAAAATCCGCGTGTGCAGTAGGGGATCTCCAACATGCCGTTATCGCTAACTGGACATGCCATTGTCATAGCACGCGGACCATTATCAATAACTAGATTTGTTGGTGTCATGACCGTGACATACCATTATCGGTCCTTCAGTCCAAACGGTTCAAAATTGCTCTTTCACTCCGTATCCAATATGGGTATATAGAATTATTGAGAAATTATAGAGATTTGTTGGATCCAACGATTTTTCGCGTTTTATAAGTAATTCTGTAAATAATGTATCTTTTATAAAATTTAAATTAAAAAATGGAATTCAAGCCAATTCACATTGGCTACCAATATGTATTGTGGATTAGGGATGAGGTGTTCTTTTCAGTAGAAAAAAAGATTGGATTGGAAATGGACCAGAGGAGATATGCTTCCCGGCCGTCAATATCTTTTTTATGGGTTAAACATTCATCATTTATTAATCATGTTGAGAAATAATTACATAATAGATCCTATAATTTTTTCTATTAATTATTTAACATTATTTTGTTCTCAATTATTTAAATTTTATAATTTTTAGTTAAGATAGAGAATTCAATTGATTTCTTTAAAAAGTATATTTTATTCCATGAACAAATAAACCACAAGATACAACCAAGAATTTATGATTAATATGAGGTTGTAGCCGCAGACCTCGTCAAAATCATGCCGTGGAAAAACTCAATAAAAAACCCTCGCGATAGGAAAAATCCCACACGTTGAAGCTGCATAACACCTAGAATCCGAGACCCCATGTTACACTCAAAAGGCTACACGACCCACACACCTATTGAACATATTGTCATGAAGTTAGCAATAAAAAGGAGACATCCTGATACATAAGCTCTCCTGGAATGACCAACCCAAAACGTCGACTCCGTGAAGCTCCGAGAAATGGTATTGATCAGGCGACCAAGACCCACGTCAAGGTTATCAAAGACCGACAGATTCCTCAATTTCCAAGCACACCAACTAATAGCTGCAAATAATATGTACCACGACTTTGAGACGAACTCACCACGAAGTAGCCCCATCCAAGAGTCAAGTAAACTCAAGGCAGATCCGCTAGGGCACCAGGATAAGCCGTACCTCCGAAGGAAATACACCAGTTCTTCCAAATCAGACCACAACGTATAAAGAGATGATTGACACTTTCAACCTCCTGATTACAAAATACAGAACTAGACTCACGTTTAGGGATGGCAATTGGTAGAGTATGGTAGGATATATAGAATTCTATCCATATCTTAGTTTTTGGAATTGTATCCATACCCTATCCTCGACCCTACCAATTTTTTATTGTTAGATCCGTACTCTACCTTTTAGGAGACCCAAGATTTATGAGGTCTGACCCTTTAATATTCTACTTTTTGATAATCTTTACGTACAAATTAATTTTCATATAAAATTTAAATAAATTCAAGATATCTATTACGTTACACGTCAACATTCAATAGAAAATGAAAAAATATCAAATTTTCCAATTTAATTTAAAGGGTACAAGGTTTTTTTTATATAGTTTTAAGTACATAAATAATTTAACAAAAGAAAAATATAGAAAACTTGCTTATAGTGATCCATCATTCACGACATATTTTAAGCATATTGTTAGAGTTAACCATAAAGTATATAGTATATCCATTGTACATTACAACTAACATTTTGTACTGATTGCCTAAATATGTGCTAAAGGCAATTTCCGAGGCTACACTAGACACATGTATACATATCACATAGGGTCTAACTAGGGTAGAGTATAAAGTATGATAAAAGAGTAAATGTAGGGTATGAATCCTATTAGACCCTACTTTTAAATATTGACTCATACCCGTACCCTACTCCAAATCTAATAAAAATCAACATACCTTAAACCCATACAATAAGAATAGGATGTGATCCATAGGTATAGATATTTCTGCCATTCTTTACCGAACACACAAAGGCGCATCGAACTCTCTCTTATCTTGATCTTTTCCCTTAGGGCTGACCACAGGACGTAACTTACATTGTACGGGACCAACATTAGGAAATCCTTGTGCATCACTCACTGGGTTCTCACTGCATAGTTTTTTTGGTAAGTAAATTTATCTATATGGTAATATTTACATCCTAATGGTGTAAATTTATCTCTAACGTGATTGCGACCATTGATCTTGTTAAAATCCTACTATGTTAAAACTCTACATAGTAAAAAGAAAACCTTGGTAGGGTGATATTGACAGTGATATCGTTGAATATGGTTCTAGCTGCATTGTTGTAATTAGTAAATTAATGGCTAAGGTATCCAGCTCACTCTGTGATGCCGTATTTAAGGCCAGATCATAACCCTCGCTAATCACGGAGGAGGAATGCTGATTAATACCCTTTTTCTACCTTCATTTCGCTTCCCTTGATTAGTGTGCCTAATACTGAAATACTTTTTAGGGAAAAGTCCACATTAATACCTTGTAGTTTGCCCATTTTTCACATATGGGTTTGTGGTCTAAAACTCATAAAAAAAGTTCCTGTGATTTCATGGGCTCATCAATTAAAGGCTCGTATAGCTCCCCGAGCCTAGTCATCATTCTTGATTCTTGCCACATCATTTTTTGACCTATGTGGCGTGTAACTCGAATTTGCTAACGTGGCAAGGCAAAAAAATATTCAATATAAACCTCCCATTCTTTATATTTTATTCAAAAATCCCCTTTTTTTCCTTACTCAACAACCAATCATAGTCCCTTCTAAAAAAAACAACTAATCACAGTCAACATACCAACTCAAATTAACCCCATCACCTTCATCTTCTCCCTCCAAACTCAACCCAAAACACAAACATAAAATTACCTTCGCTTAAACTACCTTAGCTTCTTTGGCCCTCGCCCTCCAACGTCGTTTTCCTCTCCATGTTACCGCATTGGACTAGAGACATGAACGCCATCGTTGTGCTTCTTCAGGGCGAGGGAGAGTGAGACCCGACGAAGCCCCCCCGCGGTGATATCGACGTTTTCAACCAGAGACATGAATTGTTGAGAAATACGAGGGCCCCAAACACCACACGAACAACACCGGAGCTAGAGATCGATGACAAAGCACAAAGGAAACTCACGCACACAAGAATAAGACACAAAATTTGGTCATCCGGTTCGATCTTAACCGATCTACGTCCGGGGGCGTACCAAGCCAGGAGATTTCACTATATCAAGCTCGATCTACACTTTAGAGCTTCACTCGCTCAACAATGGTTGTTTCTCTCTCCTATTCTCTCTCTCTCTCTCTACACAAGGAAGAAGAAGAACACAAATAGTGACTGAGGTGGGTATTTATAGTGTCCACAGCCTAGGATTAATTGGTGTCGGCAGGGGCAAAATCGTCTACCAGAAATCACATTCCTAGCTCCGGATGAATAGTGCTAAGTCAATAGTTGAACAGTGAAAAGTCAACATATGAACAGTACTCGGTATAGCCAAACATGTGAACAGTACCAAAGTCTCCATACCCAACAATCTCCCACCTGGAGACTGACCTCAACACTTGTCACCATTCACTTGATGACCTCCTTCTCCTCTTCACTTCTTGGTACGCCGGGTCTCTTCTCTAGTTTACTAGACCCGCTGAAGCCATGTTGAGCTTCAGCTTCTCTAAGGTAACCACCTTGGTCAACATATCATCATGATTCACTTTCCCATCAATCTTCTCAAGCTACAAGATCTTCTTCTCCAATAGACTTCGTATGTAGTGATACTTAAACTCAATGTGCTTTGTCCTTGAGTGGAATGCGGGATTCTTAGCCAAGTGTATCGCACTTTGGCTGTCACTGTGGAGCACACTTTCACTTTGCTCCTTGCCCAATTCTCCCAAGAAGTTTTGCAACCATACCATCTCTTTGTTTACTTCTGTCACAACCACATACTCACTTTCTGCGGTTGACAAAGCCACAACTTTTTGCAACCTGAAAGCCCAAGATATCGCTGTCCCTCCCAGTGTGAACACATAACCACTTGTGCTCCTCTTGCCATCATGATCATTGGACCCCAAGTCTGCATCACAATAGCCTGTCAGCTTCACATCTTTTCCCTCAAAGCACAGGGCCTTCTTAGTAGTACCTCTCAAGTAACCAAGGATCCACTTCACTGCGATCCAATGCTGCTCACCTGGATTGCTCATGAATCTGCTCACTACTCCCACCGCATGTGCTATGTCTGGCCTTGTGCAAATCATAGCATACATCAAGCTTTCCACTGCCGATGCATAAGGAGTCTTCTCCATTTGAGCCTTCTTCGCCTTACTCTTAGGTGAATCCTTCTTGGATAACTTAAAGTGCCCACCTAAAGGAGTCAACTTGGGGTTGGTCTTTTGCATGTTGAACCTCTTCAACACCTTCTCAATGTACTCAGCCTGTGAGAGAACAGCTTCCCTTTTTCCTTGTTCCTCTCAATCTTCATCCCAAGGATTTGCTTAGCCTCCCCCAAGTCCTTCATGGCAAACCTCTCAGACAATTGTTTCTTCACCTTGCTCACCTCCCGAGCACTGGCGCCTGCTATCAACATGTCATCAACATAAAGCAGAAGGATGATATAGCTATTGTCAAATCTTTTGAAATAGCAGCAATGATCTGCCTCACAGCGCACGAACTCAATCTCATGCATGAACCCATCAAACTTCTTGTACCACTGCCTTGGAGCTTGCTTCAAGCCATACAAGCTCTTCCTCAATCTGCACACAAGCTCACTTTTACCATCTGACAAGTATCCCTCTGGTTGTACCATGTAGATCTCTTTCTCTAGATCACCATGGAGAAATGCTATCTTCACATCCATCTGCTCCAACATCAGATTCTCTGAAGGTACCATACTCAACACCATACGAATAGTGGTCAGCTTCACAACAGGAGTAAAAACATCAGTAAAATCTATACCATATTTCTTCTAAAATCCTTTCACAACCAGTCTTGCCTTGTAACGCTCGGTGCCATCCGCCTCTTGCTTAACTCTATATACCCACTTATTTTGCAGTGCCTTCTTGCCTTTAGGGAGTTGGACTAGTTCCCAAGTCCTGTTACTCCTCAATGACTTCATCTCGTCATCCATTGCAAGCTTCCACTTGTCCACTCTTCTGAACCTCTGCAAAATCTTCTGGTTCTCCTCCATCAGTTAACAGGAGATAGAAATTAGCTGGCGAATACCTATCTGGAGACCCACGTTGTCTTGTGGACCTCCTTACCGGAACCAATGGTGGTGGAGAACTTGGTTCCGCTTCCTCCTCGGCCACCTGGCCATCTTGTGCCCTTTTGCTCCCACCTGAGTTCGAGATGTCTAACTCGATCACCTCACTGCTAGAACCCACCTCGTCGGATACACTCCCCATGTTCTTGTACAAAATCTTCTCATTGAATATGACATCTCGGCTTCTAATAACCTTGCAGTACTTCTCATCCCAAAATTTGAAACCAAAATTATCTCCACCATATCCAATGAATGTGCACTTTTTGGACTTAGCATCTAGTTTGCTCCTATCACTTGCATCAATATGAACATATGACACACAACCAAATACTGAAGGTAAGAAAGATCAACCTCCTTCCCACTCCAAGCCTCCTCCGGTATCCCATTATCCAAAGGAGTTGATGGTCCTCTATTGATCAAGAAAGCTGCAGTGTTCACTGCATCCGCCCAAAACATCTTTGGTAGGCCACACTTCAGTCTCATGGCCCTAGCTCTCTCATTGATTATTCTGTTCATCCTCTCTGCG
This sequence comes from Hypericum androsaemum, assembly GCA_963995505.1. Classification (NCBI taxonomy): domain Eukaryota; kingdom Viridiplantae; phylum Streptophyta; class Magnoliopsida; order Malpighiales; family Hypericaceae; genus Hypericum; species Hypericum androsaemum. Next base: position 15,299,756 of record OZ023181.1, on the reverse strand, counting down.
ATACCATTTTGCTGGGGGGGTTCCAGCTACTGTCTTCTCCATGCGAATCCCATTTGCTGCACAGTAATCCTTGAACTCTTGGAGCTCATACTCTCCGCCATTGTCAGATCTCAAACACTTCACATTGAGACCTGTCTCATTTTTCACAAAGGCTCTCCACTTCTTGAAGGCATCGAAGGCTTCAGACTTATGTTTCAAGAAGTACACCCATAGCTTCCTTGTAGAATCATCAATAAAGGTCATGTAATACAACGAACCACCCAAGGATGCCACTGGTGCTGGTCCCCACAAATCACTGTGGACCAACTCAAGCTTCTGCTCCTTTGGAGATCTGCCAGCTCTTGAAAAACTCACTCTCTTCTGCTTCCCGAAAACACAATCCTCACAGAGTTCCACTTCCACTGTCTTGAGGCCTGGTAGCTTCCCCTTCGAGCATAGCACCCTCATTCCCTTCTCACTCATGTGGCCAAGGCGACTATGCCACAAATCTGCATCATCCGTTGCACCTGCAACATTAATGCTCTCATTGGTGTTCTTCGTCATATACAAAGTACCCTCCTTCAAACTTCGAGCCACCACCCTAGCTCCTTTGGTAATTTTCCATATCTTGCAACCAAAGGTCACTGTGTAACCTTCATCATCTAGTTGTCCCACGGATAGCAAATTCCTCTTCAACCCAGGAATATGCCTCACCCCTTTCAACAACAACAAAGATCTATTAGGAGTATTTATCTGAACATCTCCCATGCCCACAATTTTCAAAGGGTCATCATTCGCTAGATAGACTTTGCCATAATCACCTAGGACATACTTCTCCATCATCCCTGCATCACTACAAGAATGAAATGATGCTCCCAAATCCAATACCCACACCTCCAATGGACTGCTCACACTCAAGATCAACGCATCCCCGTGATCTTCCGTTGTCGCATTTGCAGATTTTTCCTTCTTTGGTGCCGTGCATTGGTCTCTGAAATGACCATATTGTTCACAATTCCAACATTGCACCGAGCTCTTGTCCTTCTTCAGACCACCCTTCGATTTAGATCTTGACCTACCCTGGTCCTTCTTCCCCTTCGACTTGTTCTCTGACCTTCCCCTATTACCCATGCTCAAAGCTAAACTCGAGGCTACTCCAGATTCCTTTCTATGAATCTCCTCACTCATAATCAAATCCCTCACCTCATCTAGCTTGAGCGTTACTTTCCCCGCCGAGGCACTCACTGCCGTGACCGTGCCATTCTAACTATCGGGTAAATGACTTAGTAAAATTAGGGCTTGTACCTCATCATCGAAGTCGATCTTAACCGAGCTCAATTGGGCTATCGTTGCATTGAACTCGTGAAGATGCTTGGTCACCATCGTACCCTCCGCCATCCGAAGGTTGAACAACTTCCTCATCAAGTGAACCTTGTTGGCCGCCGATGGCTTCTCGTACATCTTGGACAACGTCTCCAACATCTCCTTCATGGTCTTTGACTTTACTGTGTGCAAGGCCACGTTCCTAGACAAAGACAAGCGCACCACGCTCATCGCTTTCCGATCTAGGAGCTTCCACTCCTCTTCCTTCATGTCCTCAGGCTTCTTTCCATCAAGCGGCAAGTGCAAATCTTTGCCATACAAGTAGTCCTCTACTTGCATCTTCCAGAAGCCATAGTCGACACCATCGAACTTCTCCACGGGTGATCTCACATCACCCATCGTGATTGCTCCCACCACGCCCTAAACCCGGGCTCTGATACCAATTGTTGGGAAACACGAGGGCCCCAAACATCACACGAACAACACTGGAGCTAGAGATCGATGACAAAGCACAAAGGAAACTCACGCACACAAGAATAAGACACAAAATTTGGTCACCCGGTTCGATCTTAACTGATCTACGTCTGGGGGCGTACCAAGCCAGGAGATTTCACTATATCAAGCTCGATCTACACTTTAAAGCTTCACTCGCTCAACAGTGGTTGTTTCTCTCTCCTCTTCTCTCTCTTTCTCTCTACACAAGGAAGAAGAAGAACACAAATAGTGACTGAGAGGTGGGTATTTATAGTGCCCACAGCCTAGGACTAATTGGTGTCGGCAGGGGCAAAATCGTCCACCAGAAATCACATTTCTAGCTCCGGATGAATACTGCCGAGTCAACAGTTGAACAGTGAACAGTAACTCGGTATAGCTAACATGTGAACAGTAACCAAAGTCTCCATACCCAACATGAATGCCATCGCCGCACTTCTTCTGTGCGAGGAGCAGTGGGACCCGACGAAGCCCCCTCGCATCGGAGATTGAGGTGTGGTTTTTGTTTGCATATGATGAAAAATGAACATTTATTTACTGATTTCTTCTCCAATTTTGGTTTGTGGGAATTAGGGTTCTTGAATTTTAGGTACGCCTTTTTCTGTCGATTGTCCGTCTTAATTCAGGAAACCCTAGATCACGGAAGAGAGAGCGAGGAAGGAAAGAGAAAGCCCGAGGACACATGATTCTTCTATTTTTTGAGCGAGAGGGAGGAGTGATGTCTAAAAAAGAAAGAAAGAAGGTTATGGGTAAATGAGTTCTGGGTTTCTGTTTTGGGTGGAGTTTGTAGGAAGAAGGTGAAGGTCTTGGGGTTAATTTGAGTTGGTATGTTGACTGTGATTAGTTGTTGAATAAGCAAAAATAAGGGGGTTTTGAACAAAAATAAAGAAAAGGGGAATTATTTTGAATATTATTTGCCATGCCACGTTAGCAAATTTGAGTTACAATTTAATCTTATGTGGCATGCCACATGGGTAAAAATACGATGTGACAAGTATCAAGGACGATGACTAGGCTCGGGGAGCTATACGAACCTTTAATTGATGAGCCCGCGAAATCACAAGGACCTTTTTGATGAGTTTTAAACCATAAACCCATATATAAAAAATATTGAACCATAGGGTCTTGATGTAATCATTTCCGTACTTTTTTTAACCCAGTTTATCGGGAACGCTTATGACCGTCTTAGTTGGAATTTTTTCCAAGAGATGCTCCTCCTGACTGGCCTCCCCTTGACCTTTATTAAGCTAGAGAGTGTGTCTTGACTACCTTGATGAGAATCCTGTAGAATGAAGAGAAGACTGATGCCTTCTCCTCGACCTATGAGATTCGTCAGGGTGATCCTATTCCTCGTTACCTTTTTGTTCTTTGCAAGGATAGACTCTCGCATGCCATTGAACAATTGGTACATGATGGTAGATGGGCCCCTATCCTTCTGACAAGATGCACTCCCCCACTTTCTCAAATGATGTTCGTTGATGATCTGATTCTCCTATGTGAGGCCTCTGTTACCCAGTCGGAGGTGGTACGTGATCTCCTTGAGATCTTCTGTGATTTCTCGGGACAGCGCATGAGTTTGCCTAAGTCTAAGGTCATGGTTTCCTAGAACGTTGGCTCTGATCTGACTAGTTAGCTCAATGATGTGATGTGTATCCCTTTGATTTCAGATCTGTGCCAGTACTTGGTGCCCTTACTGACCTCAGACGGGCCCGTAGTTAATCATACCATTATGTTCTAGAGAAGCTCTATGGCAAGATGGCAGGATAGAAGGCTAGATCTTTGAGCAGAATAGGTCATCTGACACTTGCTCGGTTCTATCTTCTATCCTTAACCATACGATGCAGACTGATCTGCTACCTACTGGTCTCTCCTGGAATATGGATCGTTGTGTTCGCGAGTTCATTTGGGGCTCTCACCAGGACCACCAATGGATTCATCTTATTAATTGGGACACTATGTGCCTTCCCAAGAAGGTTGGTGACTTTAAACTCTGGCCTATTCAAAAAGTCAATATGGCATCCTTTGCCAAGTTCCTTTGGAAATTTCTTCAGTCTCAGGACCCCCTCTGGGTGCGTGTTTTGATTGGCAAGTACTATAGGGGCGACACTGACTTGGATCTACTGAAGCTGAAGCGTGGCTCGTCTGCCACCTGGCGAGCTATGGTACATGCCCGTCCAAGTCTTTCTCATGGTCTTCGTCAAAATATGGGTAATAGCCTCCGGACATCCTTTTTAGATGACCCGCGGCTCGCCCCCTCTCCTCTCTGGAACTACCTCATTGGCGATCTTCTTACAAAGGAGGTCGGGAAGCGAGTGGCTGAGTACTTGTCCCCTGAGGATGGTTGGGATATTTCTCGTTTAGAGACTCTCCTGCCACCACATATTATTAGTTCTTTGACTTCGACTCTTTTGAGGGTCTCACCATTTTGGATGGACTCGCTTTCCTGGGGACTCACTCATGGTGAGAGTTTCTCTACCCAGTCATAGTATAGGGTTTTGTGCAGGATTGTGGAGATGCCTCATACTGACCCGATTTGGACTCGGCTTTGGACCTTATGGGCTCCTCAGAGGATTAGATTTTTCATTTGGTTGTTTTGTCATTGCAGGCTCATGACGAATGCGGAGCGTGCACATAGGCATTTTACGTAGGACGATACGTGTCTGAGATGTGGTATTGTGTCGGAGTCTCTGATGCATATATCTCGTGATTGCAGGTTTTATAGGATAGTGTGGGCTTCCATTCTGCTTTTCATCCAAGCACCACTTCGGGGCACCCCCTTACTTTATTACCTCACAAGCACAGGAGTTTGCTCGTGTCCTGGCAGACCGGAATACTCCATTACCTCCTCTACCCTCATTCGCAAGATCCTAGTTTCTTGGAAGCAACCTGTGGAGGGATTCGTCAAGCTCGATACTGATGGAGCTTCGATGGACAACTCGAGTCCTGCTGGGGCTGATGGTATCATCTGCAACTCGGGTGGCATTTGGTTATGTGGGTTCGCTAAGGGTATCGGGAGCTGCAGCTCCACGGCTACGAAGTTCTGAGCTCTGGCCCTTGGACTTGAGATGGCTCGGGAGAGGGGGTTCAGGAGGGTCCTCGTGGAGGTAGACTATTCACTAGCCATCCTCTACATCGGATGACCTGTTGACAAAGCCCGCCCCTAGTTACCATCATAGCGAGGGCAAGGGAGCTTTTGGCGATGGATAGGGAGATTGACCTTCAGCATACCTGGCGTGAGGGTAACCAGGTAGCAGATGCGCTATCCAAGCTTGCTTTTGAGATCTTTTTTTAGTATATTATTTTTGATGCCCCCTAGACTGTTGTATTTATTTGTGTTTCGACAATTTACGAGGAGTTACCCTTTCCCGATGTACTCGTTTGTCTAGAGTTGTTGATGGAGCAGAGCCTGAGGGAATCCTCCTTCCTGAGTTGTATTATCTAGTGACGGTGCAAGGCAAAGTTATGCGATACACAAAACGTCAAGGGTGACTTTCCTTCCCGAGGTACTCTTTCCCTATCACATATTTTTCCCACTGGATTTTCTCGTGATAGGGTTTTGACGAGGCCGACGGTCGCTATCTCACAAGAGGCCGAGAGGGGGCCTTGCACTTAGTAGGATGTAATTGGCCATTTTGTCTATATATTTAGGAGTTTTTGCTCCTCCACTTCCACTAATAATAAAAAAGCCCATGGCCTAGGATAGTGACCTCCATTGCACTTTGGAGGGGTGCTACCCTAAGGTCTCCCCAGAGTACAAACCCAAAACACAAAACATACTTTTCAACCTGTAAAGATTAGAAATTAGTCAAATTACACCAACCGAGGAAGCTGATAATTAATTCAAATAAGACACCTTGACAAAGTAGAAAAGATAAAAGTGAACTTATTTAAGCACGTGGGAAATCGGAAACCTGACCAGGAGGTGCGCATCTTAGATACAATTTCCCTTTTGTGCAGCATTCAGAGGTCGTCGATCGATCTCCCCGAAATTGCATAGGATTTTATAAACGCAATGTCTATGATCCCAAAACTCAGAACGAGATATGTACGAATCACTTGAAATGCTAGATAGAGGTGCTAATAGAGGTGCTAATAAAAATAAAACTCCCGGCCTATGTGATATTGTACTCTTTAGACGGGTATTTAGAGGAGTTGAAATGGGGGCCAGATTTGGTCCTGGGCTTGGATTTCTGTCCAGGCCTGTTCTGGAGAGCTTCCAGGCCATTGGATTAATCCAAGAAAAGAGAAAGCTGATCTGACGGCCTATGATGGTCGGGGGTATTTTAGTCATTTTATCACCTTTTTCCCCTAGCGTGAATACAACCCCAAAATTGCCCTCCCTCCTTATTTTCAAAATTAATTGTCTGTCTCCTCTGCCTTTCCAACTGTTCTCTCTCTCCGCCTATCTCTCTCTGTACCCCCTCTCTCTGGTCGATTCCGACTGACGGCGAGTTCGCAAGCGAGTTGACAATCGACAGTGCGGTCGCTAGCGAACGCGATGGAAAACCGACAGCGAGGTCGCGAACGGACGAGGTGGACAACCGACGGCGAGGTCACGTTCTTCTCCTTTTACTCCTCTTCGTCCATATTTTGTCCACATTGTTTAGGGCTTGATAGTGATTTTTTGTGTTATTTAGGATTTTCTGTTTTTGATTTTGTCGAGGTTTTCTTTTTCTTTTTTTGATTTTTGTGTTATTTAGGGTTTTTGGTTTTTGATTTTTGATTTTTCGAGATTTTCTTATTATTTTAGGTATTTCAGTGTTATTTAGCGTTATATTGGTTCTACGGTTTCCTTGCATGCGTAATGAGGTTATGTATTTTATGTTAACAAACCATTTTGGGTGACTAGTTTTCGTGTTTTTGTGCAGATGGCCCTTGAATAAAGGTCGTGTGGGAAGCCCAGCTATAGAAGGAACTGAATAATCATTTGTTCGGTCCCGAAAGTCACCCAGATGGTGAAGAACAGATACGTTTTATTAAGCAAGCTGTGTTTTCCTGCCTTTTCAAAGTTGAAGAGAAGGATATAAAACTGAAGAAGATTGCTGAGTTTGTTGTAAAATGCAGGAATGAGGAGCAGCATTTGCATACGGTTACTGAGTTGTTTATTTAAAATAGCTATGGCATCCCAAGTGGCAATGTTGATATTGTTTTAGATCTTGATGAATTTAGGAGGAAGGGAGATGGGAAAGCAAATCTCGAGGAGTTTCTGGGTAGGTATTCAGTGGAGTAGAGAAAATAATCATTTATTGGCCTAAAGGGTGTGAGGAGTGTATTATTGCGGATATAGAAGGCGTGATAAGCCTATTGTGGATATAGATTTGGAGCAATTATATATATTGTATGTCATTGGTGTTTTCCTTGCCCCAAGCACATCTGATGTGGTTTGTGGCAAGCTATATACATATATCAGTCTGCCACACCATTCAAGGAAATATAATTGGTGTAAATATGTTGCTGAAAGGGCTAACGATAGGTTGAGGCTTGGGTTAGATAGTGCTGCTGGCACTGTAGTCAAGTATGGTGGTAACATGCATTTGCTGATGAGATACCAAACCCACCTTGCAGAGCTTGCTGCTGCTGGAGATGTCTCTTCCTCCTCGCATGCCAATGATGATCAATGGGAGTTGTTGCCGAATAAAGAGGTGATTGTTTCAATTATTTCTTATATTGTATTGTTTCCTTAATATCTGATATTAAAATTTTTTTAATCTGTTGTTGCAGCACCTCGAAAAACTAGGGGAGATTGATTTTCGGATCACAGACTTGAAATCCCTTAAAAAGCAGATCATGGCATTGCTTGATGATAGGAAGGGAAAGTGGACGGCAGTGAAAGAGGACGGGAAGAAGGGAGAGGCTGAAGGTGTAGAGGAACTGGAAGAAGAATAGGAGGGTGGGGAGAAGGAAGTGGCTAGAGTGGGCGAGGGAGTGGTAGGGGAAGAGGTTGGAGTGGGAGAGGGAGTGATAGAGGGAGAGGGTCTGATGGGGGAAGTAAAGGTGGAAGGTAGTGATGTTGGAAAAAGGGGGCTGGGAGGTGAATGATCAGAATCAAACAACGTTGAGTGACAAGCGTGACATGCTGAAAAATGTGTTTTCAAGGTTGAAGGAGAGAAGTTATCAGAATAAAAAGGTATGCTCTAGATAATCCCACTGTAATGTTGCATTAAAAACTATTTTATCATAACATAACAAACTATTTAATCATCACAGAAACAAACCATTGAAACATAACAGAACCAACCATTTAATCATAACAGAACAAACTATTGTATCATAATAGATCTAACCATCTGATTATTACAGAACAAACCATTTTATTATATTGTATTTTTTTTGACAATTTGTTGTTAATATATACTATAACAGGCGATGCGTATGAGAGAGTTGAGGATAGGTCAAAAGTTTGATGCGGATGACAAAAATGATCCAGATTATGCGCCTACTCAAACCAGTGGCGCCACTTCGAGTGAGGACATTCAGAGTGATATTTTTGCATCAGTGTCAAGCATGGGTGAAGACGCTTTTAGAGGGGCAGAGGGTCTGTCACAAGAAGTTGTTAAGGAGACCGAAGATGGCAGGGGGTCTAATCATCATCATGGTGATGAGAAAAAGGATGATCCACCTCGTGTTGGTGAACCAAGTAGGGGGGAGGTTGTTAAGGACAGGATAGGTAATGATTTTAATCCTCCCTCTTTCTCATTAGCTTTTAAAGATCTTTTCAATAAATTTGCCGCCACACATAATGTTCATCAACCTGCTTGAGATGCAAGCCAGTCCAAAGAATCTGATTCGCAGAGCTTATTTAATGATCCAATTTTTACACAATTACTTTTTGCCAGTGTAGACGAGGTTTCAGCAAAGCTAAAAGATTCTGATTTACATAGCTTGCTTAATGATCTAATTTTTACAGAGTTGCTTTATGCCTATTTAGACGAGGTTTCAGCAAAGCTAAAAGATTCTGATTCGCAGAGCTTGTTTAATGATCCAAATTTTACAGAGTTGCTTTATACCAGTGTAGACGAGGTTTCAGCAAAGCTAAAAGATTCGGATTCGTAGGGTATATTTGATGATCCAAATTTTACACAAATTCTTTTTGCACATGTAGATGAGGTTTCAGCAAAGCTGAATGATGGAAAAAAAGAGAAGATGGGTAATGTGGGTAGTGGTGATGATATTACTGGTGCCCCGGGTGTGATTGATTTGGATGAGCCAGCGGTTCCTGACATTATAGCAAAGCACATAAGATTTCGTAGCATGAACCTCAAGTCTCTCCTTTTACAGGTGAGAATAACAAGAAGAGGAAGAGGGGGAATAAGAACGAAGTAGTGACAGCTTCTGATGTATCACAAATGGATTCTCCTCCTCGTCGTAAGAGGGGAAATAAGGACAAAGGGATAGCAGGAGCTGATGCTGTACTAGCAATGGATCCTCCCCCTCGCCCTAAGATAGGGAAAAGGACAAAAGGAAAAGTAGTTGTTACTGCTGCTGACGTTGAGTGGGCTATTGTGCATGAGTTGACCCCTGCTGACATTGAAGCACTTGAAAGAGAGGTAAAGGTTAACAATGTACCTCCCAGATAAAATAAGGGTGTTGAAAAATTTGTTCATCGACCAGATGCGGCTGTGGATGCCAAGAAAACCTTCACGGAGATGACGGATGATATGCATGATGTTATCTGGCAGTATGCAACAGAGAACAGACCACAAAATATACTGTAAGTTGGTTGTGTGAATGTCATGGATCCATTTTGGATGGTTGTGCAATATTTCTATACTGTGTTTTTTTAATAATTTGCTGTTATGCTTGCAGAAGGGAGATTTTTGGATGGGATGGTAATATCAAATTAGTGCGGGACGACATTGAATCTCTTGATCTAATGAAGTGACTTTCATTACCAGCCTTAGATTGGTGTCTCAGATATCATCTCAAAGGCAAGAAAGCCCGTGGGGAAAAAATTGATCGCGTGATTCTTCCTATTTGGATAGTAGTGAGTATCATACCATTGAGTTATAACATTGTAAACCATTGGATGTGGATTGTATGAATTTGCATTTTTTTGATAAATCTTTGTAGGAGAGGTGGTTGAGGCCCGAACATCCATCTGTTGATGCCATCACCAAGCCTCGTGCTCATGTGGTAGATATTGAGAATAATATTGATGGTTTTTTTCCCTTTTGTGAGTAAACTTGAAGCCAAGAAGAAGATTTTCTATGTAAGCTTGATTGTAGATATTTTATTTACTATTCTCATTATTGCGGCTCTCAAGTTTTGTGTTGACTTTTATTTTTGTTTATGTTTTGTTGACAGTGGATCTTTCCATGGTTCCACGTTGATCACTTCTCTGTGTTCGTGATTGATGTTGCCTTGAAAAGCTGTTATGTCTTAGACAGCATGGTTGTTGTAAAGAAGGAAGAGGAGTTGATCAACCATGCACAGAAGATTTTTGGTCTTTTTATTTACTTTCTGGGTGAATTCAGAGAAGTGAATATTGAAGAATATGAATTTAGAGTTGTGCATGGTGTTTCGAAGCAACCCGATAACCGAAGTTATGGAGTTTATGTGTCCCTCTTCTATGAACTATACACTAAACGCTGTCCATTGAATGAGATTGAAGCAATGTACAAAGTGAATTGGAGGACAGGTCCATTTCTCATTGATGCCAGGAAGAATATGTTGAAGACAATGGTGGTGCATCCTGATAATCTTGTGTTACCATTGATAGTGCAAGCCGCCATGAAATTGAGAGAGCGTAAAGGCACGAAAAAGGGGGTCAAATGAGCAAAAAGAATATTGTGCCTGTTGCTGAACTTGTGCACTTTGTTGTGGGAACTATTATTGAACATGCAACTAGTTTTGAAGTTCATGGTTTGGTTGACATTTTGGATGTATTATGCTAAACATGTGCATGGTTTATTTGAATTGATGATTGATATTACAGATCTACATATATTGTTGTTTGATGGTTGTTACCATTATATCGTAATAGAGTCAACCTTTGCATCGAAATAGAGCAAATCATTATATCATAACATGGCCAACAATTGCATCGTAACAATGAAATTTATTGTATCGTAACATAGCCAACAATGCATCATAATAGAGAAAACTATTATATCGCAACATAGCCAACCATTGCATAGTAACAGAGCAAACCATTATATCGTAACACACCTAACCATTTCATCGTAACAGAGCAACATCCATATGATATTCTCTGGGGGGGGGGGAGGGGATATCACATGCGTGCCTTTAGTCTAAGGGAGAAATCGTGCATGTCACGAGCATGCCTCACCCGTATAAAGCCATTTGATCATGACATAATAAATTATTGTATTGTAACTGTGCAAACTATCGTATCATATCAAGATAAACTATTGGATGATCACAAAATAAACCATTGTATATAACAAGATAAATCATTGTATCATTACTGGGCCAACAAATGTATCTTAACATAATAAACTATTGTATGAAAATGAACCTAAACATAAAAACATCTTGTTATCTTGTTATTGGGCAGGATTGTTCAAGTCTATCGCTAAACGTTTGTACTTTGTCTTTTTGTTCATCCGTCCGATCTTATTATTACTTTTTATTATGTTATTTAACTTCCTTGGATTCTCTCTCATCTCTAAAGTTTTGCCAACTAGTTGAGATATTGATGTCTGAACATCATCCGGCTGTGCTCATTGTGTTTGAGCGTCTTTACGTTGTCAAATTTGATGTCTCGCGGTAGCAAGTAGCTCTTTTAGAATATTGATATTCTGAGCATCCAATGAGGCTTCATCTGCCAACTTCAGTAGCTTGCATTTTATTTTATTGAAGCTTTCGATGTTACTTTTCTGACCGCTACTTATAGGGAGCTCGGATGACTCCAATCCATCCTTTGCTTTTACTGTCCACCTTTTCATAACATAATGGTTAGGCAGTTCTCTAAATTTTTCTTCTCCTAAGGATCTCAAAGCCCCCAAGACTATTAATATGTGTCTACAAAATAGCCAAACTGTTTCATACAAACAGCACGTGCATGTGAGTATCATTTATGACTTGTGAACCTGCACTATTCTCTCATCTAGCTCAATTAAAGGGTCTTCTTTTGAAAGTATGTAGACATTGTAGTATCATATGCGATTTGCACATGGTATTAACAAAGATCATTTAATCATCACATAATAAACTATTGAATTATCACGAAACAAACTGTTGGATCATCACAGAACAACCCATTGGATCATAACAGAACAAACATGGCAGTGACAGAGCATACCATTTGTACGTTATAAAATAAACAACCATGCCACTAATTTGGCTTGCTTGTGAGATGTTGGTTATCCCATTGTAGCTCTATCATGTAGTCAGCAGATTGATCGTATTGTTCCTAAAATTTTTCATACATGCAATGTGTATAAGACTTCTGCTGAATTTATCAATTGGTTACATCTATTTTTGTTGTTGCGCCTATTATCCTTGGGGTCATAGTCGGCCTTAGTTACTTCATGCCTTCTGCCATCCAAAATATGGTTAAAATGTGGAAAGAAGTGTAGAAGGTTGTACTTGGGTTGTAAATACCGCCTTATAATGCTGGTGAAGGATTCAACGATTTATGTTGTGACCATCCCAGCAGTGAAGTATTGCTTAACCCATAAAACCATTTTCTTCTTGATTTGTGTATTCTATTAAGCCATTTGTGTCCAATAGAGTTGAAACACTCTTGTATCATGAGATTCCATTCATAATTAAACTCTTCCTCATCATCTACCTCATTTATCATATAAATGAACAAATTTGCTACCTTAGATGTGTATAGATGGCTGAGATGCTTCTTCGCATTCTTTAGTATATGCTATGTACAGAGACAGTGGTACGTATTTGGCATCTCAGACCCGATGGCATTAGATATTTCTGCATCCTGGTCATTGAAGATTATTTCTGGTACTTTTTCATTCATGCACCTTAAGAAAGTTTTGAACAATCTTTGAAATGAATCTGTTGTCTCATCAAACAGAAAAGCTGCTCAAAAAATGCAGCCCATGCGATGGTTGTCGTATCTAACGAATAGTGCTGCATGATGTCAACAAACCATTCAATCAGAACTGAACCAACTATTCAATCAGAACTGAACATACCATTCAATTGGAATTGAGCAGACCATCCAATCACAACTGAACAGACCATTCAATCGGAACTGAACAAACCATTTAATTAGAAGTGAACAAACCATTCAATATACCTAATGGCCGATAATTTTTATTTGTTCGGCATGTTGTGTCGAAGCAGATTGCATCACCAAAATATTTATAGTCCATCCTCATTCTTTTGTCGGCCCAAAAATTATTTGTAATCCTTTCTTCACAGTCCACTTCTATATCATAATAAAAAGATAGATTTTGGTATGCTTCCGTTCAGAAATACTCGAGCAGGGCAGTAACTTCACCTCTTTTCATAGCCATTTGTCTTCGATTGCCCAGATGGTTTTTTAGATCCATTTGAAGGAAACCAAGATGTTGCTTACCTCCAGCAGTTGCTGCCATCAGCTCGTAAGATGCTCTTAGTGGGATACCTATTTGACTATTTAGGTTAGCCATGTGTTGTTGAATAGGATTGAGAGCTCTGGCTGATCTTTGCATGTGGGAACACGCCTCAGAGTGTAGCTCGTGATCTAATATGTTCAACATCCCATTCCTTTATATAATAAGCTGCTGTCTCTATAGAATAATAAAAATAAATTATTACACGACACCCAACTCTTTCCTCTCTTTGATCATAAGGCCGAAGATCCTTTTGTTTTAAATCCTTAGATGGCTGATGGAAACCCTCTTTGTTGCAGACGTATTTGAAATAGTATATGGTATTCATGTCATTGATAATCCGTCCTCTCCTATATTGAGTAAGCACAACAAATCTTTTTTGGTGGGCGTAAAAATAGTAAAATTCTCGCAGATCATCAGGGGTTGCAAACTATTTTTTTTTCCATAATTCTTCTTTTTCCAGTTCTTCCAATTTTGAGTCTGCATAAAAAAATTATCTAGAATAACAGAACATCATTTTAAGCAAGAACATACCATTTATCATAAGAGAACAAATAACTTAATTATAACTAAACAAATAATTAAATCATATCATGACGAACCATTCAATCGTAAGATAACAAACTATTAAATCATATCATCAGAAATCATTAAATTATAACATAACAATAACTACATCTTTAGTACGAAGATGAGCTACAAGCTAATAATTACCTCTCTGGGATTGCATAGGCAAAGTTTTTGAATCGTGTTAATTTAAACATCCTATCTCGCCCGTTTGTTGCTCTGGATCTGCAGCCGTTTTAGATTTTGATGTTGATTCTCTATAATTTGAAGATCCATTGACGTCTTTTGTGTTTCTTCTAGGGTGGTTGCAGTAGTTTCTTGCTCTGTAATTTGTAGACCCATGGATGGTTGCAGTAGTTTTTGCAGTTTCACTCGCCGACCTTTTAGTGTGATCTAGGATTTCTGATCTGCAGATCGCGAGAAAATGAGAGTTTATCCCTTTTTGTTTTGATCCTCATGAGGAAAGAGGAATTGGATCCCAAAAAATCTCCTTGGCAACCGTCTGGTCCGTTTTTTGGTTTTTTTTTAAATTTTAAAATAGCCACGAGCGTTGCCCGTGGCTTTGGGTATTTTAACTATAATGCCCTCGCGTGCCCCCGCGTGCACCTGGGCCTTATAAACGTCCAGGTTCGTTCTGGATAAAAGGCCGAGGACCAAATCACGTCCCATTGAAAGGAGTGAATTTTTTTGTTATACTCATATAATTATTTGGGATTGATTAATAAAAGTTACATAATCTTTTTTGTCTGATTATTACCCAAGAAAAAAATAAAAAAAAGAATCTTAGTACTAAATATTTATATCCAACTTCAACTAACAATGAAGTTGATTTAGCTTAACTATATTTCGAGTTTGATTTTTTTGGAATGCAACAGTATTAAATAATTGTTGGGAAAATTTTGTCACTTCTAAACGATCTTACCTTGTTCGAACTTGAATTAATCCATCCAATGAACAGAATACCAAGTAATATAAAAAAATATTTATATCCAACTGGTAATAAATTATTAATCATTGACTAGAAATACCTTATGAGCATCTATTGAATCAGACAAAAGAAAGTCTCTATCTCTTGTGTGTCTGGGGTTGGTGGATGTGACGGAGGCCTTTTTCATACTTTCTTTTGACAAATTATAATATTTACACGGTGACTCCCGCTATTATTCTCCCCTATATAATTGGTGACTATCATGTAAGAGGATTACAATTGAGTAGTTCAATGAAAATTCTATCTTCATAAAATTTAATTGAAAAAAAATGACGATAAAAAAAAGAACGGTCTCGTTATCACTATTATATAAAATCTACCACTCAATCCCTACTTAGAACGATTAGACTCACTATACATACCCCGACCCTACCATCTAAGATTCCTGTTGCAATAAGCACAGGAGCCAATTGCAATACTAATATTGCTCGGTGACCTACCAGAAGAATCCGACGGCTGCCCAAAAACTAGGCCCAGCAAACCATACAAGAGTATTTTTTTTCATTAAGAAGCATGTGTAACATGTAAGGGCGAGGCCTGCAGAGTGTACATTTTAATCTTCAAAAATAAGTAGTGTATTTGAAATTTTTAAAGTTCAAGAAATATGATCATAGTCTCCCCAGTCGTCATCACGACATTCGATCCTTCCCCGTAATGATTGATGTCAAGTTGTAAGGAATCTATTAAATACAGTATTGCCGTATGACTTGGCCATCATTCGACAAACCCAAGAGAGACATGGTGGAGATTTGATTCGATTTAATTTGTTAAAAATTCGATTCGATTTTGTCACAATTTGATTCGTGCAAAATTTGTTTCCAATTTATCATGAGATGAATTAAATGCGGTTCAAAATTTTTATAATTCACCGAACTGAAAATTTAATTCAAATTCGAGTCAATTCGATTCGAATTTGTCCATATCATATAAAAAATTAAAAAATAAATAAATAGGGAGTGATTTTAAGGGGGGGAAAGGGAGGAGGGAAATTGAAAATTGAAGCTCCTAACCGGACATCGTCTAGGAATCCGGATGTGGGGCTTGTCCCACGAGCATCAATTCCGGTTGAAGCTAACAGCAATGTCAGCGACGAAAAGGTGGGCGGGGCCATGGAGGCCGGATTGAGTGGGGATTAAAGAAATTTTGTCCATAGGTGGAGACTACATTTTGGGCCGTCAGATTTGATTATCTTTAAATCTGATGGTCAATAACTTATCTGGTGTTATTGGTTTGCATGTGAAGTGATATTGGTTTGCATGTTAAGTAATATTGGTTTAGAAGATGCTGGTTTGCATGTGAAGTGATATTGGTTTGCATGTGTAGTGATATTGGTTTGAGTTAGTCCCCATATTTGGGAACTACCCCAGTCCCCAGCAAATCCACCCCCGGGGCCATGGTGGGCACCTCACAACAACCGTTTGCCCTTTTTATTTATTTTATTTTCAATTTTTCATAACTTAAAATTTACTTTAAAACACTAAAAATACCACATTTCATTACTCTAAATCAACGAATTGTGGTTTGTCTAAATTTAAAATTTTGTAAACTTTTTCAAAAAATTATGAAATTTTGAAAATTTTCAAAAAAATTAAAGGAAAGATTACGCTCCAATCCCCCGTGTTTGTTTTTATAAGCTCTCGGGCCCCTCTATTTTAGAAAATCGATTATGTTACCCCTCTACTTTGAGAAAATTATACTTTTGGGTCCCTAAATAAAATTTTTTCCTTTTTTTGTCATTGAAATGACAAAAATACCATTAGAACAAAAAATAAAAAATTATTGACATCATCTCTTCTTCTCCGACAAAAAAAAATGAATCTGGAAAACTGACCAAAATTTTGAAATCCGATGGTTGCTGCAAACCAAGCACTAAAATTCCAAAAGAGACAAAACAATCGACAGAACCCAACATCATATTCCAGAATCGTTCATCCCTATTATTGAACTTCTTTGTCAGACACGACAACAACAACGGCGGACCCCGAAGAAGGCAAGATGGAGACATTGTTTTAACGAAGGGAAAATTATGGGTCAGACGGTGACCAGGTCCTCAACCGCCTCATCGAATCTGCCACCGGGGAGGATAAGGAGGCGTGTGCGAAGAGGAGCAGTCAGGTCAATGTGCCAGGATGCGAGTTGTCCTCCTCCTCAATGGCGGTAAGCTCAACGCCGTCGTCATCCTTTTAACCGATGATGGAGCTTGGAACAGGAAGGCCGTCCAATTTAATTGATTGGGATGAAGCTATCTTCATGTCTTGATTAATCAATTGGGATTTGAAGCCACCAAATTGGTGTTTAATAGATGTCGGTTTGATTATCACCAAATTCCTGGAGAGGATGAAGATCAACGATTGGGTTCAATCCCGACCTCCGCTGACCTCACCTTCCCCGTCAATGAAGCCGATCTGGGTCTCGCCGAGTTGGTTTCTTGATTTAGAATCGATATGGGTCTCGTCGCCCCGTTGATTTCTTGATTTAGAATTGATCTGGGTCGCCCCCGATTCGCTGATCCTGAAGCTGCCCCCGATTCGCTGATCCTGAAGCTGCCCCCGATTCACCGGTCGAGCTCTGACTCCTTTGCCGTCCGGCGGTGGCTACGACATCGCCCTCACCTATGGCCGCTCTAGACCCCTTAGACGAGACCTGCTACGCCATCGGGACCGCATTCTCAGTCGTTCTTGTTCTTGACATCGTTCTTGTTGTCGGTGTCGTTCTTGGAGCTTCCTTTCTCATGGACCTAAGATTTTCGATTTTAGGATTCTTATGTAATTGGAAATTTTTTAGGCAGAAGATCACGACATGATGTCAGCAGTTTTTTATTTGTTGTTCTAAGGGTATTTAGGTTATTTCGTTGACAAAAATGAAAAAAAGAGTTGCTAACGTATGCCAGGGACCTGAAAGTATAATTTTCTCAAACTAGAGGGTTAACATAATCGATTTTCCAAAATACAGGGGCCCGAGAGCATATAAAACCAAACATGGGGGATTGGAGCATAATTTTCCCAAAATTGAAAGTTTTTGATATTTTATTAAATTTTAAAATTTTAAAAATTAATTTGACTTCGAAGGTTCATAATTCGTATTCGATTTGTCCTTGGATGAATAAAATACAGTTTATGATTTTGATGAATTCGAATTTGAACAAATTCAATTTGAATTTAATATAATTCGAACCATAATTAAGTCTACCCAAGAGTGCAAATTGCATAAATTATTTATAGCGGATCTGCCATGGAGATATGGTACTATTTATTTTTTGGGTAAATTCATCTGTAGTCTCTCTAGTATGACTAAATCTATGATTTAGCCCCTCGATTATATAAATAGATGATAAAATTTCCCGTGTTTTGCTTGTTATACTCTCCGGTCCCTCGCTGACATCATCCGCTCTTTTTTTTCTTCTTTTTTGTCATTGAAATGACAAAAATACCCTTAAACAAACAAAACCATCCTCTTCCTCCTTAGCGTCGCTGGCTGATTCTTCTTTCCCTCCTGTTCCATCGGCGACGGTGGTCCTATGAACGTCAGGTTGAATTTCTGGGTGGTGTCAGACAAAACTAAAAGGGATGATTTTTTTGGACGACCGGAGAAGAAGAGGGATGGTTTTTTTGGTGTTTTTGAAGGGTATTTTAGTTAATTTTAATGACAAAAATGATAAAAAAAAGTTACTGATGTCAGTGAGGGATCCGAGAGTATAATAAACCAGACACGGGGGACTTTCTCATCTATTTTGATAATCGAGAGGCTAAATCATAAATTTGGTCATACTAGAAGGACCTAAGAATAATTTATATTTTTTTATATATTGAAATTCTTTTTTTTTTGCCAAGTTCTCTCGCCAATGTGCCGTCCACTTTATTTTATTAGTCATTGATATAATTGTTGCTTCGAAGGTTCACCACCTCACCCATGCGGATGCCATCTTTTTTGGGATTAAGCTTGTTATCTGGTATTAATTAAACTGAAAAGTCATTGTACAATATATCATTTAGCTCTTTCAAAGGATGTAGGGTCTAATTGGAAGTACATAGTCTTAACTGCGACATTGTCGCTATTCAATTGGTTACGACATGCGAAAGTCATACTGGTTGGCGGTTTTGATGTGGAAATGACTCGTTTAGATATTTATAAATTTTTTTGTATGTTTGATTTTTTATAGTTCTTTATAAATTTTAAACACTGCTTATAGAATTTAAATCAAATTATCATTAAAATTTATACACTTGATCTAGGCATCCAACGTTTAGAAATATATCAATTAGATGCACAAGTTGATGGACGTTGACCCAAATCTTTCGTATTAGTTCGGGTCCATGTTATACTGCTATATATACGTATTTATGTAGCTGATTGTTGGAGCTGTCTTTTTAAATTGCCGTCTAATTCCTATCACAAGTTGAGTACAAGAGCTATTATATATCTTTTAAACCACGGTTCTCTTTTTAGTTCATTTTATAAGTACGGCAAGAAAACATTAGTTGTTGTTGACAACCTCGCAAAGGTCACAGCGGAATCATAATTACCATGGTTTTAAAAAACGACCCGGAGGCCGACCCGGGATTTCTCCCGTCCTCCGGGTCGAATGGTCCGACCGGACGAACCTCCGGTCGGACCAAAGTTTTTTTTTTAAAATATTTTAAATATATAAGTAATATATAACCCCCAAGCCTAAAAAAACAGCAATACCACTCTAGAAATCTCTTTAACTTTACCCCACCACACTCACTCTCTCTCTCCCCGCAACCCTTCCTTCCAATTAAAAAAAGTAATCTTCCTTCAACCAAAAACACCATCACCACTCCTACAAGTTTCCTTCTCCTTAACCCTCTCACTCTCTCTGTCTCCAATTATTTTCTTAGTGCCTTAAAATCTTGTTCCAGAACTAGCAAAGGAGGGTACTAATCACATGCAGCCATAGTTCATTCCTCATTTAGTACAAATTTTGTCTCTCAAATTCTTTCACGTGAGGCGAGGGTGACTTGTGGTGGCTTGGAGAGGTTCGTAGGTGGACGGCGGTGGCTTGAAGAGAGTCGTGGTTGTCGGCAATTTGTGGTAGGTCGGCCACTTCCTGTTTTGCATGTTTGTCGATTTGGGGGTTTAAAAAAAAACCCTAAATCGATATTTTACCCCCAATTTTGGGGATGTTGAAGAGTTTGCAGCGAGTGGAGACTGTTGAGGGCCTCGAGGCCATGTAAGGTTTCTTGAGATTGTCGATGGTTTCTAAATTTTGGGGGTGAATTTTTGGTTTCTGAAAAATTTTCCCATTTTTTTCAAGTTCTCGTACAAACCGCTTCTGGCCGGTCGAGACGAGGGTATGAATCGCCCGGTCCAACCAGATTTTGAGCGATTTATACGGCACCCGTCTCAAAGGCCAAAAATGACCCGCTGTGGCTACCGATTCGCGGTCCAACCAGTCGAACCACCGGTCGGACCGCGTTTTTTAAAACCATGATAATTACCAACACTTTTAGGCCTCGTAGACCTGACCTAACCCTGGTAGTATTTTCCAGCTGACTGCTAACTAAATACCACTAGCTCACAAACCTTGACAACATCAACATGAGATAAAAAGAGCATAAAAATTTAAGCTGCCGGGTGTCACCCACATCATGTTTTTCTCTTCTAAAGCACAGCTATGTGCCATTTACCGGTTGACTTGTTAGAAGTCATGAGGTGCGTCATACACATCCTGACAGCACAAGGGTTTTTTTTCTCTGATTTGGTAAAAAAACTCAGGAATATTCCTAAAATAGATAGAGAACATGATATATTCCTAAGATAGGTAATTTCTTTAAAAAAACTAGTAGAATCGATCTAGTACAAGGTCGATTCTAATTCTATGTGCGATCAACAAGTTTTTTTGAAAGGTAAATTTTACACCATGATAATGTTAGAGTTTGAATTCTGGAATTCCTACATATTTATAACGCCTTATGCCGTTGGGTTAGAACTCCTTTGATATTGATTGATCAACAAGTTGCGGATTATAATTGCAAAAAGACATTTCAAATGATAAAACTTGCGGAGGATTCAATAATGCGCGGGACAAATATTTATAAGATTTTTGAAGCAGCAATTTTATCGAAGAGTCCCAAGCATTGAGGAGTAGCTTCTCGACAAGAAATAATCAAATATCGACTCCAATACGCGGGAATGAGTTCCTTGCATACATTTCACTGCATGGATCGAGCATGATATTACTAACAAGATAGACAGTGACAAAGATTTGAAACAACCTTAACCCAGCTGTAAATGAAGTTTCCGAGTAGTAATTACATAAGTACGAACCAAAAAAATATTTAGATGAGTCAGTGAGTGAATTATTTTATCTTACCTAAAATTTTCAAGTTCGAATATTGAAAATATAATAATTTAAAATATTTATTAGAAAAAATTATCTCATTTCAAAGATTATACTATTATTCGAATATAAATTAGTCGACGTGGTAGATATTCAATTACCATTTGATAATGTGCGAATCTGGTACGACGGGGGATTGATGTTGATGATATTTGTCCGTTTTGCGGGGGCCATCAGAGACTGTACTCCACCTATTCTTCCTTTGCCCTTTTTCCTTGGCTGTTTGGCAGGATTTGGATGTGCAAGTACAGGGGGGCGCGCCTACAAGACTTCGGGTTGCGGTTGAAATGTTATTGGCTCTCACTGATCCTGTGGAGTGCAGTAGGAGGGTGACAGCGTTGTGGTCACTTTGGAAGATCAGGAACACCTATGTGTTCATGCCAGACGAGGAGGTTGTGGTCTCTGATGTACTCGCAAAGGGTTTTCGCTTCTGGAGGGATTTTATGGAGGTGGAGGGAGCTTCAGTAGGGATGAGGCCAGTGAGGGATTCGTGTTGGCGCTTGCCCGAAAGTGGGTAGTTCAAGGTGAATGTCGATGCTGGTACCTGCTCGGAGGGTGGTGGACAAGTTGGGGTTGTGGTGAGAGATGATGAGGGGGTTTTGCAGCGGCAGTGGGGAGGGTTTTTCTGAACCTTCAATACCCTACTTTATTGGAGGGACAAGCGGTTGTTACGGGGTTGGAGTTCGCGGGGTCGTTGGGGTTGGAGAGGGTAGAGGTGGAGTCTAATTGTCTACCGGTGGTGATGCAGTTATCCAGAGTTTCTACGGATAGGATTGACTTGACGGTAGTGCTTGAAGATTGCAAGAGTTTATTCTCCCAATTCTGCGAGGTTCGTATTGGTCATGCACCAAGGGAGCTTAATCATGTTGCTCATGAGTTGGCTAAGATGAGGGTTCCAGTGGAGCGTGGATTGCTGGTTTTCACCTGGCCTCCTGACTGTATTCGAATTGCTCTTGCGAGGGATGGTTCTTCTGAGAAGGTGCATGATTAGTTTATGTAATCCTTTCTTGTTTTGAATGTTTTAGTTACGTTGTTGGGACTGGACTTGTACGGAGCTTTATGCCTTGTTCCTATTTAAGACTTACTTGTTTGTTGTAAGCTGCTTTGTTCTATTCAATAGAAAGAATTTTCTCGCAAAAAAAATATACCATTTGATAATAGACCTAATGAAACTAAACAAATGACCAAAAAACTATTAATCTAGTGATTTTTATTAAATGGCCAGACGAAAAAAAAATTAAATCAACCATCTTCATATCGTTGAACTCGAATTTGAAGTGCCTCTTACTATCTGATCCATGTGCTAAGCGTTTTTTATTCTAATTTTTCTCATAGTTACCAAAGCAAATGTTGTAGTAAAAAGACACTCGACGGGCTATAAGGTGGAGTCGACCTGAAAGGAGGTTGACTTCCCATTTTACTTATTTTTTAATTTTTTGTTCAGCAACTCTGATCGGTATTGCACGTGACACTTAGACCACCTGCAGCAGCGAGCGTTTGTTCGCGTGGGTGATTTTTTTTATTATAAAAAATTAAAAAGGAAAAGGAGAAGATTGGCCGCGCGATGGAGCCTGACAAGCTCCATGCTCGCGCGCGGCCAGGTCAGCCATGTAAGTTTTTTTTAACTTATCTATCTATTTAGTTCCATGTGGCATAATGCTATTCGTAAAAATAGATTTTTTCGGATAATATTTTCGTGATTATCTAAACTGACCTTATCTTTAGGTAGTCGACTTTGCAAAAATTTTAATTGAAATTATCTATTTTAAAAATATATCGAATTATCCACCTATTTAGAGAATAATTTTATATTTTTACCCAAATAAGAAAAAACCTAAGCACAATGCATAGCAATAAATTGACTAACTTTAACCATTCAATTTGACAAGTATAATATTAGTTTAAAAATGTACTTCTAAAAAAGCTAATTGCCAATGGTGTTTTTTTTATGGATGTGGTTTGGAGCCAACATGGGAGTGCTTTTTTTTAAGAAGTAAATATAAACGTCAATTACTATACCAGACAAGAATTATATTCTGAAATTTCATCAATTTATATAAGGAAAAGTTCATTTTAGTCATTGTACTTTCACAAATTTTGCGACATAATCCTAAAGTCCTAAAATAACTTTTTTGTTACTTATGGTTTCACTTTTTTTTGCGTCAGAGGTTCGGAAGCCAACCCGAGCCAAAATCAGCTCCGAACCTAGAAACAGCTTAGTTTTGCTGTTGAAGTGTCATGCCACGTTGGAAACTTTTGCCCGGTTGGTATGCTGACTTGTCCCGAAAAAATATCCATTTAAGTCACTTATTTTTGAATTTTTTCAAAAATCTCTCTTTTAAATAACCAAAAATATCTCTTCCAAAATCCTTCCCCACCCTTGTCCCGACTCTTCACCTTCTCTCTCTCCCCCGAGAATTCTCTCTCTCATTTCCTCCTCCCCCTATCGCCCTCTACCCCTCGAGACTCCTTGCATCCTCTCCCCTCCCCCTCGACTCACCCTCAACTCTTTGCCGATCTGTCCTCTCATTCGTCCTGTCACCCTCTCTAGCACTCATGAAGCAGCAACTTCAAAGGTACGAGCCCCTCATCCTTTCGATTTTAAGGTTTTCATTGTTGTTTCAATTCTAGGATTTTGTTGCTCCTTGAAATTTTGAATGGCATGCTCGGTTTTAAGGGTTTTTTTTTTCAGGTTCTAGGGTTTCCTTCCCATTTTGCATGTCCCCTATTTTAGGGTTTCGTACTGGCTCACATGCAATTTTCAGGGTTTCGACGGTTGAGGAGCGATTGAGGGTTGTTTATCATTATGGTGGAACATGGGTGGACGATGGTGGAAGGAGATATTTTGAGGGAAGAAAAATTGAGATGGCTGTTTTGTACAATGTTGATAGACTAGGTAAGGCTGATGTTACTTTCCTGATGTGGAATGAGCCACAAACTTGGTCGAGAAGTCACTTTAGCACTTACTGCAAAACTGATCTCATCGTCAACAACATTAGAGAGTCTTTCAACTCTTGCATTATAGCTGGACGGAATAAGCCCATTTTGTCCATGCTCGAGTGGTTTAGGCAGAAGCTAATGAAAAGAACCTACGAGAGGAAGACATTCATAAAGAACTATAATGGTAATCTTTGTCCCAATATTCAAAAGACATTGGACCGTAACATAAAGGCTTTAGGTAACAATTTTCCCACTCCGGCTGGTGATAAGAAGTTTGAAATTGACTGCTACGGGAGTTCAACTACTGTCGATATCAATGTAATGACTTGTATGTGATGGATGTGGGAACTTACTGGCATCCCATGCAAGCATGCAATAGCGGCCATACATCACTGTCGCTTATAGCCTGAAGTATATGTTGATCGTTGTTATGTGAGGTCCACTTACTTGGCAGTTTATAGCCATTGCATCGTCCCACTGCCGAGCAAAGATGAATGGCTAGTGTCTGAGCACCCTGATGTTTTTCCACCACACGTAAGGAAGCCTACTGGTAGGCTGAAAAAAGAGAGAGAAGAAGAGTGATTGATGAACCACGTAGTGGGAAATCCATTTCTCGTGCTACAGGTCAAATTAAGTGCCGAAATTGCAAGAAAACTAGGCATAATGCAAGAAGGTGTAGGGCTACAATTACCGCGGGGACTTCATAGAAATCGAGACAACGTATGAAGGCAGTAAAGAAAAATATGTCTGCTACCCGAAACACATCGGGCAAGCTTTAAGAAGTTCCCGGAATGCATATGCTACACAAAACACATCTGCTGCCCGTAACGCATCTGGCTAAGCTTCAACTAGTTCCTGAAACGCATCTACTACTAAGATAAAACACACAAAATCACCTCTATTAGTACTATTTTTTTTTCTAAATGCTAAAAATTGACAGTGTTTGCTTCTCTTGTTGAAAAATGCAAAGAAGTCTTAGGGGAGCCAAGAATCGAGTGTGTCTAAGCAGTGATATGAAGTAGCAACATCTCAGCTTTTTGTGCAGGCAGTAGTATCTTTAGATTGATTGAACAATATTTATGTAACGCCCCGTGATCTGACCGACTGTCTCCACAGATCAACACAAGTCTTTTCGAGCGTACTTTGTCCTCACTCGCACGCATCCCGAAAAACTTCCCAGGAGGTCACTTTAGAGTTCTCTCAAGATGTGTGCCAGAAAAGAAGGTGCACCTTGTTGGTATGGATAGTACCAATCAAATCACTTAAGGTATTTCAGACAGTACGTATCATTTACGGGGTATCACAGTTTATTTTATGGATTTTGTAGAGTGATTGAACATTGTTAAGATGGTCACTCTGTTGGATACAATGTCGACTGTATCTACGTATTTTGTAAGGATTAAACTTAGTCGGATGTCGATTCTATAGTACCTTTTCGGATTAAACTTGTAAGGATGGTTAACTTTGTTGAAGTTTGAACTTTAACGTTTCATTTGGCATCTCTTGCATCAAATACAATTCAAATTATATTTGATCCAAAGTGGAAAACTCACATACCAGTTACAATGATAAACAAAACAATACATCTCTTCCATTTCAAAATCAAATGGTCTTTTTCTATAATCAAATCGTCATTTTCTACAATCCGAGCTTCTAATAAGCTACACATTTCTTCTTTTACCTTAGTTAGGTTATCTTCTAGATCTGATATACGCTTCTTTTTTTGCTTAATTGACCCCAAAAGAGATAGCAACAATTTTGATTCCCATTTGCAAGTAGGTGGATTAACCTATATGAAAATATTACACATCTTTCACTAAATTTGCCATTATGCCGACGACCATAGAAGCGTCATCCAACATTTTTAGTTGTTCGCACCATTTGTAAAGGCGACTTAACACCACAACCACAAAACTTCATCTTACGATTTTGCGAATCTATAAAGCTGTAGGAGAGTTCGAGCTTTTGAGAGGTGGAACTGACTCTTTGTTAAACCTCGAGAGCTAAATGTGGAGCCTTGTTTACCTTGGTGAGGTCGACAGAGTAGTTGTCTAAACCTTGGAGAACTAACCTAGGTTAAACTTGGACCACGTGCGAGCTTTGCAGAGGTAGAGCAAAGTTGAGCTTGGCTTACGAGGTGGAGAGGGATTGGGGGTGGAGCTCGCCCCTTCCTTAGTGAGATTGCAGGGGGAGACAAGAGAAAGAGGGTGGAGGAGTGTGGATGCAGTGTTGAAAGTGAGGTTATGGTTTGTAAATGGGTATTTTTTTGGTTATTTAAAAGAGTTTTTGAAAAATATTCAAAAAAGTGATTAAAATGGTTATTTTATTTCGTGCCTGGTCAGCATACCAACCAACCTAAATGTTCCAATGTGGCGAGACAAGTCAGCAGCGAAAAGACATTATTTTCTAGGTTCGGAGCTGATTTTGGGTCGGGATCCTGACGCAAAAAATTCAGGCTAGTGTCAGCAACCATCAGGATATTTTCCAGCTTACCGCTGTCTATGCTAGCCCTAAAGCCACAGAGCGGTAAGGTATGTGGGATCGGCTTGTTGCCCTCAGTGCCACCATTGATGGTCCTTGGATTCTTGGAGGCGACTTTAACGATAGTCGATCATTGGATGAAAGGCAGGGGGCTCGGGCACTCTCTCAGACTAGGATAGGCCCTTTGCAGAGCATATTGACACCTTAGCCCTCATTGACATTGGGTTTATGGGGCCAAGGTTCACTTGGGCCCATGGCATAGAGAGCTCCACCCTGATCTATAAGTGCCTTGACCGTGTCTTGTGCAATGGGGATTGGTGACTTGACTGGCCAGAGGCGGTAGTCAGACACCTGCCGCAGGTGGCTTCTGACCACAACCCGATCCTTCTTGTGCTCTGGCCAAGTTTTGGGGGGTGGGGGGGAGTAGGAGGGGGAGGCCATTCTGCTTCCAAACTGCCTGGCTGTTTCACTCTGACTTCATGCCTTTCCTCAGTACCAAGTGGCCAAACCCCTCCCCGGTAAGTAGTGCACTATAATCCCTCACTCCGGCGCTTTGTGAGTGGAACTAGGAAAACTTTGGGAATATCCTACGGTGTAAGAATAGATGCATTGCTAGACTTGGGGGTGTTCAGAGATCTCTAGAGGCTGGTATTATTCGTGGTCTCCTCCAGCTAGAGGACAAGCTACGTCTAGAGTTGGAGGGTATCCTCGATCAGGAGGCACTTCTTTGGATGCAAAAATCTGAGGAATAGTATATTGCTGATGGAGATCGTAACACTTGCTTCTTCAATACCTCGACCATTGTTCGACGGTATGGGAACCGTGTGTGTTGCCTCCTCTCTCTGGATGGTGAGTGGCTCTGGGATCATCCCTCTGCTTGCTGACTCTCGATCATTTCTGGCATCTGTACTCTGAGGAGGATCCGTCCAGACTGCCCTTCCTGTTCTGAAATGGTTTTCTTGACCTATGGAACAGTCTCTTTTCTAGCTTGTGCAATCCAGTGTCCAGTGCTGAGATCCGTGATGGCTTATTCGAGATGGGTTCCTATAAAGCCCCTGGTGAATATGGTTACCATGCAGTCTTCTTCCAGAGGTGTTAGGAGGTCGTTGGGGATTTGGTTTGTGCTCAGGTTCAGGAGTTCTTCCATAGTGGTCGTCTCCCCCCACACCTAAACACCACCTTGATCACTCTTATCCCAGTTTATGCCCATTAGTCTCTATAGTATTCTTTATAAGATCATTACCAATATTTTAGCTAGCAGGCTTAAGCCACTCCTTAATCAATGGTCAGTCTGACGCAGTCCAGCTTTGTCCCAGGCTGCTACATGTCAGACAACATAGTTACCCTTTGGGAGGTAGTCCATTCGATCCCCCAGAAAAAGGGTGAGACTGAAACCACAAGTACCAAAAAAGTCGTTTTAGGACCTCAGAATCATGTCGCAAAATTGGTGAAAGCAGAAGGACTAAAAATGAACTTTTCCCATTTATATATGTATGTGGTAGTGACTTTTGGCAAGGAATTGTTTTTGCATGCGCTGTAAGTGTAACTTATCTGTTGATGGTTCGAGATTCGAGAGTTCTACTTTTAAACGTCTATCAACTCGCGAGTTTTCCTCTGAAAAAAAAAACTCGTGAGTAAAACTTTTTAAAAATTCTAGTTTTAGTATTTTTAAGAATATAATTTCATTCAATTAATTTTACAATAAAGCTACGCAGAAAATATAAAATTACAATACGACCAATTATAATAATTATGAAATACACATCGAGTTTGTTACCCGTGGGCACGTAAAATATAGTAAATATTATTTTAACTAGAAAAGAAGAGAAATATTGTCAACGGTGATGTGAGATATATGATTATACCGAAATCGGATGATATTTGACGAGGGGTCAAAAATTTGTGGTGCATTCCATCCTCTGTCATACCAATGAAACCAATCTCGATGAATTTATCTATGGAGAGTAAGAACCAAGACATGATCTTGTTCATGGAGTCATTTAGAGAAAGGAGAGATTATCTCTACTTTGTAAGGGTGTGATTGGTAGTTCTTTTGGACAAATTTAGAAAAACATAACATAAATATAACTATTTGTTCTAGTTATCTTGTCAAGTATTTGATAATTTTAATACATAATTAGACATTTAGTATAACTCTTTTTTTTGTGCACGTGACAATTCGGTCTAAAATTTGTTTAAAAATAAAATTAACCTTAAAAAACAAAAGAGAAAATCCACTAGTCTAGCAAAAATCACTGGTCTCAATTTTCTTGTTCAATATCATCCATGGATAGTTCTTTTCCCCACAGTAACTTTCCACCAAAATATTGCAAGGATACCATTCAACTTAATGCAAAACGATTTTGGGAACTTTACATATTGCATCGTGTAAGTTGATATTGATGATAGAACCGCTTTGACCATTTTATTTGTTTCTCTACCCGCAGAAGCTAGTAAGTTTTGTTTTCAAGATTGTGCCTTTTACACCACTCTATCCAGAACAAAATTCAGAGACAACGTCTTAGACCTACCCAAAAGGAGGGGAGTGCGAAATACATATCATTCTGATCCATTTCCACCATCCCAAAATGTCCAAAATTATGACCGTCTGTTCCCGAATTACCCATTTTCCAAACAAAATACTTGATTTGGCAAGATTGTCTAATTTCAAACAATTGATGCTAGATTGTCTAATTTCAAACAAAATGGTGAACTTACGTTCAATGATAATGTAAGAAAAATCGAATTCCAAACAGTTGATGCTATGATTTTCTAATGTAAATCCACAAATTATAATCAGAGATAAGAATAATGAGTTCCAAACTACCATAAGACATATAAGGTTCATGTATTTGAGAGCAAGGAAACACTAACACTGAAGATTGGGCACTTATACTGATAGTTTTTTTCCTTCTTTTTTTTGAAGGTTATGACTTTTAAAGTCTTTCATTAAGTAAAGACATTACGGTGCAGACATAAAATACATACGACATAGTATGGAAATACATGAGACATAACTAGACACAAGATAGGAGTTGTGTAGCATCCTGTCGTAAGCAGCGTGAGGTTGGTTATTATGTTTAACCGGGAATTCGCTCACCAAAATGATAGGTGATAAATACTCAACTATGTCGGAATGCAGCTTCGTATTAACGAGCACTGTGATGAATACAAGATGTACACGAGTGAGAGTCAAAATTGGAAGAATATAGATGTAGCTAGCTACAACAACATGATAGACACCTAAATGCACATCGATCTTGGATCAAGCCAAGATTGATCCAAGCAGATACTATTAAACATAAAGGGCAAAAAAAAAAATCACCAAACCTACTGAGTTTGGGGAAACCATAGGAAAATAGTAAAATGATAAAACTGCTAAAAAAGAAAAGAACGACGAAGCAACAACAACACAAATAATAAAAAAAAGAAAAAAAAAGACAAAGGAAGCCGGAGGGTGGTATGCTATGACGTTTAAGGTTCATGTATTTGAGAACAAGGAAACGCCAACACCTAAATGCACTTTTCCCTATTCTTTTCTCTCTCGAAAGGTATAACTACTAAATATGTTACATATCCGAAAGCCAGAAATGTTCGGCGGACATTACTCCAATAAAAATAATGAAGAAACTCACATCGACTCAAGTAGAGCTTGCCTTAGGCTGGTTACAAGATCAGTGACTGTTAATTGACAATCTTCATCAATCTAGAAGGAGCAGAAACTGCATTAGTGGGTGTTGATCAAATTAAAATTATGGAAGAATAATATAGAGTCATATATTTTACAAAACGCTCAGGATTGATATAAAATAAACAACGAGCATTAGTTATTAAGATAAATTTACCTTAGTGGTTATGGTGACGTCAAGGATGGAACGTCCAAAAGGCAGTGCATTGCTGGTGATGACACGAAGGTTGAGCCTCTCCATTGCTCCCAATATCTTCTGGAGGCAACCCTTTTTCTTTTCGCAGTGAACTCTGATGAGAACGTTGTTCTTACCTGAAACTTTTGCTTCGATTGCTGGGAGCGTCATTTCCTCTTCGAACCAGCTATCGGAGTCCTCACCAGCCGATGATGACGACCGGTCGTCTTCCAGAAAAATGTGAGACCTCTTCACGAAGATAACTGATTCTGTTGTTTTTTGGGCAGCTTGGTCCTCGAGGGATTGTATTTGTTCTTGGAGTTGCTTCAGATACCTGATTCCCTCGCCAAGCACAGAAGCCTTGTCCATCTGTAACAAACAACGACCGAAATTACATACATAAAAACTTGAATATGTAAGCACAAAATCTACACCATCCCGTTTTATCATACGTCGCTGAATTCTAAATTCATGCAAACTTAGACATAATGAATTTCGTCAGAGAGACAATATTGATCTAAGTTTTAATTTATTTATAAGTGTTAATCTTCTTAAATCGAGCCGGAGTGAACATGGTCCAAACACGATCCTAATTTCGATGTGGGATATAATATACACTGCAGTACATTTCTTCAACCAAACATGTAACTTGTATCTCGAACTAGCTTGATACCATATTTTGGGATTAACTCATAGATACCAATAGAAAATAAATAAGCACTCAAAATAAGTGCATTTTCGAGTATCAGCTACCAATGCATTATTAGTTAGTTTTTTCCTTCTTTCTCTTAATAAGAACAAGAATTTAATCTTACGGGATTTAGTTAACTAAAAATTTCACAAAAATTGAAAAAAAAAGATTGTTAAGAAATCAAAGATTGGGAATAAATCAAATAAGAGAATCTAATTGTAAAAAATCAATCGTGACGAGATCAACTATTCTCCATTTTGAGATGTCCAAAATAACTTTGTTTTGAATTGCCAACAGCTCCGGCTCGACTTCGTTACTAATAATAGATTTAACAAGTATTTTTTGGAGTGCATATTTGGTCATAAAAGATCATAGTTTCATAGTAGTAATTAGTTGGTTGAAACTAAAAAATGCATTGTACCTTAGTTGATGATGCAAAAATATCAGTTTTATAAATGGCCTCTCATGAGGCTGTACAACCCTTGGAACATCCTACAGTCCTATGTGGCGAAGAGTCGACTTCGAGGTGCCAAACTTTCCAGTCGTTGTGATCTCTTCGGGAAGATCAGCCTGAAGTAGCGTCAAACGAACATACTCAACAAGCATTACCACTATGTGAAAAGGATGTGATCCGCCCACACCTTCTAGTCTGGCTACCTTGATACGATTTGTAAAAGATTTGATAGAGATTTTGTGTTCAAACCCAGGCAAATGACAAAATAAGGCTTTGTAGCTCGGGTTTTTTTTTAAATAATTTTTTTTTAAAAATAGATAAGAACTTGCAATAATTTCCAAAATTTTAAAAATAAAATGAAAAATATAGAAGGCGACCCATTGGCAGGGATTTAAAAAATCAGGGAGATGGACCCACTGGTGGAGAGGCCACCCACGTGGCAGTACCAGGTCTAGAAAAATTAAAGCAGAGAGGCATGCGCGTATTTAAAATTCCAACGTATCAACGAAGCCACAAAAAGAAGAAGATAGTAATCTACTTATAAAATACACTGTAAGAAGGAAAAGGTAAAAAATTAAGGTAAATCAATGAATAAAATATAAAATTAAGTTCGTGCAAATTTTATGTGACAAAAATTAATTTATTATATATGTATATATGGTATGACCATTATTTAATATTTAGGATACATATGAATATTTTAGTATAATATTAGAATGAACTAATCATATGGCCGTATGATTCCCATAATAGCACAAAAGATAAAACTAAGTTGGTTAAAAATTCATATAATTCTAGAGTTCTTTTGAAGGGTAGAAGGAACAATATAGTGAAAAAATAGATGAATATGCAATAAATATGTTAGACTCTTTTATTTTTTATGTCCATATGCATTAAAAGACCTAGCTTGGGAAAGATTACTTTTCAAAAAAAGGTAAGTTTGGACCTTGGGTAACATGGATTCTATTTGCAACCACATGCTCTGCTGGAAACATCAAAAGACGCGTGTGTCTCTCTAGTTTAATTTCTTGGAAAAATTATTCTCAGGTTCATGGATTATAGTTTTATTACTCGCAGGTCCCAATATTTTAGAAATAATGTGTGAGGTCCCTGCTTTTTAAGTAATATTGCTCTGAGGTCCCTAGTCACCGGATCGGAGATTTTCTCCGACAGACAGCCTTCTGAAAAGACGAAAATACCACTCTGAACAAAAAATAAAAAAAGTCTTCATCTTCAACCTTGGAACCACCTTTTGAACACGAAGAACGAACATAAAAATATAACCTGGGGTTAAAAAAAATTAACCTCCACCACCATCGCCACTCTTCCTTTACTGTTCCCCTCTCTCTCCTCCGTTAGTCAATCTCTCGTGCCACCAAATTAATCCCTATCATCTCTCTCTACTGGCCCGATAGGAGAACGGCGAGACGATGACGACAACCAATTTAGTTTACCTAATTTTTAGGTCAGAAATATTAAGCAAAGAGAATGTAAGGGGAAATCCCAAAATATGAACAACGGTGGGTCGATGCGGCTTGTGGGTCGACGGTGACTTCTGGATTGATGGCAGCTTCGTAAATTCTAACCCTCCCGTCTTTTGGGTCGACAGTTTCGTAATCTTTGTGGGTCGATAAGGCTCAAAATTGGATCCAAAAATCCCTAATTGACGATGCTCCACAAGAGACCACACAGACGACGATGACCGGAGAATGAACACTTCAGGAGAGAATGGTTTTAACTGGGATGATAAACCCCAGGTGTTGGTTGGCCCAGAAAGTTCCAAGATTGAAGTGACCCAAATGGCTTTGGGGTCGAGCTTGGCGGCGGCGGAGCTCGAAGACGACGGAGCCCCTCAGTGAATTTTTTTAAACCATAGGTGTTGTTTTTATGTTCGTTCTTCGTATTCAAAGGTGGTTCCAATGTTGAAGATGAAGACTTTTTTTATTTTTTGTTCAGAGGGGTATTTTCATCTTTTCAGAAGGCTATCCGTCGGAGAAAATCTCTGATCCGGTGACTAGAGATCTCAGACCAATATTACTTAAAAAGCAGGGACCTCACACACTATTTTCAAAATACAGGGACCTGCGAGTGATAAAACTATAATCCAGGGACGTGAGGATAATTTATCCTAATTTCTTTTAGATCTATCCGGTACTGGCACGTGGCGGTGGGTCACCTCCCTATTTTCTATAGTTTTTAAACAATCTTTGTAGTGGGACCAGATTTGGTCCTGGAATCTTGTTTTCAGGACAGTCCTAGACCCAATTCTAGGCGAACCATTTCATTATAATTGGGCGAGCCATTTCATCATTACTAAGTGAACCATTATATGATAACAGAGTGAACCATTGTATCATAACTGGGAGAACTATTGTATCATAACTGATCGAATAATTACATCATAACTAAGCGAACTCGGGCGGTCCATTGCATCATTACTGGACGACCCATTGTATCATAACTGAGCAAACTATTGTATAATAACTAAGCGAACCAGTGCGTGTTTCAGGAAAAAATTGGGACCGCTTCGAGTGACTTATTGCATCATAATTGGGCGACCCATTGTATCATAGCTGAGCGACCCATTGTATCATAACTGAGCAACCCAGTGTGTGTTCCAAGGCGGTTCTGTACAAAAATACATGTTCATGACCAAATTCGGTGCCCTTTGCAGTCGCTACACGAATTCAAGTTATTAGCTGGTCGCTCTCATATTTTTTAAATTTCTTTTTTTAAAATGAGTTTTTTTACCAAGTAAACTTGTGCACACCATATGCCAATGGATAATGGATACTTTACCAATATTTGAGGATTAAAGCTTATTATTAGATAGAAAAATTGATGTCCAATAACATGTTTAGCTCCATCTTATCTAATTTGCTACACATTGTCTAACTCTAGACTACCTCGTTTATTGTCTATCGAGTGTCCTACTTTGACTTACGTGCTCTTCGCTGATGATACCCTTGTGTTTGGCAAGGCTACTGTGCACGAGGCTGCTTCTTTTAGGAAGCTTTTTTCTAATTTTGTGGCTGTTTCGGGGCAGCAATTCAACCTGGACAAGTCCAGTATTTAGTTTGGAAGTGGTGTGCATGTTTAGTTGAATGAAAATATTCTGGCTACCTTAGGGATGAAGGAGATGGCTCATTCTGACAGCTATCTGGGACTCCTGGCTTTCTGGAGTAGATAAAAAACTAAAGTCTTGAATTTTATTCTTGAAAAATTGTTCTCAAGGCTCAATCCTGGAAGCAGCATTTGCTCTCTTCAGTTGGAAGGGAAATGATGGTTAAGGCAGTCCTTTCTACCATCCTAACTTATTCCATGAAGTGCTTGACATTTCCTAAGAACTTATGTACTAAAATCAGTGGGATCTTGGCTCGTTTCTGGTGGAAAGGCAAGGTGGAAAAGAAAATGATCCACTGGCTGAGGTGGGAAAAGATTACTAGACCAAAGAAACAAGGAAGGCTTGGTTTTCGAGATATGGAGTTGTTTAACAACGCTTTTCTTGGTAAATAGGCTTGGCGTTTGTTAAATAACCCAAACTTGCTTTGTTCTAAGTTTCTAAAAGTGTTGTACTTCTTGAGAACTAATTTCCTTAATGCAGATAGGGGGAGAGTCAGCTCCTGGATTTTGAAAAGCATCCACTTCAGTAAGGAATGCATTAAACCTGATTCCACCTGGCAAATTGGTGACGGTGCTTCAATTAACATCTGGTGTGATTGTTGGGTTCCTTCTTTGGAACACAAAAAAAATTAGTCTGCCAAACCCATGCATACTGATGTGCAGTAGATCGGGGAGCTGATGAATCATGAGACTAATGATTGGAATGCTCCTCTTAATGTTGAATTGTTTGATTTACAGGAACGAGTGGCAATTCTCAGATTGAACCATCCTCAATTGAGGCTAAGAGATAAATTGATCTGGTGTAAAGCTAATAATGAATATTATATTGCTAGATTGGGCTATCTCTCTTTTAATAGTAGTATATCTAACTTTTCTTCAAATTCTGGTACAGATCATGAGTTGAAAGCTCACTAGAGGGCCTGCGGAGGCAGACCGTCCCTCCCAAATTAAAATGTTTCTTATGAAAACTCTCTTTGGATTGCATTCCTACTGTGAGTGTGATGAAAAAAAGAAACCTCAGTCGAGATGATCTTTGCACACTGTGTAATTCTGAGTCTGAAACTGTTATTCATTTATTATTCTAGTGTAATCATGCGTGTGCTGCTTGGTTTTGTGGATGTTTAGGGCTGATATGGGATGCAACATTTTCTGAATCTTTTACTGATTGGTTTGGGGTTGCTTGTCGTTCTCTGCAAGCTAGAGACGCTGGTGATTTAATTATGTTGCTCCTCTTTGTAGTTTTGCAGATTTGGAAAGCTCGTAATGCCACCATTTTGTTGAGACTTTTATGTGCCCGCGAACTACCTTTAAAAGGGCCAGACTTAGATGGGAGAAATGGCTCAGCTTGTGCCCAAGAATTTTTTGGAGTAGGGGCCGCTCTATTCCAGTCAGAGTTTCCTGTGAAATCATGTAGGCCTTATTATTGATGGCCAAAACAGTAGGGGATTAGTGTCCTCTGTCATTGAATCTGAAATCGATGCCATCCAGATGGGTATTCGATTGGCACAATGTTGTCATCTCTCATCTCCAGCGATGGTTGAATCAGATTGCTTTATCACGGTGAACTTCAACAACGGGGTGTTGGATTCTATAGCTTGGCAGTTGGAGAACATTCCTTCATTAGCGAGAAT
This sequence comes from Hypericum androsaemum, assembly GCA_963995505.1. Taxonomy (NCBI): domain Eukaryota; kingdom Viridiplantae; phylum Streptophyta; class Magnoliopsida; order Malpighiales; family Hypericaceae; genus Hypericum; species Hypericum androsaemum. The sequence goes on along the minus strand of OZ023181.1, from coordinate 15,263,338 downwards.
TGACCATAGCCTCTTGCACTTTTGTAGCCTTATTTATGTTTCGCGTTTGGCTAATGAGGTGGCCAATTGGGTAGTGACCACGTCTTGCATGGGTGTTTGTGTGCCTAATTGGACTCTTCATCTGCCGCCAGACCTTTTGGCACTCTTATGTTCGAATTTTTCGATGTAATGGTTAATATGAAAGCAGGTTTAATTCTATTAAAAAATACTACCTCATTTATTTTTTTGTGGGAAAGTGACCTAGAGGTCATTCACTAATAAAAAGGACATTACAGACACAGAAATAAAAGAAACAACAGGAAATACAAAAATAGAAGTCATTGCATCAATCGCCATCACAACCCACTGGGTGAAACAGTTTGCCACAATAGTCATATTAACAGCTACTAGAGTTGAGATCCCCCTAGAAAAGAGGCAGAAAACCTGACCAAAATATTGCTAACACAAAAGTTTGCTGAAACTTATTATTGAGCCATATACGAGATGCAACACAATAAGAAGCTCCATAAAGGAGGCAACTCTGGTTGGACGAATACTCCCAAAGCAGAGGTAGCAACTCGTGATGACAAATACGAAACAACAAGTTCGACATTAAACATAAACAAGACAAGAACAGTAAAATATGACATCACAAAGCAAGAAATATAACAGAAAATACAGTAAAAATGGAAGAGGATAGGAGGGGTGGCCTATAGCGACCAACCCCTTCGATCGCCCATCGAAGCTGGCACTGGCACTCTGTTGGTGGGCCAGCTTCTGGAAGCGATACAGAGGCGAGAAGAGAGGCTGAGGCGGAGCTGAAAACTGAGAGGAGGCTGGCGACGAGTCGAATCGGGCGCAAGAGAGAGGTCTGTAGACGAAGGGAAGCTACTGTGACCTTGAGCGAAGAGAAAGACGATGAGGCCGAGATGCTGTCGAGACGAGACCGGAGAGCTTTTCTCTAGAAGTGGCTGTAAAGAGGGTCGACTTGTGGTCGACTTTCTGTAACGACGCTAGAGAGCTTGTCGCAACAACAGAAGCTCACTCATTCTTTAAAATCTAGAGAAGAGGAAGAGTCAAGAAACTAAAACAAAGGAGAAACAGGGGAGGCGTGGTAGTAGGTGGTGGTAGGATGGCTATGCGGTGGCCAGGAGGGTGGAGGGAGGAGGAGGTAAGGAAAGGAGAAGACAATTTTGCCTTCAACGATAGAAAGAAGAAGGGGGTAAAAACCTTAAAAGAAAGGAGGCTCCTAGTGTTCGGAGAGAGAGTCTCTCTAACTTTAGAGAGAGAGAAGGGAAAGGTTATTTTTTGAATAGACTACTTGGTTTATGGTAGGTTAATTCTATGAGGAAATCAACTACATGGAGAAGGATGTATTTTGCTGGCTCTTCTGATTGGCAGCAATTCAAGAAGCTGGGCCGCTTTTATTCATTTTATTGGGTTTGTACTTTAGTTGGATCCAATAAAACTTCAAAATTTATATTAAAAAATGCAACAATGCGGGATGAGCGAAGCGAGTTAATTAAGGTTGTCCATGGAAGATACTATACTAGAAAGAAACTAAACGTACAGACAAAAGAAACTAAAGGCTTTTTTCTAACGAGTTTTGTAGGAGGCTGGTGGCTTAGAGATTGTGGGTTCATCTTCTGGCCTAAATATCATAAATAAAATTTAATTTTCGAAAAAAAGACGAGAAAATATGTACCTTTTTAATGCCTGGAACAACAGATGAAAGAGCGATAAACTTCTGGTTAAGCTTCTCCCGGCGCTTCCTTTCCGCTATCACATGTTCCTTGGCAAACGAAGAATTTTTCCTTGCTGATCCAGGAGTGGTCTTGTTCATCTGATCCGAATAATTATAATAAGCCGAACCACAGTGATCGTCCAGATCATGTGCTTGAGAAGGAACCAAGCAAGGGCGTTTCCCCTTTCGGGGTTCGTTCTCAGGACAGTAGAGATCTTCCAAGGTATCCGGAGAACAATCCGGGTTGAAGGAGATCATCAACTGGGATGTGGGTTTCGGAGATTCACCGGAGTGGTGGTCTTGACCAAGAACAAGAGGGTTCATTTGGTATTGGTAGTTAGAAGGTGGATCCTCCATTACCTGTTCCATTGATGGTGTTAATTAGAAAAATGCACATAAGGAGATGAAGATCAGCTAGAAGTTCCGGGTTGAGAGCCTTACCATTTCCGGATCCTGTAGCCACTTGGTCGGAGCTTTTTCCATTTGGAGAGAGAGAGAGAGATGCCTAATCAGCTAATTATGAGACCTTGAAGAAGATAAGAAATATATATCTTTGATGCCCTAATATAGATATGAGCCCACTCATGGGGACTAACTCAAACCAATATCACTACACATGCAAACCAATATCACTTCACATGCAAATCAATATCACTTCATATGTAAATCAGCGTCTTGCAAACCATTATCACTTCACGTGCAAACTAATATCATTTCACATGCAAACCAATATCACCTGATCAGATTTAAAGATAATCAAATCTGACGGTCCAAAATGTAGTCCTCACCTGTGAACAAAATTTCTTTAGTCCCCACTCAATCCGGTCATATAGATAGAGATAGAGAGTGAGAATTCAAACATCGTCAACATCTGAAGGCTTAGTACTCATGCCCTAATATTATGTTCTTTTGCCAGTGAAAAAAAAGGTTTTTCTAATTAACAGAAGATGCAAAAGGGTTTCTAAATCTTTGCAAGTTTTTTAGGAAAGTGAAAAGAATAATCATTATATGAATAGTTCATTATAAAAGAAAATGTGATTGGTTGTCCCTAAACATTAATGAATACGCCCAGATCCACGGCACATTATTGTATATGATCGACATTAAATAAGACCCTAAACCTTAGTTTACTTGAGATCTGAGGAGATCAAGAATAAGATCTTGCAAATCAAATTCCCATTTTGAAAACTAGAGAAATTTTGTTAATATACTGTAATGTCCAACTTGATTTAAGCATGTTTGGCAAACTGTGCAGCATGTCACAAATTCAATTTAACTGAACATTATAATAAAAAATTTATCATATTATATAGTTCTGAGGTGAAGTCTGGCCATTCCTTTATTACCTCGAGGAAAGAATGACGCGAGCTGAAATTAATACGTTTCAACTTTTTTGGGGAAAGGAAATCAATTTGTTTGATTTGTCCACGATCGCTAATCTCGGGGAAATTAAAACCCTAGTGAGGCGTCTGGGCACAAGTCATAACATTGGTATATATAATACAATCGTTATCGTTCCCCAAAAAATGTAATATAGTCTTCATGATTAAGCACGTGCGAATAGGTTTTATAATATGCCGGAACTGTTCACTCTATGGCTCTTCGTCTTGATTATTAGAAGGGTCATTTTCAATCCATGGACCACATTCTCTTTGACTAATCCGATAGTGACATCTCATTATAGCAGTATCTTTAAAAAGAAATAAAGAATTCTCGGGAACCTTACCTATTGAATTTGTTTTTGAGAAGATCCTTACCTATTGAGTAGGGTACCTTGTATTTGGTTTTTAATTTCCTTGGTTGTTGGAAAATAATTAGTTAATCTCTCACATTCCGCGTTCTTGTGTGTGAGATTTTATATTATTTGTTACCCTTCTGAAAAAGGTGTCACACAATAACTTTCTCACCCAAGTTGTTTACATTGTGACGTTCTTGGTTTTCCACAATTGTATTCTAGTTATCACAAAAAAAAATTGTATTCGAGTTATTATTTCCTCTCCGTGATTATTTTTGACGTAAATATCCTAACTCTTATAACACAAGTTCTTAAAAATATGTTTATGTGATTGATACCCTCACGCAATATCCTAACTCTTATAACATAAGTTCTTAAAAATATAAAGGAATTCGAAAAAAAACATATAAAGAATAAAAGCTTATATACAATATCAATAAATTCAAAAATAAAAAGAAACTCTCATAACGCAAATGTCGCCAGAATATCATTAACTAAAAATTGTTTGTCACTCAGTTGATATATTTTAAATCACAAAGTACTAGGCAATAATGTGTCAAAAAAATTAAACCAAAAAACTTTAGTCTAAAAATTGGGAATATCTATACATCTGACAACTGTCAACAAATGATTGATTTTTGATGTATATCTGCAATTCTCATGGAATCATATGTCGTTTTTAAATATTTTTCCCATATATTCTATCAGTCATATTTACCAAAGAAAGATCTACACATCCAACTACTGTATCCAGAAAATAAATTCTTGAATCATTCTATATATCTGTACTTTTCGTGGACTCGTGTGTAACTTCTTTCTATTTGCGACGCCAATCGTTTCTTCGTATATTTATCCGAATCTCCGAACCACATTTCAAGCACTCCTTGATGACAGCAAGATTTTCAAAATACGGGCATGTTGTTTTCTTTTTTTTTCAATATTACATGTATTCGGATATTATGTTAACTAATCTATCTTTTTTTACCAAATTTTAACATTCCAGTGTTTCACGACTTAGTTAAGCTGAAACGATATGAGTTAACTTGGTTGTAATAAGGACTGAAGGCGAAAGAAATGTTAAGAAAATTGTCTTGCCGCATTAACCAAGTACAACGGCAATAAATTGCACAGGTTCATAAGTGGTGCATATTGTTGTTAATTCGGAGTTTCATAAACTAAGCCGTCACTCATCCATCATAAACTTGTTGTCGTATCTGCACGGATCTCGTCCCCTCGTTAAAGTAATGAATCAAATATATAATTAGGTGCTGCTGTTGTGACAATTTGATGTCTATAATGCCCCTTAAAAAAATGCGGGAAGAGACTTGATACTTACGTGATTAGTTGCTTAAATTATAAGTCATCATGTTGATTGATCCGTCCTTGTCATATTTTTAACCAAAGCTTTGATTTAAAGAAACGAACCAGAATAACCTTTTAAGACTTTGCAAACGTAACAAAGGGTACGGAAATAAAAATTTGAATTATATTTGTGCAATCTTTATTAAGATATTGAGACAGAATTTGTAAATTGCTATCCGGGCCTTTAGCTAAAGAGATCAGAGCACGTGGCTACGAACAGCGGTGTCGGGAGTTCAAATCCTTCCGGGCTCTTGTCCAATTTTTTATACTTATAAACAAACTCTGTATTCGCAAATTTGCTTGAGCTTTTATTGCACCAAATAAGTCATGACAAAAAAGTCGTGTGAGCGATAACAATGATAATTTATTTTTTGTATCTAACTTGAAATCTTAAATAATCGGCATGTAAAATGCTATAAAATTAATGGAATGTTGCCTCAAGGATACGTATCGTTGACCCATCCCCGCTAATAATTGAACCAAAATTAAAATGAAAACAATTGAACCAAAATTAAAATGATGGTAGCCCAATGGAAGGCGCTGTTACGAGAATAATAAGAAGCAGCTTCTTTGGAAAAAGTCTCTCTTAGTACCATATAGTTTCACATTTTCATAATTTAATATGTTTTAAATTGAGAATTTTGTCCCCTGTAGTTTACACACTTTTTTTTGGGGTAGGTCTAGGGTAGCTACCCGCCCAAACGGTCTTGAAACAATGCTCTTTTGGATACGACGTAGCGTACTTCTGGCTACCGAGCGGGATTAGTTTTATTGACATGTAATATGGTAAATTACCTGTCAGTTCCGGTTGCTTCTTGTGAAGTCGAGGGTGGATCCGCGAAGGTTTTTGCAGGTGATTTGGTGCCTCATCAGTACGTGGACGCGTCGTCGTCTGCTAGTTTTGACATGAAGGCTTGGCTTAATCAGATCATCGATGGCGAGTTCATTGTCGCTACTATGCCTACAACTCCCTTGGTGGTTAAGAAGGTCAGGACGCGATGTCCAATTCAGTCGATCCCGACACGCTCGAGTTACCGAATTAGGAAGCTTACTAGTAAAGCCACTGCTCTGAAGCAAAATTTGTTGCGGAATATTGAGTTATTGCCCCTGAAGCTATCTTTGTCGGCTCTTGGGTTGTGTTCATTGCTTGCAGATACGGAGGAGTCCGATGTTGCTCTTCAAGAGGTGATCTCGTCCGAGGCATGGCGTCTTGCGATTGTCTCTGGTTTCTCTTGGGAGGAGGATGCCTCTTTCATCCTCTAAGCGATCAAAGATGTGGCTTATTTTCCATGCCGTTGTGGTCTTTTGATCCTCCATGATTAAGGTAGAAAGTTGGCAGTTAGAATAGGTCTTTTCGTCTTGTTTTGGCTTGGCGATTTCTGGTTCGACTGCACTTTGGTTTCGGTTGCTCTTGCTGCCCTTTGGGTTTAGATATGGTTCTATCAAGTGTTACTTGATAGGTTTGTATCTAGTCTCTATGCATGGTTGTAAATTCGTTGGTGATCTTTTGAGGAGTAATACATTTTACTTATTAAAAAAAGGTAAATTACGTAACTACTCACTAACATTATATATTTTTTCCAAAAAAATCCCATTTAGATATTAATTAACTAACTCTCTCTCCTCCTCCTCTTCTTCCCTCATCCTCTCCCTCTCTCCCTTACTTCTTGGTCTTTTCCATTCCAACAGAACCCAAGCCATTACCAGTCACAAAACACACTACTAAAATCCCCAAATTACCCTTCCCTGCGAGTCCAATTTATCCACCATCCCCATGGCTGCATGATGAAGCTCCCTCCGCCGTGGAGTCCTTCTCCCTCATTCGTCCCTTCTTGGACGATCGACCCCGGACCAGCGACGACCTCACCTTGATCGGCCCGGGCCTGGCGTGGAGCTCCGGTCCGGATGCACCAATCTGAACTGGGCTCTGGCCGGGCCTGGCTCCCAGCTCGAGTCCTGCCTCATGTCTTTACTCTTCCACCTCCAATCAGGTCAACGCGATCGTCGCGATGCCGGATCCTCGTTGACCAGGCTCGCCTCGTCGACCTCTCCCTCTTTGGTGTCTCCGCCCCTAGATATCACCCAAATTTTACCTTTTTGCCCGTACTCTGCATCCTCGCTTGTTTAATTAACCATTGTTAAGAAAAAAAACACAATTTGCATGTATAGGTGACGGTGCCGGACGGCAGACAGTGTTAGAGGAGGAGCTACCGGAGTTGGCGCGAGAGGTCGCTAGAGTGGAGATAGTTCGAGCCTATGCCGGTGATCCTCTCAGTATGTAAATCTTTTTCTTAGAATAGAGTTTTTACTATCGGATACTAGCAAAAACGCACGCGCGATGCGAGTGTCGTTCTATTTTAAAACCCACAAAACATATCGTTTATTCATTTTTTTTTAAATTGTACATGAAGAAGATGCTCTCTTACATATTTAATTACACTATTTTTTTTTGATTTACCTAAGATGTCATAAGAACTTCTTTGTACACAACTTCTTTTGTAAATGTTCTAACTTTATTAGCAATATCACCTCTCTTGACTAACACCTTAGTGTTTCTTACTTGAAACACCTCTTGAAAGGGCAATGTACAACTGCACATGACTGAAGACATGTTCAGGCAGATAAATAGCGGTATTTTTAATTGTTTGTCCTTGTGCTTTGTTGATCGTGAATGAAAAATACATACGTACCAAAAAGTGCTTGCGTGTCATCTGATACAACATCTTAAGATTCTCTAGTGACTTCAATAGCATCCTATAGATGAATACTCTCTTACCTGCGAAATTCGCACTGAGGATCACTGCATCGATTTAAATAGGCAAAAAGGGATAATATATATATGCGATGGCGGGAGCTTACTTCCCTTCTCCTTCTCTGTATCAATTATGGGCCCTATCACCATCTTGATCTGTAAGACACATGTCTATGACCACACCGATAATGTCCTCGCCATCAGCCGGTCAATTTGCTCCGCCGTCAAGCAACGTCAGCATCTCGGGCGTGGACTTCAGTCTGCCGCTCATCGCCATAGTTGTCGTTGTGGCAGTGGTCTTTCTACTGGTCACCTACTCCCGCCTTCTCTCCCGCCACATCATCCTCCTCATCCGTTGATTTTACCGATAGTGGCGCCAGCGTTGATACTGTAGTTTCTAGTTGCCTTCCTACTCCACCACGTTCTCCAACCTGGACTCGCCTCTCCTCCTGTTAGACCATTCCTCCCCTGATGGGGCCGCTGGCTTTCACGTGTACTCCCTCTACGGGCTCGATGACTCCGTGATCAAGACAATCCCTCTCTCCCTCTACAATTCGTCGTCGAACGAAGTCGTTCTGCGAGACTGCGCCGTGTGCTTGATGGAGTTCGAAGAGAACGACTACGTGAGGACTCTCTCAGCCTACTCCCACCCCTTCCACTTAGACTACATTGACATCTGACTCTGTTCCCATGCCAACTACTCTTTAATTCGTTTAATATTAGTGATCCTTACTTAAAAAATATGTTAGCAATCCTTTAAAAAAATTGTTTCATAATGTCCTAAAAAAATCGTTTCATACTCAATGTTTCTAACGGACTAAATTTAATTTAATTTTGTGGAGGAGAATTTTATTCCATCCTTAGAATAAAAAAGAATTTATTCTATTTAACTACTAACAACTATTAATCAAAATTTAAATACATCAGATTTTATCGATCGACAAAATTTAAATTAGAAAGGAATGATATGTTCAGAAGAGTAAGAAAAAGGAAGAAAAAAGCAACTATGGTGAATTTTGTTTAAAAAATCAAATTACAAACTTTTTTTGTCTCATTGATCGGTAATAAATTTCTTTCGAAAAGAAACAATTAATAAAAAATTTGGGTCAAATAATGAAAGTAAACACCGGTAATAAATAGAAAACTACACTTCCAGAGTTTAATTTCTTTATTATAATTACCGAACATGGAAAAATGATAAAAAAAATTCTTATCCCCTATTTTTTTTTATCATGCCCTCTTCAATATGAAAAAAATGCAATTCATTGTTCTGAATTAATTCAAACGATAATGTAAAGAAATATTCAATTTTAAGAACGATTTTTTATAAAATAACCCCTAAATAGTAAATAAGATCTGTCATGCAATATGTTTAAAAAACCAATATATATCATATATACATATATCAAGCTTATAAAAAAGTGATTTATTTTGTCACTTTGAAGAGACAATTTGAAATGCAGACAATTTGACCAAGTTACCGTCCCATCCCAATAAAAAAGGAAGATGAGAGAGAGGCTGGTTCCCTACGAACAAAACAAAAACCAAAAAAAGGAAAGTAAAAAAAACAGAGACATTGAAGGAAAAGGTCGTCTCCGTATCACGGGCTCCGACCATTTTCACTAGATAACCAAACTTCTTAAAAGGTAAGAAGCAACCAAGTCCCAAGAGAGAAGGTGAAGAAGGAGAAAGAAATGGCGAGCGGGAGCAGTAGCAATAAAGAAACGACGACGCCGGAGGGCGGGCGAGGCAGCAAAGTCAAAGGGTGTTGACCCATGAGGGGCGTTACGTCAGTACAACGTGTACGGAAACTTATTCGAGGTTCCCAGCAAGTACGTTCCTCCCATCCGTCCCATTGAGAATTTTGAGAAGGGTAGTATTGATATTTTCATATTGTCGGATCAACAAAAAAAATGAAGTTTATATTATTATAGTAAGATAATTTAATTTTGGGATAGTTTAGGTGTCGGTGATCTCTCTCTTCAAGAAGTATGAGAGAGAGGAGGAGGAGGAGGAGGAGGAGGAGGAGAGAGAGAGTGTTAGTTAATTAATATTTAAATGAGATATTTTTGGCAAAAAATATAAAATATTAGTGATTAATTAGGTAATTTACCATATTACATGTCAGCAGAAACTATCGGTAGCCACGTGTACGCCACATCATGTCCAAAATGGCGTCGCTTCAAGAACATTTGGGCAGGAGGCTGTCCTGGATTTGCCTGGTTAAAAGTGTGCAAATTACAGAAGACTAAATTCCCAATTTGAAATTAAATGGACTAAATTCTGAAAATATGAAACTACAAAGTACTAACAAGAGACTTTTCCCTTCTTCTTTTATTGACAATTGATAGCGAGGGGAAAATTTACCTCGTGATCATTGGATGTCTGAATTATTATAGTGGAAAATTTCTCGACAGTTTAACGTATCTTATAATAACTAGAAAAGTTGGGAAAAAAACTTATAAGTCTCTAAGATTCTTTATAACGTACTTAAATATCCAGCTTATAGTTTATTAGTCTCTGATTTTTGAGAAATTGAACTAATAGTCCTTAGAATCAATTTTCATCTCTAATAACATATGAGATTACCAAAATAACTCTCACTAAATTTAAATTTTCAAAATATTATAAAATATATGACCATCCACGCTATAAATGCAGTTTTTCTTGGATCCATTGGAGGGTAACTCGCTAAATGCAGTGACTTGGTTCGTTTTGGTGTTTAGTCTTGGTTCGTTTTAGTGGGTAACTCGCTAAATATATATGGCCTCTCTCCTTTCTCTCTGGCGTTTAGTCTTGGTAGTTGCTACTTTAATGTCGTGGGTGTTTACTGGTTTGAGTTGTAACTCTTGGGTGTTTTTTTTTAGAAAGGTGGAGCAAGATCTATATTAAAAACAAATTACAAACAGAAAGAGAAAAATATAAACATAGAAAGAAGACGCTGAAACAGAACACAAAACCAAGCCTAGCGGGGACAAAGAGGCATGGGTGAAGACAGAGAGGCATAGGTGAAGTCGAAGGGTAGACGAAAGACTACGAGAGCCGAACGTCCACTCTTGGGTGTTCTGGTCCTGCTTCCTGGGTGGAGTTCCGGGCTTGCCTGTTCGCTTTAGTCTTGACGACGTTAGGCTGCTGTTACTTGCTGTTGCTTTCTCTGCAACTGCAATTATGGACTTTGTATCTTACTCCATTTTTTATTAATAATACCATTACTTTTTTAAAAAAAAAGCAGTGACTTGTTTTTTAGGGTATTTCGCTAAATGCTGTTTGGATTTTGTGTCCGTTTTGGTGAAGAAAAAAATACGGCGTCGAGAAAAAAATGAATTAGTTTGTACTCGGCTTCCAGTCATATTTTAGTATGGTGATGACCTGTTATGTTAGTTTATAACTGGTATTTCATTCTAAACAAGAAAAAGCATCCCACTGTGACTTGTTCATGGAGGGATATTTTGGTATGTTATGATGATTTGGAAAATTTGAAGTGATTGGGGTATTTTAGTATTTTTAAGTGTCATATGAAATATAAATTGATCTTAAAAATTAATAAGTTCAATTTCTCAAAACTCAGTGACTTATTAATTAATAAAAAGACCTCGTAAATCTAAACTTAGGGACTTATAAGTTTTTCCCCAAAAAATTTTACAAAATATTATTTTCTATTTGACTATTTTTAGAATTTGAAAAAGGCCCAATATGTTACGATGTCTATTAAAAAAGATTTAGTACGGATACTCTATGCACAAAGTTTAAATTTTTTAGTTAATCGCCCACAAAGCACGTTTACGTGGATAACAGTTGGTGATGTTGATGGTTACATAGTCGACGCGAAACCAAAATGATGATGGTTATGCATCGATTTTTTCCATTTCCTTTGTTGATTTAGTAATTAACTACGTCATAATCGAAATCCGTGTCAACATGCCACGTCAGTCAATTAGCCGATTGAAATTTGTCTTAAATTGCCCAAAGAGTATAAGCCACAAATACAGTAGAAATCTTATAAATCATCATTGATATTCTCTAAATTGATAAAATCTCTGACTCTAAATTAAGAATAATTTTAAATTCTAATAATTCATTTATCATAATATTTTTTTTTTCATTTGTGTTTACGTGTGTTCTTGTTCATTTTTGTTTCATTCCGTCAATTTTTGTGTTGTTTCGTGTTCTTGTGTTTTAGAGTGAATTTTTAATGTGTTTTGTAGGATGTGGAGCTAATCGGAAGCTTTTGAAAGGATGATTTCGAAGGACCATATTGCAAGAGCCATAACTTTTAATTCGAGCACCAGATTACGAAAAATGAGGTATCTTTGGAAAACTTGAAAAAAGATATACATTTTTTTCTAATAGCTGAGGTCAAATTCGGAATGGAAGAAGGTCAAACACGAAAAATATAAAGATACCCCAAATTTTTGCAAAGCCCGGCGGATGACACCCCCTCTAGCGCACACTGGGCGGGTACAAATTATTTGGCCAAGCCTGACTTGGCGCCCCCTGGAGACATCTCATTTTGAACTCCCTTTTTAGACTGGTATCTCGCCCGTTTTTGACTCTTTCGATCTCTAGCCGCCTCCTTTGGCCATAGGTTATTAGTCATTATTAGTTTTCCTTATTATGGCCTCTTGTTTTCCCCTTTAGGACTCCTATTTAGGATTTGCCTCTTCTAGGTTCTTTCGATTCTCTAATTAGGTAGTTGGCTATATAAAGTCATTAGCTCTTAGATTTTATTCACGCATTCGAGACCTTGAGAACTACTATTTTTTTGGTCGAGGCTTTGAGAACTACTTTGAGATTAATAAAAAGCGCACGTGGTGGTATAGTTAGGAGGAAGAGGCCTTTTTCATTCATTTTTAATAAATTTTCTTTATTAATATATAGTAATATTTACACGGTGACTCTGCTATGATTTTCTTCTATATAAATGGTAATTCTCCTATACAATAATACAAGGCTTGCAACCGAGCACTTCACTGAAAACTCTATCGCCACAAAACTAATTGAAAAAAATGACGATAGGAAAAATATCTAACTCGATAATATTGTTATACAAAGTCTACCATTCAATCCGTACAAATAATCGAACAGACTCACTATACATATCCCGACCTTACCATCGATGATCCATATTGCAATAAGCACAAGAGCCAATTCCAAATTTATTGCATCAGTTAATTTCGAATTTTATTAAATTAAATCATATGTTACATAATTAAATTGTATAAATGTCAATATTTATTTTATCCTTTGAATATTTGTTATATTAAAAAGTTATTCTTTATTTGTGAGTGGCACAACCATTTTTTGGTAGAAATTCTTTTGCTCTATTTTTCTATTTCGAGTTGCTTATATTGTCCTTATTAGTTCTTGATTACCCAAGTAAATCTTGGAAGTATGCATTTTTTTATCCTAAGAAACTGGCATCTCTGGTGAAATTGGTTCTTACAGGGAGAGTGTACATTTTAATCTTTTAAAATAAGTAGAGTGTACATTTTCATCTTCAAAAATAAGTAGAGCGCATTTGAATTTTTTTTGAAGAGTGTGTATTTGAAATTTTTAAGGTTGAAAAAATATGATCATATCTCTCCGGTCGCTATCACGACATATGACACTTCCCCATAATGATTGATGTCTAGTTGTTAGGAATCTATTAGATACAGTATTGCCGAAGTCTGAACACATCTCCTCCTTATACTTTTTTTTGAAGAATCCTCCTTAAGACTTGGCCATCATTCGACAAACCAAGAGTTTCAAATTGCATAAATTATTTATAGCGGATCTGACAAGGAGATACGGCACTATTTATTTTTTCTTTTGAAATTTTTTTTTGCCAAGTTGTCTCGCCAATGTGCCGTCCACTTTATTTTATTAGTCATTGATATAATTGTTGCTTCGAAGGTTCACCTTCTCACACATGCGGAGGCCATCGTTATAGTGATTAAGCTTGTTATCTTGTTATAATTAAACTGAAAAGTCTGTGTACAATATATCATTTAGCTCGAAAAAGGATGTAGGGTCTAATTGTAAGTACATAGTATTAATCGCGACATCTTCGCTATTCAATTAGTTGCGACATGCGAAAGTCATACTGGTTGGCGGTTTTGCTGTAGAAATGACTGGTTTAGAGATTTATAATTCTTTATAAGTTGATTTTGTATAGTTCTTTCTAAATTTTAAACACTGCTTATAGAATTTAAAACAAATTATCATTAAACTTTATACCACTTGACCTATCCATCCAACGTTTAGAAATATATCAATTAGATGAACAAGTTGATGGACTTTGTCCCAAATCTGTCGTATTATTTCGGGTCCATGTTATACTGCTATATGTACGATTTTATGTAGCTGATTGTTGTTGCTGTCGTTTTATATTGCCGTCTAATTCCTAACACAAGTTACGTTCAAGAGCTATTGTATATCTTTTATACTACTCAGGATCTCTTTGAATTTGACAACGTATAATTTTCTTAGGCTACATGCCCTTTGACGTATATATTTTATACCACTGGGCTCTCTTTTTACTTCATTTTCCTTGTACAGCAAGGACACATTAGTTGCCCTTGACAACCTCGTCAAGGTCACAGCGGAACCATAATTACCAAGAACTTTAGGCCTCGTAGACCTGACCTAACCCCATTTGAACAATATATCTGTAGTTGAACATTTTATCATGGGTAGTATTTTCCAGCTGACTGCTAACTAAATACCACTAGCTCACAAATCTTGACAACATCAACATGAGATTAAAATAGCATAAAATTCTAAGCTGTAGGGTGTCACCCACACCAGGTTTTTTCTCTTCTAAATCACAGCTATGTGCCACTTACCGGTTGACTTGTTAGAAGTCATGAGGTGCGTGATACACGTTCTATTGGCACAAAGTAAGACATAACAATGAATTGACTGAATGGTGAAATATAATATTGATTTTAATTTCTTTTTTGAGAGGTAAAATTCAATTCATTAAAAGAGAATGCAAAAGTACAACAGTCCCCAAAGATGCAAGAAAAAAAACAGAGATGGCAACGTTGCAGAGAGTGCAACAGAGCACAATCATAACCCGCAGGCTAAAGACAAAACCTTGAAGGCAACACTAAGGGAACTAGAACACCAGGGAAATAAAACAGCAGACTAGCGAAAACACGGCACCTCAAACATGTTCGAATGGCGAGTTAAGGGATTGCTGTTTTTTAAGAAGTAAATGTCATAAGTTAAATATCAACGTCAATTATTATATCATAAAAGAATTATATTCTGAACTTCGGTGAATTTATATATGTTTGTGCTAGTGACTTTTGGCAAGGGATTGTTTTTTGCTTGCGGAAGTAAGTGTAACTTGTCCGTTGACGGATCGAGATTCGAGTGTTCTACTTTTAAACGTCTATCAACTCGCGAGTTCTACTTTTAAAAATTCTAGTTTCAGTATTTTTAAGGATATAATCTCATTCAATTAATATTACAGTAAAGCTACGCAGAAAATATGAAATTACAATACCACCAATTATAATAATTATGAAATACACATTGTTACTGTTAGATTTACACCCATGCTTGATCATGGCCATGTGGCAAAAGGCTACATCTACTTCTCTCCACCTCCACCTATTGGTGGCAAATGCATGCCACCTCACTTCTTACCTTAACAAGCTACTAAGTGTAGCTTGGCTAGATGGCAACAAAACCACAAAATGGTGGTGACGTGGGAGAAAAGAATTCTCCCCTTAAAAGGAGAAAAGGAGAAGGTAATAAGTTCGCGGGGTGAACTAATGGACACACATATAAAAAGAAGGGCAAATTACTAATTTGATCTCTGAATTCTCGATTCGACTCCGAGGCAGATAAAGTCGTAAAAATTGTTCTCGACTCCAATATATCGTGAGTAAGAACCGACCAGTGACGAGAATTCGTTACGATCCTGTGGATACTGCACTACAACAAGTAAGTGTATTTACGATTTAACGAATTCGTTCATTAATTAATTTAACGTCAATTATTTTATGATTTTTTGATTATATTATGTTATAATCACCATCAGGAATCTACATTGGTATCAGAGCCAGATTAGTTCTTGTTCTGGTTACTAATTAAGTTTTTTGAAAACAAAAATCATGTATGTGATTTTTAGAGTTCAAAAATTCGGATGATAATTTACATTCTGTTGTCCTTACTTGTACAATTGGTAAATATCGGGGAATTGAATTGAAGTTGTGATTCAAAACGCGCATGAAAGGACTTCGTCCTTATTTGCACACGGCTGAAAATCTCAGATACTAATATGAAATTAACGCGGAACGCGAATAAGGATTTCGTCCTTATTTCACAAACGTGAGAAATCCTTAGGGAATAAAGTGAAATTGTTCCACTCTAAACGCTTTTCAAAACGCTTTGTCCTTACTTGTACACGTGTTAAACTCGAGGGACTAAATTGGAATTTGTCCAAAATCCCCAAATCGGGACGAACCCTAATTTCGCAAAAACTGGGGTTTTTCGCCCCGATTTCAATCCCCTCTAAAATCAACCAAATCGGAGGACAACAATCATAAATCTTGTCTCCGACAATATATCGGGACCATGGCGACCTTCTTGGTTGGATTTTTCCGGTCAAAACCGGATAAAAATTGCCCGACAATTTTTTTTACGACGAACGAACGATCGAGTTCGTTATAGCTCGAGAAAAGTTGTTTTCTCGACGAGGGAGAGTCGTCGATGGCCGGTATTGTCTGATGATTGACCAGAACTGCCCAAATTCGGCGACGAGACAATGACCGGTGTCATTTGTCTAATTTTTCCCTTGGCCGGGTTAGGTCTTCTTTTCGTTCGACGAAGAAGAAGAAGATGGAGATGGAGGAGATTATGAGGAGGGCAATTCCGTCATTTTACAGATTTTTTGTCGGAGTATATATACTCGAAAAAGACAAAACCGTAATTTCGTAGTCAAAAAGAAGAAGAAGGGGGAAGCGGGTTTGACCGTGGGTCAACGCGGGTCCATTTCTTCATTTTTTTAGGGGCCCAACCCGCGCTTTTGACTTTAAAGTCAATGCGGGTATGGGCTTGTGGGCCAATAAATTCTTATACGGCCCATTTGATTATTTTGGTTGAAATGAGTCTATCTTTAGGCTTGGTTGAATAAAATGAGTTTTATTCAAATAAAATTTAATTTTTTAATAAAATTTTGATTTTAAAATTATTATGATAATTTATATATATATATATATATATATATTTTAGAATGAGTTCTAAACTATATTTATTTCAATATTTTTAGAATTAAGACACTAAAAATATGGGAAATAATATAACCTACAAGGATCACGCAATAAAAGACTATATCGTGAATATTCTTTGTGCTCTTTATCATTGATATGATTAAAATTGTGATTTTAATCAATTGAGACTACTTGTGAGCTGACCCAAATAACTTGTATTATGATGCAGGTTATCAATGAGGATGAAGTGTTGTCTAAGAAAGTGTGTTGAACATGTGCGTGTTGCAGAGGCACAAGACATGCGCCGAAAGATATTAAAGCGTCGTATCTCTCGGTGGGTGCATAGAGATAATGAACAAGTGCTTACCGAGCATATTGTCTTAGTTCACAATGAGATACAAGAATGTATCTTGGCTGGAGGTTATAACAGTGGGTATAACTGGGTATTGATGTTCATGGATCTTCTAGCTACGCTGAAGATTACGGAAGATGTTGACACTTTCATATCTCCAGTAACTGGGACTACGCACAGAAAAGTTGTGGAACGTCTGGTTACATATCTAGGTGGGAAGAGGATTTTAGAGAAAATTCCTCATAATAAGTCAATGAGGTTGCAAAGTGGGCGTAAAGTACGTCGCTTCTGTGCTCATGAATATGTTCATGAATTCCCTTATCCTAGCAAGTGATTGTATACGAAAGATCTACGCATTATTAAAGACAACCTTTGAACCCGATTATATCGAATGGTGTACTCGATTATATAGAATAGTTTAACCAGTTATATCGAATAATTTACTTGGTTATATCGAATAATTTACTTGGTTATATCCAATAGTTTACCCAGTTATATCGAATAGTTTACTTGGTTATATCGAATAGTTTACCCAGTTATATCGAATAGTTTACTTGGTTATATCGAATAGTTTACCCGGTTATATCGTGGTTTACTTAGTTATATCAAATGGTTTACTTGGTTATATCGAATAGTTTATCTGGTTATATCAAATATTTTACTCGGTTATATAGAATGGTTTATCCGATTATATCGAATGGTTTACTTGGTTATATCAAATAGTTTATCCGGTTATATCGAATGGTTTACTCGGTTATATCGAATAGTTTACCCGATTATATCGAATGGTTTACTTGGTTATATATAATAGTTTACTTGGTTATATCGAATAGTTTATCCGGTTATATCGAATAGTTTACTCAGTTATATCGAATGGTTTACTCGATTATATTGAATGGTTTACCCGATAAAATAGTTTGTTATGTCATAATTGACTTGTATGTTCGGTTATATTAAATAGTTTGCGCAATTATATCGAATGGTATGTCCAGTTATATCAAATGATATGCTCAATTATATCGAATGATGTATCCAATTATTTTAAATACTTTAAATAAAAAAGTTAAATAATTAATTAAATTATATATCGAATGATATATTCGATTATAAAAAAAAATATATTCAATTATATCTAATGGTATGCCAAATAATGAGCCACAAAAATTTAATACACTAAAATTAAGAATATATATTTTGATGAGAGAAACAAACTCCACAAAAAAACGTCTTCTTCTATTTAATATATATATAGAGAAAATTACCAACCATTTGTGGAGAAGGTGTATCCCGTAATTATTGCTTCCCTTCACTGTTCATGCCCCTTTTTGTCGCATTTCTCTTTCTTCTTAAATTAGCCCAAAATTACTATATTACCCCCTCCTTTTTAGTCCAGACTTGTCCTGGATGTACCTTTAGAGGACCAAATCTGGTCTCTCTTTATCATACAAAAAAAAACGTAATATAATCTTCATGCTTAAGCCGTGTAAATAGGTTTTATAATATGCCGGAACTGTTCATTCTACGGCTCTTCGTCTTGATTATTTGCAGGGTCATTTTCCATCCATGGACCACATTCTCTTTGACTAATCTGATAGTGACACATCTCGTTATAGCAATATATATTTAATAATAATTAACGGGAACCTTCCCTATTGAATGGGGTAACTTGTTTTTATTTTTAATTTCTCTTGTTGTTAAAAAATAATTAATTTATCTCTTATTCTATATTTTTTAATGTGATAGATTTTACATTATTTGTTACTCTTCAGAGAAAAGTGTCAAGCAATAACTTTTTCACGCAAATTATTTAGACTCATCACATTCTCGGTTTTCCACGACTGACTGTACGCTAGATATTATCTCCTCCCACGATTATTTTTGACGTGAATATCCTAACTCTTATAACATAAGTTTTTAAAAATATATTTCTGTGATTGATACCCTCACGCAATATCCTAACTCTTATAACATAAGTTCTAAAAAATATAAAGAAATTCGAAAATTAAAAATAAAGATTGAAAGGTTATATTTAATATCAGTAAAATTTAAAAATAAAAAAGAAACTCTTATAACACAACGTCTCCAGGTATCATTAACTAAAAAACTGTTTGTCACTGATATATTATAAATCACAAAGTACTAGGGTAAGAATGTGTCAAAAAAATTAACCTAAAAAACTTTAGGCTGAAAATTGGGAATTTCTATGCATCTGACAACTGTCAACAAATTATTAATTTTCGTTGTATATCTGCAATTCTCATAGAACCATTTGTCAATATATATACTTCGCCTATATATTCTATCGGTCATATTTATCAAACAAAATCTACGCATCCAAGCACTGTATCCAGAAATAAATTCTGGAATCATTCTATATATCTGTACTTTTCGTGGACGCATGTGTCACGTTCTTTCTATTTGCGGCGCCAATCGTCTCCTTCTTACATTAATCCGAATCTCCAAACGACATTTCAAGCACTGCTTGATGCTAGCAAGGTTTTCAAAATAAGGACAGGCTGTTTTTCCTTGTCTTCCAAAACTACCCGGTATTCCGATATTAAGCCAATTAATCGTAACAAAGTTCGTGCTGCACGGCCTCGAATTTTTAGTAGCTATTTCACAGGTAATAAGTGGTTTAAAATTAGTATTTTGTCTCCGGTTTTGCAGATCGTTGCAAAGTCTGGAGTTGGTTGTATGGGACTTGTAAGGGGTGAATCTGTCGTATTTAGATGGTGGTGGTAGAGTGATGTCTCACTCTATGTAGGTTGTATATATCATGATGAATAAAATCTCTACTTTTCAAAAAAAAAGGTCGTAAGTGGTCCATATTGTTGTTAATTCCGAGCTTAATAAACTAAGCAGTCAATCATCATCATACTTCTGGTCGTATCTGTAAGGATCTCGTCCCCTCGTTAAAATAATGAATCAAATTTATAATTAAGTGCTGCTGTTGTGACAATTTGATGTACTATAATGCCCCTTAAAAAAATGCGGTGAGAGAGTTGATAATTACGTGATTAGTTGCTTAAATTATTAATCATCATGCTGATTGATGCGTTGTGATATACCGTAATGGTATGTTCAGAAAGTGTTAATCAATTTATTTTGGATTATCCATATCAATAAGGTACACCTATTTTTCTCCCAAACATCTTGAGAAACTCCAAAGTTAAACATGCTTGGTCTCGAGTAATTTCAGCATGGGTGACCTCTTGGAAAGTTTTACAGAGTGCGTGCAAGCGAAGACAAAATACGCTAGAAAATAATTGTGTTGGTCTGTGGAGTCAAATGGTCGAATCACGGGTCGTCATAAGTAGTATCAGAGCAAGACCTCGGCTAGTACGATGTGTTCAGTGACTAATCAAGCTGAAGTTGGTGGGCATGTGATGCCCGGGGCCAAGAGGGCAGGGAATGATCACCGGTGTAGAGTGCATGGACAATGAGCAGCTCTTGACAAGCATTCTAGGTGTAGGGAGACATGGATGAACCGATCCTGCACCGGAAAACGAGGGGGGCCAAGGAGTAATCGCCAGTGGGAGAGTGCACGGATAAAGTACGCTACAAAAGCATTCTAGGTGTAGGGAGACATGGATGAACCGATCCTGGACCGGAAAATGAGGGGGGGCGAGGAGTAATCGCCAGTGGGAGAGTGCACGGATAAAGTACGCTACAAAAGACTTGTGTCGTTCTATGAAGTAAGTTGGTCGAATCACGGTCCATCACATGCGTCCTAATCATATTTCTAACCAAAGCTGTGACTTCGAGATACGAACCATATAATCTTTATATAATCTCTTGGAAAGTTTTCAAATTTATAAATAAATTTACTAAATTGAAAATGAATGTTTACACGAACAATCGGTATTAACTTAATTTTTCTATTTAATCTAAAATTTTAAGATAATGAGTATCAAATGGCTATAGAATCAATGGAACAAGTTGCTTCAAGGGCACGTATCATTGATCCATCCCCGAAAACAATTGAACCAAAATAAAAATGAGCATAGTCGATGGTATGCTCTGTTACGAAATAATAAGAAACAACTTTGTTCTTTTGTTGACCTTTCGAACTCATGATCATTGGATGTCTGAACATATTATAGCTTGCACTAATATTAGTTTTTTTTGTTATCAATGGAGAGTTTCTCGAAAGTTTAACGTATCTTATAATAGCTAATAAAAGTTTACACAATATTATATTTTATTTGACTTTTTTAAGAATTTCAAAAAGGTCTAATTTGTTCCGATGTGGATTAAAAAAATTTAGCACGGATACTTGAAGTAGATTTTGTTAATCATTTACGCACAAAGTTTAAAATTCTTAGTTAATCGCGGGTTTTTTACCTATTTGGTGTTACAGTGAAAAAGTTTTACATAAATAGTATTTGAAAATAAAGTTTTATCAATCTGGTGTCCACGTAGCCGAGCTCTTCCAGAATACGACTTACCTGGGCATAAAGGGCCGAAATACGACTGGATCAGGCATTTTTGGAACACGCTCGCTGTTGTCGTGTTTCAGGTTTTCACGACAACAGAAGTCGTGTTCTGGTCAATTATTTCCTCGGATAGGTTTCGAAGAGAACACGACCATTGTGGTCATAATTATCCAAAATCTGCTTTGTGTGGACGATATTACAGGAAACATATTTTATTTGGATAATCCTATCCAAAAATCCGAATTCCTATATATACCCACTCTTCCCCTCCTTTACAAATCACTTCTCACACTTCTTCCTTCACTCATATTACCTATTTCCTCTGATACAAGCTCCGACTATTGTCGTGATTCTCGTTCGTGCATATTGCTCCACATGTTCGTTAAATAAGGTAATTTAGCTATTCGTTTCTCTAAATTATATTTAGTTCTACAATTACGTTTTGTTTACTTTGCAAATCACTATAAACATGTAAATTTCATTTCTCTAAATTATGTTTTCCTCTCAATTTTGTCGTAATTCAATCGCATTATTGTTTCTTTCATCGTAGTGTTTGAATGGATTTACGGGTTATTAGAATAACTTTGAAATACGATGAAGAAATTAATTACAACAGTGAAACTAGTTTCAATCACAACGGTGGAAATGAAGCAAAGTTGATGTTTCACAAAAATTTCACATATGCTTTGTTGTTCAGAAAAGTGAAAAAAAGACAGTTGGTCCAAATGAAGAAGTAGAGTGGTTGATATTTAGAATGCCTCTTAGAAGAGGAAAATTTTGTCCAGTGTCTATTGACGATGATCAAGATGTTAGGTCTATGGCTCAGACAATGATCAACATTGGAGGACCGTACGAGCGTAACCTTGATTTGGACATCATTGTGGAGAAGACGTGTTTGGATACGACCCATTACCTGTTCAAGAAACTCAGTTCTTGAGTTGTGATGAAGTTGGTTCGTCCACTTGGACGCCCGTTGTTGTTCCTTTCATAAGGGCGGATGTAACTGGCTTTTCTAGAAGGGCACATGTTGCTGATTATGAAGTTCAAACAAATTGGTTTGAATATGTGTAACGCCCTGTGATTCAATCGACTGGCTCCACAGACCAACACGGGTCTTTTCCAGCATACTTTGTCCTCACTTGCACGCATCCAGGAAATTTCCCAAGAGGTCACCTATCCTGATCCTACTCCCGGCCAAACGCGTTTAACCTTGGAGTTCTCTCAGGATGTGTGCCGGAAAAGAAGGTGTTCCTTGTTGATATGGATAGTCAAATCAATTCACTTAAGCATTTTAGACAGTACATATCATTTACGGAGTATCACATCCACCCCTCTTTAAATACGCGACGACCTCGTCGCGCCAGAATCAGCCAGTCCCAGAATCCCTCGTCTTCCGGTGCGTTCGATCCCCAAACTACACCGTACTAGCCGAGGTGATGCTCTGATACCATATGTAACGCCCTGTGATTCGATCGACTGGCTCGACAGACCAACACAGGTCTTTTCCAGCATGCTTTGTCCTCACTCGCACGCATCCCAGAAACTTCCCAGGAGGTCACCCATCCTGATCCTACTCCCGGCCAAACGTGTTTAACATTGGAGTTCTCTCAGGGTGTGTGCCAAAAAAGAAGGTGCACCTTGTTGATATGGATAGCCAAATCAAATCACTTAAGCATTTCAGACGGTACATATCATTTATGGGATATCACAATATGATTCTAGTGAAGTACATCCATATGCAAATATAAGGTGGAATTCTTATGTCGAAGAAGAAGCAGTATACAGAGACGTTGGTGATGTTGATGGTTACATAGTCGACACAAAACCAAAATGATGATGTTATGCATAGATTCTTGGGATAAGTTCATTTTAGTACCCTGTAGTTTTACCCTTTTTATCTGGAGTACCATGTGGTTTAAAATTGGTATTTTAGTACCCTGTGGTTGACCACCAATTATCAGGGCAGGTCCAAAGCTGCTCGTCGAACTTTGCCCGAAACGTCGTCATTTTTATACCACGTGGAAGACTCGTGGCGCCCGACTATTTTAAGTTAAAGTTGACGTGGAGCGTGGTAAATTATATATTAAGTCCCTAAATTATTTATAATAATTCAAAATTCCTTTTAAATATACCAAAATTCCAAATCTCTCTCTCTCCCCTCCTTTCCTCCACAAACCTTAATCCACCGCAGATTAGGGGAAAGAGAAAACAGCGAATACCTCAACGCCGTCGAAGGAATGGGTGGCAGAGGTAGCAGTGACCGTTGAAGACAAGCGACAGGAAGAGGACGGCGGCGATGGTGAACAAGGAGAGTGCCATCGCAAAGCAGAGCTTGATAAACCAGTTCTGTTGCCAGAAAGGCGCCAACGAAACCAGTGGTCGGAGCACTAGGCCTTCATCCGCGGTAGTTTGCCAGCAAGGCAGAGACGATGCTCCCTTGGGCCGTGAAGCCCTAGGTTTCGTCACCGATGGAGGAGAAGAAGGGGAATCAGATTCTTCTTCTTCTTCTTCTTATACACCACAGGTTTCGTCCGCGGTGGTTCGCCAGAAATGCAGCGACAATGATCCCTCGGGCCGCGAAGTCATAGGCTGCATCACCGATGGAGAAGACGAAGACGATGACTGCAGATCATTTTCTGAGGAAAACAATCACCGACGAGGTCCTCCATTCCTGTTCGAGGAAAATTGGGGATAGTTTTTCGAAGTTATCAAGTTTTAGGACGGAAAGAAATGAACATACGGAGACGAGGAGACGAAGGTTTGTGGAGGAGAGGAGGAGAGAGAGAGAGATTTGGGGTTTTGGTATATTTAAAAGGAATTTCGAATTAATATAAACAATTTAGGGACTGAATAGGTAATTTATCACGGTCCACGTCAGCTTTAACTTAAAATAGTCGGGGGCCACGTGTCTTCCACGTGGTATCAAAACGACGATGTTTCGGGCGAAATTCGACGGGCAGCTGCTTTGGACCTGCCCTGATAATTGGTGGTCAACCACTGGGTACTAAAATACCAATTTGAAACCACATGGTACTCCAAGCGAAAAGAATAAAACTACATAGTACTAAAATAAACTTATCCCTAGATTCTTTCCTTAAAAAAATATCCTCATTTTTTCCTTTGTTGATTAAAGTCAGAGTCGAAATCCGTGTCAACGTGCCACGTCAGTCAATTAGCCGATGGAAATTTGTCTTAAATTGCCCAATAGTATAAGCCACAAATACACTAGAAATTTTCAAAATCATCATTTCTAAATTTATATTCTCTAAATTGACATAGAATCTCGGTTCTAAACTAAGAATAATTTTAAATTCTAATAATAAAATTTTCATAATAATTAATATTTTTTAAACAATTTTGTTATTAAATTTCGATATTAACTTTTAATCAAAGTTATTTTTTCAATAAATGCATATAGTTTTAATAATTTTTGATCTCAACTTTTCGGAAAATCTTATCGAACTCAGTGGTCAACGTTTAGTGGCTTAAAACTCATTTCGAAGCTAAAATATATAAATTTTTTTGAGTTAATTTCTCTAATGTTATATTTTTTCGTCTCAGATCACTTTAGGAGAGTTCTTGCACCAAATATTTTCAGACTTGGTTTTCAAAATGTTAAACTTGAAACCACATTATACTAAATTCATTTTTTTTTCTCTAGAAATCTCTATATATATCTAACCAACAAACGCAAATGATACTTAGAATTAATCATTATATTGCCTAAACAATACAATAACATATATGTGGAGTAATCCAAAGATCCCCTTCAAACGCTAAAACTTTGTACATATTTGACTTCAACTCAAACGCAATTAAACGGGATCATGGAATAACTATTAAGAAATCAACTTAATTTGATTTTACCATATTAAAATCTTCTATATTCGTTATAAATCGTTTGAAGCAATGGTTGTACGTAGCTGGAGCTTTCCTTTTTCTCTAGCTCATTCCTTCCTCTATTCTTTTCCTCTCTTCGACAAGGAGTCATTAGTCTTGTTGGTGTCGCACCTCCCACCATGTCAGATATATGAATCCTTATAAAAAAATTAGATTTCGTATATCATATATTTTTCTTGTTGGGTTTTGAATGCATAATTAATGCATTTGGCCCAAGCTGAAAGGCCCGAGCTGAAAAACCCAAGTTGAGGATGGGAGAACCATTACCACATCGAAAATCGCAAGGAATTTTTCCCTGTTTATAAGGAGAAGCTCCAAGCTAGTGTAACATTAAATATTTTACCTGAAGAGCTGACTGAGGCTGCCTGCGAGGATGGTGCGTAGCACCATCTGAGCACAAGCACTAGCACGTGCACGTGCAAGCGCACGCGGCAATGGGCGCTTTGTGGCGCACTTGGCACTTCGCACGTGTGCATCGTCTGGAGGAGCCTTAAAGTTTTGCCGAAGCTCGGACGAAGAGGCAGAAGGGCTGGAACGTCCCGGAGACTTCCAGAAGGTCGAAGGGTTACGAGCGAACCTGAAGAGTGCATAGGCGAATCCAGAAGCTCTCAGAATACCGAAGGGATGCGAGTGTGCTGCCTGCCTGTCGAAGGGGTGCCAATGACCTCTGAAGAGGCACTAACGAATTGGCTGGAGAGGCACCTGAAGGGCAGCCTGCCTGCTGACCGAACGAACGCGTCTCTTCAGAATTACCTCGTGCCCATTCGAAAGTGCCTGCCTCTACTCCATCCAGCGCCTATAAATAGGCCCCTCCCCCTCGTGCCCCTTCGAAAGTGCCTGCCTCCACTCCATCCCGTAGTCGGACTAGGCCAGGTGGTACTGAAGCTGACCTCCGGAAAAGAGCTGACCCTCAAGGATATGCTGCATGCCCCAGACATTTGTAAGAATTTAGTATCTAGGTCACTGTTAAGCAAAGCTTGGATGAAGCTAGTGTTTGAGGCTGATAGATTTGTTCTGACCAAGACCGGTGCCTTTGTAGGAAATGGTTATCTCGAGAGGGGGCTTTTCAAGATGAATGTAATAACTGTCAAACGCTCCTTTGAAGGGCCTAATAAAGTTATCAATTCTTCTTACTTGTCTGAGTGTTCTAACTTATGACATGATAGATTAGGACACGTAAATTTGAGCTCACTAAGAAAGTTAGTAAGTTTAAATTTATTGCCTAAAATAGAGTTTGACCCAAAAAATAAATGTGAAGTATGTGTAGAGGCAAAAATGACCAAAGAACCTTTTCATTCAGTGAAAAGAAATACTACACCTTTAAAGTTAATTCATACCGACATATGTGATATGAAACATGTGCAAACTAGAGGTGGGAAAAAGTATTTCATCAGATTTATTGACGATTGCACAAGACACTATTATGTACACCTCTTGAAAGGAAAAGATGAAGCTCTAGAAGCTTTCAAGAGTTATAAGAATGAGGTTGAAAATCAACATAGCACTAAAATCAAGATGGTTCGAAGTGATAGAGGGGAAGAATATGTAGCTCTATTTGAGAAATTTTGTCAACAACATGGCATCATTCATCAGACAACTGCTCCATACTCACCTCAATCAAATAGCGTAGCTGAGCGCAAGAATCGAACTCTTAAGGAGATGATGAATGCTATGTTGATTAGCTCGGGCTTACCATAGAACTTGTGGGGAGAAGCTGTGCTCTCAGCTAATCCCATTCTAAACAAATTGCCACACAAGAAAAGAAACAAAATTCCATATGAATTATGGAAAGGAAGAAAGCCTTCCTACGGTTACCTTAAAATATGGGGGTGCCTAGCTAAGATAGAAATACCTCCGCCTAAAAGGGTGAGAATAGGACCTAAGACCGTTGACTGCATTTTTATCGGATATGCCCACAACAGTAGTGCATACCGATTTCTAGTGCACAAGTCTAAAAACTCTGAAATCAACGAGAGAATGGTCATGGAATCAAGGAATGCAACATTCTTTGAGAATATCTTTCCTAAAAAAGAAACGAAAGAAGTAAGCTCAAACAAAAGAAGTTATGAAGCAACACAAGGCTCTGATCAAGGTGCTGAAGAACCTAGACGGAGTAAGAGGACCAAAGTACCCAAGTTGTTTGGTCCAGATTTTCTAAATTACATGTTAGAAAATGAACCTGGGACCATCCAAGAGGCATTATCTAGTCTAGATGCTCCTCTCTGGAAAGAAGCTATCAACAATGAGCTAGAGTCTATCATGCAAAACTACATGTGAGAAATCGTGGATCTCCCACCAGGTTACAAAACTTTAGGTTGCAAGTAGATCCTTAAAAGGAAATATAAAGCTGATGGATCAATCGACAAGTACAAATCTCGGTTGGTAGCTAAAGGGTTCAAACAGAAGGAAGGATATGATTTCTTTAACACGTATTCGTCGGTCATAAGAATCACATCTATTAGAGTGCTCATAGCTGTCGCAGTACTCTATAACCTCGAGATACATCAGATGGATGTAAAAATAGCTTTCCTAAATGGAGAACTGGAAGAGAAAATATATATGGAACAACCTGAAGGGTTTGTTGCCCCCGGACAAGAACATAAAGTATGCAAGCTGGTCAAGTCATTGTACAGGCTGAAACAGGCGCTGAAATAATGGCATGAGAAATTTGACAGAACAATGATGTTAAATGGCTTTAAGATTAATGAGTGTGATAAATGTGTATATATTTAAGGCGCACCTGAAGCTTACGTGATTGTATGCATGTATGTCGACGACATGCTAATCACAGAAAGCAGTAATGATCTTATCGTAAAAACTAAGAACATGTTAAAGAACAACTTTGACATGAAAGATATGAGTCTAGCTGACATCATGCTAGGGATTAAAATCTCTAGGAAGACTGAAGGAATTGTCTTGTCACAATCTCACTATGTTGAGAATGTACTCAAAAAATTTGAAGCTTTTGACAAACCTCCGGCTAAGATTGTGGTAGACCTAAGTCTACACTTAGCTAAAAATAGAGGGGACCCAGTATCTCAACTAAAGTATGCAAGAATCATTGGGAGCCTGATGTACTTGACAAATTATACACGCCCTGATATTGCATACTCAGTTAGCAAGCTTCGTAGATTCACGAGCAATCCAGGATCAGACCACTGGCTAGCTCTGGAAAGGGTTTTAAAGTATCTAAAACATACCATGAACCATGGCATACTTTATACTAGGTATCCAATTATATTGGAAGGATACACTGATGAGAATTGGATATCGGACACTAAAGACTCCAAATCTACTAATGGTTATGTGTTCACCATAGGTGGAGGAACAGTGTCCTAGAAATCCTCTAAACAAACGTGCATAGCTCGATCCACCATGGAGTCAGAGTTTATAACACTAGACAAAGCTGTGGAAGAAGCTGAATGGCTCAAAAACTTCCTAGAGGATATTCCGTGTTGGAACAAGCCTGTGTCCCCTATATTGATACATTGTGATAGCATGTCTGCAATCGGTAAGTCTCGACACATCCGTAGGAGACATAACACCGTTAGGTAATTAATCTCTGGTGGTATAATTACCATTGATTATGTGAAGTCCAAGGACAATATAGCTGATCCTTTGACGAAAGGAATCAACAGAGATCAAATGTATAACGCAGTAAGGGGAATGGAGTTAAAACCCACACATTAAAGAATGTTCATAGCGGTAACTCAACCATGATGAGTGGAGATCCCACAAACTTGGTTCAATGAGACAACTAAGTTATGGATGGTTCAGATGATTACTTAAAACCTTTCTCATTCTCAGAAGCTGCCTAAGTACGAACCTGCAGAGGTGTGGTAAGGTTAAGCGTCTACGCTTTTAATGATTCCTATACCAGGAAAATGTGGAGTATGGCAGGATACTCCTGATAGGAGATCACCTATATAAGTGTGAAGTGAGGCCGCTTCAAAAGGAAAAATACTTATGAATCCAAGATAAGGTCCATGGTCGAAACAGACACAACGTCAGAACCAAAGGATATTAGAGATATCATTGTGTAAATGTTATTGTCTTGGTTTACATAAAAAAGCTGACCAGTTCAAAACATCGCGTTCATTGAGCAGCAGGTAAATCCGATAATATCTTACTAAAGAAGGTTCAAAGCCGTAAGCTACCTATCTTGATGCAATGATATTTTGTTGGAACTTTTCTTAAAAGTGTCAGCATGCATTAATCATCATTCATGTGGGGGATTGTTGGGTTTTGAATACATAATTAATGCATTTGGCCCAAACTGAAAGGTCCGAGCTGAAAAGCCCAAGCTGAGGATGGGAGAACCATTACCATATCAAAAATTGCAAGAAATTTTTCCCTGTTTATAAGGAGAAGCTCTAAGCTGGTGTAACATTAAATGTTCTACCTGAAGAGCTGACCGAGGCTGCCATGCGCACATGCGTGTGCGCATGGCACATTGGATGCAGGTCACAATGGGCACTATGTGGCGCACTTGGCAGAAGGTCTCGAACGTTCTGGAGACTTCCAGAAGGTCGAAGGGTTACGAGCGAAACTGAAGGGCGCACAAGCGAATCCAGAAGCTCCCAGAACACCGAAGGGACGCGAGTGTGCTGCCTGCCTGCCGAAGGGGTGCCAACGACCTCCGAAGAGCCACGAACAAATTGGCTGAAGAGGCACCTAAAGGGCAGCCTGCCTGTTGGCCGAACGAACGTGTCTCTTCGGAATTGCCTAGTGTCCCTTCGGAAGTGCCTGCCTCCACTCCATCCAGCGCCTATAAATAGGCCGCTCCCTCATTTGCATCTCACTTCGAACACTCATTACATAAGCATTAGCAATAGTCATTTTCCTCTCTCCCTCTCTCAGAAAATTCAGAATATCCAAGGTTCGCCTGAAGCTTCGAGGGTCGTTGTGCTACAAACTCGGAAGTAGCCTAGTCGTTGTATCTTGGGGACGATTGCCGCAGTCCGTAAGCACTGAATACGGGGCAATCTCGTCTTACGGAGAAAGAGTCCAACTCTTGCCTCGACTTAAAGATCCTAATCAAGTACACCACCTCCGACAATCAACATTTCTCGCCCGTACCCACCGCATCACCATTCAAGCATCGCGCTAACGTATCATGTAGTACAGTTGACAAGATTAGGCACAATCCGTAAGGAAATTCTGTTATTGTAGTCGAAATTCATACTCCGTGTGTTTCGTCAGAATCATGTTTGCAAAATGTGTAGGCACAAAGACTGAATGATGGCGTGGTGATGGCGATGCAATTTCTATGGAGTTGGAAACTTCTTGTTGAAGAGAGAGAAGAGATGAAGGAAAGAAGGAGCTAGAGAAAAAGGAAAAATTCAAAAAATTACAATTTAAAAATTAGTTACCATAAAAGAACAAAATAAAATTAGAGGTCATGGGTAGGAGTGAGCATTCGGATAATTCAAATCCGAATAATCCAAATTTTTGATTAGCCGAAATATCCCAAATTACAATTTCACGTGTCTGGATTCGGTGCAGGCTATTGCGCACCTGAAGCACCTGCGGTGGGGATCCTGCACGTTGGCAGCTATTTTTTTTTTGAAAAACATGATAAATTTTACTTTGTTAACTAATATTTTAACACAATTTTATTTTCCTACATTTTAATTTTCTTATTTTAGCCGTCAATTTTTTAAAATTTTTTGAAACTATAACTATTAAAACTTTGACGAACCATAACTTTTGACTCGTTTGGAGTTTTTTGCTGTATATTTTCAGAAAAAAAATTTAATGATCTACACGAATTACGATTTTGCCTTTTGAAAATTGATGTGATGTTAGGATTGTGTGTCGGTGGGATGTGCCATTGAAATACTCAAATTTTCAAAGAAAATTGATGTGCCGTTGTGATTTTTGTCGTTGAAAAATTTGATCTGACATTAAAAATTTTGATTTGCAGTTGAAAATTAATGTGTCGTTGTGATTTTTCCGTTGAAAAACTTGATGTGCTATTAAAAAACTCGATTTGCTATTAAAAATTGAAGTGCTATTGTAATTTTGTCTTTGAAAAATTTAGTGTGCCGTTGAGACAAACTTTGTAGCATAGATAAGCCAGGGAGGCGAGAGACTAGGAGGATGGCAGCCGACAAGGGTGCATGGCAGAGATAACGAGGTCACGGGGAGGAGAACTTGGAGGCGATTGCAATTTCCTTTTAGGGTTTGGAGAGTAGGTGACTTTGGTTTTCGAAAAGGGCACCAATCTAATGCAACTGAGAGAGACTGGTAGGTATTTTGAAGACAGATTAATTAATTAAAAATCCCGGAATTGGAGGTTCTTGATGGGTCATATGAACTTGGAGAAAGCCTGTGTTAGGTGCTTCACCAAATCCTTTACGCTCATGGAAAATTCCTTCTCCATCTGCAATAAAACAAGGGTTAGGCAGTCCCATATCCGAGAATGATGATAAAACTCTTCGAACATGTATTTAGAAATCAGTGCAAGTATATATATACCTGAGATATAACAGTGATATCCAGGATGGAATTTCCAAAAGGCACAACGCTGCTATTGGTGACAGTAAGATGAAGGCTCTCGATCTGGTTGAGTATGTTAGATAACGTCCCTTTCTGCTTCTCGCAGTGGATCCGGATCAGCACATCCTTGTCCGAGATCCTTACTTCTACCTCCAGAAACAGGGAACCCGTCGACTGCTCGTCGGATTCGGAGGCCTTGTCGGAGAGAGAAGAGTCCTCGGAGTTAGAGGAAATAGCAGCCGCGCTTCTACTGACTTGAGATTTCTTGACAAGGACAGCAGACTCCATACTCCTCTTCTTGGTCTGTTCCTCTAGCACCTCTACTCTCTCTTGAAGTTCTTTTACGTACTTAATGGCCTCCGCCAGTATCGTACCTTTTTCCATCTAGACATCAACAATTTAACTAGAAACTGTGAGTCTTAACAAAAGTATGCTACACAGACCACATGATAAACTCGGGTCAAACACGAAACCTTAAAGGCAGCGAGTTGATTAAATTTTTCCTATGATACTACGAGTATACAATCAACTCGGGATTCTCAACACCAACGCAGTCCATGTTCAAGAAAACCTTATATAGGAAAGGAGCAGTAGAGTATGTAAGAATATACCTTCTTAAGGCCAGGAATAACAGCTGAGAGAGTTATCAACCGCTGGTTAAGCTTCTCTCTCCTCTTCCTCTCCGCCATGACATGATCCTCCAGGGAGTTGCCTTTAGTCCTCGATGAGCAAGGCCTCTTATTTCTTTGGTAGGCATGAGCCTTCACATCTGGGTACTCAGCCTCTTCCTTGGTCTTCCCATAAATCAGCAGATGATCAGGGTCGCCTCCCGGAGCCCCGAAGGAGAGAATCTGGGAAAGATGAGGAGATAAAGACGTTTTCGGGGATTGGTTATTGTGATCAGTTTTAGGGTGCTTATTAGGCCTCTTCTCTGTATGGAAGGTTGGATAAGAAGAGAAGCTCTCCAAGTTGAAAGATGGGTGAAGCTCATCGTTAGGTGCTACTTCCATGCTTTGTGAGGTGAAATCAGGCAGGCAACTGACTTGTCGATACTGCTGCATGAACCCGTAATCAATCTCCGTACCCTGCTCAATTACGTTCATTTGAAGTCGAGGATCAGATTCAAATTCTGAAGGTGTAAAAATTCTACTTATATATTTTTTTTCCTAAGTTGAAAAGTAGTGAACATACCAGCTCAGGCTCGGGGAACAAATGAACTGCCTCCATTTTCAAGGTTGGAGTGGAGCTTCCTTTTCCTGCTTGGAGGGTCCACGGCTTCAATAATGACATATACCTTGCTAGATTAAGGATATAGACAAGAACCTATAATACTCGGTTTGTGTGCTTAATGTCCCAATGAGATTGAACCCAACAGTGCCCTTTACTCTTTATAGCAGTCGGGTGTGAGACCTATCAATTCTTGTGACCGTATAACTCGGCTATTGATTCGTAGGATACCAACTAAACTGATTAATTTATGTTCGATCTGAGTAAAAATTTTAAAAAGTGTAAAGTTTTCAAACAAATATTTAATACTATTATGTATTCAAGATTTCGAAGACCTTTAGTGAATCTAATCGTTTTGTTGGTTCGATTACACAAAATGAAACAAGTACCTGGTTGCCATAATTTTAAATTACCTGCACGAAATAGGAAATCAAAGAAAAGCTTTTTTTTCGAGATCGGCCAACGAGGACCATGCCATCAAGTTAGTGATCTCCTATTAAACCCACGGGTCCAATGGGAATTAATTAGCTTTTTCAACCTTCCAGGTCGCAGCACTCGGTTGAGCTGTCACATTTGTCAGAGTGGACATAGTTTATTCGCCATGATGGCCAGAAAAATAAAGTTTTTGGTGAGGAGAATTATAACAAATAATTTATGAATCGTTGAGTTTTCTTGAATACCCTAGGGTCCGGTCTTTAATCTCTCTAAGCACGAACACCACTACGGCCAATCCTCCTCCTTTACTATATGACAGGTACAAGAGTTTGTTTGAGTTATGGCTAATTAGAATTCTTCACATTTCCTTTTTTTCGAAATATTTATAATCAAGACAGAAAATCCAAAAAAAAGGAGTACATCCAAGTTGTTAGGTGGAGATGTAGCCCAATCCGCAGGAAGGGTGCCTACTCTAGCTTCGCGAAAAACTCAATCCACCACTCGGTTGAGAGCCCTAGGATGAAGGAATTTGAACACAAGGGTAATAAAGTTAGTATTTTCCTAATCCCTATTACAACCTCCCAAACAATATTTGGATCATGGTGAGTTGCAAAAGTGAAGGTAAGCTGACACTCTGTCTCGATGATAGAATTCACATCCCGAAAGTGGTCTGAGACCAAAAGGAGCGATTGTTGAATTGTCCTAATTTTGGCTTCGCACGAAGAAGAAGCAAACACAAGTTGCGTCTGACCTCTAGTAATGAGGCCTTCAAAATCTCTTGCGATGGAAGCAATCCCTGTCTGTGAATCACAATCAATCCACGAGGCGTCGCAATTGAGCTTCATGTCTCCTGCTAAAGGGGGAGCCCATGAACAAAGAATTTGAGTCGAATGAGAGGGAGGGACCAGCACCTGCAAAAAATTGGAGCAAGAGTGAGTAGCAAAGTTCGCAGTATGCAGAGGATTGATCCAATTCCCCTCGAAGATCAGGTTGTTCCTAGGCAACCAAATATGCGAGCATGTGTACATAGCCAAGGAAATCAAGTGAGAAGAATCAGGGAAGATAATCAGATCAAAAATAAATTCAAGATATCTCTCTAAATTCTGGCAGACAAGAGGGGGTAACCCGTTGTTAAAAGAGCTAGCGAGCCATGTGGCTCTCGCATGCGAGCATTCAAAGAATAAATGCATAACAATTTCAGGTGTTGAAGAGCAAATTGAGCATAAGTCAGATGAATAAAGATGTCTTTTAAGCAAGTTTTCAGAAGTTGGTATCACATTTCTAGCAGTTCTCCAAATAAATATCCTAATCTTAGGATGGACTTTCATCTTCTGGATCTTATTCCAAATCCCATGATCAAATATGATCCTACTAGGGCTTGCCTGCAGCCTAGCAAGGGCCCCAAGCTGTGAGGATTTCACAGTAAAATACCACATTTTCACAGAGTAAATGGACCATAAGATCTCCTTGAACGAGAGGTCTCCGTGGCATGAATGGGCACCTTGATGAATTTGTCAAACTGAACCATATCGAGTTTGGAGCAATCCCCCTCTCTTGGCAGAGTAATTTTCCTGAGTTGTGACTAACTAGAATATTTCACATCCCCCTCAGCGAGAGATCTTCATGGCATGAACGCCGCCCCTAGATGTATTTGTCAAGTTGAACACTGATGGCACATCGTAGGCAATCGATTAAAATCCAATCCTGAATATGCTATTGTGATTTGCCAAAAGCATTGGATAATGTACTGCCATTACAATTGAGCTTTGAGCACTCGTTCTAGTACTTGAGCTGACATGAGAGTGTGAATTTTGACGTATAAATATTGAGGTCAATTCCTGCCTAACTCTACTTTGTGTTGGCCGACCAGTTAACTATCCAAGCATGCGTTGACAGTTGATTGTGTTTATGTCATGTCCAATACCCAGTTGTTGTCTTGCATAGAGGTGTATTTAGATAATTGTAAAGGGGTCAGTTTGTCGTGTTGTACATGTTCACTGCGCTAGTATGTGAGTAATAAAGTAATGGACACATCGACTTAAAATATTTAAAAACTCTTCATTTGTTCATCAATAAGGTTGTCGTTGGCTTTATTGAGAGATTAAGAAGTCTCATTATTAAGGAGTTGTATTTGATATAAATGTAATACTATTTTATAATTTCTAATATTTTAATCTCAGATTATCTATATTAATATGGACGGATTAGTTGATGCAAGTTGTTAATGTAAAAAAATATAAACTGTAAAATAAGACACGAACCCAAATTTGATAGTTTGGAAACCCTATTTTTACCTGTCTTGAGTCCCAATCTCTCCCTACCAGCTTTGGAACAGGTTTGGTGGAGTGCTGGTTTCAGGTCCTGGTCGGGGATTGCTGGGCGAACCTGTAAGGTTTTGTTTCCTTCCCTACCAGCCAGTGGCGGGAGGCCATCTCCCGTGGTTAGTGCATTAGCGAGTTGCCCTAGTGTGCCAGAACTACTCAAAAATAGTCGAAGTCAACACAGAGCTGAGCCAGAAGACATTGGGTTACAGGGTAGCTCTTCGACACCCTTCAGTCTTCAGCAGGTTAAGATAATTTGAGTAACTCTGTAACAATCTTGATTAGAATTGGGAATCAAGAAACCCTAAGAATTGGGAAAGGGGTGTGAGAGAGAGAGATAGAGAAAGAGGGAGAAGGATACAGAGAACGTAATGTTCTTTTTCTGAATTGGATTACAATTGTCAAGATGGTTCCTGTACTCTACTAATCTTCTATTTATATCCAACCTAGACCTTTACCTAAAATTCCTTAAACTTCTAATTCTATTCATTTCGGTACTAAGTTCGTTACAACTCCTACCTTCAAAAGAACCTTGTCCTCAAGGTTCAAGGAACATCAAAATCAGTAATTCGAGCTCGCCTTTCGATCACACAGTGTTGAATCTTCTGAATCCAAGTTGTTCCCAGAACCAAATGGTTGCACCAAAATTGTAGACATGCAGCTACATATGATGTCCATAGTGGCTTCCAACCAAAATCTTCCAACAGCTGCTGCCCACCAATAGAAAAAGAAAAACCTGCAAGAATAGCATCTATTGCACTCTCCCTGGAAGAAATTGCAGATGGTTGCATAACATGTAGTTGGTTGTTGTCCATAACGTTGTACGTTTTGCAGATGGTAGCAGCTCCTGTAGCAACTCGCAAACCTTCATCTTTGCATAATCTCCCATTTGCTGATGTGATCCAAGTATAACGAAAGCACTTGCACAAGCTTGTAGACCTGTCATAAGCTGCATTACAACTGCAAAAAATTGCACTCTTGCGGCTGTAATAAATTGCAGGGCACATAGTTGTTGCTGAAATGAAACAGATGAGAAATCTGCAGAGATGAGCACCCTTTGCAATGGTTGCTGTAAAAGCACATCAATTGGCAAAATCATGATAGGTAACTGCTGTAGAAGTACAACAAGTGATGCATTTGCAGCCAGGAATGAATCTGCAACAAAAGATGGTTTCGAACCCTGCAAAAACTTAACAGATGATTTGCAGGATATTTCAAACCTGCAACCATCATTTCCGGACCTGAAGCTGCTCTTTTTCTTCTGCCACCAGTAACCTCTTCTATGTTTAACATATCAAGTTCTGTCTTTCGCACATAAAATTGCAGAATTACAAGAATTGGCAGAAAAACACTAAATGGCAGTCTCGATATAAATTGAAGACTTGGGTTTTGCAGCAGCAGTGCAGATGATAAATCTGTAGTAAATGGCAGACCTGCAACTGCACAATTTTCCCTTACACCATGAACTTCTTCCAAGGTATCAAAAGATGGTTGATCAACAACATTTTGCAGTTTATGAGAGTCCATGCATGTCAATTCTACTTCAGGAATGACACTGCTATTATTCTTACTCAACTGGAACTTGCATAGCTCTTCTCCTGACATGCCTTTCAACACAAATGATCTTCCATTCTTTTTCAAAATTGCCTGCCTTTTCCAGAAATCGAATTCAACTGTCGTTCCCAGACTATCTCCTTGCATCCAATCTGAACCCAGAATTAGATCGGAGTTGCCTAACTTCAATATCCGCAAATCGCATTGAAATTGCTGGCCACCCATCTCCCATTTAAACCCGATACACTGCTCTCTACTGATCATCTTTTCACCATTTGCCAAGGCCACTTCTATGGCAGGTATTGATTCAACTTGGAGAGACAAAGATTGGACTAATGCCATATCAACGAAACTAAACGTGCTGCCCGAGTCTAACAAAACCATCAAAGGCTTTTGATGACTTTTTCCCAGAATTTTCAGCGTGCCATTTCTAGTAATCATGTCCACAGTTTCTAGTGCTTGTAGGGATCTGATTGCTAAACAATCCTCTATATCATGTCCTTCCATCAAATTCAGAACATAGGGATGATTTATCCCAAACCCAACTCCATTAGGTGGCCTTCTCTTAAACAAAGCCCAAATTGCACTTTCATTTAATCTTGCCAACCGAATAGCCTCAGCCAGAGAAGTTGGACTAGCTGCCAACGCCATTGCATGGATATCCTC
The DNA here is from genome assembly GCA_963995505.1 of Hypericum androsaemum. NCBI lineage: Eukaryota > Viridiplantae > Streptophyta > Magnoliopsida > Malpighiales > Hypericaceae > Hypericum > Hypericum androsaemum. Next base: position 15,225,168 of record OZ023181.1, on the reverse strand, counting down.
ATCTAAACCCGCCAATAAGCTTGAGACAAAAAATCTCTCCGACAAGCACCTATTCTCAACCAACATAAGACTCTTAAGTTCTTCAAACTTATTCACATATGCTTCTACAGTTCCATCCTGTCTCAACTGATTGAATTCCTTGACTAGAGCCTCGTACCCTCGATTGCCAAACCTACAGCATAATGCATCTACAAACTCATTCCACCGAGCTCGTTCATTGTTCACTATCCACGACATATACCAAGCATCTGCTTCCTCCTCCAAATATATTGCACCTACACCCACCTTCCTCTCTTCTGGAACCTTATTCAACATAAAGTACTTCTCGCAACGTCTCACCCATCCCCGTGGGTTCAATCCAGAGACCATAGGGATATCTATTCTAGGAAGTTGGAAACTTACCTGATACTGCTCATGAACTTGTTCTTGAAAAAACCCCTTGGACTGTCGTAACTCTCCGCCTTCATGATGGTGATTGTAAGGGTTAAACCCATTCAGCCTTCTGCTGCTTCCACTCTTCTCTACCGTTCTTGGAGGTTCTTGAGGGGTTGGAAGCAAAGGAGATGTTCTTGGAGGTTCTTGAGGGGTTGGAAGCAAAGGAGATGTTTTTTCTTCCTCCACCTCTTTACCCTTTCCAGAATTAGCCGCTCTGATCTCCTCCATCAATTCACGCAATCTGTCACCCATTCGCACCTCCATCTCCGCCATTCTCTGAGACGATTCCTCAAATCTCGTTCTGGTCTCCACCCGCAACTCTTCCGTTCCCTTGCGAAGCTCCTCAGCTCCGTGGCGAAGCTCGTCAGTACTTTTCTAAAGCTCTTCCATCTGCCTCCTGCGCTGCGCGTTCTCATCCTCGTAATGCACCAATTGAGTCACAACACTCCGCTGAAAAGCCTGGAACTGTTCTTCCATAGCTTTCGATCTTGTCATTAACCCACAATTTCAAGGATTGAAGGCTCTGATACCATGTAACAATCTTGATTAGAATTGGGAATCAAGAAACCCTAAGAATTGGGAAAGGGGTGTGAGAGAGAGAGATAGAGAAAGAGGGAGAAGGATACAGAGAACGTAATGTTCTTTTTCTGAATTGGATTACAATTGTCAAGATAGTTCCTGTACTCTACTAATCTTCTATTTATATCCAACCTAGACCTTTACCTAAAATCCCTTAAACTTCTAATTCTATTCATTTCGGTACTAAGTTCGTTACAAACTCAGAACTCCCTATTCCCCGGGAGACAGAACTCCTGTCCCCCAGAACTCAGCGAGTTGTCTTATGTGGAACTGTCGAGGTTTGGGTCAATCTCTGACGATTTAGATTCTAACAGACCTGACAAGAAAACATAAGCCCTCAGTTGTATTTTTTACGGAAACTAAACAAATGAGGAACAAAATTGAACGAATTTGGAGAAATTGTAGGTTTGAGCATTGTTGTTATGTGGATCCAGTTGGCAAATCGGGTGGTTTGGCCCTTTGGTAGACCGAAGACATAGATATTTAAATTAGGGTGTATTACTATCAAGTCCCTCGTGTTTGTTTAAATATACTCAAAAGTCTCTCATGTTTGAAAAATACATGCCGACGTCCCTCGTGTTTGATTTTAGAGGAAATTACGCTCAGGTCCTTGGTGTTTGGTATATTTCACACTCGCCCCCCTGTATTCTGGTAATCGATTAAAAACTCCCCGAAGTTTGGTGTTATTATACTCTCAGGCCCCTCGCTGATGTCAGCGGTCTAGATATTATTATTTTATTACTGAAATGACCATTATACCCTTGGTCCGATCAACTAAAATCTCCGGTCATCTTTTCGGTGAACAAAATTTTTCCGGCAATCAAAAATCAAAATTAAAATAAAAAATTCAGAAAAAAATCAAGTGGATTCCCACTGCCGAGAAGACAAAAAATTGACAAAAATCACTCTCTAGTTCATTGAATCGACAAAAATCAAAGGGGGAAAAGCGAAACCCTTAATCCCCAATCGAACCCTTAATCCCTAATCGAACCCAAGCGGCGGTCGCAACAAAAATGTAGATGTGGTTCTCGGCGAAGCGCCTGTAGGGTTTTTTCTGGAGACAGGGACGACAGTGGACGACGAAGAGCCGCCGCTTGAGTGACGTGTTGTTGAGTGGAAAAAATGTATTTTGAGCTTCAACAAGTGTGAGGCAAGCCCACCTCGAGGTCGACGACGGCCGAATTTCGGTCTCTTACTGGAGCTTGAGGACGACAGGAGCTGGAAGGTTCTGAGCATGTCATCATCGTCGGCTTCATCATCATCAAGGCGATCACGAGTACCTCTCCATGGCCGTCGATGGGTCCCATCAGCGAGGTGCTAAGCCGGGTCGCCGAGCACATCGGGGTCCAGTTTCGGTTCAAATCCGTGGAGAACCCGCACCAATCGATTAGTTATGGGGAATGTTTTCGATGACGGTGAGAGTTGAAGAGGGATTAAGAACGGGGTCGATTAGCTTTGCTCGGCGTCGGATATTTTGGCCAGTGACTGCGTTCCTCTCTAGTCGTTGATGTTTATTTTATTTCATTTAATTGATTTTTTAAGGGTATATTAGTCATTTTACAAGAAAAAATGATTGATGACATCAGCGTGGGGCCTGAGAGTATAATAAAATCAAACCTCGAGAAGTTTTTAATCGATTATCGGAATACAGGGGGGCGAGCGTGAAATATTTCAAACACTAGGAGCCTGAGCATAATTTCTCCTTGATTTTATTATACTTTTGGGTCCTTGTCTCCTGAATATTCAATTTTCTCTGGCGAAGGCCCACTTGAAAAGACCAAAATGTCCTTACCATTTAAAAAATAAAAAAGCCATCTTTTCTTCTCCTCTTTCTTCCTCCCACTTTATCTCCTTCCTCTCACCTTCAAGCAAAACCAAACTCAAATCCCAACATTCTTAGTAAGAATTAAATCTACTAAGAGAACTAAAACTTGAAAAATCTTAATTTTAAAAATTATAAACTGAATTAGGAACCAAATTAGAAACTAGAGTTTTCTTGTCCGGTGAATTAGGAACAAAAAAGCTGATGATGGCAGGGGGAAAACTCCTGCTCTGATAGCTACCGACCACTAACACGACGTCGTCCGACAACTACATCTTCGACCTCTACAACTACCCAGAGCTCTTTCCCTTCCACTACGCCCTGATGGAGTGCGACTTCAAGGTCTACATCTACCCTGACAGCGACCCCAACACATTCTACCAGACCTCGAGGAAGCTCGTAGAATGTACGCCAGCGAGGGATACTTCTTCCAGAACAGTCGCGAGAGCCGATTCCATATGGGTCCCATGTGAGTTGTGCATTTTGGGTCCACCATGAGGATGAGGAAGACGAGGAAGGTGTTTTGGTAGAGGTTGTTGGAGAACCACGTAGAGAAGTTGAGGAACTTGGGCTCGACGAAGCGGAGGCCATTGCGGTGGTTAGATTTCATCGGTACAACGTCACGAGGGAGAGTTGCAGGGCCGACGGGGGATGCTTGCAGTGGCAGTGGTGGGTGTAGGAGGTGGAAGTGGGGGGGTCAGGACTTGGATCTAAATGAGAATGTTCTTGTGGATGATGGGTCTTCATTGTAATTTAGGGTTCTTCATGAATTCATTAAATTAGGGTTCTTCAAGTTTAGAAATTGATTTGGGTTTCAAAATTATGGTCTTTAAGTTTTGATTCTCTAATTTATTTTGATTCTAACTAACAAAGTTTGGGTTTGAGTTTGAATTTTAATCTTTTAATTTTGGTTCAACGTTGAAAGAAGAAGATGAAGGGGAGGAAGAAGAAGGTGGAGGGAGAAGGAGAGGATTTTTTTGTTTTTTAAGTGGTAGGAGCATTTTGGTCTTTTCAAGTGGGCCTTCGTCGAAGAAAATCAAATATCCCGACGGCAGGGACCCAAAAGTATAATAAAATGAAAAACGAGGAACGTCGGCATGTATTTTGCAAACACAAGGAACTTTTGAGTATATTTAAGCAAATACGAGAGATTTGAGAGTAATTTACCCTATAAATTATGTATGCTGACATGTATTGCTTTAATACTTATTGGTGTTCCAAAAAGAAGTCTAAATCTTGGTACACTTCTTTTGCGTATGGTGAACCTAACACACCTAGGAAGCGTGGTTTTGGGAATAATCTATCTTTGTTGGGTAAGAATCCTGAGGATCGTTGGCTTTGTTTCGGTGATCTCAACCTTATTGCTAATACATAGGAGAGGAAAGGTGGGTTCTCTCATGATTTATGGCAAATGGAACTCCTAATGGACTTCATTAACTCAAGGGAATTAATTAACCTTGGATTTAAGGATTCTCTATTCACCTGGTCCAATTTGAAAGAGGGCAGGGATAACAATATAGAGAGGCTAGATAGAATGCTAGGTAATATCAAGTAGAGATACTGTTTCCTAATGCCCAAATTATACATGGTTCTATATTTGGGTCTGATCATTGCTAACTGATGCTTGATACTGAATTCTCTGTCATTAGAAAGAGACCTTTCAAGTTTGAGGAGTTTTGGCTTTAGGAGGTTAGGAGCCTGGACAATGGAACCAAATTGTCAAGTTAAGGGGTCTGGATGGTAGATGGATTAATAATGGGGATGATTTAAAACATTTAGTTCATGATCATTTTAAGAATATGTATTTACAACTGACTTCTCTGCCATTCTTTAATGTATTCACACTCTTGTTACTGTTGATGTTGCTTTGGACTTAATTGAACCCATTTCCTTAGATGAAATTAAAAAAAAGCAACTTTTGAATTAGAAGCAACCAGAGGCCCTGGGCCTCATGGCTTCTCAAGGACATATTTTCAGAGATATTGGAGGATTGTCTCTCTTGACTTGATTAACTTAGTCTCTGAAAATTTTGATACTGCTTCGGTTCAAAAAGATTTAAATAGAACATATATCTCTTTGATTCCAAAGATCAGTAACCCCACTAATATTCATGGCTTTAGACCCATAGGTCTATGTAAATTTTCTTATAAAGTCGTTTCTAAGATTTTAGTTAATAGATTAATACCATTTATGAATGATCCCATCTATAAACCTCAGCGGGCTTTGTCCAAGAGAGATATATATATATGACAACATTGTAATGGCTCATGAAGTCTTTCATTGCCTTAGAATTGCTGGTAGGAAACAAACTAATTTCATGGTTGTTAAGCTGATCTTAAGAAAGCATATGATATAGTTAGTTGGGAATTCTTGTAGAAGGTTTTATTGAAGTTGGAGTTTCATGAGAAATGTATTAATTGGATAATGGGTTGCATTTCATCTGTCTCTTACAGTGTCTTTTTTAATAGTTAGCCATTGCCCTAGTTTGAATTTCTAGAGGTATTAGGCAGGGGATCCTCTCTCCCCTTTCCTTTTTCTCTTTATTTGTGACTCTGTAGCTCACTTTATCAATCATTTTAACCAGCTAGGTCAGATTACAGGTTTCACTTTGAATAGGAACTGTCAACCACTCACACACATATTATTTGTTGATGACACTTTATTTTTTGGTAGGGTTTGTGTTGATGAGGCTATGATGTTTAAAGTTGTGCTAGTTTTATTTTCTTAGTCCTCAGGTCATGAAATCAACTTCCATAAGTCATCCATTCAGTTTGCCAGGTGGGAGAGTGAGGAGAAAATAGCAGCAAATCATGACAATCCTTGGAACGCAGAAGATGAAACAGGATGACTAATACCTTGGATTGCTCTCCTTCTAGAGCAAGTATAAGAAGGATGCTCTGGGATTTGTCTTTGACAGGATTTGGAGCAAGAAGAGAAGTTTTAATTAAAGTAGACGTATCTTCTATTCCTGACTACTTAATGCAATGTTTAAGCTCTCCTAACACTTTCTGTTCTAAGATCAATAGCCTTATCTCTTGGCTCTGATGGTGTGGGGATGTTGAGAAAAGGAAAATACATTGGTTAAGTTGGGATAAATTGGCTGTGTCAAAAAAGTCGGGAGGTTTGGGATTTAACGACCTGAAAGTGTTTAATGTGGAGATTGCTTAATAAACCTGATTCATTATGCTTTAGAATTCTTAAGGTTCTTTACTTCCCACATAATGATCTTCTAGATTTTGTTAAGGGGTGTAGGCCATCCTGAGTTTGGAGTAGCTTGTTTGAGGGGAAAACAACTCTCTTTGATGGTCAGCTGCTTAAGATTGGGGATGGTAGATGGACAAATATTTTGAATGACCCGTGAGTTCCTGATCTTCCAAATTCCAGGGCTGGAATGAGGATCTCACAATCCCAACCTTTTGATATTGTTGTTGATCTTGTATGCATGCATATTAGACCCTGGAAATTGGACATTTTGCAAAATATTTTTTCCTTGTCTGAGCATCAGGTTATTGGCAAGGTTATGATTGGTGGGCTTGTTGTCCAGATAAGAGAATTTGGATGCATGCTAAGGATGGTATCTATTTTGTTAAGAAGGGATATCATGTTTTTAAGACTATATCTCTTTTGAATCGTTCTGTCAGATCTGGTGGACATGGACCTACTCCCTTTGATTTGGGATCTGGAACAAAAATCTGGAAGTTGGGGATCCCTCCAAAAATTAGAAATTTTGTTTGGAAGCTTGTCCAGAATGGGATCTCAACCATCTATTTTTTTAGTGTCCCCATGCGAGGGCCACCTAGTTTCTCTTGCCTTTGGGTTTAATGTTCAATTTGCAGGACCATCCCACTTTTTGTGTTTCGTTAGCTGGTATTTTTTTAGTTGTTGAAACAGCATGATACTTGTTTCTCTTGCAATGTTTATCTACTGTGGTATTTGGCTTGCTAAAAGCATGATTTTTTTAAATAACATTAAGCCAAATCCTCTTCACAATGCCACTCAAGCTAACCCGATGTTGTTGGAATTTGCACAAGCTAATATTATTGTTGCTGGTGGAAGCATTGCAGCTCAGGAACAGAACTTGTCCTCACGATCTGCACCCTTGACTGGGGAGATGAAGGTCAATTGTGATGTCTATTGACTATACACAATGTCTATTGCCAGAGTGGCCGCAATTGCTACAAACCATTGTGGCCGGCTTATTGTGGGTTTGATTAAGACAGTTCTTCCTTAGTGGCGGAACTACACGTGATCACCAGTAATTGGCCACAAAGAGACCTAGTATCCTGAATACATACAAAGAGACCTGACACTAGAGAAGGATAAATTTCAAGATGCCATGGATATGTCAACATTTAACTAGAAGCATCAATAATTGACCACAACGCTGCTAGAGAACTTTCATGTTTGATGTTTATTATCTCTCAAAGGCTGCCCAGAAAACAAAATTATATCAAACGATGACTACTTCTTCTTCGAGAACTTTTCTAGAGCATTCCAGTCTCTTGTCGTAACCAAAGCCCAAATTTAGAGCCAGTACCATTGAGGAGGACCAAGCTTTTGCGAATCAAGTAGGAAGCGAGATGACGAAGTCTCGAGACGACGACGTAGCTTGTGTGAATTGAGGAGGAACCGAGGTGGTGGAGGCGTTGGGGAAGGCGATGAGGCTGGTGGGAAGCCACGGGAGGACCAAGCTTGTGCGAGGTGGAGGAGGAAGTAAGACGACGACAGAGCGCGTGCTGCTTAAGCAATGAGTGAGTCTCGTCGAGAATCGCGCCAGCTCGCCGCCCCGCTGAGGAAGGAGCCGCCACTGTCAAGCGACCTGTTGTGTCGTCGCCCCGTCAGAGTGCTCGAGGAGAGAGCCGAGAAGGAGGAACCCTGAAACCCCCGCGACCCGCTGGAGAGAGAAAGTCCGACGGGGAGAGAGAGACTCTTTGAACCCACAACGTGAGGAAAGAAGGGGGAGCCCGCGCTCCCACCAACGGTCGGGACCGCCCGCGCCTCAAGGAGAGAGTCTTTCTCTCTCCCCGTTGGACTTTCTCTCTCCAGCGGTAAACCCCCAGTTGAGAATACCGTCGTCGCCATCGCCATCGACGCCACTCCCTAGGGTTAGACGAGGAGTTTCTAGGGTTTGGCGATTTTAAGGTTATGTGTAATTAGGGACTAGAGATTCCAATTTCATTCACCATTGGGAATCTGAAATGTCACATTTTCGATCGAGAATTGAAAAATGCGATGAAGCAATTATTCATCTCTTTGGCTCATGAAGTATCAATTCTTCATCGCTTTTAGAGGTTTCTTTGATTTGATACCTTCACATGAAGCTGCGTGATTGGATAATAGAATTGTGCAAAGAAGAACACCATAGAAGAAGCTTCTTTTCTTCTTTATTTTTAAAATAATTTAAAGATGATGTGGCATTTTTTTAAATGACAAAGATGTCATGTCAGCCGATGACGTGTCGCAGGTGACCGAAAAAATATTCTCAAAGTGTTATTTGACATATTTAAACAAGTTGTTGAGAATATCACATCGGTTAAAACCCGAATGAGGGGCAAGTTTATAAAGTGTGAAAAATTCACCAATCCATTACCTTAAGGTTTTGGGTTGGATATGGAGATTCTAACATAGTATCAGAGCGAGTTGATCCTGTGCCTATTGTTGAGCTCGCACAACCCTCATTTCTCGCACTTTGGGTGAAGTCAAAGCCAGTGCAATCTTCGACCAAATGGCTCTCGTTTGAGGGGGCGTGTTGAGAATCCCACATCGGTTAAAACACGAATGGGGAAAAGTTTATAAGTGTAGAAAATCCACCAACCCATTGCCTTAAGGTTTTGGATTAGATATGGAGACTCTAACATGGTATCAGAGCAGGTTGATCCCGTACCCATTGTTGAACTCACACGGCCCCCATTTCTTGCACTTTGGTGAAGTCAAAGCCAGTGCAATCTTCGATCCGATGAGTCTCGTTTGAAGGAGCGTGTTAAGAATACCACATCGGTTGAAACACGAGTGAGGGGCAAGTTTATAATTGTGAAAAATCCACCAATCCATTACCTTAAGGTTTTTGGTAGAATATAGAAATTCCTATAGTACATGGGCTTATTTGAACTACTTTCAAGTATAGAGATTTATATGAACCTTTTGAATAAATAGAGGGACTTATTTGCCCTTTATTTATTTTTCTCGTTAGGGACGAGGATTGGTACTAAGTATATTAGAATGAATGATAGAATTAGCTTACCGAATATGGCTAAAATCCAAATGTGATCGACGTTGATATGAATTAAATTACGAACTCAAATAAATAAATGGTCCCGTAATTATTCTTAGGGAACAAACTCATAGGTTCCTAAGGTTAAATTATATCTAACCTTAGGAACCTATAAATTTTTTCTTTTAACTAAGATTATCCAACATATTCCAGTTGATCTAAAATAAGAAAGCCTATTAATTAAACAAATTTTAAACAATTAATTTTTTAATAAGTTTAATAATATTTATCTACTTATTGAAACATAAACAATAATGAAAGCATAACATGACTAAAAATGAAAATGAAAATGAATAGTATTGCTCCTGAGCAATTACGCTTTTCGCACTATGGATGTGGGGAGTGGATTGAGCACGGAGTGAAGGAATCGATTCCGTACGGTTTGGAGTGAAAGGGGACCGCAGTGGCAAGCGTAGTTATGTGATAATGTCAAGTGCCATTATGTGATAATGGCAAGCGCAGTTATGTGATAATGGCATGTGTATTTTTTACAGTGGCAAGTCCCCGTTGATGATAATGGCGCGCGTGGCTTTTTTCATTTTGGTCCCCCATATTTTAGCATTTTTACAAAAAGGTCACACTGGCATGCGCAGTTATGTGATAGTGGCATGCACAGTTATGTGATATTGGCATGCACAGTTGTGTGATAATGGCATTTGTATCCGGCCTGCGTTTGTGCGTGGTTTTTTTCATTTTGGTCCCCGTATTTTAGCGCGTTTGTAAAAAAGTTCCCGCGTGTCTTCATTCCGAACAGTTCGGAATCTGAGCATTCCGTGCCCAATCCAGACCCATGGATGTGAACTATAACAAATCGTCATTGGAAATTTCATGTCAGAGTCTAGTTATATTGGTATAGATATATGCACATGTTACTGCCTATTAATGGATTTTGGTGAACTGTACATATAATGTAAAATTATATTGGTGCTATAAAAAATTTACTTATTAGAAAAATGGATAGTTCTATACATTAATATAAAAAATATCAACGTAAAGATAGATGGAAGATTGTTACGAAAAGAGACAAACTTTTACAAGAAGATACAATTTTTTTTGAAGGTAAATATATTAATCTCCATAGAATATCCAACCTATTTAGTATGGTATTTTTCTACCATGTGTTAATGAAGTTGTGACCGTTGGTCTCGTTAAAATTCAACCATACCAATTTTGGTGAAAAAAGTGTGGTCGAGAAAGAGCACCCTGATAGAAACACATATCATGACGTTAGAGCCGCAAAAACAACACAACACCGTCATCAAGAAAAATAAAAAAGAAAAAGGAGAACGCTCAGAAGAACAAAACAAATACAAAGACGGGGAGGAGCTTCTAAAAAGCAACCAAGCCCAGGAGAACAAAAGACAGCCTTGCAGCAAAGAAAACCGAAAGCACCCACAAAACAAAATAAAACAGGCGACAAACGGATAACTAATCAAGTCACACCAGTCCCCACCAACGCCAAGAAAGGGTCCTAAAACAGAACGGATGATTGTCGAAGATATTCCTGTTACGGAACTGATAGAATTGAGTTTTTCATGGCAAAAATGGTAAGTCAGCTGTTGTGCTTGTTCATAAATAAAAGTAGTGTGTTTTACATTTTAAGGAGGAGGGTCGTGGGGTTTCCTAAAGGGGAAAATAGTGGCATCATTATCTTTTCATATTTTTTTAATACAAAATATTCTTACATAAACTAAATCGATTAATTTAATTTTGATTTGAATAAAACTTTTAAAAATTATAAATTTTTTCAAATAAATATCCGGATATGTTATTTTTTCAAGTGCTCAAATTCTCTTCACTACTCAAATTCTCTTTTTTTCCCTCTCCCCCTTTCCTCTGATTTCTCATCACTTTATGTAGATTTTCATTTCTTTGGTAATAATAGTTCGCTATTTAGTCAAATTCTCTTCATTAGTTGATTGTTGGCTATGTTATCATCATTTTAAACAGTGGAATTCGTGAATGTGATTATCAAATTTTCATCTTTCTTCCGGGATATATTTAATGTGGCAATAAGAATGGGCATTGGAATTAGTGCGAGACCTAATAGGAGGATCCTGCACCGCGCGGGGATCAATCTGAGCCGTGGATGGATTATGGAAACACGTGTGCAAAGATCCAACGATAGATCTTTGCCACGTGTCCTTAATGACATTTTCGGGTTTTGGTTCACGAGCTCTCAGCCAAGCATATTAATTGATTTTTTTTTGAAATTCTAGAATCGTCCCTTCGTAACTCATGTTATTAAATGCATAGTAATTTATTGAAAATTTTATTACTTTGTTTCTTCGTCACTGGTTTTCTTTTCTATATTTTTTTTGTTAGGTTTATAATTATTTAATTGAACTTTGCTTTTTGGAGATACGAAGTTATGATAAATTGGCATGCCCAGTTACGATTAAATGGCATGCCCGATTTAGATAAAAAAGCATACCCGATTATGAATAATTAATTAAATGACATCTCGCTTTATATAAAAAGGCATACCCAATTATGAATAATTAATTAAATGGCATGCCCGGTTACGATTAAATGACATGTCCTGTTTAAATAAAAAGGCATACCCGAATATGAATAATTAATTAAATGGCATGTCTGATTACGATTACGAAAATACATTTGAACTGAAGAGCCAATCGAGTTACGAGAATAGATTTTGGTTTGGGGAACACAAGTTCTTACTCTATAGTCTGATTGAGGTGATTCAAGTTGTTGTGCAAAGCAGAGACGTATATCTACAACTTTATAGTTTATGACTTCTCCAAATTCGGAGTGGAGGATATCGAAAATATCTTTGAAGTCAATAGTCGACCGAGTTACAAGTCGAGGTTATATCAAATGGCATGCCCAGGTTATGTCACCCCACATTATTATGGCATGCCCAGGTTATGTCAAATGGCATGTCCAAGTTAATATTTAATAAAACTTATAATTAATCAAATGACAGGTCCGATTACGATTAAATGGCATACCTAGTTACGTAAAATGGCACGCCCGATTATGTAAATTGGCATACTTGGTTACGTAAAATGATTAATTAATACTTATAATAAAAAATTATATAATTAGTTAAATAATATATCAGTTTGATTTGTTTCATTATAACATACGAATAAGGATAAGATGAAAAATAAATAAATGAGCTGTGAGTCTGTGACCCAAGCGCGCACAACCCAAACACCCCCCCCCCCCCCCCCCCCCCCCCAACACACACACACATACACGCATTTTTTATAAAAAGACCTTTTAGCCCTTATTCCGTTTGGTACGAGAAATGGTTTCCAGCACGGAATCTGATGTCAAAAGAATGAGGGCACAACTGCCCATTTTCTTTTCGATCTTTCGCAATATATCTTAATTCTGAAAAAATCCAGTATTTAAATCTCCATAATCTGGAATTATAATTATTTATTCATAATGTAACATGCATAGGATCGGATTTGGTCCTGGACCCCCTTGTCTAGGACCGTTCTGAAAAAAGCAAACTATTTCATCATAACTGTTCAAACCATTTCATCATAACTAGGCGAACCATTGTATCATAACTGACCAACACAGCGCGTGTCAAACTATTGTATCATAACTGACCAACCCAGCGCGTGTCGAACGAAATCATTGTATCATAACTGACCAACCTAGCACATGTCGAACCAAACCATTGTATCATAACTGACAAACTCAGCGCGTGTCGAACAACACCATTGTATCATAACTGACTAACCCAGCGCGTGTCGAATCATTGTATCATAACTGACCCACTCAGCGTATGTCGAACCATTTTATTAAAACTGAGCAACCCATTACATCATAACTGACCAACCCAGCGCGTGTCGAAACATTGTATCATAACTGACCAACCCAGTGCGTGGTCGAACCATTACATCATAATTGAGCTACTATTACATCATAACTGACCAACCCATTGCGTGTGCCAGAACGGTCTTGAACAAAAATACATGTCGAGGACGGAATCGGATGCCAACATGCATGTGAAAAAAATTGGCTGCGCATTATTTAGTTATCTTTAAAAGCGGGGAATCTTTTGACCTGGATTCCCTGAATTATTTGCCCTTTAATAACCGATTTGATTTTTTTTTATTGACAAATTTAATTCTCCCCGATCCATGGTGTACTTGAAGCTCTCTTTTAATTTTAGGATCCTGCCCTATTTGGAAAGATAAGGCCAAATTTACATTTTTGTTTTGTCTTTTGTGGGATTGTTTGGGGGAACATCACAAAATTTCGGACAATTAATTATATAGATGCCTTATTGGGATTAAAGTTAATAATCCTATGTTTTAATTAAATATTTGAAATGCATGCAGCGTAATAGTTTTCGCATCGGAATCTTCATAAGTGCAACGGCCTTTTTCGTGAGCTTTCTTTCTCTACAGCTTTACTTAGTCGGGGTTGATAAGAAAGGATTGTGTAATCTTGTCCTTTAAAAAATTATTTAAATTTCTCCCCCAGCAATTTTCCGTTTTAATTATAGGCAGTAGCTTTCACGTCGCTCCGCCAATAATTGCACTCCCATTGCTAGTCGAGAAGAGTTGAATTAGTTCCCACTTCAGCTGATTCACTGACAGCTACACTTGAGTTGTGGTTTTATAAATTAATATTGCATTTATAAAGAAATATTATTTTAATTTAACAAAAGGTTGGACTTTAAAACTTTAAATATTTGTTAAAAAAATCTAACCATCATTTAGAATTCATATCTGATTTAAATTTGGATTTGATGGTTCAATAAATATTTGAATGGCCGTAGTATAAAAATTTAAGGAAAAGGTATAGTTTTGTATCCTGTAGTTTTCCATTTTTTGCGATAAGACCATGTAGTTTAAAAACCATCAATCATGTCCAAGTTATTTCAAAAAATTTCAACCTACACTCCTGCCTAGGTCCGGGTGACTTTCGAACCTACATGGACCGCCATGTCATCAAAACGACGCCTCTTCAGTCCGACGTGGCATGATGAATGGGCGACTTAATGGATGAATCATCATCCCAAAAAAATTACCTAAACAATCCCAAATTTTTATCAGATTTTTCAAAAATCTCAATATAATACTATATAAGAACTATCATATCCAAGAACTCTAGAATTTCCCTTCTCCCTCCTTGCAGCGAAATTTGCCTCTCCATCTACATCCAAAATTTCCCTCTCTAACTATGACTTCAAATTTCCCTCTCCAAGCTCGGTAGCAGCTCCCTCTCCTTTATTTAACAGCTGGTTAGAAGGTTGTAGCTCCCTCCCCAAGCTAGGTAGAAGGTTGTAGCTCCCTCCCCAAGCTCGATAGTAGGTAGCAGATTCCAAAAAAAGTGAGGGTGCGAGAATGGTGAGTAGCAGCTCTTCTGTAGGTCCAATATGCAACCTAAGAGAGCCGCGGGAGGGAGGGAGTGGTGGTTAGGTTTCTAATAATTTTTTCTGATTCTTTCAGTACTTAGATTATCGAGAATAGGGATAGGGAGATTTGACACCAGATGTATAGAGGTTCGGTTCAGTCCACTTGAGCCTACATCCACTCTTCAACAGTCCTCCCGCTTTTTATTATCCCTAATAAAAATACAAGAGAACACTACAAGTTTTACCAGGTTCACTTGTAACCTTTACAACTACTCGCTTCACGGACTCCAGCTAGCTACTGCTTTAGTTTTACAGGTTCACTAGTAACCTTTCAATACACTAGCTTTAACTGGCTCCGGCTAGCTACCACTCTAGTTTTACAGGAACACTAGAAACCTTGAGCTTATCGTTGCTTTCGCAATATACTTCTCATAATTTCACATAGAAGTTGAGCAAGTATTTTAAGACAATGATTTTCTAATCTGCTCTTTGTCTTACCACATGTGATCACAGCTCTCTCTTGAATATATGAATTCAGCTCTTGTTAGATTTATATCTTTGAATCTTAATCACTTTCTTCTATCTCACGTAGCCCGCCTTTGTCTTTGGCTTGGTCTTCTATTCATAGGATCTCCTTTGCATGTAACCATTAGAAGTTGCTCACGAAGCAAGTATTCAAGCATCTCTTCAAGTTGCAAGTAGTTGTTTGTAGCCGTTGGAGGAGAAGCCTTCATTAGCTAGCAAAGTAGCCAACACTTTTCTTCCTAGGCTTGTCTTGATGAGTTTACTTTGACATGCGGGTGATTTAATCTTGTCACGTCCCATAAATGGACATGTCAACCGTCACGGAGAGAAAGTTCTCCATAAGGCTTAATTACTTTCAAAGTATGTTATAAGACATATATATTTGAGGTTACATTCTAGATGGAAAATAGAAATCTTCATTCTAATTGACAAAAATGAGTGTCGTGCCATGCAAGACATGAGTCTACTCCTAGTTCTCACTCCTGAATCGTCCCTTAGCATCTAAAACACATAGCGCACATTAATGAGGATACGCAACTCAGTAAGCCGGCACACATTCAGGCACATAACAAGTCATACAGTACATTATATTTCAAATAATATAACAATTCATATATCAAATATTCCCAATAATGATCATTCAAATTAAGACGCATTCACATAGAACAGAAATCACATATACACTGACAAGCTTTTCAGAATGAAAACAGAGGTCACTTAGCCATCTAACTTAGCCATCTAACAGAATAGGACTCCGGAACCTAACATATATATCATGACGGGATTCCCGTGGGGCACAGATAAATACTTTCATGTTCCTGCGGTCCAGGCCCATATGACAGGAAAGTATCCCCTCCACGGGCGCAGACTATTCCCACGCTCCCCGTCCTTTCGATTACCCACACCTAGGGTTACCCAATAGTCTGTTAATCAATGTGAATAAACTACGGGGCTAGAATGGCGTGAGAATAATCCCGTATATCCATTACAGAAATCGGATCTGCTCAGAACATTCACATCAAAAACCACTTCACAGAATTCCACTTCACAGAACAGATCGAAATGGGAGATCGGGTCATTTGAAACACATCAAAATTAGAGTACAGAACCACTTCACAGAATTTCCACTTACCAATTAAACAGAAATCATTCAACTAGATCGAAACAAGAACAATCCAACACAACTAAATCAAGTGAAAACAAGTCGAATTTCTTGCTGTTCAATCTCTCCGTATCATGCAAAATTCAACGTAACAACATGAACTAATTAAAGCATATCCTATTTCGCAACCATGTAAGTGCAACCTAATTCATTAATTAAATTCATCTCAGTTTTATTACAATCCAGAAAAGTACATGTAGAAACTATTTTAATTAATTTCCATGGCAGTCAATTACGAGCACCACCACTATTCATGTCTTTTATTAAACCTCTATATATTAATTTCGGGAAGCTACAGTTAAGATCCTTAAATCAAATCCAACAAAAAGTCCAACAACCTGTTATCATCGAATCTGTTTCACCAGGGTTCACATCTGAGACTAAGGTTATGCGTGATTAACAGTACACCAAAATATCAAATACAAATAATCAGTTTAACTAGTAACATTGGTTGACTACATAATTACTCAAAACTAATAAGATATATTCATTAGATATATTCAATGTCATGTGGGCAAGCTAGGGTATTCGCAGTTCCAACGGGTTTTTAGGCGCTCTTTTTCTCTGCGGTTTGACGACGACAGAGTTTTTTACAGAGGTCCCTGGCTGCAACCACACACGATAGGTATGTGGAATTTCAGTTTTTTCTTCTCTCCCCGAGGTGGGAGGGTGGGTAGCATCCCTTGCTTGGGATATCTCGGGGCTAGGATTGTAGGCGCTCAATTATTGGACTGCTGTTTGATATCTGGGCCCCCAGATTGCCAACTTGTGGATTCAGCTGGGTTAGTGGATAGGCGGCGACCTCCTGGCCTATTGGCTAGGGACGTCACTCTGACTGCCCAACCTACGGGTTTCAGCAGAGTAGGTCTTAGAGTTTTCGGGCTCTCCTTTGGTCTGTTGATCAGGGGTTCCCACCCCTTTGGACTACCCAGGATGTGGGATCAGTAGAGGTAGGTCCTAGGTTTTCCGTGTTTCTGTACTCTATTTTCTTTTCCTTAATAAATTATTTTTCCCACCAAAAAAAAAACTCTAAGATTATTCTTTCATGAAAAGCTACACAAATCATACACATATATTCAGATTCATAAAGATTACGAAACCATATATATTCAAGCTCATGTTATACATGACACAACATAAGACAAAAATTGACTTACCTTCCTATTTTATTCAAATTTGTATTTCTCAAAGTTGGCTTGTGTAGACTGCATTAGATACCTTTAAACAACATCTACACTGTCCAGAATCTTGCCCATCGTGTTAGAAAAAGAATCCCAAAGTTTTATGTCAATCCGAGAACATTCCACAGTCAGATTTTACAAATAATGATAGCTACTCTTAGGAACTATGAAATTTCTCTTTTCTTCCCCATTACGATTTTTCTTTTCTAGCTCCTCTTATATAGACAAGGTCTAACCCTAATTTGTTCAATTACTATTTAGTCACTTGATTTTATATTATTATCTAAATTAGTTTTACAGTTCTCACAGATCTATAGAAGTAGCTGTTATAAACAAAGACAATACAACTTTCGAAACCTCTTTTATATGGGGTTATGTTAGTATAAAACAAACATACTTTAAGCAATTATATCGTGGACAAAAGAGAAGTTCGTCTAGGGCTGGTACCCCTTCACATGGACTGTCTTAAGATAATTATAAAACTCTTTCCAAAGTTAATCTCACTTATTTTTAGAAGAGAGCTTTAACCACCAAGCAACCAAGCTCTTTCGAGGCACTTATACGGCGGGTAAAAATGCTAATCATATTGATCTTGGCAAGCTTCAAATTCAAACTTGCCTTGGGATAAATATCTGGATCTTTTGGTCAAGCTCTAACTTAGCTAGATTGTCTAAGTAAAGACTTGAGCTAGACTCAAGAAACTCTTAACAACCCAACTCATAAAATATCTTCGTTGACTTCATACTTCACTACGAAATCAGAAATCACACAAAAATTTATGACTCCGTGCAAGAATAATCTTAGTCTGAATGAAAAAGTCATTTACCTCACTCATAGGTATAGCTTATGACCGATCTCTCGATGTACTTTGTTGTCCCTTGATCATGACTAGCATTTTTGTAGTAGTTGTAGATAAGTGAGTTTATGATCAGTGTACTACTATGCCTAGCTTTTTTTGACTAATCTTAACCAAATTTTGATATCCACTTAATCAAAATACTGTAATACCCGATCATCTCAGTTAAATTTAATTGAGTTTAGTCAAGTATGCTAAGTTATTCGATAAGATAATAATATACTATATTAAAAATAGAAATGCAATTTAGTCATCGAGAAATACCAAAAATGTGATTGGATATAATTTTGTATGAGATAGTGAAATTAATTATATATGTAACTAAAAAAATGTGGCTACTAGTTAAATTGCCACCACAACTAAAACTACTAAAAACTAGGGATGTCGTTAAGAGTTGGATGATTTTAATCCCATCCACCGTAACCACAAAAATATATATTTATAATATAAATGTAAGATATCTCCACCTGACCAGTATCCAAGATAAACTTGGGAGTAAAAAAAAAGGCAGCAGATAATATAAAATAGAGGTGCAATTGGATTTGGGATAAGTTTATAAGACAAGGATAAGTACAAAAGAAATTAAAGTGAGAGAATAAAGTAGTAACAAGATAAACATAAAGTCCTAATAGTGAGAGTGTGAGTGAAAAGGTTAAAAACGTGGCAGTAGTAAAAGAAGAAGAAAAACAAATATTTGAAACGTGGCAACCAAGGAAAAACAATCATAGTTATAAACCAAAAGAAGGTGGATGGTTTTGATAAGTTTCACCTAAATAAAAAGAAAGAAACGAAACCAGTAAGGTAAAAAATAAATGAAAGAAAGAAAAGAAACGGTGAACAAAACAATAGAAAGAAGTTGCCCCGAGAGAAAGAAGGGACTTAGTAAGGTAAGCTTATATTTATTATTTAAGCATGATTGAATAAAGAAAATTTAACTTACAGCTAACTAATATACGTGAATATGGATTATTAGTGAAGGAACTTAGAAAGACCAAGTTCTCATCTGTAGGAAATTAAACTGAGAACAGTCAAGTACAAAGGGTATATAATTTATTTAGAAAACTACTAAACGAATCTTTATCTACTGCAACAAAATGTAATTACAATTTATAGTGAAATAATAAATTAGATGATGTTCATTTATTAATATAATATAATAAGTAAAGATGTAGTTCGTTTTTGAATTAAACTGACCTATTATAGAAACAGTATAAGCTCTATTTTTTCAATGGTAAAGGAAAGAGACTTTCTATTAGTAGTCGATTATGGAAACGGAGAGATACTGTATAATTGAAATAGCAACTGAACTCAAATTATTATTAGGTTGCGTAATTATTATAGGTTGAAAAACAATATGGTGCAAGTAGAGAATATGAAGCAACCGAGATAAAGGAAATGGATTTTTAGTGAGATAAGGTCAATTATTATAGGTTGCGTAATTAAATTCTAGATTAAAACAAGTCCTTTCAACGTTAATGGATGACGAAAGATTGTGAAGTTGAAAAATATTATATTGCCGTGTCCGTAAACTTATGAGCATTAGATTGAATTTTATTAGATGTGGCGAAAACTTAATTTTTACAAAGATAATCCAAAAGTAACAAACTGAATTAGAGAATTGGAGGTTATATCAAAAGCACAAAGGGTTATTGTTCAATTCCTACGAATCACATAATAAATCTAGGTTACTGAATTTGCCAATGTATTAGAGAATATAAAGCATATACTTGGAGTAATTACAGTGTGTTAGAAATTGGTCGAGCTAAAAGTATGATGTTTTGTACTCTTCCATATTTGAAGGTGGTTGTTCATATGATGGATGTTGTCTAGAGGACCAACTGTCTGCGGATAAGGATGTCAATTTGGAAGAAATTTGGTTGTTGCCTAATTCTTTGGCGCACTCAATTTATTTGTCATAAAATTAAATTAGTACTTTGGAGTGCATATTGTGCATTTGTCATATGATGATGTGAGATTATGATATGTGAATATTTGGTTAATTTGGCCCAGTTTGGGCATTCGATGTATTTGATATGTTTGGAGCATATGGATTTGCTATGATATGAAAGTTCATATGATATGGATGGCTCCGCTATGTGATATGGACGTCTAGTAGGCAGAGGTCTACCCGTGACCAACCGGGGATGTTGGCATATGTGCACATATACTGAGGATACAATAGATTCTGATAAGATCTGTTTGGCCGGCGGGGTTGGTTTCTGATGGCGCCTTTGAGATATGGTATCCTCGTGTCGGAGTTGGAGTGACACTATTTAGATCTTGCCGAATGTTCGTGAGTTCTGCTATATGATATTGGAATTATGTGTCATGTGTCAAATTGCGTGATGGTATGGAACGTTACGTAGTTTGCTCATGTTTCTGTGACTTTGTGATTATATGCTATATTTGGTCATCTGA
This sequence comes from Hypericum androsaemum, assembly GCA_963995505.1. NCBI lineage: Eukaryota > Viridiplantae > Streptophyta > Magnoliopsida > Malpighiales > Hypericaceae > Hypericum > Hypericum androsaemum. The sequence continues at coordinate 15,204,572 of OZ023181.1, read as the reverse complement.
TTGTACCAAGTCCGCTTTGTTCTCCAGGACTTGCATCGAGGTCTCCAGTTTGTAGTTTTCTCTTTGATCTAGAAACTCCGTAGTTATACAGTTTAATTTGATCTTGGGAATATATAATTAATAAGAACATATGAAAATGTATTAATATTGCAAAGCTTGAATTATAAGTTTTTTTGTAAATTCAATATTTAAAACTAAAGATGGAGAGCGATATTTAATATAAGAATTTTAAGTCTAATGGTTTATGTTTTGAAAGAATTTGAATATGTTGGAGGCTGGCTAGATTTTTGTATGTGATTAAAGTAGTCAAGTGTAGCGCCGGTCACCGACCACAGATTTGGGTCGTGACAAATACTTAAGGCATTTTCATCTTCTCTATCTACTGGTTCTCAGAATCAAAGGTGAAGATGTGCAAAATTGGAGTTTGTTTGCTTATGCGAATGGCAAGGACAGATTCGAATATGGGAATGCATTGTTATGGGTGTGGTAAATATAGTGAGAATGGGCAAAAAAAGTGCAATTTTTTCTAATGGTGTGATCCGCCAATGTGCAAATAGGGGTTAAAGGTGTTGCCAACTCAAATCGAATCCATTAAGCTCAAAAGCAATATATTGAAGATAATCTTCGGAAAGCTAAACTCCTAAATCCTAAACTCTTTCCTTGTCGAGGAACTACAAGCTATTCTTCAAAAAGCTAATTGAGGTGCATGTGAGATGGAGTTGGCATTGAACAAGATTGAGAAAAAGTATCGTACATATCGTCGTTTTCTTGTGATTGTCATTTTAGTCAACATAAATTTAATATGGTTCGCTTGGTTACTTATTGTAATGTTTGCTTGGTAACTTGATACAAGTTTTTTCCCTAATTTATGTGTTGTAATGTAAGTTTTAGTTTGCAAGTTTGTTCGCTGAGAAACATGCCCGGAACAGGTTCATACTTGTCCATATCAAACGTAACATATCTTAAATAGGTTCATACTTGTCTAAGACAAGTGCTACAAACATGTCCAAAATAGGTTCATACTTGTCTAAGACAATTGCTACGAAACATGTCCAAAATATGTTCATACTTGTCCAAGACAAGTGCTACAAAAACATGTCCAAAACATGACACCCTACAAACTGTGCACTGTCAAACTAAACTAAACTAGTTGCCGATCCAAAGTATCTTCATGTCCCCAAAATGACTTGCATCCAACATCTTCAAACGTGCAAATTTTTTGATTGTTGACTTCCTATTATCCTCGTCATCTTCCTCGATTGTCTCTACAAGAAGGGCACATATTAGTAAACTAACCAGTTTGTGTAAATTGTACACAATCACCTTTATGCAAATTGTACATATTAGTAACATTACCTTTGTAAAGGTCTTGCTGGTGCTGGCAGCAGCTCTTTTAGATGTCATTCTCATTGCCTTCTTTCTTGCTGAATAGACACTTTTGCTTATAATTGTTTCTTGAATATCTTCTACATGACAAGAACTTTTCGATCTAGATTGTCTCTCAATTCCTCAAGGTATTTCTCAGCTATGTACGCATAAAGTAATATATTTATGTATCAGTCCATATATAATTACAGCCAAAGCAAAAGAACAAGAGAAGGTATAATAACACACCTAGCTGTCACCAGATGGTTCTCAAATTTTTTATACAACTGTGCTACGGACTCCATGTCCTAATCTGAAATACACCTTCTTCATTGATCAAGGAAGCATGGACTCTGAATCCACAATCAAATATGCATACTGCAGTGACCATTTTTCTATTGTTCTTCTTGTAAACAAATTCAGATCTATTGCTTAAAATCCATTCTTTCAATCCTTACCTCAAAATCATAATAGACTTGAACTTCATTCCATGACTAAAAAAAACTTACCATCTTTTTTCACATCCTCATTGAACCATGCGTATTCAGGAACACCATCATCACATGAGTCACGTCGAATGTCCACCAATTCAGTATCACCCAAAATGATAGGTTCATCGTCATCATTGTCAAGATTAGCAGGAAGTGCTTCTAGATGTTTTGGAACAGGATGTCTTCGCACCTCTATAACCTCATCTTCTCCCTCTCCATCCAAATCAGCAGGCGCATACGCCAAATCTTGGTCATCTTCATCGTCTTCGCTTTCCTTAGATGATGAGCTATCTTTATCCATACCCTTATCAACACACAATAACTTCACTATCAGAACTCCAATCATCCTCTGCCACTTAAGGATGCATCTCTTCATTTTGCAAATCATTATCAAACCTTAAGTAAACCTCCAACCTCGCCTTTAATGTTTGAACATCTGTAACATTGTCTCCTTGTTCTATTCCAAAGACATCAGTCAAATTAGAGCTCCATTTGGTCTCACACATTTGCATAGCCTCCCTATCCTGAAAATCTCCATTATTCCACCATTACTATCGACATCACAAATCATGTACCACATCCAAAACTCGTTCATCCTCAACATGCCATGATAAAAACCATGAAGATTCCAGTAACCAAACATATCTACATCATATCCAATACTCATCTCAAAAATTTTGCCCCCAATATAGTTATTACCTCAGTTTGCATCCCATTGTCCACCATAATTATACCAAATGCGTATCTGTTGTGCATCTATTGCATAAGTAAAACCTGCAGAACAACACAAGCCATAGTTAGTAGAAACCCAGAACAAAAACCCTAATCACACGATACCCAGAACAAAACCCTAATCGAACTAAACCCAGAAAAAAAACTCAGAACAAAACCCTAATCGAACGAAACCCAAAACAAAACCCAGAAGAAACCCTAATCGCATGCTTACCCAGAAGAACTAAAAAAGAACACACGAACCCTAAATGAAAAATACACAAAAATGAATACGACCAAACCATAAACGAAAATAATAGGCGGGTTTTAGGGTTTTCAATCTATACCTTGACGTGGTGGAAAACCACGAAACATTCTGGTCAGTCGGTGGTGACAAAGTCAATTTTTAGGGTTTTCAGTCAGGGCCGAGACGAGGGATTTTAGTCAGAAGGGTGGAGACGAGAGGATGCAGGGGAGTGAAGGAAGGGAGAGGGAGGCGGGAAGGAGATGGAAGGAGGCGAGGGAGTGAGGGATGGGAGTGGGAGGCAAAAAGACGGAGCGAGGGAGGGAGAGGAAGGCGAGAGAGCAATGAATGATGGTAGAGGAAAGTTATATAACATTATTTAAATAGAGATTTTTGAAATAATATAAACAAAACTAGGATATTTTAATAATTTTCCATTAATTCGCCCATTCATTGTGTCCAACGTGACTGAAGCGATGTCGTTTTGATGACATGGTGGTCCACGTAGGTTCGGAAGTCACTCGAACCCGGGCAGGACCCAAGATTGATAAATTTTGAAATAATTTGGACCTAATTAATAGTTTTAACCACATGGTCCTGTTGCAAAAAGCGTGATACTATAGGGTACTGAACTGTAGTTTTCCCAGAAATTAATACTTGCAGACGTGATTCACGACAAACAAAGCTAGAAAAAAAAGAGAGGGCAAGGATGGGCATGGGCACCTGGCTTTTAGAAAAAATTAACAATATAGAAAACGGCATGGAGGATCAATCATGTTGTACCTATACACACAAAAAAGAATTAAATTGCTAAATTCATTAAATAAAATTTTTAAAAGGGATAAATAAATGTCATTTCGCAAAAACTTATTTTATTAAAGTACTACGAAAGTAGTTATACAACAGAATTTTGAAACAACAGTACTTTTGTGATCATAGGATGTTCTAATACATGTTTTTGCCTCTTTAACTAATAAAAAATAAAATACAAAAATAGCTAATAAAAATAACAATTTTGGCCAAAAGACATTTGGCCCAACGGCACAAAGCGTTGTCAAATTCAAAGAGGTTTAGGGTTTAACATGGTGTAAAATTTATCTTTAAAAAATAACAATTGCCGCAATTTCCATATTTTACTCCTATAAAAAGTTTCTTCCAAAAGAATACTCCTTCCCTCAAAAAAAAATACTCCTAGTTCAAATTTCTTTCGTTTGGTTAATTGCCGAGTACGGCTCACATAGGTTAGCAAAATGGCTAACATAAGCCATCTCTTTACATGATTCTTTAATGTTGCTAAGTTCTGAAGAGCCAAATTAAATTTGAAAAAAACGTGCGCAGTTCACTCAAGATCTAGAGAAAGATTAACTGAGATTGCTGGAATGTGATTATTGATGGGAATCGAGTAAAATCTGGAAAGCTGGAATTAACTATTTTTTATGTTTATTTTTTGGATCCCCACTAGGTGGACTAATGCAGGTTCGAGCTGGATAGAACCTTTCAAATGTGACAAAACTCTTTCAACAAATATTTAACATTACCACATACTAAATGACTCAAACTTAAAATCTTATTTAGCTAAAATAAGTCATTCTCAGTTGATATAATTACTCTTTGGTTGGGAATTAACTAATTAAAACTGCAGGGGGTACTTTTCTTGCCAAGTTTCGGCTCCCCCAATGATATGCATATACGAAAATACAAATGGCTTAGCTGGAGAAGCGCGCTATCTCTAGAAGCAAGGTGGGTTCTTGGTTTCAACGATATAAATATCTTTAATATTCGATGCTAGCAACACAAGTTTGGGGATTGCAAGACAAATTCCAAGGGGAATGCTTATTTTGTCTTACCAATGTTAATAGAATGTGGTCATCATGAACTTGGTCTTAAAAATTAGAGTAAGCTATGTTGTAGTCTATTTAGTTAGATTCTGACGCTAAAAATAAGTATGCGGTTTATTCCACCACCTTTTTTTGGATTCCTAAAATTAATGATTCAGTACATTACCTCCAATTATATGGACAAAAGTATTTTTTTTCTAAAAAACAAAAACCATTTTGAATTTTATACTCTTGTGTGCCCAAAGAAGAGTTAGCTGCCCTTATAATTTTGTTAGAGACACATATACTTCACGTATCAGTGGGAGCCACCTGTAGGTGTTTTTGGTTAGAGCCACAGGTTTTAGTTGTTATCTATAACTTTTCGGTGTCGTTATAATATTCACGGAGAATAATTAAATTCAGATTATTTGTTATAAATTTACTTCCTTTTACGGGCTAATAATATTGAATCTACCGAGCTTCCATTGGATGAGCTTGCAGTGGACTTCTTTGTAATAGGGGAAAAAATCACCCATAATTGTGGGGTCTGAAATATATTTTTTTAAAGGTATATATATTAATAAACGTCATGGTATATACAGTCTATTTAGTGTGATATTCCTCATGTCATGATGTAAATGGGATTGCGACCGCCGGCATCGTCAAAATCTAACTACACCAAAACTCATAGAAAAAAAAGTGTGGTAGGGAAAAACTTGAGTTCTCAAATTTTGTCTCATGATCACTTCTGACATTTATGATCGTGGTACTTTTCTCATTTTGTACTTTCTTGGAAAACTTGACAAATACATTGGTTGCTTCGCTTTTTATTCTTAAAAAGAATACCCAAGTAAACTTGGTGTAATCATCTACAAACACGAAGCCATAGTGTTATCCTCCAAGACTTTGAATCCGAGTTTGTCTGAATAGATCTATGTGGATCAACTCCAAAGGTCGAGAAGTAGACAAATAATATTTTGGTTTAAATAATGATTTAACATGCTTCCATTTGGTGCATGCCTTACAGAGTTTATTCTTATCAAACGATGAGCTCGGTGAGCCATCAACCAATTTACGGTTAGCAAGTTTGGACAATGCTCTCATATTAACATGCCCCAACTTTTTTTGCCACAACCAACTCTCTTCTTCTTTTACTATAAAACATGTGTTGTTTGCATCAAGACACTTCAGGTTAACTACATAGACATTACCTCTTCTATGCCCTATCATGCATAAACCTTCAGAACTTCCAACTTTGCAAACATTTTCTTCAAATTTAACACATAGTCCATTATCACAGAGTTATGATATGCTAAGCAGATTATGTTTCAAACCATCAACAAGCAGCACATTACTTACAAGTGTGGTAGAGGGATTACCAACATTACCTTGACAGATAATTATGCCTTGTCTATTATCTCCAAAGGTGACCTTCCCACCATTCTTTTCTTTTATACTGGATAAGAACCTTATATTTCCAGTCATATGTCTCGTGCATCCGTTATCGATATACCATTCCTGGTTTTCGTTATGATGAGCTATGAGACATACCTGCAAAAGCAACTAAGTCTTTGATTTTGATACCCAAACTTTGTTGGGTCCAATATCGTTAGCTAAAACATAAGTTTCCTTAGGAACCCAGACTCTCTTGGTTCTAGCACCCTTGCCCATCCGGCAATCTCTAGCTAGATGTCCAACATTTTCACAAGTATAACATCATTTGTTAATCCGGTGAGGACTTCTATGTTATCTATTACTTGTGTGGATGGTGTAGGGTGAGACACATGAACAATGTCAAAAGCATTATTTCTAGACTTTAGCCTCTCTAACTCTTGTTCAAGAGCTTTGATCTTTTCGTCCTTGAGAGTTAACTCATTCCTGAGTTTAGATTTTTCAATCATAGCATCTCTCAATTCTCCAACGACTTGATCAAAAGCCTCATGCAACTCATCAAATATAAAGTTAGCAAAGTCATCATTATTTACCCGAGAGGATTCTCTTTGCTCAATGGCCATCAAGCACACTTGTGCTTCCTCGCTTTAGTCGGAGGTGGGTGAGTTGGAGTCGGTGTCATCCCAAAGGGCTACGTGACTCTTGTCTTTTCCTCTCTTCTTATCATTGCCTTTTTTTAGGTTGAGCTTAGGACATTCACTCTTGATATGCCCAAGCCTCTTACAGTCGAAGCATCAGATAACTTCCTTCTTTTCATCTTTGTCCTTTTTCTTGAGGATCTTCTTGTTGGAAAATCTTCTTTTCTTGAAGAATTTATTGAAGCATCTTGCCAATATGGCTACGTCTTAATCTTTTTCATCTGAATCATAAGATTCAACTTTCCTTTCCTTAGCCTTGAAGGTTAGATCCTTTTTACGGGAGTTAGCATTTTCCTCAACTTTCTCATTTCTCTCTTGGATCATTTTGATCTCATGAGTCATGAGTGATCCAATAAGTTCATCGATGGTAAGGGCATTAAGATCCTTAACTTCTTCGATAGATGTGACTTTAGATGACCAAGACTTAGGTAAGTTTCTAAGTAATTTGTGTACAATTTTGCAATTTGTATAGCTTTTACCTAATAATTTTAAACCGTTTACTATGTTAGTAAACCTTGTCACCATTTTACCAATGATCTCTTCAGGTAACATCTTGAAAAGCTCATACTTATATACTAACGTGTTAATTTTAGACTATTTGACCTGATTAGTACCCTCATGAGTAATTTCGAGTTTATCCCAAATTTCTTTGGCCGAAGAATACATAGAGGTCCTATTGAACTCAAATGTGTCTAAAGCACAATGTATTTATGGCTTTACAATTTACCTAGACCTTCTCTACCTCTTATAGAGTCAAAGCATCTTTAGGCTTGTCAACTTTCACTAATCTTTTTGCTTCTTGTGGAATGTATGGTCCATCCTCGATGGCTCTCCATGCTTCCCAATCAGTGGCCTGGATGAATATTCTCATCCTAGCTTTCCAAAAGGAATAATGAGCTCATTGTCTGCTTTGTCTTTGACTTTGTCTTCTATTTATAGGATCGCCTTGGTCTTAGTTTGAACTTGCTCTCCAAGTAAAATTTCAATCTCCTTTCATCTTTGTCGAATATAGTCATTATAGCTATTGGAGGAGAAGCCTTCATTAGCTACCAAAGTAGCCAACACTTTTATTCCTAGGCTGACTTGACTTGAGTTGACTTAGACTTATACTTGATGTGATCCATAAAAGTAGCTGTTACAAAAAAGATAAACAAAGTTTCTGAAACTTCTTTTGTATCGGGTTATGTTAGTATAACATAATCATAATTTAATTAATTGTTCCTTAGACAAAAGAGTGAGTTGTCTTGGGCAGAAATCCATCTTACATGGACTGCCAAGATGATATAACAAATATTTAGATCACTTGGTCAAGCTCTAACTTAACTAGAATGTGTAAGTAATGACTTGAACTAGACTTAAGAAAAGTCTTTACAACCCAACTCATAAAACGTCTTTGTTGACTTCCAAAATCCATCTAACTAGGAAATTAGATATCATACCAAAGATATGTTTATGACTCCGTCTAAAAATAATCTTAGCCTTTAAGGTAAAAGTCATTTACCTAACTCATAAGTTAAATCTTCATAGCTTATGACCCAATCACTCAACATACCTTGATATCCCATTAGGCATGACTAGTATTTTGTAGTACTTGTAGATAGCTGAATTTATGATCATTGTACTACTATGCCTAGCCTATTTCGATTGATCTTAACCAGATTCTGATATGTACTTAATCAAAATTATTAAGGCATCTTTGATGCCCTAATATAGATAGAGATACTCGACCAAAAAAGATATAGATAGAGATAGAGAGTGATAATTCAAACATGGTCCATATGTATAGGCTTAGTACTCATGATGTTCTTTTTCCAGTGAAAAAAAAAGATTTTCTAATTAACAAAGGAGATGAACGATTTTTTTAAGAAAGTGAAAAGAATAATCATTATATAAATAATTCATTATAAAAGAAAAGGAGATAGGTTGTCCCTAAATATTAAGGAATACGCCCTGATCTACAGCACATTATAGTATATGATCGACATTAAATAAGACCCTTAACCTTAGTTTACTTGAGATCTGTGGAGTACAAGAATAGGATCTTGCGAATCCAATTCCCATTTTTTAAATAAGAATAGTGTCACTTTATAAAGGAGAATCATGTAGGAAAGTCAGTGAACAGGAGGGCATCTAGCTCCACCGGATAAATCACAAGCCAGTTCCTCGGTAAGTCACCAGAATGACAAATTTTAGATACTCAATCTGTCACAAAGTTTTCTGTTCGTAGAGTAACCTAATCCTGTGAACAAGCTCATCCACTTGCCAAAAGACTAGAGAGGTTGAATCATTCACGAAATTGAAAACTAGTAAGCAATCAGTTTCGATCTGAGTTTACAAAACTTCCCATTTTTTAAACTAGAGAAATTGGCAATATACTGAAATATCCAACCCAATTTGAGCATGTTTGGCAAACTGTCCGGAATGTCACAAATTCAATTTAACTGAACATTTATAAAAATACAAGTGATTACACTATTATTATCAACCAAAAATACCTGATAAAGCATATCAAACACAAAAATAATGATATGCCATATCTAACTATGTATTATATAATCACAAATTTATCATATAAACTGAACATTATAATCACAAATTTATCATATTATATACTTCTGAAGTGAAGTCTGGCCACTCCGTTATTACCTCGAGGAAAGAGTGACGGGAGCAGAAATTAAGGAAATCAATTTGTTTGATTTGTACCACGATCGCTAATCTCGGGGAATTTAAAACCCTTGCGAGGCGTCTGGGCACAAGCCATAACATAGATACATATAATACAATCTTTATTTTTTTAAAGAATCATAATACAATCTTTATCATACAAAAAAACGTCATATAATCTTCATGCTTAAGCACGTGTGAATATGTTTTATATTATGCCGGAACTGTTCATTCTACGGCTCTTCGTCTTAAATCTTTGAAGGGACATTTTCCATCCATAGACCACATTCTCTTTGACTAATCTGATAGTGAAACATCTCATTATAGCAATATCTTTAATAATAATAATCGGAAACCTTCCCTATTGAATGCTGATTGGATTGTGCACGGACACTAATACGTCCATTTCGTGCGACGTGGGATAAGATTTAGGTTGTCCACGTATCATGGCCAATATCAAATGGCTGAAATGGCACGCATGTTCAAGGGGGCATTTTAGGTTTTTTTTTCTTCGTTTTGATTTTTTGGTTGGAAAGCCATTACATTTAACTCCAGAGTTCGATTGAAGTGATTCAAGTTGCTGTGCAAAACTGAAATGTATATCTACAACTTTGTAGTTTATGACTTCTCCAAATCCAGAGTAGAAGGATATCGAAAATATATTTGAAGTCAAAAACTAGTTGAGTTATGGTTGACTGGTTTCGGTTGGGAGCCACAACTTCTTATTCTGGAGTCCAATTGAGGTGATTCAAGTTTCTGAAATGTATATCTATAATTTGTAGTTTATAACTTTTCCAAATTCAGAGTGCAACAATGTCGAAAATTCGTTTGAAGTTAAAAGCCGATCGAGTTACGGTCGACTGATTTTGGTTGGGAGCCACAAATTTTTACTCCGGAGTCTGATTGAGTTGATTCAATTTGCTGTATGAAGTTGAGATGTATATCTACAACTTTGTAGTTTATAACATTTCCAAATTCAGAGTGTAAGGATGTCGAAATTTCTTTTGAAGTCAAAAGCCGAACGAGTTATGGTCGATTAATTTCGGTTGAGAGCCACAAAATTTTATTCCATAGTCTGATTGAGTTGATTCAAATTTCTATGCAACACTGAGACGTATATCTACAACTTTGTAGTTCATGACTTCTCCAAATTCGGAGTATAAGGGTGTCGAAAATATGTTTAAAGTTAATAGTCGACCGAGTTATAAATCCAGGGTATATCAAATGGCATGCCGATGTTATGTCAAATGGCATGCCCAGGTATCTCAAATGGCATGCACTTGTTATGTCAAATGGCATGCCAGGTTATGTCAAATGGCATGCCCAGGTTATGTCAAATGGCAGCCCATGTTATGTCAAATAGCATGCCCAGATTATGTCAAATGAGATGTCAGGTTAATATTTAATAAAACTTATAATAAATTAAATAATTAATCAAATGGTAGGTCTGATTACGATTAAATGGCATGCCTGGTTAAGTAAAATGGCACACTCGGTTATGATAAAATGGCATAACTTGTTATATTAAAATAATTAATATTTATGATAAAAAAATAAAAATAATAATTAACTTAAATAGTTAGTTAAATGGTATATTCGTTTATGTTAAAATAGCATGCCCGGCTATGATTGAAATGGCATATTCGGCTACGTGAAATGGCATGCCCGGTTACGATAATATTAATTAATTTTTATAATAAAAATTAGATAATTAGTTAAATAATATATCAGTTTGATTTTTTTAGTATAATATATGAGTAATTACAACATTTAAAAATAAAGTGGGCACCACGAGCCCCAAACTCCCCTTCCTCTCTCCTTGCGTCACCAGATGACACGCGCACATGATTATTTTTGGACCATTTTGCCCTATCCTGTAGTGCACGGAATTCGTCTCCCCGTGTCAAATCCCGCCTCTATTGAATGGGGTACCATGTATTTAGTTTTAAATTTCTCTAGTTGTCGAAAATAATTAATTTATATCACATTCCGTATTTTTTAGTGTGACAGATTTTACATTATTTGTTACCCTTTAGAGAAAAGTGTCACGCAATAACTTTTTCACGCAAATTATTTAGAGTCATCACATTTTCGGTTTTCTACAATTGACTGTACGCTAGATATTATCTCCTCCCATGATTATTTTTGACGTAAATATCCTAACTCTTATAACATAAGTTCTTAAAGATATATTTCTTTGATTGATATCCTCACGCAATATCCTAACTCTTATAACATAAGTTCTTAAAAATATAAAGAAATTCAAAAATGAAAAATAAAGATTGAAAGGTTATATATAATATCAATAAATTTAAAAATAAAAAGAAACTCTTATAACACCACGTCGCCAGGTATCATTAACTAAAACTGTTTGTCACTGATATGTTATAAATCACAAAGTACTAGCGTAAGAATGTGTCAAAAAAATTAACCTAAAAACTTTAGGCTGAACATTCGGAATTTCTATGCATCTGACAACTGTCAACAAATTATTCCGATATTAAGCCAATTAATCGTAACAAAGTTCGTCCTGCTAAATTTTAACACTAAAGTGCTCCATGGCCTCGAATTTTTAGTAGCTATTTCACAGGTAATAAGTGGTTTAAAATTAGTATTTTGTCTCCGGTTTTGCAGATCGTTGCAAAGTCTGGAGTTGGTTGTATGGGACTTGTAAGGGGTGAATCTGTCGTATTTAGATGGTGGTGGTAGAGTGATGTCTCACTCTATGTAGGTTGTATATATCATGATGAATAAAATCTCTACTTTTCAAAAAAAAAGTCGTAAGTGGTCCATATTGTTGTTAATTCCGAGCTTCATAAACTAAGCAGTCAATCATCATCATACTGCTGGTCGTATCTGTAAGGATCTCGTCCCCTCGATAAAATAATTAATCAAATTTATGCTGCTGTTGTGACAATTTGATGTACTATAATGCCCCTCAAAAAAATGCGGTGAAAGAGTTGATAATTACGTGATTAGTTGCTTAAATTATTAATCATCATGCTGATTGATGCGTTGTGATATACATCAGAAAGTGTTAAGCAATTTGTTTTGGATTATCCATATCAACAAGGTACACCTATTTTTCTCCCAAACATCTTGAGAAACTTCAAGGTTAAACATGCTTGGTCTCGAGTAATTTCAGGATGGGTGACGTCCTGGAAAGTTTTCCAGAGTGCGTGTAAGTCTGTGGAGTTAGTCGGTCGAATCACGGGTCGTCATAAGCGGTATCAGAGCAAGACCTCGGTTAGTATGGTGTGTTCAGTGACTAACCAAGCTGAAGCTGGTGAGCATGTGATGCCCGTGGCCTAGAGGGTAGGGAATGATCACCGGTGTAGAGTGCATGGACAATGAGCAGCTCTTGACAAGCATTCTAGGTGTAAGGAGATATGGATGAACCAGTCCTGCACCAGAAAACGAGGGAGGGCGAGGAGTAATCATCAGTGTGAGAGTGCACGGACAAAACACGCTATAAAAGACTTGTGCCACTCTATGAAGTAAGTTGGTCGAATCACGGTCCATCACATGCGTCCTAATCATATTTCTAACCAAAGCTGTGACTTCGAGATACGAACCAGATAACCTTTTATATAATCTTTTGTAAAGTTTTCAAATTTATAAATAAATTTACTAAATTGAAAATGAATGTTTACACGAACAATCGATAGTAACTTAATTTTTCTATTTAATCTAAAATTTTAAGATAATAAGTATCAGATTGCTATAGAATTAATGAAACAATTTGCTTCAAGGGCACGTATCATTGATCCATCCCCGAAAACAATTGAACCAAAATAAAAATGAGCATAGTCAATGGTATGCACTGTTACGAAATAATAAGAAACAACTTTGTTCTTTTGTTGACCTTTCGAACTAATTGATAGCGAGGGCAATCAAATTATCTCATGATCATTGGATGTCTGAACATATTATAGCTTACACCAATCTTAGGTTTTTTGTTATCAATGGAGAGTTTCTCGAAAGTTTAACGTATCATATAATAGCTAATAAAAGTTTACACAATATTATATTTTATTTGTCTTTTTTTAGAATTTCAAAAAGGTCTAATTTGTTCCGATGTGGTTTAAAAAAAATTAGTACGGAAACTTGTGGTATATTTTGTTAATGATTTACGCACAAAGTTTAAAATTCTTAGTAAATCGCCCACAAGGCACGTTGATGGTTACATAGTCGACACAAAACCAAAATGATGATGTTATGCATAGATTCTTTCCCATAAAAAAATATCTGCATTTTTTTCCTTTGTTGGTTAAGTAACTATCCACGTCAGAGTCGAAATCCGTGTCAACATGCCACGTCAGTCAATTAGTCGATGGGAATTTGTCTTAAATCGCCTAAGAGTATAAGCCACAAATATAGTGAAAATCTTCTAAATCATCATTTCTAAATTTATATTCTCTAAATTGATATAAAATCTCGGCTCTAAACTAAGAACAATTTTAAATTATAATAATTTATTTATCATAATAATTAATATTTTTTTTAAATTAATTAATTATTAAATTTCGATCTCAACTTTTAATCAAAGTTTTTTTTCAATAAATACATATAGTTTTAATAAATTTTGATCTCAACTTTTCAAAAAATCTTATTTTAAAATCTTATTGAACTCAGTGGTCAACGTTTAGTGGTTTAAAACTCATTTCGAAGCTAAAAAATATATATCTTTATGTGATAATTTTTCTAATGTAATATGTTTTTCGTCTCAGATCGCTTTAGGAGAGTTTTTGCACCAAATAGTTTTAGACTTGGTTTTCAAAATGTTAAACTTGAAACCACATTGTACTAAATTCATTTTTTGTCTTTAAATCTCTATATTTTTTTGGTTTAACCAATTGGTATCTGACTTATTGGGCCAATTAATCCAATTTCGAGCAGAATATGACCTTTAAAAATGTCAAAACTCTCCCAATAAATATTTAATATTGAAATATCTATATATCTAACCAACAAACGCAAATGATACTTAGAATTATTCATTATATTGCCTAAACAGTACAATAACATATAGGTGGAATAATCCAAAGATTCCCTTCAAACGCTAAAACTTTGTACATATTTGACCGTTGGGAAATTTCGGGTTGGAGGATGAATGAGTTGGTGTTGCAGCGACTTCAAAGATCTTACGATTCTTTCAGACAAATAGTTCGACCCTCCGAATATAATTCGCGAGTACAACAAGTCCATAATCTATCGCTGTCACGATACGATGAAGCCCTTAAACACGTAATCGAATTCAAAGAGTGTACTTCCTTGATCCGACCAAGCACACACTTGTGACAGAATTATGATGATGCTTTTGAAAGGAAAATGAGTAGGAAGGCTTTTGTAATTCTTAAGTTATTTTTAATGAGAAATATGTGCCACTATTTATAGAGAATTGGCACCCACCCTTGATGCCTTTTCATCACCAAAGATTATCTCTAATTGATATCAATGGTGGCTAATGGGATAGATCATATCTTGTGAGTTTGAACTCAAGGGACACGAATTTGGACTTGTACAGGCCCGGCCTGGTGCCCACCGGGTACCCGGCGCACAAATCGATCCCATTATTATGCAAATGCAATATGTTTGAAAATATCCAACATTGTCCCCATATTTTCAAAATATTTAAAATAGTAAAGTAACACCTTAAAGTTGGAATGGAAAAATTTTGTATAGTGGAGTGACTGCATCACTTAAGTGACTGCCTACGTACCCGGGTGGGATCAAGCCAACGTAGTTCAAGCTAGGATGGGAATAAGCATCATCGTAGAAATTAATACATAAGTGCTATGTATCTTTTGGATTCGAACCTTCAGTTAGTGTAAGAGATTCAAAGCTCTCTCGAGGTTCTATAGTGAACGAGTCTTGAACCAAGTACCCCTTGTGATAAAACCAGAATCTTCACACATATTGACTTCAGAAACTAGTGTGTTATGTAGCTCGCATGTTAATGGCCATATGTTTATATCCTGAATTCATGAGTCTTCTTTAGAGACTGGTCTAACTCTCTTAGGAAATGGCCTAATTTTAGTACTCATATAGGTAAGTCTCTTAAGGTCTTTCCGCGATACACCTGTAAACTAACGTAGACTTATTAAGAATTTGCATTCATCCTCATTCATGCAGAATCGCTGGACTAATTCAGAAATGGAAAGTTTGACTTAGTTCACCATAACCACTCTAATGACTTGTTGGTACCCATTGAACCTTGTTTATCCATTTCAAAACATAGGTTAGATTTCCTTCATTGGTGGTCATTGGTTGGGTTTTCGTCATTGGTGGTCAACCTTCTTTCACAGACCTTAGTCATATTTCCTTACACTTTATTGAAAATATTGCCTTTGGTAGACTCTTCGTAAAAAGGTCTGCCTAGTTCTTCTTCATTTCAATATAGTCAACTGCAACTACTCCTCTTTTGAGTAATTATCTTACCATTTAATGTCTAAGACTTGCATGTCTAGACTTTTCGTTATAAGTCTTGTTAGAGACATTATAGATCGTAGCTTGATTGTCACAATTAATCAAGACTGCTGGAGATGGCTTCTTCCAAAGTGGGATCTCTACAAGTAAATTCCTAAGCCATTCTACCTCCTTACTTGCATCGGCTAATGCAATCAATTCAAATAACATTGTTGAATCATAAACACACATCTGCATCTTGGAACTCCAAGACACTGCAGCACCTCCTAACGTAAATATTCATCTAGTAGTTGACTTGTACTTGGATTCTACATTATACCAGTTAGCATCATTGTATCCTTTCAACATAGCAGGATAGCCTTGGTAATGCAAACCATAATTTATGGTTTATTTCAAGTAATTTAACAATCTTACAAGTGCTCTCCAATGTTCAACACAAGGGTTACTTGAGAAATGACATAGCACTCCCACGGCTTGAGCTCTGTCCGGTCTCGTACAATGCATAACATACAAAAGACTACCAATGATACTGGAATGCTCAAGTTACGCATGAGTGCGTCTGATATTCTTCGTTAACTTGATACTAAGATCTAAAGGAGTGTGGACTGGATTGTCATCAAAGAGACATACTTCTTGAGAAATTTCTCAATATAATGATATTGGGTTAACACCAACTCATCTCCCTTTCTTAGAATTTTAATTCCCAAGATCACATCAGCCTCTCCTAGATCTTTCATATCAAAGTTAGAGCTAAGAAACTTCTTTGTTTCTTCTACACAAGATATGTTAGTCTCAAATATAAGCATATCATCAACATATAAACATAGAATTACATATCCAGAGTCATCATGCTTACTATAGATACATTTATCAGCATCATTAATAACTAAACTATATGATAAAACTATTTTATCAAACTTCTTATGCCATTGCATGGGGGCTTGCTTTAAGCCATAGAGTGATTTTACCAACTTGCAAACTTTCTTCTCATATATAAAACTCTCAGATTGTTCTATATATATTTCTTCTTCTAAATCACCATTTAAGAAAGTGGTTTTGACATCCATCTGATTAATAATTAACTTGTGAATAGATGTGTGCAATTAAGCAATGAATAGATGTGATGCGAGCAATAGGAGCATATGTATCAAAGTAATCAATTCCATGTCTTTGTTTATAACCTTCAGCAACCAATCTGGCTTTAAACTTATCAATGGAACTATCGGTATTTAACTTTCTTTTAAATATACATTTACATCCTATAGGTTTAGCACTATGAGGTAAATCACACAATATTTAAGTACTGTTGGACAAAATTAAATTTATCTCATCATTGATAGCCTCTTTCCAAAAAAATATATCTGTAGAACTCATAGCCTCATAATAGGTTTTAGGATCATCATCAACATGTATAATATACTTAACAATATTAAGAATTTTATTCTTATTACTCTCTACAAGATATGTGATGAATTCTAGACCACAGTCTTTCTCTATTCTTATTCTCTTACTTCTTCTACGCTCGACATTTTTCGTAAGAACAAATGTATCTTCATTGTTATGAGCATGTTCATCATTGTCATTAGTATCTTCAGGTTCTAGACTATGTAACAATGGACTTCCAATGAGTTCATTTTGGGAGCTATTCCTAGTTAAGTTATCAGAGAATTATACATCTACAAATTCTATAATCTCAAAAGTTTCAATGATTAAAAATTTGTAAGTTGTACTATTAAGTGAATAGCCTACAAATACGCATTTATAAGCTATATTTTTTAACTTTGGTCTTTTAGGATCTGGCTTCCTTTCATATGCTAGGCAACCCCACAATTTTAATCTTTTCAAATTTGGCTTTCTTTTAAACCACAATTCATAAGGAGAAACATTCTTCTTTTTCAAAGGAACTATATTCAAGATATAACATGCCGATAATATAGCTTCACCCCATAAAGAATTTAGCATGGCATTAATCATTCTATCAAAGTCCTATTTTTCTTTCAGCAATACCATTTTGTTGGGGTGTATATGGTGCAGTAACTTAATGAACTAAGCCATATTGTTGAAAAAATGAAGAGAATTCAGTAGAAAAATATTCACCACCACGATCAGAACATATGATCTTAATTTTTTCTCATAGTTGTGTATCTACTTCAGCCTTGTAAATTTTAAATATGTCAAAGACTTCATCAAGTAAACATAAGCATATCTAGTACAATTATCAATGAATGTGACATAGTATTTATTTTCACTACGAGTCATATGACTTTTCAAATCATCGACATCACTATGCACCAATTCAAGCAAGGTAGAATTTCTAACAACGGATTTAAACGATGTTCTATGTATTTTTGCTTGTGCACATATTTCACATTTAGAAACATTCTCAAAATCGTAGTTGGAAATCAATCCTAATCTTTTCATGTTTATAAGAGAACCATAATTCACATGTCATAATATAGCATGCCAAATATCAACAGAGTCAATGGTATAATCATAATCATTCTTTGTAATATTAGGTTTAATCATCCCATTACAAGAGTATCCTTGTACAACGAACATTTCGTTCTTGGACAGTATAAACTTATCAGACTCAAAAGTAACCTTGAATCCAGCCTTATTAATAAGGACTTCTGAAACAAGATTCTCTACAATATCAGGGACATGTAGTACATTCTTAAGAGTAAGAGTCTTTATCGAAGTAAAAGGGAGTTCTACAGTGCCTTTCCCAACAACTTTGCTGCTTTGGTTGTTTGCTGAAGTGACTTCGTTTCCTTCTCCGATAATCAGCTCGTATGTCTTGTAAAGATTTTTGTCTTTACAGATGTGGTTGGTTGCACCAGTGTCGTACCACCATCCACCACTATTGTCAACAACAGCATTGGCACTTTACACTACGACGACTAGTTTTCCCTTTTCATTTGCCATTTCGCCTCATTTTTCAAATACTTCTTTCGTTTACGAAAGTCACGAGTATAATGGCCGGGTTTCTTACATCAAAAGCAATCGCCTTTCTTCTTATCCTTTTTGTTTGAATTTTTCCTTCTTAAACTGATAGTCATTCTTTGGCTTCAGAGAATTCTGAAATTCAACATTGTTAGCATTAGAAAAATTCTCAGTTTGCTGATTATCCTTCATTTCTCGTTTACGAGAGTCCTCTTCAATACGAAGATGATGCTACAAACTTTCAAGGTCATAGTCAGTTTTAGCATGCTTGAGTTTCTTCTTGTAATTATTCCATAAAGGAGGCAGGCGGGAGATTACGACTCTAACAACGAATGAAGACACAAGATCAATACGAGCATCCTTGAGATGATTGAATGAGTGATAGTTTGCTAACCTGGGCGATAATTGACTTACTATCAAATCTTCTTAAAATCCATGAAGTTGCATATCAGGAACTTCTTATTGCTTGCCTCAGAGATCTTGTACTTGTTGTCCAGAGCGGTTCACAATTCTTTTACAGTTGGGATGCTTCGATGGGCGTGTAGACATTAGTATCTAAGATATGGCCACGGCACATGAAATCATCTTCTTGACGCTTCTTGCATTTGGTCTTCAATTCGCTACTATCCTCTGCAGTTGCAGCATGAATTTCCTCCAAACCATCTTCAAGAATGTTCCATAACTTAATGGTGATGAGGAAGAACTTCACCGTCTCTTGCCAACGGATAAAATTTTCACCATCAAAGTGTTGCAAGTGGTTCAATGTCTGGTTCATGATTTGTAGAGATTGTGCAGCAACGATCGAAGTTTAACCCTCCATTGTCGAGGAATATTTGTCTAAAAATTGTTGGGAAATTTTGGATTAGAGGATGAATGAGTTGGTGTTGCAGGGACTTCAAAGATCTTGCGATTCTTTTAGACAAATAGTTCGACCCTCCGAATATGATTCGCGAGTACAACAGGTCAATGAACTATCACCGTCAGGATACGATGAAGCCCTTAAATACGTAATCGAACTCAAGGAGTGTACTTCCTTGACCCGACCAAAAATACACTTGTGACAGAATTCTAATGATGCTTTTGAAAGGAAAGTGAGTAGGAAGGCTTTTCTAATTCTTAAGTTATTTTCAATGAGAAATATGTGCCACTATTTATAGAGAATCGCACCCACCCTTGATGTCTTTTCATCACCAAAGATTATCTCTAATCGATGTCAATAGTGGCTAATAGGATAGATCATGTCTTGTGAGTTTGAACTCAAGGGGCACGAATTTGAACTTGTGCAGGCCCGGCCTGGTGCCCGCCGGGTTCGAACACGTCCTTTAAACCTGGCGCCCGCAGAGTGTTTGAATCCACCGACATGTACAGACACGACATGGCGCCCGCCGATATTTACCGTTTCAGGTCGATCCCATTATTATGCAAATGCAAATACAATATATTTGAAAATATCCAACATTGACGTCAACTCAAATGCAGTTAAACGATGTCATGGAATAACGATTAAGAAATCAGCTTAATCTGATTTTACCATATTAAAATCTTCTATATTCGTTATAAATCGTTTGAAGCAATGGTTGTACGTAGCTGGAGCTTTCTAATAATAAATTGAGTTAAATAACGCAGACAATCGATGTATGTACCGAATATCTCAACAAGTGAGTTAAATCATTTCTTCCTCTATTCTTTTCCTCTCTTCGACAAGGAATCATTAGTCTTGTTGGCGTCGCACCGCCCACCATGTCAAAAATCTGAATCCGTATGAAAAAACTAGATTTTGGATATCGTATATTTCTCTAGTCCTTACCCACCATATCACCATTCAAGCATCCGGTGACGTATCCGGCATCCGGTGACGTATCCTATAGTCTAATCGAGAGATCACAAAAGAGCCTATTCTCTAGTCGTTTTACTAGAAGAGCTGACAAGATTATGCACAATCTGTTAGGCAATTCTGTTTTTTTTTTTTTTGAGGAATTAGGCAATTCTGTTATTGTAGTCAAAATTCACAGTCCATGTGTTTTTTCAGGATCATCATGTTGCAGAGTGCGAAACTTGAAGATGGCATGGTGACAGCAATGCAATGTCCATGGGATCGGCAACTTCTTGTTGAAGAGAGAGAAAAAAAATGAGAGAGAAGAGATGAATAAAAGAGGGAGAAAGAGTAAAAGAAAAATATTCGGAATATTAAAAATATATATAATTTCAAAATTAATGATCATAAAAGAACAAAACAAAATTAGAGATCATGGGGTGAAAACTTTAAAAAATCAATGACAACGGTGTCTTTTAACTTAATATCATTTCAACTTAATTTCTTATCAACATTCTTAACCATAGGTCCACCACCGTATAATCCGCATTTAGCGTCTGATTACTTTTGACCCGTTACGAAGTCGATTTCTTATGGAAGCTGCACAATGGGTGCGGCTGGAAAATTTTTACAATGACCTTCTACGAATATGATTTACTGTTATATTGCATGGGAATCTGTATTCTAACCCGGATCCCAGCCGGATCTCCCAAACTAAAAGGCAGCCACATACAATCAATTATTATGACAAAATATTTCCAAGAAAGAGAACAATACATACATATTTCAAATTCTATAAATCGCTTCCAACAAACTGGAAAAATAGAAAGAAAAATGGTACAATAATCCTTTATCTCTTGCCAGTTGCCACTAAATGGAAAACCAATTTCGGGAAAAAAGACTAATCATAATTAGCCTTCCTCTCAAAATCCTTGTACAACATGTAAAGCTACCAAAAAGAGAGAAAAAGCGGCGGAGTGGGCACATTCTTTTTTGGAAAGAAAAAAAAAAACCCCACCGCTAAACTTCAGGAAGCACTCATGGAAAAATAAAATAGGCACCAATCTAATGCAACTGAGAGAGACTGGTAGGTATTTTGAAGACAGATTAACTAAAAATAAATCCCGGAATTGGAGGTTCTTGATGGATCATATGAACTTGGAGAAAGCCTGTGTCAGGTGGTTCACCAAATCTTTTACGCTCATGGAAAATTCCTTCTCCATCTGCAATAAAACAAGGGTTAGCCAATCTCATATCCGAGCCGAATAAGATATATGAATGATGATAAAACTGTTCGAACATATATTTAGAAATCAATGTAAGTACATAAATATATATACCTGAGATATAACAGTGATATCGAGGATGGAACTTCCAAAAGGCACAACGCTGCTATTGGTGACAGTAAGATGAAGGCTGTCGATCTGGTTGAGTATGTTAGATAACGTCCCTTTCTGCTTCACGCAGTGGATCCGGATCAGCACATCCTTGTCCGAGATCCTTACTTCTACCTCCGGAAGCCTCGAACCGGTCGACTGCTCGTCGGATTCGGAGGCCTCGTCGGAGAGACAAGAGTCCTCGGAGTTAGAGGAAGTAGCAGCCGCAGTACTTCTACTGACTTGAGATTTCTTGACAAGGACCACGGATTCCATAGTCCTCTTCTTGGTCTGTTCCTCTAGCACCTCCACTCTCTCTTGAAGTTCCTTTACGTACTTAATGGCCTCCGCTAGAATCGTAGATTTGTCCATCTAGACATCAACAATTTAACTATAAACTGTGAGTCTTAACAAAATTATGCAACACTGACCACGTTCAAAAATCAACTCATTAAAGACCAACGCGGGATTCTCAACACTAACGCATTCCATGTTCAAGCAAACCTTATATACCTTCTTAAGGCCAGGAATAACAGCTGAGAGGGCTATCAACCGCTGGTTAAGCTTCTCTCTCCTCTTCCTCTCCGCCATGACATGATCTTCCATGGAGTTGCCTTTAGTCAATGATGAGCAAGGCCTCTTATTTCTTTGGTAGGCATGAGCGTTCGCATCTGGGTACTCGGCCTCTTCCTTGGGCTTCCTATAAATCAGCAGATGATCGGGGTGGCCTCCCGGAGTCCCGAAGGAAAGAATCTGGGAAGGATGAGGATGAGGAAAAGAGAGACACGTTTTAGGAGATTGGTTATAGTGATCAGTTCTAGGGTGTTGCTTATTATGCCTCTTCTCGGTATGGAAAGTTGGATAACAAGAGAAGCTCTCTAAGGAGAAAGATGGGTGAAGCTCATCGTCGGGTAATACTTCCATGCTTTGTGAGGTGAAATCAGGCAGGAAACTGACTTGTCGATACTGCTGCATGAACCCGTAATCAATCTCCGTACCCTGCTCAAATTTCGAAAGAGTAAAAAATTAATTCTTATCAAAAAGAATATATCCAAGTTGGAAAGTGGTGAACAAACCAGCTCGGGCTCGGGGAACAAATGAACTGCCTCCATTTTCAAGGTTGGAGTGGAGCTTCCTTTTCCTGCTCTAGAGACAATAACAAGGTCGTTGGCTTGGAGGGTCCAGTCCACGGCCTCTATAAGGACATATACCTTGCTAGATTAAGGACACAGACAAGAACCTCTACTCTTTATAGCAGTCGGGTGTGAGACCCATCAATTCTTGTGTCCGTATAACGCGGCCTTTGACTCGATGGATGCCAACCTTTTTTTTTCTACGACTAAACCGATTAATTTATTTTATACCCGAGTAAAATTTTAGAAAAATGTAAAATTCTTCAAACAAGTTCAAAAATTCGAACTCAAAATTTTTAGTCAATCTAATCGTTTGTTGGTTCGATAAATCTATATGAAACAAGTACCTGGTCCCCATAATTTTAAATTACCTGCACGAACTAGGAAATCAAAGAAATGCTTTTTTTAGATCCGCCAACGAGGACGATGCCGTTAACTTAGTGATCTCCTATTAA
This sequence comes from Hypericum androsaemum, assembly GCA_963995505.1. NCBI lineage: Eukaryota > Viridiplantae > Streptophyta > Magnoliopsida > Malpighiales > Hypericaceae > Hypericum > Hypericum androsaemum. The sequence continues at coordinate 15,181,041 of OZ023181.1, read as the reverse complement.
ACCCACGCGCTCAAATGGAATTAATTAGCTTTTTCAACCTTCCAGGTCGCAGCACTCGGTGGAGCTGTCACATTTGTCAGAGTAGACATAGTTTATTCGCCAAGATGCCAGAAAAATAAAGTTTTTGATGAGGAGAATTATTACCAATAATTTATGAATCGTTGAGTTTTCTTGTATACCCTATGGTCCAGTCTCTAAATTCTCTAAGCACGAACACCACTACTGGCAATCCTCCTCCTTTATTATATGATAGGTACAAGAGTTTGTTTGAATTATGGCTACTTGGAATTCTCCACATCCCCTTCGACGAGAGGTCTTCGTAGCATGAATGAATCCTAGATAGATTTGTCAAACTGAACATTGATGGCGTATTGGCAGGCATAAGAATTTGCCCCTCCCTTATTATATCAGAGGTAAAGTTCGAGTTTCGGAGCAATCCCCCTCTCTAGGCAGAGGAATTTTTTTGAGTTATGGCTAATCGAAATACTCCACATTTTCCTCGAGGAGAGATCTTCGTGGCATAGATGCAACCCCTATAGAAATTTCCATATCCTACTCAAAACCTTAAGATAATGAGTAGGTGGATCATCTACCCTTATAAACAAGCCCAACTCACTTGCAACTTTCGATGTGAGATTCTGTCCAACAACCCCTAGATGAATTTGTCAAGCTGAACACAGATGGTGCATCAGTACGCAATCTGGGATTGGAAGGGGGATGATGGGCTATCAGAAATTCATTATGCCATCGGCTATGGAGATTTTTCAACGACATTGGATATTGCACTGCCTTTACAATTGAGCTTTGAGCATTCGTTCTGGGACTTGAGCTGATATGAGAATGTGGATTCTGACGTATGACTATTGAGGTCGATTCTTCCCTAGCTCTACTTTGTGTTGGTCGACCTGTTAATCGAGACCACTCTTAACACAGATACAACATACATGGAGAGAAGAAAATCGTGTTGCTGAGTCTTTATCCAAGTATGTGAGTTGTATATGCTTATGTCATGTCCAATACTCTGTTGTTGCCTTGCCTATAGGCGTATTTAGATAATTGTAAAGGGTTCAGTTTGTCTCGTTGTGTCCGTTTCATTGCACCAGTATATGATTAATAAATAGAAAAAGACTATTTACACCTCGACTTAAAAAATTTTAAAAACTCTTCATCTGTTCATCAAAAAGGTTGTCGTTGGCTTTATGGGATATGATTTATTGCCTACATCAATGGATAGATTTAGAAAATGAGATGTGGGGAAATGGGGGGATAAGAAATCAAACTTATATGAAAATGAGTTCTTTTGGCACCAGATGTCTAGAGTCAGGTGGCAGAAATGGGGGGATAAGAACACAAAAATTTTCCATAATTCTGTTACTGAGAGGAGACAATTGAACCAAGTTGTCAAGTTGAGGGGTTTGGATGGTAGATGGATTGATAGTGAGGATGATTTAAAACACTTAGTTTATGAGCATTTTAAGAATTATGTATTTACAATTGACTTCTCTATTATTCTTAATGTATTCCTACTCTTGTTATTGTTGATGTTGTTTTAGACTTAATTGAACTCATTTCTATGGGTGAAATTAAAAAGCAACTTTTTCGGAGATATTGGAGTATTGTTTCTCATGACTTGATTAACTTAGTCTTTGAAACTTTTGATATTGCTTTGCTTCACAAAGATTTAAATAGAACATACATCTCTTTGATTTCAAAAATCAGTAAAATATTCATGGATTTAGATCCATAGGTCTATGTTACTTTGCTTATAAAGTCGTTTCTAAGATTGTAGTCAATAGATTAATGTCATATATGAATGATCACATCTCTGAATCTCAGGGGACTTCTGTCCAAGAAAGATGTACACATGACAATATTATAGTGGCTCGTGAAGTCTTCCATTGTCTTAAAATAGCTGGTGGGAAATAAACTAATTATATGGATGTTAAGCTTGATCTTAAGGTTTTGTTCAAGTTCGGGTTCTATGAGAAATCGATTAAGTGGATAATGGGTTGCATTTCATCTATCTCTTATACTGTCTTGTTTAATGGTCATTCTGGTTTGAATCTGCTATAGGTATTAGGCAGAGGTATCCTCTCTCCCCTTTCCTTTTTCACTTTATTTCTGACTGTCTAGCTCACTTTATCAGTCATTTCAAACAGCAAGGTTAGATTACAGGTTTCACTTTGAATAGGAATTTTCCACCACTCACACATATATTATTTGTTGATGACACTTTACTGTTTTGTAGGGCTTGTGCTGATGAGGCTATGATGTTTAAAGTTATGCTAGTTCTATTTTCTGAATCCTTAGGTCGGCAAATCAACTATCATAAGTCATCCAGTTAGTTTAGTAGGTGGGAGAGTAAGGAGAACCAGCAGCAGATCATGGCAAGCATTGGAATGCAACAGATGAAACAGGATGACAAATACTTTAGATTGCTCTTCTTTTGGGGCAAGTCTAAAAAAAGGATGCTCTGGGATTTATCTTTGATAGAATTTGGAGCAAGACTGTGGGATGGAAGCATAAGCTACTCTCAATAGCTAGCTGTATTAATTAAAGTTGTTGTTGAGTTTGGCGAGGAATAAGTAAAAGCAAAATTATTATTATTTTGTTTCGAACTCCTAATTCGACCTAAATAGATTACTTGATGTACAAGGGTTTGCTCCTATATAAAGGCATTTTACCCAAGAGTTTTGTATGACTTTGTGACTTGGATCCATCAATAAAAGTTCTCTTTTCTCTCCGTGGACGTAGGCATTAGGCGAAACCATGTTATATCTTGTGTCCGTATTCTTTGCGCGTTGTTCTCTAGTTGCTGAATTCTTAACAAGTGGTATCAGAGCTAAGGTTGGAGGATGTCGGATCACGGTGCAAAGTTTTCTCTTGTGAAGTTCGATAGTTCATCGAATTTTGAGTTATGGCAAAGGCGTATCAAGGATCTCCTCGTGTAATAAGGGATGGTCATCGCGCTCTCGGAGAAGAAGCCCGAGAAGATGGAGGAGCAAGAGTGGAAAGAGATGGAGGCCAAGGCGGTGGCGACAATTCGCTTGTACTTGGCGGACGATGTGATGTATCACGTCATGGATGAGGAGTCACCAGCTGAGATATGGAAGAAATTGGAGGCAAGGTATATGTCTAAGTCTTTGTCGAACGAACTTTATCTTAAGAAAATATTGTACGGGCATAAGATGGAGGAGGGCTCAGATTTGAGCCAATACATTAATATTTTCATTCAACTTGTGAGCGACTTGAGAAAGGTTGATGTGAAGTTCGAGGAAGAAGACAAGGCATTGTTGCTCCTGAATTTCTTACCGGGCTCCTACAAAAATTTGGTTACAACTCTAACTTGGGGGAAGGAGTCCCTGGTATTGGAAGATATCACAAGTGCTCTGCTAGGGTTTCATCAAAGAAGAAAAATTGGCGATGAACAAGCAAAAGGGCTGGCTGTGAGGGGTAGCCATGGTGATCGTAGTGATAATAGAAAAGGATCCAGGTCAAGGTCAAAGAGGTTCAAAGGAAATTGCTTCGAGTGTGGAGAAAAAGGGCATGTGAAGAAGGATTGTCCGAGAAGAACTCGGAATCGCGAGGGAAAAGGATCGGGTTTCGTGAATATGGCCTCATATTCGGACAGGTCGGATGGTGATCTTCTTTCTGTTTTGTCAAGTCCAAAGCATTATGATTCCTGGATTTTGGATAGCGCTTGTTCCTTTCACATGACGCCCAAGAAAGGGTATTTCGACACTTGCAAGTTTATTGATTCAAGTATGGTGACTATGGGTGAAGGTTCTACTCGTAAAATTGCTAGCATAGGTAATATCTGAATCAAGATGTGGGATGGTGTTGAGAGGAAGTTGTATGGGGTTAGACATGTTCCAAAGTTGAAGAGAAATTTGATCTCATTAGCTGCATTGGATTATAGTGGGTACTGCAATAAGATTGTTGGCAGACTAATTGAGGTGGAGAAGGATGCTGTGGTGGTGATGAAGGGTGAAAGGGATGGTAGGAACACCTAAATGTTAGTAGAAAATACGATTGTAGGTGGAGTCACCTCGTTGGGTTCCGATGGAGGGGAGAAAAGCTCTTCTGTGATGGAGCAAAGGCTTGACATGAATGGTTTGAGTGGAGTTGGGATTCGCAGAGACAAAGTTAGCAGATTCCCGCTATGGTTGTCTTAAGGCACGTGCACGTCAAAGGTGTTGGGTAGGTTTTGTATGGGGAATGCGAAGCCGTTGGTAGCACCACGGACGAATCGGGTATCTCACTTAAGGCCAAACAGTGGAGTTCGTGGCATGTCGAGGGTTCTACTTGATAGAACAAAAGGTTGCCATTTGTATGTTATAGATCGTAGCATTTGTTTGAGGTAAGAAAGTCCAGCAGAAAAGCAGTCCGAGGTTGCGGAGCATGGGGTTGACTAGAAAATAGAGGACGTGTCTCTTGGTTGCAAGGTTGCTTCGGCATGTGGACTTGCTAGTTGGGATTCAATGAAGGTTGGAGGGATGATACCAAGCGAGCTTGGAAGCTCAAACTTGGGGGTTGGCTCCAAGTGATTGAACAAAGGTGGTTAGAAAGTTGAGATGGTCTTATTGATGGCGGTGTATCTATGGTCCGAGGTAGAATCGGTGCAGTCGGATTGGTCTTGCAAGATCTCATCTCTTCACGGGGCGGTGTTTCATCAAGGTAGATTTTTGTTGAGGTTCGGATGGAGCTTCATGGTTTGTCCACGGGATGATTTCTCGCCAAGGTGGAGATTGTTGAGTTTGGCGAGAAATAAGTAAAAGAAGAATTATTGTTCTTTTTTGTTTCGAACTCCTAATTCGACCTAAATAGATTACTTGATGTACAAGGGTCTGCCTCTATATAAAGGCATGTTACCCAAGAGTTTTGTATGGCTTTGTGACTTGGATTCATCAACAAAAGTTCTCCTTTCTCTCTATGGACGTAGGCATTAGACCGAACCACGTTATATCTTGTGTTTGTGTTCTTTGCGCGTTGTTCTCTTGTTGCTGAATTCTTAACAGTAGTCTGATCTTCTATTCCTTGCCACTTGGTACAATGTTTATGTTCTCCTAGTCAATTTTTATTATAAGATCAATAGCCTTATTGCTATGTTCTAAGTGTCTAGGGATGTTGAGAATTGGAAAATACATTGGTTAAGTTGGGATAAATTGCTTGTGTCAAAAAAGTCAGGAAATTTGGGATTTAAGGACAAGAAAGTGTTTAATGTGGATTGCTTAATAAACCTGATTTATTATGCTTTAGAATTCTTAAGGATTTTTATTTCCCACATAGTGAACTTCTAGATGATGTTAAGGGGAGTAGGCCATCCTGAGTTTGGAGTAGCTTGTTTGAGGGGGAAACAGCTCTCTTGGATGGCCTGCTGCTTAAGATCGGGGATGGTAGAGGGACAAATATTTGGAATGATCTGTGAGTTCTTGATCTTCCAAATTTGAGAGTTGGAATGAGGATCTCGCGGTCCCAACCTTTTGATATTGTTGCTGATATTATATGAATGCATACTAGAACCTGGAAATTGGACACTTTGCAAAATACTTTTTCTTGTGTGAGCAGTAGGCTATTGTCAAGGTTAGGATTGGTAGGCTTGGTTGTCCTGATAAGAGAATTTTTAGATACACGCCAAGGATGGTATTTGTTTTGTCAAGAATATCATGTTTTAAGACTAATTCCATGTTGAATCGTTCTGTCAAATCTGGTGGACATGGGCCTATTCCCTTTGATCCTGGGATCTGGAACAAAATCTGGAGACGGATTGTCTGGTTTCTTTTCTTGCTGTCACGACGGATCATGTTGCAATCCCTTGGCAAGTGCAGAATTTTGGTAAAAGATATCAAGGACCAGCTTACTCTTTTACCTCTTTGTATGCTTGTCCATATTCCTACTTGTCCATATTCCTAGATGTAAGAACTTGTAGCTAATTGATTATGTAAACAGGCCAGATTAGGACTTCTTCTTTGTAATTGTACTTCTAACCATCTAAAAGAGTTGGATGCATTCATGTATGCAGACTTTCTTAGATATAAATATACTTATGTTTTAATCCTAAAAAAGATAAGATCCCAATCTAGGGGAACGATGTTAATATTTTTGCCGGTTGGCATCTTTCTGCTTCCCGGTATAAAAATTTAATTGCTGCATTAATTGTGTTCCATTTAATTAAAAAGATTAAACTGACTGGCACAAGAGCTAACGGTTATTTAGTTTTTTTTTTTCTCATAAGCGACGAGGATTGGTATCAAATATATTAGAATGTATGATGGAGTTAGCTTATCGAATATGGCTAAAATCCAAATGTGATCGATGTTGATATGGATTAAATTACGAACTCAAATAAATAAATGGTCCCATAATTATTTTTACGGAAAAAAATTTATAGGTCTCTGAGGTTAAGGAACCTATGAATTTTTTTTAACTTAGATTATTCAACATATCCCAGGTTGATATACAATACGAAAGCTTATTAATTACACAAATTTTAAACAATTCGATTTTTTTAACAAGTTTAATAATATTTATTTACTTATTAAAACATAAACAATAATGAAAGCATAATATGCCTAACAATGAAAATGAAAATGAATAGTATATTATAGTTCCTGAGCAATTACGCTGATATGGATGTAAACTATAACTACTCGTCATTGGAAATTTCATGTCAGAGTCTAGATATATTGGCATAGATATGGATAGATCTGCACATGTTACTGCCTATTAATGGCTTTTCGTTAACTGTACATATAATGTAAAATTATATGGTGCTATACAAATTTTACTTGTAAGAAAAATGGATAGATCTACACAAGAATATAAAAAAATGTCAACGTAAAGATAGATGAAAGATGTTTACGAAAAGAGAAAAACGTTTACAAGAAGATACAAATTGTTGATATTTAACTGATAAAATCAATAAAAATTGAGTTTGCCATGGCAAAAATGGTAAGTCAGCTGTTTTTCATAAATAAATGTAGCGTGTTTTACAGTTTTAGGAGGAGGGTTGTGGGGTTTTCTAAAGGGGAAAATAGCGACATCATTATCTTTTCATATTTTTTTATACTATTTGTTAGTCGACCTATTAAACTAATTAATTTAATTTTTAATTAATTTTAAAAAAATTATAAAATTTTCTGAATATTAATAAAAAATATTACGTTTTGAAGTACTCAAATTCTATACATATTCACCAGTGAATTGACGGCTGCGTTATCATCATTTTAAACTGTAGAATTCGTGAATGTGATTATCAAACTTGCAGCTTTCTTCCGGGATATATTTTATGTGGCAATAATGTGAGGGCACAACTGTCAATTTTATTTTCGATCTTTCGCAATATCTCTTAATTCCGACAAAATCTAGTATTTAAATCTCCATAACCTAGAATTTGAATTATTTATTTATAATGAAACATGCATGTGCAAAAAAATTGTTTGTGCATCATCTAGTTGTTATCTTTAAAAGCGGGCAATCTTTTGACCTGGATTCCCTGAATTATTTGCCGTTTTAATAACCGATTTGATTCCTTTATTTATTGATAAATTTACTTCTCCCCGATCCATGTTGCAGTTGAAGCTCTATTTTAATTTTAGGATCCTGTCCTACATGGAAAGATAAGGTCAAATTTTACATTTTTTTGTTTTGTCTTTTGTGAGATTGTTTGGGAACATCACTAAATTTCGGGACCAGATTTGGTCTTGGAGCACTAAATTCAGTATAGTCCTTGTGTAAGTAGATCAGGGTAGAATGGGTAAAAAAATAAAAAAAGAGAAAAAATTTTAAAAGTGGGATGCGCGTGGGAGGGAATAATGGACAGCAGGTCCACATGGTCTTTAATTTTTTTCCTTGGGAGGGAAATAAGGGTAGGTCCAGCCTGTCTACTCATTTTAATTTTTTTTCCTTTGACTTTATTTTTTTAATAGATAATCGGTAACAAGTAAAAGAGTTGGTATAGTAAATCAAATATATTATTTGATATAAACGGGCATATCATTTGATATAATCGGACATACCATTTGATATAATGGGGTATGCCATTCGATATATAATTTAGTTAATTATTTAACTTTCTTATTATAAGTATTTTAAATAGTCGGACATACCATTCGATATAATCGGGTATACCATTTAATATAACCGAACATACCAGTCGATGTATAATTTAATTAATTATTTAATAACAGGATATACCATTCGATATAATTGAGCATACCATTTGATATAACAGGACGTACCATTTAATATAACAGGACGTACCATTTAATATAACTGGACATATCATTTGATACAATTGAGAATACCATTTGATATAACCGAGCATACCATTTAATATAAAAAATCTTTTAATTATAACATAACAAACCATGTTATCGTAACAGTGAAAACCATTTAACATAACAGAATAAACCATTTTATCATACCAGTGCAAACAATTTGATCCTAATAGAACAAACCTTTTTATCATAATATAACAAATTATTTAATCGTAACAGTGTAAACCATTCGTACATAACAGAACAAACTATTTTATCATACCAATGCAAACCATTTGATCATAACAAAACAAACTATTTTATCATGACATAACAAACCATGTTATCGTAACAGTGAGAACCATTTGAACATAACAGAATAAACCATTTTATCATACTAGTGCAAACTATTTGATCCTAACAGTGAAAACCATTTGAGCGTACCATTTAATATAACCGGGCATATCATTTAATATAACCGGGTATACCATTCGACATAAAAATATATATATAAGTAATTAATCGTTCATCAAGAGCCTAATTAAAACCATTTCCTAAAACCAATTAATCATGATAGCGGGCTTGGTGTCATCCTCAAAAGCGGGCTCAAATTCAGTAGGGACATGGGTAATCCCCACTGAAGGGGATCAAAGAAAATTCAATAACAAGGAGGGACAATATCGGCAAATTATTTTTAACTAACCCAGGCTACTAATTATAGATAATATAGTTATGAAAATATTTCAAAAGGAAAAAAAATTCCAACCAATTACTCCAAACCAAAATCACGTTAAATACATTAAAATTGACAAAAAAATGCAAAAACCTGGATTATTTCCTCGAATTTAAATATTCGCATTGTTTGTTTCGTTCTACTGTGATATTGGTATCCATCCAGTCTGATATTGGTATACTTATTATATAAAATTGGTATACTTATTCTCTAATATTGGTATACGTTTTCTCTGATATTGGTATACGTCTTCTCTAATATTTGTATACTTATTCTCTGATATTGGTTTCCTTCTTTGCTGATATTGATATCCATCTACTCTGATATTGGTATACTTATTCTCTGATATTGGTATACGTCTTTTCTGATATTGGTATATTTATTCTCTGATATTGGTATACGTCTTTTCTAGAGTTTGGCAAGTTTAAAGTTGCTTGTAATTAGGGATTAGGGATTCTGGTTTCGATCAGGTAGTGTTGTTCTTTTCTATTTTTAATGAAAAATCTATATTTTATTTGTATTTCTCTTACGTTTTTGGGCTTTTGATTCCAATTTTGATTACGATTGGGAATCCGCCCTCTAGTTGGTAATTGAAAAATGCGATGAAATCCCGGGCTCGTCTGCTATTCTCGTTCGATTGCTTACTGCATCAAGTGAACACTTGATCACAAGTTCAACAATTAACTTGTGTGGTGTCGACAACAAGAGAAGAAGATGCTCGAACAATTGATGATGTTCTAGGGGTCGCAGCACGAGGTGGGCCACGACGGTTTTGGTGAGGCGGTGACGATAGTGTTTTTGACACCAGAAAGAGACAACACCGAACACTAAACTTGCGACTGTCGGGGAGGCGAGCGGACTGGAGGTTGGTCCTTGCGGCGAGCGAATCGTCGACCAACGACTGCAAGAATCGACAAGAGAAAAAGGTCGATCGATGTAGATCCCGGCAAAAAGTTTACAGGAGCCATTCGACAAGGTGACCGCGGTAGCCACCACGATCCCGAGGGAAGACCACGAACGACAGGAGGTCGCGGCATGTCACGGACAGAGATGGTCTCGGCGGTAGATGGCCATTTTGGCGATGGTCACGCCGGAGAAATTCCCGGATGCTCGTCGGCAGCGCCGTTTTCTTGGAGAAGAAGATGGCTTTTTTTTCATGGCGAAAACCCTATTCTCACTTTGGGCCTAATTCGTAATTGGGCCGTGTAAAATATATTTAAATTGGGCTTAGTTTTGAGACTGGGTTGATTTTTGGATGGGTAAAATAATTGATGGGCCAAATTTCTGGATTTAAATAATATTAAAGTGTCTAATTATGAATCCAAAATGAGGCTGCTGCAATTTTTCGTCATAGGGCCGAGAAATAATTTTTGGTAGACCCAAATTATTTCTAAAACTTGGGCCTAGGGGTTTTAAATTCTGTTTTTGAGAAAATAGAATCCAAATGGGCCTTAGAGTTTTTAAGTAAACTCGGGCCCCGAAATAAAAGAAGGAGAAAGACCAATGCTCGCGGGCCTCTGTCTTGACCAAGCCCACGATCTGTGTTGACCAGATAACGCGGGCTTCCCAAATCAGAGGTGGGACGTGGCCCATCGTGCGTTGACTAAGGAGTCCATGTGGACCTAGTTCACATTCTGGGCATCCAATTATCTGGCCCAAGTTAACCAAAATGGCAAAGTCAACATGGGCTTATTTTTTTTATTTTGGGTCTAATTGAATAAATTTGTGGTTTATTCAAGCTACATAAGTTTTTATTTTAAAAGGGATTTTAATAGAAACTTATTTTTAATAAGTTGGTTATGAAAATTAATGTGATAATTTAATAAACCATAATATTTTTGGAACGAGTTCTTAAAATATTTTTTTCATATTTTCAAAGTTTGGACACTAGAAAATATGGAAAATAATATGACCTATTAATCACGTGTAAACCTCAATTGTGAACATATTTTTTGATGTGTGAATCATCGTTTAATTAAAAATTATGATTTTTAATTTTTTGGGAAAATATGAGATTGACCCAATTTTTGGGTCTGCATTTTGTTGCAGACCAACGATGGTGAAGTTCAAGACGAAATGCGTCGGGATCCTTATTCATACACGCTGCGACAAAAGATACTGAAGCGTCGTATCTCCTGGTGGAAGCATAAGGATAGCAGCGACGTGCTTACAGAGCACATATATTCTGTTCACCAAGAGATGCATGAGTACATTTGGGCTGGAGGTTATGACGGGGGAAATGATTGGCATTCGATGTTCAGAGATCTCTTAGTCACGTTGAGGATAAAGGAAGATTTTAAGTTTTTCCTGCTTATTGGATATGGAACACATAAGGATGGCTTGCAACTTCTCATTCTATAATTGAGCAAATGGGGAGTTCTAGAGGAAATTGTCCCTAATGCTCCGATGAAGTTGCGAAGTGGACGACTAGTACGTCGCTTTTGCTGCAAGGAATACGTGTATAAATTCCCGCATTCCAGTGCCATGAGGATTATAAAATCTAGGCATATTCCAGTTGTGTATGTTTAGATCCTCCTAGATTACACGTAATTTTGTGATTTTTTTTGTTAAGGTCATGTTAGAATTTTCTATTTATTGAACATTTGTGTTCGAAACTTAATGATTTCCATGGTTATTTAGTTTTATTGAAGACATTTTATGTTTGTAATTAAATAATCTTATTTATTTAATTATTCATTATTACCATGTAAAATTTCTACTTGAATTTACTACGCAATGAACTTTGAATCTTAAAGTTTTGAAATTAATTCACGGAAGGTGAGGGGAAACATGCCCGTGACCTACTTTCATTCGAGATTAATTAAAATTTTATATTATTTAAAGTTATGAATGCATAGTAAATTATAAGGAAAAGTCCACTTTAGTACCATGTGGTATCGACCAAAATCACTTTAGTACCCTGTGGTAAAAAACCGATCAATCGAGTCATACTTATTCCAATTAATATCAAAAAGGGCCTCGGGCAGCTGCCCGGAGCTGCCCAAACCTACCCGAGCACTGCCCGGGCCACGTGGCCAGCCACGTCACCAATTTTGATGACGTGGCGCCACGTCACCAATTCTCCTCCTCCTCCGATTTTCCTCCTCCTCCCCTCCTCCTCCTCCTCCTCCTCCTTCTCCTCCTCCTCCTCCGCGTTCCTCCTCCTCCTCCTCCCCTCCTCCTCCTCCTCCTCCTCCTCCTCCTCCTCCTCCCCGCATCCTCCTCCTCCTCCCCGCGTCCTCCTCCTCCTCCTCCGCGTCCTCCTTCTCCGCGTCCCCCTCCTCCTCCTCTCCTCCTCCTCCCCACGTTGCCCTCCTCCTCCGCGTCCTCCTCCTCCCCGCGTCCTCCTCCTCCCCATGCCCCCCCTCCTCCTCCGCGTCCTCCTCCTCCCCGCGTCCCCCTCCTCCTCTCCTCCTCCTCCTCCTCCTCCTCCCCGCGTCCCCCTCCTCCTCCTCCTCCTCCTCCTCCCCGCCTCCTCCTCCTCCTCTTGGTGACGTGGTGCCACGTCATCAAAATTGGTGACGTGGCTGGCCACATGGCCCGGGCAGCGCTCGGGTAGGTTCGGGCAGCTCCGGGCAGCTGCCCGAGGCCCTTTTTGATGTTAATTGGAATAAGTATGACTCGATTGATCGGTTTTTTACCACAGGGTACTAAAGTGATTTTGGTCGATACCACAGGGTACTAAAGTGGACTTTTCCCTAAATTATATCGTATCACTAAAATAAATACACGCAATATTCATAATTTCCTTAAGCAATTTGATTGCTTCTAATTCCTATGTGCTAATCGAACAAAAGGTTCAAGAGACCATATATGTAATTATGGTTTAATCCAAAGGTGTACTCAATAAGCTTATCACTTAATAGAAAAGTATTTATGTGATATTTTCTGCGTGATTAGTGAGCTAGCTGAAGCTGGCTATGAGCTGAGAGTTGAGCTCAGTATTCAAATTTTTCCATACCTATAAATTGGGATCATATAAAGATGAACCTAACCCACATGATGATAATGTTATGACATTTGATGAATGTCAGCTTTCCACCTTAAGCTTAAAGAGAATTGACTCTTAGCAATTTTAGTCCATCCTAAGGTGTATGTGACTAAATCAAGCTCAATTGGAGCTAAGAAGGATATGCCATAATTTTAAAGGCAGATGGAATATCTTGGTAACAAAGAGGAGTAAAACTGAACAGACTTAACCTGAAAGAAGAGTTTTAAGGGAGAAGGTGTATGAGGAAGTGTAAAGGTTTACATTTCTAAAGATGAAATATTTTTTTGCTGTCACAAAAAGGAGAATTTTGCAAAAGATTGCAATACTAAATAGACAAGGCCCTCATTTAACTCACTTGCGAGTGGATTAAATGTTCCTCGTTATATCCTTCTAAATGAATATCATTCATTGTGAGTGATGGATTCATGAACGACAGACCGTGAGATGAATGATTATGTATTGTTCATCGAATTCTGACAAGTAATTAATGAAATATGATCCATTTATGTTGGAACCAACACACAAGTAGAAGTACAAGGGATTGGTACATATAGAGCCTTCGTAAAAGACGAACCCTACTTCTACATGACGTGTTAGATGCTCATTAAATTCACTGGAATTCTTTAAATGTCTGTTCAAATTTTAGAGACTCTTGATTTCCATTGATATTTGAGTACAATTCGGATTACTTAATTTTTTGGACAAGTCTTTATTGGTCCTAGTCATTTATAAAAATAACTATATCGGTATATTCATTGTAATAATCCATTCAGATGTATGTGTTCAATTGAATGTGAGGGCAAGACACGAGGCCTGTTATTATTATTTCATCAGCTTTACAGATGACTATATTCGATATGGTCAAATCTATTTGATTTCTCAAACGTCGGAAGTATTGGGATGCTTTAAGACATTCATAAATTGTGAAGAAAATCAATTAGATCGAAAGATAGAAGCCTTACGAATGCATCGTGGTCGCGAGTATTTTTCTAAATTAAGCTTCATATGATGAAAAAGGAATTAAACATTGGTTGTCCATTCCTTGCACACCTCAATTGAATGGGGGAGCAAAAAGAAGAAATTATACTCTTCTAAATACTGATAGATATGTTCTAGACCGTGTGCCCTTCAAGTCTATCACTACCATCCCTTACGAACTATAGACAGGTCGGTAGCCCAATATCAGCTACTTACGACAATGGGAGTATGAATCCTACGTCAATACTACCTCGAGTAAATACGATAAATGATCGAGAGCTAAGCTAATGTCTTCATAAGATACTCTGAAGTATCAAAGGGATACGTGTTCGTGGGCGAACATGAAAATATAAAGTGTCAGAATTTTGAATCACATAATGTCATATTTTTGGGAACTGATGAGCTAGAATCATCTGGATCACTCCATCCGAGCGGGAGAATTTTGTGGAGGAGGAAGATAATATTTGTCTACCTCCAATTGATCCGGAAGTTCATGGTCCAAATGATCTTCATCTCAGTGGGAGTATGATTGATCTTCATCTCAGTGGGAGTATAATTCCAAATTTCTGTGGGAGTATGGAATATAACTTCAGTAGAAATATGATTCCGGTTATGATAAATATAAGAGATGTTTATCTGACCTAGGATAAACGTATAGCTAAAAGTAAAAATTTTCCACACTGACAATTTGAGATTGAAAGTGTAGGAAATGGTCACTTAACAACATTATATGTTAATGTTATATGTGAGATTCTTTTAGCAATCCTGCAAGATGAGAATGAACTTAGAAATATTTCTGACGCTCTATGAGCTCCCGACAAGAATGAATGGATGAAATCGATGGTGGAAGAATAGACTTCCATTAAATAAAACCATGTTTGAGAACTGGTTGACCTACCTAAGAGGGCGTAAGGCAATTGAGAATAAATAAATTAGGGAAAAGTCCACTTTAGTACCCTGTGGTATCGACCAAAATCACTTTAGTACCCTGTGGTAAAAAACCGATCAATCGAGTCATACTTATTACAATTAACATCAAAAAGGGCCTCGGGCAGCTGCCCGGAGCTGCCCGAACCTACCCGAGCGCTGCCCGGGCCACGTGGCCAGCCACGTCACCAATTTTGATGACGTGGCGCCACGTCACCAATTCTCCTCCTCCTCCCCTCCTCCTCCTCCTCCCCGCGTCCTCCTCCTCCTCCTCCGCGTCCTCCTCCTCCGCGTCCCCCTCCTCCTCCTCCTCCTCCTACTCCTCCTCTCCTCCTCCTCCCCGCATCCCCCTCCTCCTCCGCGTCCTCCTCCTCCCCGCGTCCCCCTCCTCCTCCGCGTCCTCCTCCTCCTCCGCGTCCTCCTCCTCCGCGTCCCCCTCCTCCTCCTCTCCTCCTCCTCCCCACGTTGCCCTCCTCCTCCGCGTCCTCCTCCTCCCCGCGTCCTCCTCCTCCCCACGCCCCCCTCCTCCTCCGCTTCCTCCTCCTCCCAGCGTCCCCCTCCTCCTCTCCTCCTCCTCCCCGCGTCCCCCTTCTCCTCTCCTCCTCCTCCTCCTCCTCCTCCCCTCGTCCCCCTCCTCCTCCTCCTCCTCCTCCTCCTCCTCCTCCCCGCCTCCTCCTCCTCCTCTTGGTGACGTGGCGCCACATCATCAAAATTGGTGACGTGGCTGGCCACGTGGCCCGGGCAGTGCTCGGGTAGGTTCGGGCAGCTCCGGGCAGCTGCCCGAGGCCCTTTTTGATGTTAATTGGAATAAGTATGACTCGATTGATCGTTTTTTTACCACAGGGTACTAAAGTGATTTTGGTCAATACCACAGGGTACTAAAGTGGACTTTTCCCAATAAATTATCATAATTAAGCATAAAGCTAATATGTAGCTTGCTTAACTGCCAAATGATTCACGCAACATGACAGAATTGACTATGTAGAGTCGCTCTCACATGATGATGCATGATTCAATTCCTGCCCATTAAGATTTTTTGGCTGGCATGGTTAAGGACTTAGAGCTAACATCAAATGGATGTGAAGACCATATTTCTCAATAGAGAATTGGATAAAGATATATAGTTCAACCAGAGGGTTGCATCCAGATAGGCCGTGAACATAGAGTTTACAAAATTGTAGAGATCAATTTATGGCCTCTGGCAGTCTTCAAGACAATGGTATATCTGTCATTTTATTTTTGATCATAATTCAAACGTGTCGTATGAATTTTGAAATGAATGACGAGTACCATAACGTCAACATTAAATGCTCTAGAAAAGTGTACCATTGTGCATGGTATGTAGACGACATACGGATAGCTGAAAATGATACAGAATATATTATCAAGCTGTAAGTTTATAAGTACAACTTTGAAATGAAAGATACGAGAGATGCTAATTACATACTCGAAGTTAAGATTTCGAATAATCATTTGAATTCAATGATTTAAATATGATGACAGCAATCTCTAGTATGCCCCAGTATTTAAAAGGTCATTGTCTCAATAAAGACTTGTACCCAAAAATATCCAAGCATATAAAGGATGTAGTGAATGTCCTTTATGAATATGCTATGGATTGTCTCAATCCAAGCATAGCACACTGGTAAGTGTCAAAGAAATTATGAAGTGATTTAGCACGACTGCAAAAATACTCATAGCGTTGTCAAGGTTAAGGCCTGATATTGAGGAATGATACTGGTGCCTATTAGGCATTGGATGTAGACGAACGAAAATTCACAATGGGATATTTTTCTTACTAATTGGAGTTGCCATCTCATGGAGTAGCAAGAAATAGACTTGTGTATGTCTCCCTGGCAGCTAAGGAAACTTAATATGTAGCTTTTGTAGCTACTATGCAAGAAGCGATATAGTTGAAGAAAGTCTTAAACTTTTTATCCCTAACAACCTCATAAAAACCATTGAGTATGTTTTTTGTGATATAATTGTGTGTAAAAGAAATGAACATAAAAATACGTATCTATTAGAGATATGAAAGTATGTCTAATGGCTAAGGGTGTACTTACAGACATATTTTGAGAAATATATCAGGTCCCAGGATTTGCTGAACATATTTTTGTTCATATTCATGACATTGAATTTGTTATTCAATAAGATCGATATTATTTTGGTAATACAAATGTGAATGTTTATTTGAATAATATTACTATAATGCATGTCGGACAGAGAAGTAGCCCACTCACACGGGTGTTTACCTCAGTAGGAGTCATAAGTTGATTCTTGAATGAGATGAGGCAGTTTTAGAATATCATTAATTATCGAGTGCCTGTTCTAAAATATGAATACCGTCTTGCTTAATTACAAGAAAGGGTCTTGTTAAAGTGCAAGATTATTTATAGTGCAAGCAATAGATGCTGCATTAAATAAGTTTTGTGAACTTATAGGATTATGTGAATCCAATGGTAAGAAAGAAGTGGAACTTGCCATAATTCTGTCTTGATAGCTTGGAGTAGTCTTTCGGTAGATTAAAGCCGTTGTTTGTGAACATCGAGATTGATGCTCTAGTATGGTATTATTTGTGAAAGACATGCGCTCCTTTGCAGAGGACAGAACATCATAACACATGGATCGTGTCATGTGTGCTTTTCGACCTATGGATGGGAAATCAATTTATTATAAAGTGATTTCAGTTTCCCTAGTGTGAGACCAATTTTTAAAACTGTAGTTTTCGAAACTACCCTTAAGATCCTTAACTTATTTTGGAAGTATGATTCAGTGTCGCTAGCTTGGAAAGTCTTTAAAGGGTCATGGTTTAGATTCGACCTGACAAGGCTGACTCGAAAAGTAGCTGGATCATGATGGAAGAAATATAGTTAGGAGAGAAGGTTCTTTATCGATCACATTCTGAAAGCTTCGTGGTTCACTGACCGGTCTATTGTGTTGAGAGCAATACAATAGTGAACATGAATAGATTGTTTCAGAAATCACATGTGGAAATAATGAATGTGAGATAAGACCTAAGGTAAGGCATACTTTATGTGATGGAGGTGCTAATCGAGATGCTATCATCCAAGTAACCGCTATGTGCTCTTGGGTTTATCTAAGTGCACTCGATGTATGCTGGTCGCACAGCCTATCTGCCAAACGCGAAAAATGGGAGAGTCGATTGATTATGGTCAATCATGTGTGAGTGGGAGATGTTGGTTTATCCACCCATGATTTATCCTTTAAGTTTAAATTAATTAAAAGATAAAAAAAATCTTTTTAATTTAACTTAAAGATATTTAATAGGGATTAAGTTGTTATACGGGATAACAACTCAATCCCTACTCTCTCTCTGTAAAAATCCTTTTATAAGGAAAATAGTTGAGAGGAGAGAGAGAAGGAAGAGGAGAAAATCCTACGGATAATCAAACACACAGGGAGAAAAAGAAATACTTCTTTTTCTCTCCAGGTTTTCTCTAAGAAAGCACCAGGCTTTTAGGCGGTGAAATCCAATCCCTGCTTCGTTCATACGTGAGCAGGGATCGACCAGTGATGAACTTCCATCAAGATCCTGTGAAGAACCTCTGAAAAACGCTTTAAGTGGATTCTGTGCTACAAGAGATAATCCTTTATTTATAGCCTTTATTTATAGTTTATTCATATAATTAAGATTATATATTCGAATAATAAACCATCAATTCGTCTCTTCACCTCTTAAAGTATTAATTCTTCATGGCTTCTAAAGTATTCCTGGACACACGAAGCTGTGAGTTTGAATAATGGCAACTGTACGAAGAAGAACACCATAAAAGCAGTTTTGGTAATTTTTTTTTTGTAATTTCAAAAGAGGATGGGCAGAAAATAAGGAATTTTTTTGGGATCCTTAGTTGGGTCTTTATGGATAAAAATACTATTGTACCCTCGCATGATAATGACCGTTAGATCTCAAAATGAGTTTTAAAAATCAAATCTTATGGCCCAAATTTAGTCCTTACCATAGGGATAAATTTTATGTAGTCCCTACAATCCCTCAAAAGCACCAGCCATTTCCTAAACCCAATTAAAATCAGATTCCTAAATCTATTTAGTTCAACAAAAGCAAATCGACCACCTCTTCTCTTTGAAATCATAATATTTCGGCAATAGAAAAAGTGAGGGAGAAGAAGGAGAAGAGGTCAGGGACGGCGAAGAGCAAAAAAAAATAGATTTTGAGGGAAATCCACGATTAGGGATTATGGCCTTCACCGTTGCGACGGCGTTGGAGCCAAAGCTTCCCGGCGACAGATCTCGTCTTCCCGGTGACAATTAGGGAAATCCACGACAGAACGCCAGCCACACACGGCGCTCGACATCGCTTCTACCGTGGCACGACCTCGTCTTACAGCTCAACGCTCCCGAGCTGCTCTGCCCGTCGTCGCTTGTCGTCGCCGTCTTGTTCTCCGTCACCTGTCGTCGTCGTCGGGGCGATAGAGATGGGGAGGTTGGATCGACGACGCTGGTTGTGGATAGAGATGGAGAGTCGCTCCTGGACGGGTTCGATTGTTGGGGTTGAGAGAAAATGAAATTAATTAAATGACCAAATTACCCCGCGGTAATCCTAGCCATCAGATCAGCATCATTTTTATTGGGCCTCATCCAAGAGCTGCAGTGGCCTCCGGAATGGGACTGACAGATTTTATACATCCAGTACCAAATCTGGTCCCATTTCAGACAATTAATTATGTAGATGCCTTATTGGGCTTAAAGTTAATAATCCTATATTTTAATTTAAATATTTGAAATGCGTATGGGACATTTTATAATATAGTCCTATCTTTTAATATAAATATTTGTAATGGGTATGGGACAGTTTGAGATTTTTCAGTTTTTAATTCTAATAATACATTACTTCCTTTTCTCTCTCAACAATCTCTCTTTTATCCACCCCTTCTTGTGTTCCATTACTCTTACAAATCTCATGAGTAATTCACGAACTTTAATTACGTCAATGTGTCATGAATTACGAATCATGCAAGAAAAATATTGGGTACGGGTGGGTCAATCAATTCTGATATCATATTAAAATTTATATGTCTAATTTAAAACTTTAACAAAATGAGTAGATAAATTTTTAAATACTTATGAATAAAATTATCAATCACTCTTAAAATGTACCCCTCTGAAGGGATTTGGATTCAGGGGGGACTACATAAAAATCATCCCCATGGTATGGACTAAATATGGGCCTTTAGATTTGATCAAATTTTTTTTTTACAGATCTGATGGTCAGAATCTGTTGAGGGTATTTTCGAGTTTTTATCTAAACATACTCATTAGGGTTCCACCATTTTCCTATATAATCCCACAAAAAAAATATCATCTATCTTCCCCCCTTCTCCGCCGCCCCCACCCCCCCTTCCCCGCCGCCCCCCTCCCCACCTTCACCTTCCCCCTCCCCACCTCTCCCTCCCTCCTCCGCCGCCCCCACCCCCCCTTCCCCGCCGCCCCCCTCCCACCTTCACCCTCCCCCCCCCCCCCCCCCGCGTCCTCGTTCATTTGTCGATCCACACCCCGACGGTGGCGGTCTTGGCGGCGAGGTTGGACTCGGTAGCGACGCGGAGGCCGTTGGGGAGGGTGGTGACCTTGGTCTCCGGGGCGGCGAGGATGTGGGTGTAGGAGGATAAGGTCGGGATCGGGGACCCATGCTTGAGGAACCGCGGGCCCGGGTTCTCCAGGATCCGTATCTTGTTCTTGACCTGCTCCGAGATGCGGTCGTAGGGCATGGCGTCCGGGGGAGGCGGGCGGAGAGGAAGGTCATCTGCGACAGTGGAGACCGTGGTGGAGCCGGCGCGGACTGAGGTGGAGGGGCTGTGCGAACGCCGGGCTAGGGTTAGGAGGCGTTTCATCGCCATGTTTGAGGGAAGGTTAATCGGGAGAGGAAATTGGATTTGATTTTTTAGGGTTGGTATTAGTGAAGAGAAGAAGAGCAGGGATTGGGGTGCGGGTGGGTGCTTAATTTACGGAATGATTTTGATGATAAATTAACAATGACCATCTGTGTAAGTAAATAGAAGAATGAAACCAATATGACGGTGGAATGAAACCAATGTCATAGAAGAATGAAACCAATATCCGAGAAGATGAAAACCAATATCATAGTAGAATGAAACCAATATCATAGTAGAGTGAAACCAATATCCGAGAAGATGGAAACTAATATCACAGTAAAATGAAACTAATATCATAGTAGAATGAAACCAATAACATAGAAGATGGAAACCAATATCATAGTAGAATGAAACCAATATCATAGTAGAATGAAACCAATATCATAGTAGAATGAAACCAATAGCATAGAAGATGAAAACCAATATCCGAGAAAATGGAAACCAATATTCGCATACTTGTATTCCCATAATTTGTATTATTTTGCTAATATTTATTTTAATTATTGTATTTCCAATATTACCCCTATCCCTTTCAGTGGGGATTATCCATGTCCCTACTCAATTTAAACCCCCTCTGAAGCCACCTCCCCAGATCCAGATATGGTTATCATTGAGTGAGAGGGATGTGTTCGCATAACAGGAGAGAGTGGTGGATTAGCCTTTTTCATTAAAAAATTTAATTATAATCTCAAGTGAGCAGACCACCAAAATAATGAGTATTAATAATTAAACCAAACTAACAATTTTAACATTCCGCAATTATAGTCTTACGAAATCATAAATCTCACCCAAAAAATTGGAAAACCGCATTGTCCGTAGTTTTAGTGAGCTTGTAGCTTGTATAGATCCCGAGTTATATATCTCATAATAGCAGTTTGCATGAAATTGGTCCGACTTATTTGGTGACCGCACTCACAATACTAATAACATTTAAATTCGCATTGCTGTAACTAATTTATGGCACTCGAAATAATAAATAGTCGCATTTTAAATGTACATTGCATTTGTATGTTGACAGCCATAACAAATATTTTACAAGTCTCAAAAAAGTATTCAAGTTCGATTAAATAAGTAATTATGAATTTTATAACAATAAAAAGCTTTAAATGTACATGGTCCGAGTTATATATATTATTTATTGATCGCACTTTATTCTTCAATAATCATATTCTATCTCAATTTATATCTCCTCTTGGCCTTTTCTTTTCATCCAAACACATGGCTAATCGTGTGCTTGCAAGGTTGATCCATTAACCCCTCTCCTGCCCACGTGCGAAAACATTCTTCCTCCCATAAAGAAGGAAACCTAATTCTCTAGCTCTTAAGAAAATTAAAACTACAAGACAGTCCAAATTATCTCAGATTGCAAAGTGGCAGTGAACTACATTAATGGATCCTCTAGCCCTATTTTATGGGAAGTATAAAATGAAGCCGTCGTAGCTAAACTTTTCCTTAATCTTTTGTATAGATGTAAATTTAAATTTACACCGATCAGGACAAATAAGCTAGCCAATTAGATTGCCACGGCGTGTAAGTCAAAATTAATTGCGTCCAATTGACTACAACGTCTGCCAACCGAGCTAAGCTCACTTTTGTATAGTGATTCCCAACTTAATCATATATACAAAGATTTAGCCGTTTGTTTCTTTAAAATTCTCTAGTTGTTCCTTGATCTCCAAATCCGAACATGATACGTTAGAAACCGGAGTATATTTTACTCCCAAATTCGTCAATTTCTCCCCTTTAAGAAAATTATTTAAATTTCTTCCCAGCAATTTTCCGTTTTAATAATAGACAGTAGCTTTCACGTCGCTCCGCCAATAATTGCACTCCCATTGCTAGTACAGAAGAGTTGAATTAGTTCACACTTCAGCTTATTCATTGACAGCTACACTTGCGTTGTGCTTTTATAAATTAATATTCCATAGATAAAGATTTATTGTTTAAATTTAACAGGAGAGTTTTCGACTCACAAACTTTAAATATTTGTTAAAAACATATGGCCACCTTTTAGAATTCATAACCAATTTAAATCTCAATTCGATTGTTTAATAAATATTCAAATATCTGTAGCATAAAATTAATACTTGCAGACGTCATTCACGACAAACAAAGCTAGAAAAAAGAGAGGGCAAGGGTGAACATGGGAACCTCGTTTTTAGAAAAATTCATAATATAGAAAACGGCATGGAGGATCAATCATGCTGTACCTATACCCACAAAAAAGAATTAAATTACTAACTTCATTAAATGAAATTTTTAAAAGGGATTACTAAATGTCATTTCGTAAAAACTTAGTTTATTAAAGTACTTCGAACGTAGTTATAGAACAGCATTTTGAAACAGCAGTACTTCTGTGATCATAGGATGTTCTAATAACTAATAAAAATTAACAAATGCCGCAATTTTCATATTTTACACTTATAAAAAGTTTCTTCCAAAAGAATACTCCTAGTTCAAACTTCAATCGTTTGGTTAATTACTGAGTACGGCTCACATGGTTAGCAAAATGGCTAACATAAGCCACCTCTTTACATGATTCTTTAATGTTGCTAAGTTCTGAAGAGCCAAATCGAACTTTGAAAAAACGTGCGCAGTTCACACAAGATCTAGAGAAAGATACTTACCCCAAAAAAATCCAGAGAAAGATTAACTGAGATTTCTGGAATGTGATTATTGATGGGAATCGTGTAAAAGCTGAAAAGGCTGGAGTTAACTAATTAAAACTGCACATGCCTGGAGATAAAGAGAATTGGACGGCCTATTGCCTTTCTAAGCATGCTTTGGTGATAGGATACGACTATGTCCTGTGTAATACTCTATTTATTTTCAGCATTAATGTATATTTAGATGATCTTAAAAGGTTAGCTTGCTAATGTACCAATACATGTTTAATAAATATTAGTGGACACTCGGCCGCTCGAAGTTACCAAAAAAATTATTAAAACTGCAGGGGGTACTTTTCTTGCCATGTTTCAGCGCCACAATGATATGCATGTTCCGAAAATACAAATGGCTTGGCTGGAGAAGCTGACTATCTCTAGAAGAAAGGTGGTTTTCAAAGATATAAATTTCTTTAATATTCCTTGCTAGCACCACAAGTTTGGGGATTGCTAGACAAATTCCAATGATGAATGCTTATTTTGTCTTACCAATGTTAATAGAATGTGGCCATCATGAACTTGGTCTTTATAATTGGAGTAAACTATTTTGTATTCTATTTACATGGAAGTACAACACCGAATTATTCTGACGCTAAAAATAAGTATGCGGTTTATTCCGCCACTTTTTTTTTATTCCGAAAATTAATGGTTATGTACATTACCTTCAATTATATGGACAAAATTTTTTTTTTGAATTTAATATTCTTGTGTACCGAAAGAGGAGTTAGCTGCCCTTATAATTTTGTTAGATTTGGTTAGAGCCGCATGTTTTAGTTCTTATATATAATTGTTCGGTGTCGTTATAATATTTACGGACAACAACTAAATTCAGATTCTTTGTTATAAGTTTACTTCCATATAGGGGCTATTACCGAGCTTCCATTGGATGAGCTTGCAGTGGACTTCTTTGTAACAGGGGAAAAATCACCCATAATTAATTGTGGGGTCTCAAAAATTTTGTCCCATGTGACTTGGAAATATTTGTCTGATATACTCTTAAAATTTTTTAATATTACAAATTTGTCATTAAACTCTCTTATCCCCTTATCCATTCATGCTAGTGGGAGCCCAACAGCATTGAATCCGGCACCGTAGACAACTGAGGCTTCGCCATTAGGATTCTCCGGATGAATTCGGGCCCTCTATAGTTGTTTTTCTTTTCAAAATAGAGAGATAGAAAGGTCTCTGAAGTCTAAACTACTTATCTGATTCCGGAATACAAGCGTTACTTGAATCATGAGATAGGAAATGATAGTTGGGATTCATGCAAGGCGCTGGGATTTATCAACCTGGTTTTGAAATTCGAACTTGTTATTAAAACCAACTTATCTCGTGATCCGATCACATATCATGACAATTGATAGACTCTAACAAGGTCTATGAATTGTTGGAATAAATGCTTATTTAATGTATTTGGCCCAAGCTGGAAGGTCCGAGCTGAAAAGCCCGAGCTGAAGATAAGAGACTATTACCACATCGAAAATCGCAAGTAAATTTTCCCTGTTTATAAGGAGAAACTCCAAGCTAGTGTAACATTAAATGTTCCACCTGAAAAGCTGACCGAGGCTGCCTGCAATGATGGTGCGAAGCACCATTCGAGCACGTGCTACGGGCTTCGTTAGTTTTTTTTTTTTGAACAAAATCTAGAACTAATTACAGCCTAAAACACAAATCCTCGCCCCATCTTCTACATCTATCACCTACTCCTAAATTTGGACAAAGGGGGACCTGCATGCTACACCAGGTTCCACAACGGAGGAGGAGTATCTGTTGAAAGAAAAAATATAAAGCAAAGTTGATAGAAGCGAGGGGAAAGGCTACACAAAAGTAGGTAGGTCAAGGTTAGTGTACTAATGTGGAGGAACATGAGCTGTTTGCCGCCCTTTTGCAAACGATGATACGCAAGAAATATTAGGCTGGTTAGAGGGTTCAGTCTGCTGAAAATTACGGTTGCCTAAGCCATTGGGACCCCAGAAAGTCTGTGTTGATCCGACATGGCCCATCATCCTTCCGTTGTGGAGCCCCTGGGTGCCACTGATTTGAACGTGCTGGCCTGCATTCGGAATTTGCCAAGTGTGGTTGCTCCAAGCTTCCTGTAACAATTTGAAACACGCATCTAATCAAAATAATGTGTCATCCTTCCTGAGTCGATGGGGCAAAAATAATATCTTTCCCTGCCGAAAACATGACGTCCTTACTAATAAAAACGGGTTCACTTATGTAGAATTCGATTACTCAGAAATGGAGATGAAAAGGAGAGGGACAAGCAACGAAAAATACAGGCAATATCTACCTTAAGCTGCTGGCTACCGTCAGTGCAGAGAGATGCTGGTGATGATGAGCTTTCACTGCAAGGAGAGCACCAAATCTTGGTCTCTGGACATGAACTGCGCAAATCTCGTGGACGATTTTCAGAAGTGCATGGGCAACCTGGTCCGTTCCTGACACAATGAACTGCACCTGTCCCCGCTTTCAAGTGTACACTAGGCATATGGTCATGAGAGAACATATAATATGAGCTATGATGCTCCTCGCTGCAAAACGTTTGGTCCCAAGCTCCCCTGGAATATGACCTTGTACTTGAATCTTGGTATTGCTGGAACATGCAAGACCCCGAGGACTGACCTACCAGGGGGAAAGGTCCCACCGGAATGTGCTTCCCATAAGCTAATTTAGGTGGTTCCTGCTCAACTAAGTGGGGAGTGAGAGTGCCGTCCTCAATCACAATTCCTTTCTTGGCTGCAAGATCTACCAAATTGTTCTTGTTGAGTCCTAATACCAAGAGTAGATTACACAGCTTTCTCTGTTCCTCTCTTTGGTTGTGGATAATTTGATCCCTTCTCGCCATTTCAAACTGAAGCTCTGTATTCACCATACCCTGCATTGAGAAATCAACTACTCACTAAAAATACCGTGATTGCTATCCGGATAGCCTCGCAAGTTATAATTTTCAGCTTTGACAGAGATCAGTTTCTTGCCTCAATAATCATGCAAAATGAAAAACTAATAATCGACTGGTATCATGTTGGAAGCTATTAGATTTATTCTCCTCCAGAATTTACTCACCAGAAGCCTGTATTGGCTCAGAATGCGCAAATAGGTTTTGTTGCCATTATTGCTAGTGGCTTCTTCAATCATATCTTGAAGCTGGCAACGATGCTTCTCATTCGCTTCAATTTCCTATAAAGAATCTAACTTGTAAGGTTACAAGGCCGAAAGTAATGCCATCAAGAATGAAATATAACCAGAAATTTACCTTCTGGTAATTGACACCAGCCTCGTCATTGTCCCGGATGTTATCAAGAATGACTTGTCGCCTTGCTCCAAGGGATTCCACGATTGCTCCTTCCTTGTCAACAGCCTGAAGCAAAAAAATAAACTTCATTACAGAGAAAACTGAACTTATCGAAGCCTCTACTGTTGCTTCCAGACAGAACATTGCGACATCACTTCTATTTCATTTTACCAAGCACTCTCATCCATCTCTTGGGACAGAAAAGGAAGGTCAGTAAACAGTAGTTCTCAGGTTATCACTCTAAAAATCAAGAAGTACCTGAATGAGTCTTTTTAACAAGAAAACAAGCAAATTCATTTGAATTTTCCACATTCTTCCCTAAGTTGTTTTAGAAACTGCCTCAACAAACGTATATGCATGGATATACTGTCATCGAAATAGTTTCTGTTCAAAGCAATAGCTAGCAGCATTAAATCGAAGCATCTGTTAGTTAGACTCGTCAAACTTCGCAATTACCTGTTGCTTTGCTATTGCAGCATCTAGATGTTGCAGTTCAATACGATTATGAAGGTTGGTTTCCTCAAGTTCAAACAAAGCCTTCTGCAAGTTAATGCGTTCCTGAACATTTTCACTTGTTTCACGGCTTAAAATGTTCAACCATGAAAGCTCATCATCGGCAGATTTTTCACTTGGTTTGACACACAGCTGTGATTCCTTTTCTGCTAGTTCTTTTTTCAACCGGCAAACCTCAACCTGCATAATCAGGCGTGTCAAGTTCTAAGTCCATACAGGTTGCTCACTGGTTGATGAGGATGTAGTTCAAAAAGTTACCTGAAGGCCGTCAATCATCCTCTGGTAATCTGAAACATGGTTATCAACTGTGCCAATGTTTTTCTGCATCAGGAGGAAAAGAAAAACAATCATAAAAAAGACTGGCAAATGCAGAAACTCTCAAGGTATCAATATCAAACCAACAAAATATTCTCATAGTTTTAATATGCTATCACAGTAGAAGACGTGATCCCTGGCCACAAATTGAGAAGGAAAGAAACCAGGAAGAAAAGACACAAAACAGAACTTCGTAGATGATATTTGTACTAGGTAAATTTAGAGGATATATGGTGAAAAGTTAAGTGCAGATTCCAACGACATAAAGATAGGTTATAGTCTAATCTCTAAATATCATCAAGGTCCTGCATTGGGTATTGAGAAGAAATAAAGGGACAATATGAGTAACTGTCCACTTAATCAAATTAACAGTTCAAGCTTCCAAAAAAGCCCGAGATTACCTGAATATGAGTCCTTATTTCCTTAGCCCGATCAGCATATTTAAGGGTATTCACTGTGTGATGATACTGACCGTCTGCAGGCGACACAGTAGCAACCATGACAGTCTGCGAATTACCGCTTAAACCATCTTTAAGTATCCGCGTCAATTTGCTGCAAATTATACAAGTTAGCAAGACTACCTGAAGGGATCAGGTGAAAAGGCCTGACATAAGTCCCTACAGAAAAAAGAGGTTCAGAGGTGGGTCAAAGAGGGGTACCTGTTCCGGTAAGGGACATAGGCAAGGCCTTTCTTTTGTTGCTTTCCAAGGGCATTGATGCAGTTTGCCAAAGCTAGGAGTGAACGGTTAATATTAGCCCCATCTCTTAGCTTTTGGCCTCCGTTATTTGTTTCTGAAGCTCTCTCACTTCCAGCAAGATCCACAAGTGCTAGCTTCCCACGCATTACCTGATTTTGATACTTGTTC
Organism: Hypericum androsaemum; assembly: GCA_963995505.1. Taxonomy (NCBI): domain Eukaryota; kingdom Viridiplantae; phylum Streptophyta; class Magnoliopsida; order Malpighiales; family Hypericaceae; genus Hypericum; species Hypericum androsaemum. Next base: position 15,152,590 of record OZ023181.1, on the reverse strand, counting down.
CGCTGCTTTCTTTTAATAGTGATCTCTAAGACAGCATGAGAACTGAACAATGAAAATAAGAAGCAGAAGAGCGTGCAATAAGTCTATGAAGCAGAAAATATCAGCGTGTAAAATATTGAAAGGAGCATGCTCATAAAGAATGATATACACGTGTATATAGCACATATTCCAACCAATAATAAACATCAAGAGCACGGCATGATCATGCCCTGCAACTTGCTTATGAGTTTTTGCTAGGTGATGGCAATTCATTTCTGAGGTTCCCCTTTACACAGAAAAATGATTCTCATCCCGCATCATAGCTAACCATGAGTTGGCAATAATCAGGAAAAAAATAGTAAAATTTGATTGTACTCCTTCAAGTCACCATGCAAACATTGAAAGTACACATAACTGATCTTCAAAGAGGTTGAGAAGATTAAAAATTTCAAGCATGCACTAACCGAGACGAGGTTGCATTAGCCTCCGTGCTTTCAGTTTTTCGGCGACTGTTCCCTAAATTCAAGAGTTCAAGAATCTTATCAGCTGAATGTACCTGACATAAGGGAAACCAAATAATCCAAGAAAATGAGCATTCTGGACATATTGTTCAAGCTTAAACATCCAAAGAAGGTAAAACAGGAGGGAGGGACCTTAATGCATCTCAACCCTGGAACAATTATTCCTTGCTCTGGGTCCTCTCGAAGTTCCAGATGACCTGATGATTTCTCAAGCAAGTCATAGATGACCTAACTCATAGAGAATCCATGTCAGTAGCTTTCAATAAACTACCAGTGAAAAGAGGGATGTGGGGAGAGGAAACTAGGAAGACGCCTTACTTCATTGTAAACTTCAAGGTAGGAACAAACAACTTCGTACTCATCCGAACTCTGATCTTTTTTCATCAGATCAAATATAGTGTGCAAACTGAGGACCATGAGCCCTGGATCATCTCGGGTCCCAACCATCGTATAAGTTTTGCCACTGAAGATATTCAACAAAAGTATGACAAGTCGAAACAAAGCCAAGGAATCAGATCGAATGGCGATAACCCACAAACAAGTAACAGTGGCAACACATCCATCCATTCAAACAAGTGGACATCAACGAATCACAATCCTTCAGTTCTATCAAGAACACAGAGCCACCAAGCAGCCAACAGTTTCAAAATGTGCACCAAAGACCACTCCAAGACATCACACCATTTACATTGCAGTACTCAAAACTGTTCCTCCTTCCAAAGAACCGAACAAACAAACCGATAATCATAAAGGAGTCACGGTACCTCCCAGTAGAACCATAAGCGAAAACAGTGGCGTTGAGGCCCTGAACAACACCGGAAATCACGGAACAAATACACTTCCTGTACACGTCCTGGAAATGACAAAACACAACCACCGTCTCAAATGAAAAGTCAAACAACAAGGAAGGAAAGAGTCAACGGAGCTATAAATTAAAATAAAAAAAACCACACCGCATTGGAAGAGCGAGGAGGGAAGGCGTGGTCGAACCGGTACTTCCTCTCCTTGGTGCGGTTCTGTATCTGATCCAGGTAGTCCTTGGATAGGTCCGGATCCAGTACCACCACTTCCTACAATATTCATTTCCGATCACAAAAAACGAAAAAAATAAAACAAAACTCCGTTATCTAACAACGGATAACGGAAAACACTCGCCGTTCGTCAGCTCATCAGTTACCTTGTGGTCGATGACGCGGACGATGACGCGCCCGCGTTCTCGCTCCTTCAACGGCCTGCATTTGACGGCCACCTGGAAAAAACGATCTCGTTTCACTCCTCTCTTCTCTATTTTTCTCGCTTCATTGTGAAAAGGCCAAACAAAGAAGAGAGAGAGAACAGAGAGAGAAAACGAGTAATAACCGTGAGAGTGGTGGTTCTCTTCGCAGCGGGGCCGGCGATGCTCGGCATTAATTAAATCCGTATCCGTACCAATTAATCTCCACTGTTTTTTTTTCCTTTCTTTTCCTCGTTTCTGTTCCTTCGATTAGCTCGAAGGTCACTTGCTAAGGGAGGTGGAAGCTAAAACGGCAAAACGACGTCGCTCAGTCTCGAGAACGGTGAGCTTCTCCCTCCGTTCCTTGGAAATGAGAGGTCTAGTGGTGTGTGACTGGTTGACATGTAATACGGTAGAGAGAGAGAGAGACAGAGAGAGAGGAGGGGCGGGAGGGTAATGAAATAAATAAACGGAGAGAGAGAGGGGGGGAATTTGTCGTGTAGCTAGCTGAGCCGGCGCGCGATCGGGGCCGTTGATCGACGGTTTCTGGAGCCATCAATTAGTGACGTGGCTAATAAGTGGTAATATTGTAGGGAATAGGATCGTGGAATATCTGAAAGGGTTGCCATTCTCCTTTTGTTTAATTAGGTTTTTATACCGACAATTAATAGTGTTATGTGCAGAGATAACAACTCGCGATCTTGTAACTGTTTCTCTCGCAATCTCGAAAGAAAACTTTGATTTATAGTATTATGTGATTAAGGTGCTGTTAGAATAATTTGTTCATCAATTAATTTAACAGGTTTGTTGATTTTGGTTTAATTAGGTAGAGAGTACTACTTATTGCATAAGTTGTTGCTTTCGACGTTCAATTATTATTGGTTGTTGGCCGACTCGTTTGATTTTTTAGGGTGGACGGGTTAGATCCAATATTAATTTGATTTGTTGTCCTTCGTTACTTTATATATTCGGGTAAAGGTGAATGAAATAAGGAAAGAAAATCAATACAAACGGCCAAATATAGTGGATGAATTGCATCTAGATAGGAAGAAATGGTCCAAACCAAAAGAATCTTTGATTATTGGAAGTTATGTTTCTATATCTTCAATAATAAATATAACATCACAGGAATAAAAAATTTATTCAAAAAATTCATACAAACGAAATATAAATATATTGAAAATTGGCTCAAAATATTTTATAGTCTATTCATCAAAAAATTTGAGTATCAATTTTATCTGATAAAAATCAGATCTTCAGTATATTCACAAGCTGGGAGCTCAAAATGCTTATTTTGAAAATGATACTCTATTGAAGTTTATAAAACGGACTGATCTATTGGAAATCAAGGACAATAAATTGCGTTACTGAATTATATAACTGATGCAAACAGTATAAAACACAATGATAGTAAGAGAAATCTCATATTTTTATTAATCAAATTTAACCCATTAAAATAACATATTTATAATAAATCAAAAGAAACTTATTAAGTAGAATCCTATAATATATCAAATTCATAATAATAATCCAAAAGTTAATGATAACTAATAGATCTATCTCCATTCTTATCTTCATCATTCTCCCTCGGTTGGAGAAATTTGTCTTCGAATTTGGTGTGGTCGGCCAGTTCGAGATCTTCATATATACACTCTTGAATACCTTCGAGCGACGTAGTGACACTTTCTATCTTCCATCACAAGAGAACAAATATATGGAACTCAGGTAATCATAAGCAGTCTCCAGATGAAAGCCTAAGAAGTCGTGTCGTCGAACAGATCTTTCAGCATCCTTGACGGCATTTCACATATTCGGCAATGGAGAACTTTCAACATATGCAAACTTGTCAACTACAAGAAAGTCAATGTATTCGACATATTCAACCCAATAATCCTGGCTCATGGTTCAATCTCACCATCAATAACTCCAGTATCAATAAAAATTGCATATTGCCTCATGTCAGCAGCATCAATAACAGATGACTCATCAAACTACTCACCATATGAGACTTTTTTAAAAAGTTAATTAGTATACCATGATTATAATTGTCAGAATTTGAATACTAGAACTCCTTGAATTAGTACAATTTTTTTGCCTTTAGCACTCACCGTATAAGATTGAACAAGGGATGGCTGTGGACAACGTCTTTTCCAACACAAAGAATATAGCTAAAACGAGGAGGTGGTATTGATATCGATTTAAATTTGCGTCCATTATTTGAACACCGACATTCGAGTTGTTGGTTCTATGTGGGGCTCTGTGCTTAAGACGTCCGAATTCAAAAACAAAATAAATACCTAAGAAAATAATAAATGAGGCTGGTAGGTGATTAGCCATTATCATTTGAATGCTAACGCGATGATTTGTTGCGTCACATATTGTCGTTGACTATCTTTGTTTCTTTTTGAACCGTGTCGTTGATCTGTCTTTTTCTCACTTTTCGTCAAATAAACCAAATAATGGTACTGTAAATCTTGAAAAAGATTTGCAGAGGGGGCTCTCGTTCTGAAGTTTGATTGTCACTTTCTTAGTTTCTGACACCTTTTCTTTCTTTTTGTTATTTCTTTTGAAAATTCGAGAAGAGTTGGTTTTGAAAAGCATTGTACGATGAAAGTTGTAAACAACAGACCGTTTGGTCGATTCTAAATTAGTTATTCTCCGTAGCAATTACATCAGATAGACTATACATATATACTATAAATAATCTCAAGGGGAAACAATCACAAGTTGAAACATATATACAATAGGCTATACATTATCTTTTCCTGCACAGATTACACTTAAATTGAGTTTAAACATGTGCTTCCATGAGCCCCGTAGGAGAGAGTTCAGCCATGCTGCATGTATCTAACTGGTTTACCCGTGTTCTTTCCGACTCGTGCATTTGGATGGCTAAAGCTTAAACGTTCGAAGCACACGGTTATCGTTGCTTGAGCCATTGAATGATGAAGTTCACGGTTCGCAGCTGCTGTCTGCGGTCCTAGCCCACTGCTCTTCAAGCAACGGCTCCATGTTGGCTTTCCCGCCGTCCTCGTTAGACATGTCGACACTCCTTATAAATATTCCTGTCACGAGTATCAGAATAGTAAAGACAGATTGTTCAACTCCCAAACTCTAAGGACCTCAATTAAAAGAAGTTCATTTCATATCGTGAATTGGTCTAGGGCGGTAGGAGAGGAAATAGTAATTCGAGTAACAGATGTAATAAGAAAGCACTCACCAATAAACCATATTCCAGCAGCAATGAAAAGTACAGCCGTAAGAATAAGGGAAGTATCCCTCCAGTTGTTGACGTAATCCTGTTCGGTTTACGATTCATAGATTTGCAGAGATTGAAAGACAAATGTCAAAGCTTTAAACATTGATTGATCAAAACAAAAGCCTAGTGGCGTAAATAATGAAGCCAAGAGTCACACCTGCAGGATGCCAAAAAGTGGCGGGGAAGGCACGTCACCGAAGATGTGAAAGGCGACTGTGGACATGGCGATAGATAATGGTCTTAAACTTGGTTTGGTGCAGTGAAGAAACACATAGTTGACAGGTGCCTGCAAATGGTTGCCTTCAGATGAACATCACATAGGAAGACCAGAAGAAAGTTGCAACATGCAAATAACATTTCCAAGCATGCTCGGCTGTTTGAGGATCCATCACTAACTAAAAGACTGCGTGGAATGGAAGGAAACTGGAAGATGAGAAGCCATCAACTTCACAAGAGTAGAAAGAGGATTAAGAACAGAGATCGTAATCGATTGTGACTATGTTTTCTGCTCTACTCAGAAACTAAAATCAAGCAAAAAGTTTGTAGTTTCGAATATTTTGGCACCATCATCATTCAGAAGAAGTATAATCATTATGGCTTACCAGGAAAGTCTAAATATAAAAAACAAGTTCAATTTCTATTCGTATTGTTTTCATCTATTACATCCATGGTTGTCCACACAAATAGAAGAATATACTACATCGCGACACAGAACTGATTGCATATAAAAGTAATGAGACATAACATTATACATAAAAAGAGATTTCTTGCAAAATGTCAGTGCCAAGTCTATCAAGATATCGGATAAAAAGAAGTGTCTACCAAGATACCTGTGTGGCGAAAATAAGTAGCTCTCCCACAGAAAAGAGAATGATGAAACCACTCAAACCTTTCAGGAAGAAAGCACTGAAACAAAAGATAGCCCCAAGGAAAGTTGCACCAGAAAGAAGCTGGAACAGAAGAAATATAACTTTAGTGCAACCGAAAAACAAACTATAAGCAACACAATGTGACAGAGTATACGTCTGATGTAAGAAATTATAGAAATATTATCCAAACGGATGAGATATACTTGAAATGCTAACTACATCAATCTTACGAGTACTGTTTTAAAAGCAAGGAACTCTTATCCTATTATTGTGTATACTTCTAAGATCTCGTGTTCCTTAAGTAATCTGTAGATTTCTTCCCCCTCCCAGATACTTACATAGGACTTCGAGAACATAATCAAATGAAGGAGTTTCAGATCGTTGAGATTTCAGAAGAGAGAAACTTCAGTCTGCAGAATGGCAGCATCCTACTCATGCAATCTCCTAGTTCACCCATTATAGAAAAAACCAAAAGTTACCAGACATGTTAGATGATTAAGAGATCATCATACCTTAAAAGCATTGGAAATTGTGGCATTCATACGGTCTAGCATAATTCCGCCAGCTAATGTTCCAAGAATCCCACACACGATAGTCATCCCTCCAAAAACCAGATCAGCATTGTTCTATCAGAGACAACAATGTCAGGCAGTTCCAAACTAATCAGGCAACACAATGATTGGGACAGATAATGTAGAAGAGGACACTTTCAAAGTTACAATGTAGCCCGTGAGTTCTAGAAGCTGAAAAATACCATATGATAAATATTGTAACCAGCTTTTGGTCCCCAGTACGAGTACGCCCCAAGAACAAAGTTATAAGTTATGTAACCTGACAGCAAAATCATATGTAAGTAACACTGAAACAATCAAGCAAGCAAGATAGTTCTTCCATCATGGATCATAGTGGCAGGTAGATAGTCGTGCATCGTGCTATAAAATGGACTAGAGAAGTGGGCGATATGAAAACAGGAAACTTATTAGACGGAAAAAAGCATAACAAGATATCTGAAAAGTTCATCTTTCCCGAGCTAAACAATGTAAAATTTTTGGGAATGGGAGGACAGGAATTTACCCAGCACGTTCACAATGTAGACTTTATCGAGCAAAAGAACTTTCAAATCCTTCGAAAACTTTGATATGTTATCAAGCATAGCTGGTGCAACCTTAACTCTGCAAGAAAACAGAAGATATGAATGGAAAGCAATAAACACTCTCTCGATTGTGCAACTAAATAGAACTGTGTCCGACACCTCTAGAAAAAAGTGCACTGATTATGCAAAAATAAAACTATTAGGATAAAAGGGGAAAAGCATGAGGGATTGCAGAACTCTAGTGTTCCCAAAAGCCGAGAGCAAGGAGAAGGTTGCAAGACACAACTGATGGAAAAACGGACATACTACTTTTTAAAGGCCCACATTATCAACAATGTGGATGAGAATGAAATTCTATGCCAGAGCATTCATGTAGAAAGAGCAAAAGAGATCAGCCAGAAATATAAAATTTACAGTTAGGTACCCATAGCATTTCTTGATCTAGTTAAATCACTCACTCGGAAGCTTTTGTAGATTGTTGAGCATTGATGACTTCATTATTGTGATTGACTGCAATTCCCGACTGGGAACCTGAATGAAAAGGTCAAATGATTTGGAAAATAAAGTCAGTAATTGGCAAAGGGAAGAAACACTATTCCTTTCTGGAAAAGGAATGAAACACTATCAACTCACATAGATCAATTTGCCCATAGCATGATGTGTCAAACAAGATAAAATGTCCAAGTCTTGGTTCAGAATTGAGTAACAAGGAGATGGAACAAGCTCATGATTTTTTCCGCTAATATAACGTATGTAGGTACAGAGATTTGATAACCTAATTTGTTTAGACAAAACAGGAGTATTGATTTGTAGAAGTGGAATTTGAACTGTGGAAAAAGCATTATTATGTTAGATTGAATCACCCGAACAGCAGAACAAGATGTAGCCAAGAGTAGCAAGTGAACCTAGCTAGAACCAGTAGGTTCTCAAAGTTCATGCACAAACAACTCATGAAGTCTGAAGGCGTATGCCAACAACCATAAGGTCAGAACGGAAATGATATTTATGTGGAAAAAGGAATCGCTGCCAAATAATCCTCAAGTATCATCAAGTATGTTAGGATTCTAGAGACTTCATTAGTTGGTTGTTATTTCCTATTCAGTTGTTTCCTTCATTGAGAACTTTACCTTTAATAGGTTAGGGTTTATTTAGTTTTCCTATTCAGCTATTAGGCGTTTGGCTATATAATGCCCACGCACCCTAGGATTTTAATCAATCAAGAAATATAACAAGAAATCTTTCTTCCCTATCCTCTTCTCTTCCCAACTTCCTATCTCTCTCTTCTCAACTTCTACCAACTATCCAAGTTCATAACAATTTGGTATCAGAGCCACTTTCCGGGATGGCTGCTATGGATTGGGAGGCTCGCATAAACTACCACTTCGACAGGTTAATTGAGTGTGTCATGAAGATGGACAAGTCTCCATGGAAGATGGGAGATTCCTCGGTGGTGATCAGTGAGGAGATTCATGATGCTTCTCGAGAGGCCAAAGGGACAGCCATGAAAGCTATTTCTGAAGGGCGAACACGAGGGCCCGAAGACTTCTCGCAGGCTGCATCCGGTGAAGAATTCACTTATTCGGTTGAATCGACCAAGCCTGAGGCTGTCCAGGAAGAAGCCGAGATGGTTGATCCGGTCGAGGAACCTCCACAGAAGCTGGGCGATCCATCGATTGAGGCCATTGAGGAGAACCATGTCACCGTTCAAGTGGCCAAAGGAACAGCCGTGAAAGCTATCTCTGAAGGGAATGTTCGATCAGAGGAGAGAGTGGAGCACGGGGACTTCGACCATCTGTCCAAGTACCTGGGGAACGCGTCTCCCTTGGAGGTCAAGGACAAGGCCCTCTCCAAGTTCATTGATGATATCGGGTTGCTTAACCCTGCAACCTACCAGTTCTTCGACACCGTTGAGACATACTACGAGGTGCTGATCGAGCACATGTTCCTGGACGTTGTTGAAGTTCAAGCCTTGGTGAGGAGCGAGGGCCTCTTCTACATTGAGGTCGATGACTACGACTGCAGGGAGGGGGCAATCGGTGACCCCACGGATCCGGGTTAGCGCACACATCCAGATTTCCAGCTCGAGGACGAGCTGGCTCGCGAGGGCGGGAGTAATGTTAGGATTCTAGAGACTTCATTAGTTAGTTGTTATTTCCTATTCAGTTGTTTCCTTCATTGAGAACTTTACCTTTAATAGGTTAGGGTTTATTTAGTTTTCCTATTCAGCTATTAGGCGTTTGGCTATATAATGCCCACGCACCCTAGGATTTTAATCAATCAAGAAATATAACAAGAAATCTTTCTTCCCTATCCTCTTCTCTTCTCAACTTCCTATCTCTCTCTTCTCAACTTCTACCAACTATCCAAGTTCATAACAAGTACCAAATAATCTATAGAAAATATTCCTTCCACAAAATAGCAGATTCAGCTGCAAAATTATGATAACAATAGCAGCAGATTAGAAGAGCAAATGTCTGGTACCTTCAACTGATTTGTATACTGCCATCACCTCCTTTGACTCTGGACCAGAACCTGTTTTTAAGTTGCAAATTAAGTTGGCGATATGCCTTCTAAAAAACAAGCTTATAGAAGAATAAAGTGAAATAGAGATGTTAACCAAGAACCAGATGCAATCACGAAATTCACGTTTTAACGGCAAAGGTTTCATGACAAATCCTAAAACAGCAAAGGGGAGCATCAAAATCGCCTCCCCCCAGAATGCATAGCGCCAATTGAAAGTGCTCCCCACCTGAAAATCATAAGTGACCAAAAAGCTCAATCTTCTCTGTCACATTGATAAATTCAAAGGTCAAGAAACAAAACAAATTGACAGAGAAAAAAGAGTCAATAGAATTTAAAAAATCACATAATTGCGTTCGCAAACTTACAAATCCACCATATACATAGCCCAGAGCCACTCCAGTTGGCATGCACATAAAAAACATTGCAAGCCAAGCAGTTTTCTGCAACAAAACCATAAAAGGCAGAAGATATTAGTTGCTGAGAGTTTAGCAACAAAGGACAGAGCAGGAGCTGCTACTATCAACTGTCTAACAAGCACACAAAAAAGCAATGCTCATCGCCGAGGACATCCCGCATTTTTCAAGGACTACAAACACCACATAAGTAAGATATACCTGAGCAGCAGGAGCATGGTCATCTATGGAAGGAACTGCAAGGCTTATAAAAGAGGCTTCACCAACACCAACCAGCCTAGAAAGAGATATTCACCAATGACTCCCAACATAGAAAAGACATAGCAATACAAACCCCCATGCAGAACCAAAAGTGTGGACTTACATTCGGCATATTAAAATGGACCAGAAGTCAAACGAGCTCCCACACCCGGCTGTTGCAAATGTCCAAACAGACAATCCAACTCCTATGAGCCTAAAATGATTATGACTGCCAACAACCGCAACAAGAATTTGTAAGCTTAATTCGACGTCACTGCACTTAAAATCTACTGCATCCGCTATAGATACAACCGAATCACCTCTTAGATAAGGAAGCAAAGATCGGAGACGCGATGAGTAGCCCAACCATAAAGGCAGAGGACAAGACACCATCCTGGAAGTTGTTCAAATTGAAATCCCCCCTGCAACAACAAACCCGAAACCTCGATCACCAACACATCCATCGAAGAGAATGTTCGACAAAAGAGCATAATCCAAATCAATGAGTCAACACCAAGCTCTACAAAAGGGACTTAACTGGATTCCAGAAGCGGAAGTGCAAATACCCTTTTCATCATCATCACAAGAACTGAGGGCCCCATTGACGCCGTTGCTGGCTATGGCCCCACGGTCCACGTAATTCAGCATGTTTATCACGCAGAACACACCCAGTAACCTGCAAAACACAAAACACAAATTGAAGGGAGGGCGAGAAATTCAACTAAAACACCGAAAAGACAGAATCTTTACGTCTTGGGAGTGAACCAGGACGGGTTGGTGGTGGGAGGAGGAGGAGGAGATGACCCTTTCGCCATTGACCCGGATTGAATTGGTCAAGAAAGATTCAAACTTTTTACAGAGAGGATATCCCTCTATGATTTAAAGCAATTGGGTTAGTCGTTGAATTTAACATAAGAACAAGAGATGATTTAATTGGAGCGAAATTGAACCTCTTCCTGCTCCTCCTACTAGTCAAACCTCACGCTAGCTAAGCTAGGAATTAGGGAGGATTATCCTCTTCGCGCCCGCCTCATGACGACTTGTGTTTCCTTTTACTTTACGGTTGGAATTTTGTTTTTCGATGCTGCTACTGTAATCTTTTGAATTGTGCCAAATTTGAGTCTGAAACTTTGTGTTTTTTCAATTTAGTCTGTCATGTTTCGAGCCCCTGCCCGTTACGAATGGCATTAGCCACGAAAAATTCGGTATCTATTATCCGTATCCGTATTCGATATTCTAAATTTGTTTAGATTTAGATAGTTTTAAATTCGGATCCTGACTCGCATTATCAGAAATAAATTTGTCAAGACTCTAATACGAATACTAAAGTTATTATTTCGGATTATTTGATTTAAGAAAATTCAAAAGCTCATTAACCACAAACCAACACTAACTAGTTAGGTAGTCTAAAAAAACCACAAACCCACAAAACAAAAGTTCTCGAGTCAGAGACACTAGGTCCCTAACCTTTCTAACCCTAAATCCCTAATCAGAAGAATATAGCAAAACAAATTCCCATGTTGCATGGCTAAATTGAAGGAGTTTGGTTGTTCAATTAAGGAAGAGAAAATTGAGAGCTTGAAGAAAAACAAAAAAGTACAAGATTGGGCCAAGCCCAACAAGTGTAATAGGCTGGATTTTAATTCTCCCTCTTTCCTTGCAAGGCCCATCGTGGCAAGTTCTGCTTGTATAAATTTAGGAAAAACAGACAAAAGGAGGGGCTTTTGGCCATTTCAAATGATATTTGGTTATTAAGGTGTTGTACTTTGATTAAAAAAATTCCTTTAAAATTTCATAGGCGATTTAGAGATTGGCTCTCTTCTAAAATTCCTGGAGAAATTTACCCTATAATATTTGGTATCAGAACGATCTTTTTTTGGCCAATACGGTGTCTACCACGATAATAGACGAAGAACTAAGGTGAAATATGGCAGCGTTTTTGGAAGAGTGGGCCTCAAAAATTTATCAGAACGAGGTAAACTCCTTGTCTCGACGGGATCTTTCGGGTCTTCTTTCTTTTTTCGGGTGTTGACCCGCAAGATTGAATTGACGATTGTGAGGAATATTTCAAGATTCACCAATCTGTGGAGGTTTACCAATACAGTCTAGTGGCGGGTTTGATGGTTGGAAAGACAAAGTGGGGTTCTCATGATAATCATCTTGCTATAAGAAAATATTTTAATCGATTATAACATTTAAATAACGCTATAAGTAAAGATTTTTGGTAATTTAAATAAAGACAAAGTAATTTTTTGATATTTTCATATTTAGTATTCAAAATTTTAATTTTAATATTTTTGAAAAAAAATGTAAAATTCTCTTATGTAACAAGAACTTTCTCCTGTCCTAAAAATATCACTTTAGAAAAATTTTAGTGTAGTACCCTTCATTAAAAAATCAAAGAAATGCATTGCGTTTCAGAATTCGTTTAGCTTACGACAATTAAATGGACGGTATGCCAAAGTACATACTATGGCCGGAACTTGAATTTAAATTAATTAATATTGTGGGTGTCTAGATACCAAGACAAGTTTTGAGAAAAAAAAATAATGCTCACAAAAAAGCAAATAGAGATAACTCTGTAAAAAATTAGGTCAATAATTGGAGCTTACTACATAGACAGCTACACAAAAAAGTATGGTAGAAATTAGTCAATTACGCATTGTTTTTGGAAAGATATAAAGTTGAGGGAGTGATGTAGTAATTGTCCTTTTCTAAAACATTCTTAGATGCTATTTTAATTTCTTTTCCCCTGAACTAAACCCTGTCTCCTTTCAAGCGTAAACCTTGGGGCTTCAAGAGATAGCCGAACAAAGTAGGGATGGCAATGGATAGGATATGGTAGGGTATTGGTAGGATTCTATTCATATCTTAGTTTGGAAAGTTGGACCCATACTTTACCTTAGACCCTCGACAAATCTCATTATTAGACTCATACCCTTATCCTTAGGATGGCAGAAATACCCATACCCTGAGGGTCGAACCCTACCTTTACCCTACGGGTCTAGGGTATGTTGACTTTGACTGGGTCTAGTGTAGGGTATGGGTATGGGTCCATGTTTAGAGGTAGGGTCTAGGGTAGGGTATGGATCCATAGCTAGACCCTGTGGGTCGGACCCTACCCTTACATTTTTACCTTATTTTAGACTCTACCCTAATTAGACTCTAGTTAGACCCTTGTTAGATCATATTGATAATATATATAATATACTTTACGGTTAACTTTAACATATTTATTATGTTATTCCGCAACTAGCTTAGAAGATGTCGTGAATGATGGATCACTAGAAGTTGAGATGCTATATTTTTCTTTTGTTGAATTGTTTATGTATTTCAAACTCTAAAAAAAAACCTTGGACTATTGAAATTAAATTATAAAATTTGATGTTTCATCAATTTTCTATTGAATGTTAATGTGTAACGTAGTAGATGTCTTGAATTTATTTAAATTTTATTTAAAAATTAAGTTTTGATTAAAAATTATCAAAATGCAGAACGTTAAAGGGTCGGACCCTGCAGACCTTGTAGACCCTGGATCTCCAGGAGGTAGGGTATGAATCTAACAATAAAAAATTTGTAGGGTCGAGGGTAGGGTATGAGTCTATCCAAAAAAACTAGGGTATGGGTAGGGTCCTATCAATACCCTACCTTACCCTACCCATTGCCATCCCTACTTATCCTCAGGGTCCGCAGGGTCTACGAGGTCCTGCAGGGTCCGACCCTTGAATTAAATGCAAGACATTTTTCATAATTTTTAAATATAAAATTGTAATTCTTTATATAAAATTCAAAATAATTCATAATGAATATATGAAGATTAATCATGAAATATCTAGTATATCAATAAAGAAAATTAAAATTATATATATTTCGAATTTCAGAGTCAATATCATGGAACATATTTCAGAATATTTGAGAACTCTATTACAATTTATAAGTAAAATTTAAAGATAAAGCGATATAATTAGGATTTAAGTAGGGTCTAGTTAGGGTAGGGTCTAAATTAGGGTAAAAGGGTAAGGGTAGGATAGGAAATCATAGGATTCATACCCTACCCTAGACCCCACCTCGAAAAGTGGATCCATACCCATACTCATACCCATACCCTACCTTAGACCCAGTCAAAGTCAACATTCCCTCGACCCACGGAGTAAGGGTAGGGTCTGACTCTCAGGGTATTTGGCTTTGTGGAAGCTCCCATTTTCTAACGTATTCTTAGCTACCGGTACTTCTTTTTTTCCTCCGGGTACTGCTCCGACCCGAGGGGACGACTCCTTGGCCCTCGAGTACCTTCATTCTTAGTTGCCAAGAAGAACCCCGACGGGTGACCACGAAGCTGCTCCCACCGAGAAGAATCCCGAACCTCGAAGTCATAATTGATGGCGACGCCGGCGAGGGTATCAAACTAAAACCCAAAATCTCGAACCTCGACGCTGTGGACCAGCCCCGCTACAAATCTGCCGTGAACCTCGACACCGGGAAGTAGAAGAAGCGCAAGGAGCACCGCTTCAAGGCCAATGAGAAGTCGGTCTCCTACGAGCCCGAGGTCACCGCCTTTGTCAAGGACCGGCGGATCTACTTGGGAGTCCATCCCGGAGACCGATCCCAACAAGATCTGCTTTGCCACGGACCCTCGCCTCAAGTGCGCCATCCTCCTCTGCGCCCTCGACGAGGACGAGGACGACCACCTAGACTCCGGCCTCCCTCTTTTGCCAGTCGAGGTCAAGCTTTCCGATTACGGGCGGTACGAGTTGTTCGAAGTCAGTTCGGATTTTGGTGGTGGAAGTGAGGAATATGAGATTCAATTCGCCGGAGAGTCGCCGGAGAGTCGCCGGAATGTTGGGTTCGTCTGAGAAGATGACCACAGGGGTATAATAGTCATTTTCTTGACCAAAAATGAAAAAAAGAGCCGATGACGTCATCCAGGGATCCGAGAGTTTCTAAAATCAAACAAGGGAACGGTAAAATCAGTTTTTAAAATGCAAGAATCCGAGGAGGAAAATGACCAAACATCAGGGACTAGGGGATAATTTTCCCAACATTCTTAGATGCTATTTTAATTTCTTTTCGGGAAAATTATGCTCAGGTCCCTGTAATTTGGCGTTCCTCTCTCTAGGGTCCCTGCATTTCTGAAATCGTTCCTGACGTCCCCGAAGTTTGGTTTTAGAGACTCTCGGGTCCCTAACGGCTCTTTTTTCATTTTTAGTCATGAAAAGACCAAAATACCCTTAAACAAAAAATAAAAAAATTTACCTTCTCCAACCTTTGAAAAAAACACCCACCACCAAAAATCAACCCAAAACTAATATCAAACTAACTAAAATCAAGAACACAATCAAGAATATTAAAAAAAAACTCAAATAAAAATCCTCAATTTCAAAAATTCCAACCTTTAAAAAGTTACAACCCATCCCTCTACATCCATCAACAAACCCACGTAGCTCCAATCCCCAATTCCAAACCCTAATGGAAAAAAACCCACAATAACCAAACCCAGAAATCTTCCTCTTCCTCTTCACAGTCTCTCTCCTCGTCATCTTCTTTCTGGGCATCTTTGCTCCTCTTCTTCTTCCCTGTGAATAATTACGAACCTAAATCGCTAGGATCTTCAACCCTAATTAAAGTGAGAATGACCGACCCATAACCTTAATCACCACGGCATGCTTAATCTATGAATCCATTCTAGAGGAATCGAAGGATTAGAGGGTGGCAAAGAGGAAGACACAGCGACGACGCCGGTACGAGGGTTTTTAATTAAACGATTGTGGCTTCCTTTCCACTAGGTCCGTTCGAGGAGGCTCCAGGAATTGCCGACGATGCCGGTACGATGTGTCGACGCTGGTTCATCGTAAGTCCCCTGCACTTCTCGCCCTCCGCCGTCTTAGTTTATTTGGCTTGTCGAGGAAGATGGGTCTTGGTGTTGTTTATTTAGGTTTGATTTTTGACAGAGAAGATGAAGGATTCATGGGTGTCTTGGTTCTTGAATCTTCTGGGTCTCGATTTAATTAATTAAAAATGGTATTCAATAAGTTAAGGTTTCTCCAGATCGTGGGTGTTTATTAAGTTAATGTTTTTGGTTCCAATTTAATTTATAAGTGCAGTTTCTTGGTTCCTTTTTAATTTAGTGTTTGGAATTGGGGATTGGAGCTACGTGGATTTGTTGATGGTTATACAGGGATGGGTTGTAACTTTTTAAAGGTCGGACCTTTTTGAAATTGAGGATTTTTATTTGAATTTTTTTTTAATGTTCTTGGTTGTATTCTTAATTTTAGTTATTTTGATCTTAGTTTTGGGTTGGTTTTTGATGGTGAGTGTTTTTGTTCAAAACTTGGAGAAGTAAATTTTTTTATTTTTTGTTTAAGAGTATTTTGATCATTTCTATGACAAAAATGAAAAAAAAAGCAGTCAGGTACCTGAGAGTCTCTAAAACCAAACTTCGGGGACGTCAGGAACGATTTTGCAAATACAGGGACTTCAGAGGGAGGGATGCCAAACTACAGAGATCTCAGCGTAATTTTTCCATTAATCCCTTTCTTTTCCCCTAAACTAAACCCTGCCTCCTTTCAAGCATAAACCTTGGGGCTTCAAGAGATAGCCGCCCAAACAAGTCGATTGGCTTTCTGGAAGCTCCTATTCTCTAACGTAATTCTGAGCTGCTGGTACTTATTTTTTTCCTCTCGGAATTCTATCTACTGGAAGCTCCCATTCTTTTCAATTGATTGGCTTTGTGGGTTTCCAGTATTAGAGAACAGATTGTTTTTTGATTCGTTGCTCTTCTGAGTCCGGTAAAAATGGAGTGTATTAGTGGATTCGGATTGTGACCCGGGGAGGGGAGTTTACTGGGTCGCTTCGCTGGCCTGGTTTTCTGAAAAGATTGGTTTTATTGCACCTGGAAACAAACCTTAAGTCTTTAGTTTTTGTAACTGTTGAAAGATTGCATTTTTTTTCTTCTTTCTTGATGCTTAGTTCTGTGATGTACTTGGAGTTGGACAAGCGTGGCGGGGGAGGCGAGGAGAGTTGCGATACGAGAGGAGGGGAGGAATGGAGAGCAGAGGAAGCAGTTGCTGGAAACATGGCTGCGTTGGAAGCTCTAAGAGAGCTCATCACTTTCCCTCTACTCTACCCTCGGGAAGCTCACAAGCTTGGCCTTAAAGTATCTATCATTTCCCCTTTGCCATCATCCCCTTTGGATATTTAGTTGGCTAGTTCTGTTGTCTTGGGACTTTGATGTTTCAAGGGGTTGAATGTGGCTTCTGGGTGACCGAAACGTTTGAATCTTTGATTTTTTTCAGTGGCCTAGAGGGTTGCTTCTTTACGGCCCACCTGGGACTGGAAAGGTACTTCTTCTTGTCAAAAAGAGAGATATTTGCTTTGTTAACATGTATTATGTTTGTTGTTTCGATTGCAATTTCTGGTTTCTCATTTACCCCTTTCCTGTGGTTTATAGACGAGTTTAGTCCGTGCAATTGTCCGAGAATGTGATGCCCATTTAACCGTGATAAGGTGTTGTACCTTTTCCTTTTTCTAGTGCCCTTGTTGGATGATTGAAGTTTTGTGCCCCGCTGTATTAAGTGTTATATGGTTGTAGCTTCTCGGTTTGCATTTTTAACACATCATCTCTAAATGATCTGGTTCTTTTTCTAATCTGTGTGGGTACCTGCAGTCCACATTCTGTTCACCGAGCCCATGCTGGAGAAAGTGAAAAAATACTGCGGAATGCTTTCTCTGAGGCATCATCTCATGCCGCATCGGGCAAGCCATCAGTTGTTTTCATAGATGAGATTGACGTGATGTGTCCTCGTCGTGATTCAAGGTGTGGATGGAAATGCTTATGATCGGCCTTTTAATTGACAAGTTGTCGTTAAGGAATGGAAACTAGCACTATAAATGGCACTCATAATTATCGATGTAAAATGATCTATTGCCTCATCCACATACTCATGCTAGACTTACACATGCAGACGTGAGCAAGATGTTCGTATAACTTCTCAGCTTTCAGCATTGATGGATGCCAACAGGCCTGCATCTTCATCTTTACCGCACATTGTTGTAGTAGCATCAACAAACAGGTTGTTGTCTTACTGCTTTTGCTAACTTTTTTCTGTTGAGTGAAATACAGCTAATATCTAACGACCCATCTTCATCTTCTGAAGTCAAATATATGCAGTATGCAGATCTGTTTTGTACTGTTTCTCTTTAAATGAATAAACGAGACTCTGATCTTCTATCTTAGATTTCTTAACCAATTTACAAACAAGCTACATGTAGAATTTCCTATTGCAATAGGTTACTGCTGTAAGTTAGTTTCGGTCTTTTTTTTGGTCGGAAGTTGATTTTTGCTCATTTTGATTCTCATTGGTCATTTATATAGCCAAAAATCTTGAAAGTTAAAACTCTTGTAAATGAGAATCGAAGCTTCTTTATATTCAGCAGGATAGAATTTTTCCTCTACACGAAAGTCTTCCCTTTCAGAAAGACTGCCTCACAGGGCTGGAAGTTACAGGGAACGAAAAAAGTGCATGTTGGGTCTTTGAAATAGTTACTCATTTTGATAATCATCAGTTTGATCTGTTTTTTGAGTGATACTTGAATGCTAAGTGATATTATTGAATCAACTTTTTGTTTGGTATAAAGGAAGTGCAGCTTTCTATTTCAAACAGAATCAAATAATTCATCTTTGAAGAAGTGGGATTACCTTTTTTTGCTTTTACTTTAAAGGGTGGATGCAATCGATCCTACCCTCAGAAGGTCAGGGCGCTTTGATGCTGAAATTGAAGTTACTACACCTTCAGAAGTAGAGCGACTCCAAATTCTTAAAGTAAGAATCTGCATTTATGCTCTGCAGTTAGAATGAAGCTAATAAATTGCTGTTTGAGGTGGGGCAGCAAGCCATGTGCAATAGGATTGGGTGCAGATCCCATCTCTAACAATAGGGGAATCGATAATATGCTTTCTCCAGTGCCTTGGGGTCATTTTTTTAGCTCCGGGGTCAAGGTCCCGTCAGTGGCAGCATAGACAGTTCGTGTTTGTTTTTAGTAATGTCAATGGGCGACATATCTGGTTATGTATGAGTACTCAACATTGTCCTGCTAATGTTTTTCAGCTTTATGCAAAGAAGCTTCCTTTAGCTCATAACATTGATCTAGAAGCCATAGCTGCATCTTGTAATGGATATGTTGGGGCAGATCTAGAAGCTTTATGCCGTGAAGCTTCTATGTCTGCTATACGGCGTTCGGATGTAAAAGAAAATGGAGACAGCTTTACCATCACTATGGAGGATTGGAAGCATGCAAAATCTTTTGTTGGCCCCAGTATAACTCGAGGTGTGACTGTGGAGATACCTAAGGTAACATGGGAGGACATTGGTGGATTAGAGGATCTGAAGGTAGATATCTCTATTGTTAATTTCTTTTACTTGGAGAAATGTTCTTGGAAAACAATAGAAATGCTTTGTTAAGTGCCTATGCATAGAAATGTAGTTTATCTTCTACTTCTTGTACTGTCAGAAAAAGCTCCAACAAGTTGTTGAGTGGCCCATCAAACATTCTGCTTCATTCTCAAGACTAGGAATATCACCCTTTCGTGGAGTTCTTTTGCATGGACCTCCTGGATGCTCAAAGACAACACTTGCCAAAGCTGCTGCAAATGCTGCCCAAGCTTCCCTTTTCTCAATGAGGTTAGGCCTTATTTCTCCAATCTTAAATTTTCACCTGCCAAAGCCATTCATTATCTTGTTGAGATTAACTTTCTGATCTACAACTATCAAAATAGGAAGTCTTTTTCTCAACAATTGGAATTAAGAAGACGGAGATCCTCCCACGGGATTTCCATCCTTGTCTTGATGCATTAGCTTGGACAAGTAACATCCAGAAAACAACCCTGTCATCAACTTGGTGTTGGCTCTAATTAATTTCTCACAGAAAGTCACAAATCAATTCTTATTGACTGCTGCATAGACTCTTTCCCATTGATGGAAGACAAATTTCAAAGCGTTGTTACTATGTTTTCTAGCTGCCTAATGTGAATGGATGGCGATTCACTTGGTGGTTTTTCTAAGCTGGAGAGGCATTAGAAATGAACAGGCATATTAGTTTTTCGTTGAAACCAAAATGATAAAGCTTCAATTCAGTGGTGCAGAACTGTACTCTATGTATGTTGGAGAGGGTGAAGCTTTATTGCGGAGTACATTCCAAAGAGCCCGTCTTGCAGCGCCGAGCATAATATTCTTTGATGAAGTTGATGTTCTGGCTTCCAAACGGTCAGTATTTCTTGACTATTTGGATATTGCACATGGGTATTTGTTGCTAGTTGTATGCAGGTTGTGACTCCTTAGCCTGTTCCTTGGGGTAGCATTGAGAAAAGTTGCAACTACCTAAAATGTGGTGCAAGTTGTTGAACTCTTCCTTTTGGTGTGTAAAATATGAAAGTTCATCGATCTAATGACAGGGGCGGGAATTCCAGCAATAGCGTGAGCGTGGGGGAGAGACTTCTTTCGACTTTACTTACTGAAATGGATGGTCTAGAAGAGGCTAAAGTAAGTGTTTCCCGAAATGATTTTAGCTTCCTTATAGTCAACTAGAGACTGATTATAATTTTCTGAAGGGAATTCTGGTTTTGGCTGCTACAAATCGTCCTCGTGCAATTGACCCTGCACTGATGCGCCCAGGGCGTTTTGATCTGGTACGAAATTGAATAGCTCGTTTTCATGGTGAATCCGGTATAGTAGTTTTTGCTCTCTTCTTGTCCTTGTGAGGATGGGACCATCCTAGTATTGCGGGTTTGTTACCTTTATTGCATTGCAGCTAGGTTGACCTTTCTATACATAAAAAACCTGCAGGTACTACATGTTCCGCCACCAGATTTGGATGCTCGATATCAGATACTTACTGTTCATACACGGAAAATGAAAGTAGGTGATGATGTTGATCTGAGAAGAATAGCCGAGGCGACAGAGCTCTTCACGGGTGCAGAGCTGGAGGGTCTTTGCAGAGAAGCTGGCATTGTTGCTTTAAGAGAAGACATATCAGCCACTGTTGTCTGCAATCGCCATTTCCAGACGGTTAAGGAGTCGTTAAAGCCAGCATTGACGGTAGAAGATATTGCAAAGTATGCATCATTCACAAAAGATCATTCGATGCCACGCCCTCGCCGGATAACCTCCGGCAGCGAAAACAGCCGGAATAAAAGGGATTCTTCATGGGGTCTAACACATTTGGTTGTGGTTGGCGCCATGAGCGGTTTAGTACTTGCTGCAACAAGATATTACATCTCGTATACGAGGGCACCTGATCATTATATTTTGGCGACTTAAATGTAGTACTTAAATAGTAGCCTAAAGAGTCTACTATGTATCTCTTATTTATTCACCTGAATCCATAATATTTTCCAAATCTGATCCATAATATGTGGAACACTTTACTACAACTGATGGTACCTCTTCCAACCTGAAAACAAAGATGATCAAGTCAACAGCAACGCAAAGAGAGAGAACAAGAAACACGATCATAATTCATCTACATTATCCGGAAGGACCGGAACATAACAGGATCCGACAACTTGGTTCTGTTGGGGACAGATTCCTTGGTGGGTTGCTTTCAATTGTCTTTTTTTTTCTTATGGTCTATGTGAAAGCAGCAAAATGTTCTCCTTTTTTTCTTCTGTACTGTGTTATATCCGAGCAAAGTTTCTTACTTTATCACTGATATGTGGTCAGATTGCAGCTCATCATTTTTTTTTGTTAAAACCGTCTTGTCTTTATCACTGAGACGATTAATTCAGATTTGAATCAGATACAATTTGCATAATGATTGCGAACAACAAAACTGTGGGGGGTAACAGATTACAGCTGCTAATGCAACCCTCAAAAGCATTCGAACCAATCACGCCCCCGTCTGTGCAAATAAACCAGGCAAAGGCTCTCTCGTTTGGGCATCACGGAAAACAGCGCACGCCACCAATGACGAGCGACCCGTGCCCGCTAACATTGGGCCACGAAGAAGAGTACCGCTAGTAAATATACATGTCTGGTGGTGCTTGTTCAGGAATCTGGTTTGCAAGGGTATAGCACAAGTTAGTAGCCAGAACATAGCTGATGAAAAAACTGCAACAACAAAAAAATTGACATGTTTAAGTCTTTATAAGAAAAATAGTTACCTCTCCAATAGTCCATTTATCTTTTTTCCACACACTTGGATCCGCTGGTGAATCCTCCTCCCTTGCCACGCTACTGCTACCAAATTGAAAAAAAAGAACCAATGAATATTCACAATCCCTTCGCCAATGAAAAACAATGATTTTGTAACGGCTTTCGAGCTTTAGGGTCGTGTACAGCAGAGAAAGGGCAATTTCATTTTGCTACTTGATATTTTCTCGGTGGCTACAATCATGTATGAAAAAGGGATGTCGGGACAAGTTGTCTTCTAGACAAAACGAAGACATTTCATAACAAGAACTTTTGACTCAACGCGGTTATCGGATAAAAAAATGTTTCAGTTAGATGAAACCACACAAATATACTTACACGGACTGAGAGCTTGCACTTGCTTGCCCGAAGGAAACAGGGGCTAAACCTGACCCATTTGTACCAGTGGGTACCTGCACTGCCGATGGATGTGGACTTTGGCTTAGTCCTGCTACCGGACTAAGATTTGGGACAAACCCTGCCAATGGAGGGGGTTGAGAGCCAGATCCACTGTTAAAAAAGCTTCCAAAACTGGCTGCAGGAGAGCTCGCAATGTGCTGTTGAGGGATATGGCCGCTCACTGATCCTATCGTACAATGATAAATGACAAGCTATGATCCAAAAAGTGAAATGAAGTCCGCAGGATTTGAAGACGGACGGGGGTATCAGCGGTGAGCTTGAAGTCTGACTCTGACCTGGGTTAGGGAAAGGAATTGACTGTGCAAATGGATTATTCATTGGTGTGGGTGGCCTGAAAGGAAAAAGATATATCAACAAGTTTGCTAAAACCTAAAGATAACCTTTTGCACATTTCGTGAGAATCATATTGATCAAAAAATAAACAAACGCTGGGGCACCCTCACCTGATTCCTGAGGTAGTTGCCATTTGGTTAGTAATCGAGAAGGGATTGGGTTGCGTAGAGGGCATTGGTGGAGTCGCAGGGCTGAGAAAATGTTAGAAGCAAACACATTTATAGGTTGCAAGATGGTGTAAGACAAAGACGAGGAGACAAAATGAGACGATTACCTTAGTCCAACACCTAAATTAAGTGATGCACCTAGTTGGCTGAAGCTTGAGACCGTAGGAGGGCCACTACCAGGAGCGGTGTGAGAGGTGTTTCTAGTTCCATGAACTGAATTGCGGTGATCACGAAGAAGGTTCTCAAACTCAAGCTGCTTTGAATTAAGAAGATTTCTCTCCCTTTCTACCTGTATCAATACACATGAGTCAAAATTTAGAGGACCAATGCACGCCCTTTTCAACAAAAGCTTATAACAAAATTCATGGCTGAATGATGATCAGGAGCACTATATCATAATATCCCGGAAGGATGACATAATTTTTTGATCCTGCAAACTGAGATAGTGCTTGGTTTAAATAAATTCCACTTTGTTCATCCACTTCAAAATGAAACTACGTTAATTGCCTGGCTAAAAGACGGTTCAAAATGTTAACAATCAGATAACCATCTTAGACACACACAGTTATCAAGCCAATCAAGAAATGTAAACATCCTTTACTGACTCATCATCCATTTACTCACCTTGCTCGGTCTCAGAAATTCTATTAACTCGATTTGTACAACAGAGATATTTGAGCACTAAGAAAACTGTGTATTTCTAACCAAGGGTAATCTACAACCGATATTGTCTGTTTTTCTCATCCAAGTACGAGGTGAAAGCACTGAGAAAAATTCAAGGGTCCGCCCGGCCGCTGTAAATGGAAAAGAAAAGAATCCGGAGGAATTGCTTACAATTGAAGGCAGGGCTAAGCCACGCTTAGCATCATCATATGCAGCAGCTCGCAATTCTTCGCAGCTAATGTCACCGGAGATGTCGCAAGGAAGGCTGGCATCATCGAAACACGCTTAAAAACGTCTACCAGGCGACGAGACGACCGGGTAGTATGTTGGGAGGGAGGGAGGCTGAAAGAGTGAAAGAAGCACAGAGACAGACAGACCTTTTCCAATGGGCATAACAAGTGAGTTTCCACAAAGGTCTCTCGTTCTGAAAATCTTCGGCAAAAACACGCTTGCACGATTCAGGATCATCTGTGCACTCATG
This sequence comes from Hypericum androsaemum, assembly GCA_963995505.1. Classification (NCBI taxonomy): domain Eukaryota; kingdom Viridiplantae; phylum Streptophyta; class Magnoliopsida; order Malpighiales; family Hypericaceae; genus Hypericum; species Hypericum androsaemum. Next base: position 15,128,235 of record OZ023181.1, on the reverse strand, counting down.
AGTAGTAGTAGTCGTGGCCGCCGCCGCGGGTTGGGACTTGGAATTGGGATGCGCCTGAGCAGCAGCAGCAGCGGGGTTGTTGGAAACGGGGGAGAAACGCGACCATTTGTTGCTTCCAATTCCAATTCCAAAACCGAAGGGATTGTTGTTGGATTGGGGTTGCTGAGGCTGTTGCTGCTGCTGGTGAAGGAATCTACATCTTTCCCCATACTGGCAGCTGCACATACATACATACATACATAAATCCCATTATTCCCTTTTTTTAAAAATAAATTAGACACAAATAAAAAAAAAAGATTGGGAAAACTCTGAGGAGGAAAAAGTTAGTTGAAGAAGAAGAAGACTCACAAGCCGCGCTGGAAGTTCCTACAAGCTTCTTTCCTGTGTCTTTCCATAATCAATCAATTGTCTTCTTGTCGATGGCCAGGACAGGGAAAGGAAATTCTTCTTCTTCTTCTTCTTCTTCTTCTAGAAGAAGACGGATTGGAGAAGGAACTAGGAAGAATGGAATAAATAATATAAAAATAACGGGCCAGGCCCAAACAGAATCAAAATTGAAATTTCATGTTTGGACCGGACCTTGCCCGTCAATTTGGTTTGATTGATTGGTTGAAATCTGAAACACCGACATTAATAGGACCACAAAAATGAATGTACTCCCTCCCTCGATCAAAAGGTGCTCTCTCTATAATCAGGGCAGCTTATTAGAAAGTTATTCTTTAATGTGGTGGTCTTTGCGCCCTTCCGACGACGGAATAATGCATCAATATTCTTTTTTTTTTTACTTTGAGATATGTCTCCCCAATCCAAAACAAACACAAGCTATAGCAATGTACAATTTCAGCTAATGATCTGAAACTTGATATATATATATATATATATATCATCGATTACAATCCTGCTGAAGCCAAAAGCCTAGCAATGAATGCATTAAACCACAGTGAAATATATGGTCAGATTGCAGCTCATCTTCTTCTTCTTCTTTTGAAACCAATATCCAATTATCACCGAAATAATTAATACAGATTTGAATGAATGTGATAGTAATTTGATATTCCTACACTACTGATTAGGTTAGAAGAAGGAGCTTGTTAGTTGCAACTCGTCATCGACTCTCACCTCGGTGCACATATCATCTGCGAAGTCGGTAAATGCAAACCAAAACTAAACGGCCAAAGTTACTGGCATTTCATATATCATTCTCATTGGACAAATGATAACTACTGAACTTCATCACAACCTAAATTTATTTCCAGCATGATCATCCCTGACCCAACTAGAGAGAACCCACCCACCGTCTTGCTTCCGACATTATGAAAACTCAGAAGATTGGACCAGCGGCCACGATCTCCTCGGTGAGGCTGTTGTTCTCTCCAATCTTGTGGTCAGTGAACGTCGCGAAGTTGTTCTTGAACAGACCAGCCAGCTTCAGCAGTGTATCTTTGTAAGCCTTCTTGTCCGACCACTGCCATTACATGACCGAGTAATTATGAGTCCAAGAAGACAGAGAGCAAATGCAATGGTAGTTAATGAATGACAAAGGAATACAGTACTAACAGTATTCACTGGATCTAGGATATGAGAAGGCACTCCCTCCACTTCTGTGGGGATCTGAAGCCCAAACACTTCGGTTTTTCTATAATCCGCTTTCAGTAGGCCACCGGAGTGAATGGCATCGATGATCTTCCTAGTGTAAGCTAGTTTGATACGGCTTCCTGAACCGTAGCTGCAAATTTACCGAATAGAATTCTTCCAGATAAATACTAACCCTGCTGCTTATCCAGATCGTAACACATGGTGACAACATTAAAAAAATTACCTTCCAGCTGACCAGCCTGTGTTTACCAGCCATCCTGTCGCACCATGCTTCTGCATTTTCTCGGCCAGCATAGCAGCATATTTAGTAGGGTGCAACATGATAAATGCAGCACCGAAGCAGGCCGAGAATGTTGCTCTAGGCTCCTTGACACCATCTTCTGTGCCAGCAACCTAGGATGGTAATATGTCATCAGTATGAGAGCTATCCAAAATCTTAAGCATATGGATGAAATGCAACATTGTTGGAGTAGACACCAAACGTTACCAGGGCAGTGTAACCACTGATGAAATGGTACATGGTCTGCGGCAGGCTCAGCTTGCTCACAGGTGGAAGCACACCAAACGCATCGCATGCCAAAAGGATAACATTCTTAGGGTGTGGACCAACACAAGGTATCTTGGCGTTTGGAATGTACTCGATTGGATAGGCAGCTCTGGTGTTTTCTGCAGTCCCGGATAGGAAAGAAAAACAGGTCTAAGAAATTATGCTTCAAGATCAAGCCAAAAATACTAAATGATAGGTAAGCTCACCTGTGACGGATTTATCAGTATAGTCCACCTCTCTAGAGTGCTCATCAAAAACGACATTTTCCAACACTGCAATCACAACAGTTCCAAAAAGTTTTATCGACTCACAGTTCCATACTATGATGATAATGGAGCTCCTAGAATAAAATTGTAAGGAAGACTTGCCAGTTCCAAACTTGATGGCGTTCCAAATGTCAGGCTCCTTCTCCCCAGAGAGATCAATGCACTTGGCATAGCATCCTCCTTCAATGTTGGAGACACCAGTCTCGGTCCAACAGTGCTCGTCATCACCGATCAAGTACCGATTGGGGTCAGTAGACAGAGTTGTCTTTCCGGTACCTGTCGCAAATTATTGAAGCAAAACTGATCAACAAAAATGCAATGCCAAAAAAGGCGCGCATGCAACACATTAAGAGATGGAAGTTAAATGGGCAGATAGTAATAATTGGCGAAGTGGGGAGAGATGGAAGCACCACATCCTTGGACCATGACATGGTGATACTTAACCATACCTGACAATCCAAAGAAGAGGGAAACATCTCCTCCTTTCCCCATATTGCAGCCAGAATGTAAAGAGAGCATCTGACGCTTAGGCATGAGATAATGCATGACACTGAAAAGACCCTTCTTCATTTCCCCGGCGTACTGTGTGCCGAGGATGACCATTTCTCTCCTAGCTAGATTCAAGTCTATGCTAGTGGAAGATGTCATGTAGTGTGTGTAACGGTTACAGGGGAACTGGCCAGCATTGTAAATAGTGAAGTCCGGAGTACCGAATTCCTCCAGCCCTTCGGGAGTGGGTCGGATACACCTGCCACCCATCCAATGATCCAAATTGCTCAGAACTTCAGCTCATACACCATTTTGCTAGTTACCACTTATTTCCTCCATCGTAAATCGGCTAAAGCACAGGGCATCATGGTAAATGGGTAGGAATCTCAAACACTGCACTTACATGTTGTTCATGAACAAGGAATGGTAAGCCCTGGCGGAAACAATCCTGACTTTGATTCTGTTCTGAGGATCCCAGTTCAAGAACTGATCGTTCACGAATACCTGAAAATCACGACGACAGAACACTTTCTCGTCAGGAAAAATCAAACACCTTCATGATCCAAAAAGCACAATTGACGCATGGAAGGGTACCTTTTCCAAAGAGTTCAAGTAATCAACCGCTCTTTCTCTGTTGACCAAGAAAGTGTGCTCGTCCATTTCAATGTTAGGCGATCCCCTGTGGTTCAAAGGTAAAACACCAAGCATCATCAATCAATTGAACAAACACTGTTATATACACAAATCACTGTTACTTGTAAGACTGCACATACTTTCCCCACCAAAGCTCCTCGGCGGTATCATCATCCTTAACGACACGCTTATCTCTCGGAGCGCGGCCGGTCTTAGCACCGGAGAGTGTGGCCAGTGCACCAGATGAAGTTATAAACGACCCTTTCTCATACTTGATGGCTTGCTCATAAAGCTCTGCACCAAATATTTTAAATCATACTTAGGTTGAACCCATACTAAAATTATTCATAAAATCTCCCCACGTTACTCTAAGACAACTCGAATTCGAAAATTTGAAAATAACGATTTATTTTTGATAAGTAAAGTATTATACCACTCAAAGAATTATTCATAAAGATGATTACACTATTGATACGGAAGATACTGCACCTTCGATATCAGATAACGAATATAACAAGATTGATGTGCACTATGTGAGTACATTCAGCAAACGTAACTCCAAATTGTTTGAAAATAACGATTATAAGACAAAACTAACAAGTAACAGTGAAATTTCTTTTCTGTGACAAAGAAGAAAGATTGTGAGTGTTACCAGCAGGGGAGAGGTTGTGGAGGACATGAGTGAACTTCAAGGAGCTGTCGGTGGTGGCGCTGATGGCCGGCCCCGCCACGTGGTGGTGGTGGACCCTCGGGATGGACTCGCTCTTCTTGGCGGGGTCCCCTTTCACCAGCTTCGGCCCTGTCTCTCGCGTCAACGATGCCAAAGAGGCACTGTCCCAAATTAATTAATTCATTAATTAAGTAATCAATTAGTTAGACCGTGTGACAAATTTAAAGATTAGACGTGTTCCGACGCGGGCCCCGCATTTGGGGCTTCCGAGATTCTGGATAGGGACGTGACACCGTCGTTTCTTTCTTAGCCGATTGGCACACAGATCAACGTATGGATGGGCCCCGATCCTCGTCCAAACGAAGCGGTAGGGTTAAATATTTAAATAATTTAAGAGATAATTACTATCAGGATCCTAGGGTATAGTCAAATAGACTCTAAGGACCCTGTAGTTTCCCTACTAATTACTGAGCCCTTGTAGTTTGGTTATTATTATACATTCCGATCCCCGACTGATGTCAGCATTTTTTTTCTTCCTTTTTTTGTCATAGAAATGACCAAAATGTCCCTCCCACTTAAAAAAATAAATAAGCAAATGCCTCCTCTTTCTATGACCGCCGCCCTCAGCTTCCCCAAGACCGGCTTCGGCCCCAATTTCGACGTCGTCGCGATAGACGTCGGCGGCCAGATCTTCCAGACCACGAGGCAGACCCTGACCCAGTCCGGCTCGAAACCGCTCGTCTCTTTGGTCCCGAACCAGTTCATCGACCGCGACCCAGACCTCTTCTCAGTCCTCCTCTCCCTCCTCCAGACCGGCGCCCTCCCCTCCAAGGAGAGGGCCTTCGGCCTCGAGGATTTGATCGCTGAGTCGCGATTCTACGGCGTGGAGCACCTCCTCATCGCCGCGCTCTCCGACCCCTCCCTCTTGGAGGGGTTCAACCTGGAGAGGTCGAACCGGTTGCCGCTTAGCGGGCGGGACTCCCCCTCGGCGATCTCCGCCACGCCGTTCGGGACCCTCCACGTGTCCCACGGCTCCAAGATCACCTCCTTTGATTGGTCTCTGAGGAGGAAGCACACCATCCTCACGGAGTTCCCCGCCGTCAACTCCCTCCTCGCGATTAACCCTAGCCTCGCCGCCGTCGGGGCCACCGACTTCTCCGGCCTCCAGGTGGTCGACCTGGAGAAGGGATTTGTGAGGGAGAGTTTGGTATGGGAGAACGTCACCCGGTCCGGGTCTACTGTCCAGGCCATTGGTGCATCGCCGGAGCTCCTGTTCTCGAGCTTCGAGTCCGGGAGGCGGAACTCAAGCTGCATCATGGCGTATGATAAGGGGACTTTCTTGCCTGTCGCGGAGATTGGCCACTCAGAGATCTTCGGGGCTGATCTTCGGGGCCGATCTTGGGGCGAGCTACGGATATGGGAGGGTCGCGGATAACCAACTTAGAGTTCGGAGGGAACAAGATGTTTGCGACCAGGAGCGATCAGCAGTCCATCGAGGTTTGGCAGAGTCCTGTAAAGGGGTTCTGATCTGAACGATGACAATTTTTTAGTGGGAGGGGCATTTTGGTCATTTCTATGACAAAAAAAGGAAGAAAAAAATGCTGACATCAGCCAGGGATCGGAATGTATAATAATAACCAAACTACAGGGGCTCAGTAATTAGTAGGAAAACTACAGGGTTCTCAGAGTCTATTTGACTATACCATAGGGTCCTGATAGTAATTATCTCATAATTTAATGATGCGGGTTTTGGTTTTTAGGAGGATCATTGTATTGTGCTCAAAGGCTAAAAAATATTCACCGAAGATGAATTGCTCAAGTAATCGATCCCTTGGATCCGAAAATTCACAATAGTTGTTCTCAATATAACTATTCTGTATATAGTGAATTTATTTATTAAATTTGTTTATAAAAAATATATATATGATAAATATAATTATAGAAAAGAATTGATGAAAAAAAAAGATATCATGAAAAATGAAATGTATTGATTACTTAGGTCAGATTAATACGGTAATAATTATGATAATAAATGTGTCATATGACAAAAAAATTCAGTCCGATGAGATAAAGGTTTGCACGTAATCAATGGTGTGGCATAATTAAGAAAGTGTGATTTACATCATTGTTTCTTATCATACTATTTGTCTATACTTCTATGAGCGTTTTGACGGGGTTTACAATGTATATATCTGTGATATTATTATTGTACTATTTGATATAAATATTGAGATTTATAAATTTAATCCATTTAAAAAAATTTTGCTACTAGGACTTGGACGATTTATCGTGAAAAAACTTTTTTTTATCAAACATTGTCTAGAAATTTTTTTTTTGTCAAACTATCCAATACATCTAAGCTAACCAATTCTTAGTGCACATTCGATAGAATGAAATTAAAAAAAAGAATATTTAGGTCTAATATGCTGGAATTATATTCCAATTTAGACTTGAAATATCCAACCTGATCAAGGAAATGACGTGGACTCATTGGGAAAAAAAAGCGGTGGCGCATAAAAGAACCTGATGGACTGGAGCTGCTGCCTCTGGCGGGCCTCCTCGGAGAGAGGGGAGAAGTTTCCCTGAGCGCCGGTGAGCGGCGTGGTCGGCGCCGATCTCTTCTTCTGCAGGGAATGGAGCTCGTCGATCGTCTGCGCCCTCACAGTCGCCGACGTCGTCTCGGGGCACTCCGCCGCTCCAGCGTTCTGCTTGCTGCTGTCCTTGGTCGTGATCTTCGTCAACGGCCGCTTTGGGACCGGCGTCCCGTTGCCGTTCATCATCGCCGCCGCGCCGTTACCGTTGGCCGCCATCTTTAGGAAAAAATATTTGTTCTAAATTACATGATCAAATTCAAACAATTACTTAGATCAAGTGTAAAGAAAATTTGTTATAATCGAGTTCGAATCATATAAAAAACATTACGACGGTATGTATTAGGAAAAACTTAAAAAGACTACCTACTTAATAAGATAACCAACCGGGAAAAGGGGGAGCAAGAAGAGGAAAAGAAGGGCTAGGAGAATAAGGTCATCCAAGTTTAGGGTTCAGGAAATGTGAAGTGTGGGTGAAGAAAGAAGGGAGATTGGAGTGGCTTATATAGGGCTGGGCAGCTGCTAACCAGGGTTGAACCAGTAAACCGCGTTGGGTTTTATCCTCGGGATGCCGTTAGCGGGATAGGTTGAAAAATGTGAAAATGCTCCGTCTTAGGAAAGAATTAAAAGAGTTAGGAAGAGACATACAGATCAATCAAATTAAAAGAATTCGCTATCGAAGCGAATTGGATAGCGAACTGTTCTTTTCTTTAGTTTTAGTTTGTTCGATCAATCAAATTAGACAGATCTGCCACACAAGCATTCACTCTTTTATCTAACTGCACTGATTCCACCCTATTCACTTTATTAGTGGAGCATCCAATCCAACCTATTTTTTGCGATAGCTGGGAATCGGATAAATATGTATATATATGGTTGCAAACTCTCTAATGCGGTTACTTTAGTCCCTTGGCTAACAACAACCTTTCCCTCAAAAAAAAAAACAACAACCTTTGTTAAAGTTTTTTTAATTAAAATTTAACTACTTTATAAAACAATGCTATTACCATGAATAAATTATACTCTGCTAAATTTGTTTATGAGTATATATGTTTTATAAAGTGGAGATGAAATTTATTTTTTGGAGTGTTGACAAATTTAATAAGCCATAAACGATTTTCGAGACAAATTTGGAACTCTAAATGTGATTGTTAAGTCGCCAATGAATTATTATGTGATTGACTTAACGATGCTTCAAACTGATTCGATGAGTGTATCGAATTGCATTCGTGAGAGGTGATTAGTAATCATTGTAATTAAAATATTAGTTAAATGAATATTATTATTTTTTGTATAAACGAGGGACAAAAAGACCCTTGATCCTTGTTTATCAAAGAAAAGTCGGAATCATACAAATACATCAGAATAGACTTATCCTGTCCAATCATTTGAATACCCATTTAAACAATATATCACAAGAGTTTTAAGTCTGATGTAATCATAGGAGATGGTCGAAGCGAGTTAAGAATATTCACTGACAGCCTGTTTGGAATCAATTCTGACAGGAAAAAAATTCCATTTCTAATTCCTAATGGTAATGGAAAAGAATCATTTTTCTGTTTTCTTGTTTGGAATCATAAGTTAAATTTTGAGAATTGATTTAAAATATTACATAAATACCCTTATAATTAGACCAACTTGCAAGAAACAAAACTATCTCTAATATCATCCCACAATTCACAATCACCACATTAGAAACTAAAATCTGGCAATGTCATAAGAAAGTTACAGTTAGGTACTCAATGCAAAGCAAAAAAGGTCTAGTCGTTCATCAGAAATGGAAAAAAGGTCTATTAGAACAGGGGATAGCCTGAACGGATCTGCCTAAGATATGCCTGAACGGAGGAGCAACTTCACACATTGGAACATTAGAAAACCACTAAGATATGCCTAGTCGTTCATCTTCCTTGATAACCAGTTAGCACGGATATCTCGCGGTATGGCAAAAAGGGTCTTTACACGTCTTGGATCAAACATAAGATACTCAATGGCATCTGCGAGACGTTCTTCGACGAAACCCATTCTCTCTAATTCTTCGACAATCTCTTCCTCGGACCTAGTTGGGAGATCAGCACTTTCAAGAACTTGTGCAATTTTTACAATCGCATCTTTCAGCTCACTCATTTCATCTGTAGTGTCAATTGGTGTAGCTTTTCTTTTCAAAGTTTTAGACTTTGGTTTGGGTCTAGACGAAGAACATTCTTCCTTCGAGTTAGTCAGTGGACTAACTTCAGCAAATGGGTCAAAATTTTCCAAATGTATTTCTTGTCTGGCTTGCATCTGATCCAATTCATCAATATTAACCCGAGTCACTTCGTTTTGCCACCTTCGTAGCTTCTCTTTAGCACTCTCCCTCAATACCAGTTGCTCGATCCTTTTCATATATCTCACGAAGAAGGTCCAAGTTATTCAACTCCTTGTCGCAAATTTGATTGAAACTTTTTTGAGCCTGCAATAGCAATCATAATGATCATATCAAAAAGAGCAAGATTCAGGACAGAAAAATGGCAAAGGATTTGGAATTCAGATCGTTAATGACAGCAGACAACAACAGGAACAACCATGTCGAAGGTCAAGTCCAAGCATGCAACATTGCACCTACATATATGGAATGCAATTGCAGCTAACTAAAGTGACTATAATCACCAAGTAAATGGGACATGGTCCTACAAAATTGTTGCCTTCGCAACAAAAACTAGCAAATCATTAGCAGTCTTAGCAAGTAAATGTCAATCATACCTTTATTATATTTGCCCACAAATCATTTGACGCGACGATCTTTTTCTTCGTATCATCCCAAGTGAAACCACTCTTTTTTGTGATTAAATCAAGCGCCAAACCCAAATCTTTCTTCAAAGTCTTCAATCTATTTTGTAGCTTCTCCGTGAATAGCTTGACATTAAATTGCTTTTTCAAAGCCTCACAAACCGTAGAATATGCGTGGTTGGTGAAATTCCTATCATTCTTTTGTCCTTTCGTCTTTTGTTCTCACAAAACTTCCAACATGACCCTATCCATTTCTCCAGTCCATCGGATATAACCATTCCCTTCATTTTCACACTCACTAGTACCTTCAACATCCAAACTTGCTCGCACTCCACTTAATCTATCTTTGGATTCACTTACACTAGCCATGTTTCAGCAAGCTGCAACAAATATAGCAACTAAGATCAATAAATACACTATAGCAAAACTGAATAAGAAGAAGACTGGTATACAGCCTAAAATGAACAGTAAAGAACATTCTACTGCAAGCAAATACTTCATAGTTGAAACCCGCAAACCAATAGAACCCAGTTCATATCTGAAAATTTAGAACATCACACGTAGCATTTGAGTACAAAACAAAATTCCAAAAGTACATAGAACATCATACATAGCATTTGAGTACAAAACAGAATCCTAGAAGTACATAGAAAACTTAATTATCCTATTTTCTACTCTTGTAATCATACCACATTCGCGCCGCTATTGATTCTCTCAATAGTTCTCCTTGTTTCCCATCAACATCTCTCGAGACTCCAATGTATTCTTCATAACTCATATCTGAATTCCGTAGAGACTCATCAACTTTTGCCAATATTGATGCATCCGGATCAACCCCCAAAAGATAGTTGTGCAATATGCAGCAAGCGAGAATCATTTCTGAAGTAGTCTCAGAGTTAAATCTCGGCTTTTCTCCAGAACCAATAATGGGAAATCGATTCTTTAACACCCCAAATGTTCTTTCAATAGCAATACGCAAGGATGAATGACGCAAATTGAAAAGCTCTTGTGGAGTTGAAGGAGGGTAGTGACGTGAATACTCCTTTAAGTGGTAATGTGTATTCCTATAAGGAGTGACGAACCTCGACCTTAACATATATCCAGCATCAACCAGATAATACTTACCTATGAAGGAGAGAAAGAATATTTCAGAAAAAAATGATATTAGCTTATCATACCTTGAAGAACTACAATATAAAATAGCTAATACCTTGAGGAACTATCAATTTATCTTCTCTTCTTAGTGCATCATCTAAGATTCTTGAGTCTGATGCAGAACCCTCCCAACCCGGCAAGACATAAGTAAAACGTAAATCAAAGCTGCAAGTAGCCAATACATTCATGGTAGGGAAAAACTTCCTTCCACGATATCTTGAGACATCCTCTTTTAGCACCTTTACACGAATATGAGTCCCACCGATTGCGCCCACATAATTCTATAATTCAAAAGATAATTTTAGCAAATAGAAATTAAATTAATTTGCAAATGCAAAACAAGACAAGAAAACCAACCTCGAAGTATGGAAAAAATCTTTCCCCACTATATTTAATCTCGGTGGGAATATTTCTACCATTGGATTGTATCAAAAAGTGATCTTCGAGAGATATGATAGCTCTCAGGACTTGATGGAAGTGACGGCTGACTGTCTCACTAGATCGTCGATACAACAATGATGATAACGAACTTCTAGTGCCATGTGCTAAGACATAAAAACATTTAGCAACTTGCTCTTCAACATAACTATACTGGTTATCTCTTATGAGACTAGTCCCTCTTAGCAACTCGCAAAGGGTCGTAAATGTATTAGGGGACATGCACAAATTTTTACGATAAATTTGTTCATCCATTAACTCGTACATAATTTCCCGTCTTGCAAGTTCCCTTCTTCTTTTTGCAGGATGAATCAACTCTCTTTCCACATCATCTTCCCTATTTCGTTGAATAGCTAACACTAAATAGCAACCAACCAATGCAACTAAAAGTGGAATCAAATGTAAGTCATCCATCTTATCTCCTACAAAACCAAGCCATCCAACTAAAAGTCAACAAACTAATATTATTAAATGTTATTGTAATAACAACAACATCGCAAACTAAAGAAAAAACTTCACCAATAAATATTCCATTTCTAAAAAGATAATATAATTCAACATTATATATTTTTGAGTAGTATACTTTCTAAAACTATAAAAAGGTGTCACTGATTTGATCTATCACATCAGATTGGCAAGTTCGAGTACAAGAATATATTAAATTCTGGACAGTGAGAGATGACCTAATCGAAATTACAAAACAGAATTCGAGGACATAAGATATCACAGCTTCAACAGCAAACAGACAATCTATTTATCCTCTCAAATAGAACTAAGTTTCTAGTTCTAGAAACTTATAAACTTAACAATAACAGTTCCAAGTTTCACGTTAATTATATCATCCAGCAACATATTTCACGAACAGAATAGCACAGATATTCATTGAAGGAGCCAAAACAATACAAATTACCAGATGAAAGCCAAATTTTGGAGTGCACTGTTTCAAGGTGAGTCAACCATTCTTCCGGGGTTGATTTCAATTTCTAATCCCCACCAGAGGAATTAAAATACATTGTAGAATACAAATCAGAGTAATTTATGAATTCAAATGAACCAACACATCGGATAGACTCACGGTGGTGGACATAAGTAAAATCACACCTCGATTAGGCTCAAAGAAAGGTATGATTACCAATAGACAAAGGAAAATCATCGAGTTATCTAATGCATAATTGTTCTTAGACAACATTGATGCCAAGAGAGCCGCATAACCAAATCTCCCTATCCTAATGCCAACGATCGAGCTTAAGCCACCATCAATAGAAAAGCTGCTGCGAAGACCCCGTACGAGGAGTACGAACTAGACAGTACCATATCAATAAACTAATAGGATATTCTAAATACAACAAAATCTTAATGAGAGATAGAGAGAAAGATAACATGTCATTGATAACTAATAGGATACCTTAGCCTCAGCAAGTTCGTTTGCCAAATCCTTGGACTTCTCCTTTTGCTTTTCTCGTCAATATCCGCAGGCAAACAAACACCAACAAAATCTGCAAAGAAAAATCAAAACCATAATTTCTGAGTATGATATAAGAGCATATCAACAGTACAGCGCAAGACAGCACGAGGTAAGGCAAGATGCAGCCCACAACTCGGTGCCACTAAGTCTATCGAACCTACACACATCACAAACGACCAGAATCACACCAACAACAATGCAGCTCCAACGGTGACCACACCAACAACCAGACTCACACCCGACATCTCTGATGAAATAACTCCTATCAATCCAAACTTTGCTTCCCGCCACGCAGCGTGAGACATCACCAACAACAACACAGGTAACAAAAACACAGCCCCACCCAAGTCCATACCGAGATTTTTAACAACACAGGTAACAAGAACCCACCGGAGGAGGAGGAGCTCCGAGATTTTTAAACCCAGATCGACAAACAAAGAAACACATATCATTAAACAAGAAAAACCCAGATTGCTAAACTAAGAAACCCATATCGTTAAACCAAAAAAACCCAGATTTAAAATCCATAAAAAACTCAGATCGCAGAAGGAAGAGGAGATGAACTCGAGCTAGAGAGATAGAGAAATTACCAGACGAAAGAGGAGGCCAAGGACGGGAGAGGAGTGCTCTAGGGCTCCATGCCGAGGAAGGAAGATCAACTCTAGCTCGAAGAAGGAAGAGGAGATGAACTCTCGAAGAAGGAAGAAAGCGGAGGCCGAGAGGGGGCTCTAGGGCTTCTAAAATCGTTGCAATAAGAATGAGTATATAACCAAGGGTATAATAGACATTTTACTATCAAATCTGGTTTAGTTCCTTACAAATCCGACCTAATTTCAAAGAAATTCTAAATCCAGTTTTTAAACAAAACGGGAATTCCTTTCCAAAAATATTTGGTTCCAAAAAGACTAAATTTTTTAAAACTCCGGAAAGGAATTCCATTTCCCATTTTTAAGCTATTCCAAACAGGTTGTGAGAGTCTAGGAATGGCAATTAGACTTTTATCCTGAGGGTCTACTCTGATCCACACCCAAAGGGTCCAAAAACTATTGACTTTGATCGGGTTTAGATCCTGATCTTGTCCAGTTCCCGATATTTTAAAAGGATAATGCATGGATATGGATCTATAGGATCCTGTCCTGATCCTATCCGAATTTTTTAAATTAATATTAAAATAATATATATATATTAATTATTATCCTATCCGAATTTTTTAAATTAATATTAAAATAATATATATATATTAATTATTAGATATAATACCAAATTTTCAAATTTTTTGGTAGGTAAATATTCTTTATTAAAACGAAAGTTCAAAATAGAGCAAGCGCAAAAAGAAAGACAAGATACATGGACCCGATATTTACATCAGTTATAACCCCACCCAAGACCAAAACGTTTCCTCAACCCCAAGAGATGAAGAAGAGAGACCTATAAATCATTGTGGGCAATCAAGAAAGTGAGCAGCGATTGATTGTGAATGATCAATGCATCCTTCCAAAGGATTCATTCTTGCGCATGAAAGAGCACAGAATGCAGGATAAGCTCATTATCGCACCTCGCCTCATTGAAGATAATACCATTATGAAGCAGCCACAGGCCCCAAGTAATAGCAGCGAAAATCACGAACCAAATTCTCAATTTTAACTTACCCAACTTCAACTTTTTTTGGATTTGCTTGGTTAATTTTTTTGTATAAATTTGTTTAATGAATAAAAATGTCTCATTGCTATTTGAAAACTATCAAAATATAATTAAAAATTTAAAAAATATGGACGCATATCACCCTAATCTTGCCCGATTTTTTAGGACCCAAATTTTGCCCGAATCTTTATTTAAAAAATATTATCAGGGTAAGAATCTGAGTCCACCATTTAAAAAGAAGGTAAGAATCTGGGTCCTATAAATTATATCTAGATCCTGCCCATTGCCATTTGAGAGACTTTGTTTCATTTACACAATAATATTCATTATTTAGTTAAATGAATATTATTTTGTAAAACAAACAGTCTTACTTAAATGAATATAATAATGTACCGTGATTAATGCCTGGGCTCCTATTAGGTGCAATGCAAGTGTCAATAAAGTTCCAATACTAGACATTCAATTATATGCCCTTTGACTTGCACCAGATGGCGTCTATCGCGTCTATCTAAACATTGTTGGGGGGGGGGGGGGGGGGGGGGGGGGGGGGAATATAATTGCATAATAATCATTGTTTCCAAAAATATCCGGGGGCGGGGGCGGCCAAGAATTAAATTAGAATTTGGCCAAGAATATAAGAAAGTTGCATAATAATCATTGTTTCCAAAAATATCCGGAAAGTGAATAGAATTTGGATCCGACCAGTTAAATCGGTAATCGGACCAGATGATTATCTATATTTAGTAAATAATAGGTTTGAAAATTAATATTCTCAATATATTAGTCAATTTATTTCATATTTAGTATAATTATCTTTGTTGATTTAGTTTATTTTGTGTTGATTTGGAAAATTTGAGTATGTAATCTGATTTTTTAAATTTTTTGGGTTGAGTTGGACGAATTTCAGATTTTTTGGTTCAATTTTTGGTCAAACCTAACGAACCAGATTTTTTCGGGTCAAAAATCTGAGCTAACCACCTAGTCTGACCAGAAATCATTCGGTTCGTTAGTTAACCGTATGTACATGATTTTCTGACCCTGTCCAAGGCTCTAATTCATAGTTCGACCGGTCGGACCGTATCTTGGAAAACAATGATAATAATACCTCTACAAATTACTTTAAATAGGTTATTACATAAGAGATATTTACATTTTTGAGATAATATCTTGTATAATAAATTTTTCTAAAGTGATATTTTTTAGATCAGAGAAAAATATCACTTTAAAGAGGTTATTACATAAGAGATATTTACATTTTTTATCCAAAAATATTAAAATTAAAATTTTGAAAATAAATACTAAAATATCAAAAAGTTACTTTGTCTATATTCAAATTACCTAAAAATCTCGGCTTACAGCGTTATTCAAATTCTACACTCGATTGAAATATTTTTTTACAACAAGATGATAATCATAAGGACTATTTGAAGAAAATTGAAAAGATGAATAATGATATAAAATTTAACAAACAAGCGAGTAATTTATCAAACAAGCAAGTTTAGCTTAAAGTATTATTTTAAAATATTTTTGTCAAATTCGCGAAGTATGTAAAAATATATGTATTTATTAAAAAATATTACTTTATGCAAAAATTGGGACCAAGATTTTGCACTAAAAATTTATAAGAAAGTATTAGTTATTACAATAGAGATATTATTAAAATTTAGCACTAGTACTAATTCGGGTCCGGAACTTTTTATCAGTTTAGAAAAATTATTACAGGAGATCACTTTACGAAAATTTTACTAAATTTAATTATTTAAATTTTATCCAAGCAATTATTTTAGATCGTGTTGTTACTCCCACATATGTGGTAAAGACAATAACTTCTTGGGATAAGTATATTTAAGTACTATATAGTTTAGCGCTTTTCAAGATAAGGCCATGTGGTTTTTTTCGTCCAAAATAAGTCCATGTGGTTTGTTTACTCAGATATTTTCGAGTCCCGGGCAGATGCCCGGCCACATGTCGAAATAAAAAATTTCTTTAAAAAAACTGACATGGAACAACAATTCGAAATTTTAAAGAAAAGTTTGCCAGCGGGTGGGGTGTTTTTTAAAGAAATTTTTTATTTCGAATTTAGAACTAATATGCTAATTTGTCATATGCCACGTCAGCAATCAGCAACAAATAAAAATATCCACGTAAGACAATAAACGATGTCGTTTTGGCGACGTGGCACCCACGTGGACAGACATGTGGCCGGGCATCTGCCCGGGACTCGAAAATGTTTGAGTAAACAAACCACAAGGACTTATTTTAGACGGAAAAAATTACATGACCTTATCTTGTAAAGCGCTAACCTACAGGGTATTTAACTATACTTATCCCTAACTTATTTATTGGTCCCTTGCAAAGCACTAAACTACATGGTATTTAAGTATACTTATCCCTAACTTCTTTATTGGTCCCTTGCAAATAATTATTGTGACGTGGACGGTTCAGTTAGGGCCTTAAGGGGATTGCATTTGCATGCATGATAAGGGGGGTTGGATTCAGTGGGAACAAGACTTATCCCCACTGAAATGGATCAAAGTTTTGGACTTCCAGACACAGTTTTTGATGACTGTCAGATCTGTAGACACGATTTTTAATAAAATCTGATAGTTCAAATAAAATCTCCTCTGTAGGGACAACTTTTATGTCGTCCCCACTCAATCCAAAACCATGATAAGGGAGGGGGTGGGTGGGTGATCATGTCATGTGGGTATGTCCACAATTTTGTCTGGGTTCGGGGAAGGCTTATAGCTTTCCCGGGAGAATAAATTCAATAGCTATGGTGTTGAAGAAAAGCTCCAAGCTTGGAGGATAGAACATTTGTCCATAAAAATTGTACACTGTCTTCGTTTTGTATGATACGTATATATTATCTTCTTGTTTTTGCGAGAGAATAACTTACCTTATCTTATTTTCATCGGTATGATCTATCCAAAAATAAATTTTTAATTGTGGAAATTGTCACGACTCAGGAACTTACTACATGAAGGGATATTTTTTCGCTCTACATGGGAGAATGGAAATTACAGGTATGGATTGGGCGCTAACAAAGAACAGTAGTATCAAATGGACAATACAAATGGATTATGCGCTAATAACAAACTTATAATATCATAAATTACATAAAATTATTTTGAGTCTGAGTGACGAGCCATAGTCGTGGTTCTATTTCTCTTACTATGGCATGCATACGGTGTATCACAGTAGTTACATGCAACATACTCTTCACTCTCTTCCATATCTGGAATCGTTGTGAAATATTCTCAAACATCACTAACTTTCCTCATATTCTTAGTAAGAGTCTTTGCTTTCAATTTTCTTTTCGGATTGCAAAGGAGGTTTAGGATGTGACGTACCAGAAGCATTAGCCACAACAACTGGATCCTCTACGACCTCACTCAGGATCTCACTGGGGATCTCTATTGGCACATTACTAGCATCCTCTGCCTGTAATGAAAGAAAAACAATAATAAGATACTAAACATCAAACTCAGTTTCACTCAACCCATAACATCATAAACAATAAGATCTTATTTCATCTTCAACTAAACTCATTCGCATCTTCATAAACAGAACATCATCTTATACAACCGCAGCTTATTTCAACTATTCCCATAACATGCAGCTTATCCATTCAAAAACATATTTTCTCGACCCATTCAGAAATATCTTTTTCAACTAAACCCATGTGCAAATTCATTAACATGCAACTTATCCACCATATGTAATTTCACCCATTCAGAAATAGTCAACAAAAATTAACTAGGGTTTCTGATAGAGTAGAGAATTACCATGGTAGAGAGGAGAGACGTAGACCCTGGAGGATGGAACTTGAAAGTGGACGAGTGTAACCTGCAGACACAGACAGTGAACAATTTTAGGATTTCTGATGAGGAACATGAAATTAACTAACAGAACATAAAATTAATGACTAACAGCCTGAAGAAGTAGTCAACACTGGAAAGAGAAAGGACAAGTCTTTTAGGATTTCTAACAATTTGGGTTTTAGGAAAATAGATCCCAAATCGAAGCGAATGAGGAAGAGAGGACGAGAGTGAGAAGGGAGGGAGGAGGAGGAGCACTGACGGCCACCCACGGTGGGCGGTTGGGGATGGAGGGAGGAGGAGCAGCAACGGCCGCCCATAGTGGGCAGTTGGGAATGGTGGGAGGAAGACGAGGTCGTTTGGTGGAATGGAAGGTTTTAACTGAGAGAGAGGGAGGAGGTCATTTTTTACTGGGTATTTATACCCCTAAAACGAGTCGACCCATTTTTCCAGTCAGGTTGGCGGTTGAACCTGTTTTGGGTTGGTCGGTGTAACGGGCTAGCGGACTTCTGTCGGGTTGGGCCTCAGCCCTACCTATAGGGCCTCGCCCACTTATCAAGGTCCGTATAAGCAGAAGCCCAAGGAGAGTAGCCTCCTCCTCCAAAGCAAATTGTACGCTTCGTTCCCTTCCCCTTCCCTAGTCGGGGGTTTCCTCTAATGTACTCTATGGAGTACCGGAACAAGCTGGTGCTTGCTCCCATGGTTCGCGTGGTGAGTAAACTCAAAGCCGCGTCAAATCAAAACTAACTTCAGTTTTCTCAAACGGGAACTGCTCCCTTGGCGTTTTTGCAGGGAACGCTGCCGTTTCGTTTGCTGGCAGCGGAGTACGGCGCGGACATCACCTACGGGGAAGAGATCATCGACCACAAGCTCCTCAAATGTCAACGCGTGGTCAACGGTACGGGAGACTCCCCCAAACCGCATCGTCTCGTAATTTTGATTTGTCCTCGCTTTTTGAGGTTCTCTTTGTCTTCTGCAAACTGAGGTTGGGGCTGCATTTCGCTTGAGGATAGTTGTGGGAGAGTGGCTTGTGAGCTTCGGTTAATGGCGCGGATTTATTAATTTCTAGGAAGAGGATGCATTTGTGATTAGCGGTTTCTCACGGGGTTTAGATGGTACATTCTGGGGAGTGGAGAATTCTGTTTGGGTACTCCGTGTTCATGCTTGGCGATTTTGCTTTGAAACGAGTTGAGCGTTTGACTTTTGGGATTCTGATTGACTCTGTGTTCATGCTTGGCGACATTGCTTTGATAACAGAGTTCCTTGAATGTACTGATTTCGTGGAGAAAGGGACAGAAAATGTTGTTTTCAGAACCTGCAACCTGGAGAGAAGCCGGGTTGTATTCCAAATGGGCACTTCCGATGCTGTCAGGGCTCTAAAAGCCGCTCAGATGGTGTAAGCAGCATGATTTCTATTTTCTATTTGTTCACTAGTTTAGTTTGTCCAATAATGATTAGGTTACTACACATTGCACACTCTCTGCTAGATTTCTGTTGACCTTAGGTTGGCCATTGGGTGGGAGTCAGTTGCTCGATTTCAAATGGTTGAACTTGATCCTACATATTTATGCTGCTGGTTATTCTTGGTAGCTTTTTGAATTGCCAATAACTTCTTAGCTGTTGTGTCATAATTTAGTTTGGGTTTCCAATTATTGTTTGCTATCTCGGAGCAACTGGGATCAACCTTACAGTCCTGCTATATTGTTGTCCTTTTAATATCTTAGTTTAGTATGTTTATAATCTAGCATAGATTTATTCTTTTATCAGTTTCAGTTTCCCATTGAATCACATTATTCAACAATTATTGTTCTGAATACTTGTCTCTAGTCCTCGGGGGTTTCATGTGTATTGACGTGGACTTTTTCTTTCAGATGTAAGGACGTAGCTGCCGTGGATATTAACATGGGTTGTCCCAGGTCATTTTCAATCAGTGGAGGCATGGGGGCTGCTCTACTGAGCAAACCAGAGCTAATTCACGATGTATGCCTAATCCCTCATTATTAGTGTTGCTTCCTTCCCTCAACAGTTACGTTCTTGGATAATGAAAAAATGTCTTGTTCTGTTTGTAGATATTGACAACATTGAAACGGAATTTAGAGACTCCAGTGACTTGTAAGATCCGACTTCTGAAGTCTCCTCAAGACTCAGTGGAGCTAGCAAGGCGAATTGAAAAAACTGGCGTATCTGCGCTTGCTGTCCACGGAAGGTAATTCACATGTAAAAAATTTCTGACCTTAAGATACTATAGCAGAAAATTTATCGGAGATGTTGGGATATGATTATGCAAGAGACTTGTCCTTCTTTACTAGATTATGTTTTTAAGAGTCAACTATGTATAATTGAGTTGTTCAAATGACTGTCTTCAGTCCATTCATATGAAGTTTATCTCTGTCAGGTACTTATAGTTAAGTCCTTTTTATGGTCATTCTGTCTTTAAAAAAACACCATTCTAATATGTGGACCTGCGGATTGATGTTGTTATAGGATAGATGCAGAAAAGTCCATGCTGGTTCTAATGCTTGGTAAGAATCTTTAAGCACTAGCTGTCCCTGGTTGTGATTTTTATGTTCCTTGCAAAACAGGAAAGTCCAGATGGTACAGCTAATAAAGATTTTTTTGGAAAGAACATGTGATCAATAGGGCCTGATCTTTGTGATATGACAGTCATTAGTGACATAACAGAAAGTTCTAGCTTGCTTTCCATGTCTGGAAACTATATAAAATGAAAATTTAATATGTGCAATTGCAGACGAGTCGCTGACAGGCCTAGGAATCCAGCTAAATGGAATGAGATTGCTGACATTGTGTCGGCACTCTCCATTCCTGTTATTGCCAATGGTGATGTCTTTGAGTACAAAGATTTTGAACGTGTAAAAGTTGCAACAGGTATAAAAGTTGCTTGTTCAAATGTGATTCACCTCTCCTACGTTACTCAAATTTTACCATTGAATTATTGGGGTTGCTTTAAGGGGCCTTATCAGTGATGGTTGGGAGGGGAGCTCTTTGGAATGCTTCCGTTTTCTTGCCTGAAGGCAATCTACATTGGGAAGATGTCAAACGAGAGTACGTTAGAAAGGTAAATATTTCTATAGTTGGTTCAGTCTCAAGAGTAAATGGTAACTGCGACTTACTATTATCTCCCTTTATCAACAATGTTTCACTCTTGTACATATTGATTTTCTTTTTGACCTCGTTAAATTTAGTTTGAGAGATGAACAAGCATCTTTGGTTTCAGAGCATTTTATGGGATAATGATATGAAAAGCACAAAGCAGACACTGAAGGAGATGATCATGCATTATTCTTCGCTTGAACAAAAAGAAGGCAAGGCTGTAATAAAGTCTGAAACTTTGGCAGATATTGCGTAAGTTAACTCTTGGAAGGACATGAAAATACGTGTCAAGCTTTATTGTTATTGTTCTTCTCTTCAGCTCTTATAATTATCTATCGGTTGTCATAAAAAGGTTACAATATTCCATGTTATTGCTTGATGGGACCCATAATTGTCAGGCACGGTGAAATAGAGGTTTGAATGTGCTGATTATGTGGTGTATATGCTATGGTGTTCTGTTTGTGGACAGCCGAAATATGGATTTCTTTAAGCTCGCTGGGCACCCTAAATCCGCTGTTATATCTGACCTTAAACCTACTTGTAAAGGATGTCAATGTCCTGGTAACTCTTGCCGGTTTAAGGGTCTTTGCTAATCGTATCCCTTCATTTTGCTTCCTACGGTGCTAATCGTTTCCAGCAATTCGTTGTCATTGATAAATATTTCCAGCAAGTGTCCATGAAAAAGTATCTTGTCTTCAGTTTGCATTGATGCAAGAACCGGGCTAACAAGTAGTTACTTGACCTTTTAGGAATCTTTATGGGGAGGAGAAGTACTATCACTTTGTGAATGAGCACCGGTTTGTGCAGAGTGGATGATGCTAAGAGGAAGATTGATCGTAGCAGTACCGATATCCGTGTTAATCAAGAACAGAAGAACAGCATTGTGATGTTACGAAGCTCCGAGTAAGTCTTGCTTCTACGTGGAAGAGTGGCATTAACTAAAGGGCCATCTTTATACATCCACTAGAGTGGCATCTTTTCATTGCCGTCGATGTATGTATTTCGTTATGGGTATACGAAAAGAGTCTACTGATTCATCCCCTTCAGCGAGGCTGCGTCGATGAATTTTGGGGATTGTTCACTCGACGTTCAAATGGATGCGAAGTTCATGTTGTGGTACGTAAATTGCTTTAACTTGAAATGTTGTGTATTTTAAGTTGAATCCCACTTTTTTTGACCGGTAAGTTGCATTTCACCGTGCTGGAAACTCTCTTGTTCTATATCAGCAGGAGATGGGTTACAAGTTTATATACTATACCCCAATTCTAAATTATATGTACCACAGTTAAGTTGCAACCATATAGACGTTATACATTTATGGTTCTGTGATTGGAAATCTCATTCGCTAACCCTAGAGCTTCCGAACAGCAACGGGTTCTCTACCTTGGGGATGGAGTGACATAAATTTTCAAAGAAGGTTACAACGAGACAAACTGTTTATCATTACAATAGGTAGGTGTCTTGTGCATATGAATATGGACATTTTGCTTCTTTTTTTTGGAAGAAGTAGAAATAGACATTTTGCTACTCTACTTGGCTGATTGCTGCAAGGGGATAGAATTGCCGTGGGCTTCTTTTTTATTAATAAAATCGTAGGCAAACGGCCGTTGTTCCTAAAGTAGAGACTTGCATACGGAGAAAACTCGATTTTGAAATTTGCGAACGAGTATTTTTTGCTATTTAGAAAATTACCTACTAAATATAATTGCACGGTAAATAGACCGCAATATTAAAAAAAAGGCGCCAAAAAGAACGAAGATGATAACTTGACGAAACCAATTGCCGCCTTGACAATCATTCAGTGGTGGGTCCTACTGAGACATTGATTGAACTTGAAGTCGGTCCTAAGCGAACTCTCCAAGAAGATTCTTCTCCGTTGATCTCCAAACGGACGGAGAGGATGGAAGATCGTGCACAGTGCACGCCCGTACAGGAACCCAACCGCCGTCTTCTAGATAAACAAAACGGAGCGTATTAAAAAATAAACAGACAAGAAAAACTAAAAAGAAATTAAAAGGAACTCCAAACCCGAGGCTATTTTAGCCATTTGTCCGTCTCCGTCTCCTTCTCCTCCTCCTCCTGCAGTCCCTCCGCCTTCCTCCTCTAAATCCGGGCCCCCTCTCGTCCAAGCCTCCCGCCGCCGAGCCTCATCTCCGGGTAATTACAGTTTTGTCCTTCTCGCTCTCCAGTTACGCTGCCGTTTAGCTGATTTGTATTTCTTCAGATTTAGCTTGTCAATTTACTTGTCACTTTTGGTTGATTAATTTGCTTCCAATGTTTCTATTTATTTATGGGAATCTAAAATGAAAATACATTTATGAAGAAAAGTAGAGAGGTAGATCCGTCCTTTAATTGGGAGGGGAAGTTTAAGAGCAGTTTGGCTCCTTCGTTCAGCACTCTTTGGCTAGAAAAGAAGTCGGTTTATCCACTCAATAAGAAGAAGAAAAGAAGTCTGTTTTAGGGATAGCGCGGGCGGCTTGGTGATGGAGGAGAGAGATGTGTAGAGCGAGCGTAATGCCTGCGTATCCAGCTCGCGTTGTGTGTGCCTTGAGTATCAAGGGCAACACGACCTTCTGACAGAGCGATGTTTGTGTAGTTAAGTTCAGTTCTGTGTAGAAAATAATAGGACGATGCAAGACTATTTGCAGTTGTCGGGGGAGTATTAGGCCATTGCTGTTTGTCCTGTGACTCGTTGCTTCTTCAATGTAAAAAGCCAACGGCTGCTGCTTTTCTCGAATACAATTTGCAACTGTTGAGTACCTGGCTAGTCTTTGTAAGCTCCAGTCCTTTCTTCCTCCTGTTGTTGATCCCCTGGATATAAATGTCTTACAACGAACAACCGGATTTTGGTTGAGCAGTAAACTATGCCTGCCCTAACTTCTTTTAAGAAGATACCATGGTTTTAGAATCAGGATTTGCTTGTGTTAGCTACCAGTAATTTTTTGCTGACTTGAGATTGTCTTTGGATAGAGAGTGAAGATAGAGGAAGTAGGATAAGATTATGTGTTAGCATATAGTTTAGAAAAGAGTAAGGGAAGGGAATAAAAAGTTCATTTCAGTAGGGTTACGTGAAGTAAATTGCCCCTCTTTCTTTTTTGTTCCCTTATTTTGCTTTATAAAACCATACTTCATTCTCTGGAACTCTATCTAAATGTGACTTATTTTCTTTGCTATGATCATTTTCTTGTTTTATGAAGGAATGGGTGCAAAGATTCAAGTTTGTTTAATAGAATGTGTTCTGGTTTTTCTTTGTCTTGAGATGGCCGTGATTTGAATGTGGAGGGAACTTTGTCTCTTTTGACCCGATGAGTCGATGACTTAGTTTGTAGAACAAGAGTAGTATGAAAGTCACTTGTGAAAGTATCAGTAGTTTGGTGAGATATGGTTGATTGGTTTGTGCTTTTGACTAGGTTTGAATGTGTAGTGGTTTCATATTTGTGTCGGCCATATAAGGTACCATCATGGAAGCGCATACAGGCTCTTGGAATCATTATCAATAGAGTTCCCAATAGAGTAGTTCTAGGCTACCTCCAATAGAGTTCCCAATATGATGGTAATTGATTATTTCAACAACAGCTAGAACTAGGCATACTGACACATCTGCAGAAGATCCAAATTGGTTTATTAACTGGTTATATTGTTTGAAATATTGCACAGGACCCTTAGTTGGCTGGTTATTCCATTTCCGACTTCTAAGTTGGACGCTATTCCTTATTCTGCACCCCACTATTGCAACCTAAAGTTACACCCTTTCATATTGGTCCCCATTGCTGTCAAAGAAAATGGATTCTTAAGTTTATTTAATGTCTTGTCTGTAAATCATTCAAGTGTAATGTGTGACATCAATGAAAGGATCATCTATTCATGCCATTTCCTGGATTAGGCATTCCGTTCTTGGCTCAGCCTTAGCTAAAATTGCTGTCTGGATGCTACATGTTCATTTTGGTAGCCAAGGCCGGTCCAAGCTTCTGGGACTCGAGGCCCCAAACCCACGACCTAATGGTCACTCCCAGACTGAGATTTTTTTTCTCTCATTCTCACACTTCTTTTTCCTTATACGATGTTGCTTTTATGTGCGAATTATAATGCAACACCAACCAAACATCAGTCCCGTTATATTGGAGTTAGCTATCTTGATCCTAGCACACCACTTGTTTTGGCATATATTATATATTTTCAAACAGCCATATAAATCGAGTCCTTCTGATAGTTTGCCTCCAAGTTAACTTTGGTCTCCATAGCATCCTTGTCTGGTTTTACTTCTATTCTCACACGAGTAAGCAAGTTTTTCATCTATTTATTAATTCAAGCCTGATCATTAACTGGTACTGCTCCTTCGACACTGTGATAAGGAAACCATATGAAAAGTTATCTTGTTGTACTTTTTGCTACCAAAGCTGAACAGGTTGACCTTGTATCAGCTGTTGCATTGATTTTATTTGGAAGCACCATATCCACGTAGTCTAATAACACGTTAGCTGGGGTAAAATTGCATCTCCAAATCATGTTCTTGATTACTAAATATAAAGAATCGCGTCATGATTATACACAATAAACTAGAGAAGAGATTCATATTCAAAAAAAAGTTTGTGGGTCAGGCTGGGTATGCTTATTTGATCCCATGTTTGCACTTATGGATCTGGTTGTGCTGACCATGGACCTTCAACCCCTCTGCCTGGGCAACAGGAACCATGATCTGGCAATCATTCAGGGTTGGGGTGAGCTCGTATAGGCCCAGCCGTTGGATACCTCCATGCAGCTGTCTTTCACTTGCACTCTAGTGTTTCTTTCTTCACTTGTGTAACTAATGGGTTTTCAACTTGGTCATGTGTATTCTCAACATCCTCATTTCTTTGAGCAAGAAATGCATTACATAGTTCTTTGTTTTCATGCATTCTAATGTTGAATTACTTTCTCTAGGATTTGTTGAGCTCCTTTTAATTGGAAAAGGTTTGATGTTGGCAATACTTCTTGCAGGTGTGTTGAGTACTTCAATCTATCTTCACGAGTAACCAAGTGAATAGTACAGCAATAATGGATCTGAGTCCCATTAAGGATGCATTTGATAGAGTTGCAAAGAAGCAAAAGCTCTCAACTGGTAGAGCCCAGGAAGTGATTGATCAGATGACACAAGAAATTGAGCAGGCATTAGAAGAAATAAAATCAGAACATTGTGGTGAATATAAATCTGTCCTTGCACAATTGAAGACAAAACTGCAAGAACTTGCTCCTCACAGTCAGCTAGAAGGAACTCAAAAGGAATTAAATGTAGCTTTGAGCAAGTACCCAAAGCAGTTGGAGAAGGTCTTCAACCCAGATATATCAAAGGCCTACAGAAACATAGATTTTGATGCTCATACTGTTAACCAGATAATTGCTGCTCACTTTTACCGGCAAGGCCTGTTTGAAGTTGGCGACTGCTTCGTAAATGAGGCAGGGGGATCAGATTCTACTTCAGCTTTGAGATCCCTTTTCTCAGAAATGTATGTGATACTTGAAGCTATGAAGGAGCGTAATCTGGAGCCTGCACTCGAATGGGCAGCTGCCAACTCAGATAAGCTCAAAGAAAATGGGTCTGACCTTCAGCTTAAACTTCATCGTCTTCAGTTTCTGGAGATATTGCAAAAAGGAAGCAAAAATGATGCTCTATCATATGCTAGAAGTCAATTAGCCCCATTTGCCACCAATCATTTTTCGGACATCCAGAAAGTGATGTGCTGCCTCCTGTATGCTGGAAGACTAGATCAGTCCCCTTACGCTGGGTTACTGTCACCTGTTCACTGGAACAAGGTGGCAGAAGAGCTAACTAGGCAGTTCTGCAATCTTCTGGGTCAGTCTTTTGAGAGCCCGTTGAGTGTGACGATTGCAGCAGGGTTCCAGGGCTTACCACCACTTTTGAAGTTCATGACTGTAATGGCGGGGAAGAAGCAGGAGTGGCAGACGATGAAGCAGCTGCCAGTACCAGTGGAGTTGGATAGGGAGTTCCAGTTCCATTCCATCTTTGTTTGCCCCGTATCCAAGGAGCAATCATCCGATGAGAATCCTCCCATGTTGATGGCCTGCGGCCATGTGCTATGCAAGCAATCTATCAACAAGATGTCGAAGAACCACACTAAGTCTTTCAAGTGCCCCTACTGCCCAACGGACGTAGACGCCACGCAATGTAGGCAGCTGTACTTTTGATGTTCATCTCTCAGTGTATGTCTGGGGGGTCGTCTCTCTCGAACCCTCATGAAATGTCGTAGAACCGTAGCGCCACGGATGTGCAATGATGGTAAGCTCTTGTGTTGTGTACTTTTTATTTATTTCAAAGTGTTGTTGTTGTACATAGACATTCTTTTCTCATCAATCAATGTCCGGAAAGGAACAGGTTTCCACTCCACGGATCCGACCGGTTGGCTTTTTATGTGCAATTAGTGTGGGATCGCAACAGATTTCTGCATATGGGCTCCTAGGGCCATCTTAAATTTGTTAGTGAACGGTCCTCTTATGGTCGTCACCGATTCGTGACTTGTGGTGGCTATATAGATAGCATCATATGAATATATTGGTGTCGCATTTAATCTGATAATAGGGATTCTTAAAGAGGATTTGGTAAATTATAAACCAACTATATTAACTAATTTCTGGTTACTTGTAAAATGGTCGATCGCAAGGTCCTAACATTTCGGAGTCGGATTTCAAATTCGATTAAGCTCTGGTTAAGCTTATATAATCACAATTGATCTATAAACTCGTTGATATTAATAAACTAGTTAATTTAGTGGGTTTATAACAGCCATACTCATCTCAATTGCAGAAACCCATTTGGAGGGATCTATAATAGCAATAATAGTGAACCACATCGCAACTATAAAAGAAAACGGCAAATTCAATGATGTCTCAATGCATTCTTGCTTTTAGAGCCCTCCCTTATTCACAAAAATATATAATGATGTCTTCCATTGTGCAGCTTCCAGAACCCACTTCTCCAAATTTCTACAATTTAATACAAAATCCCTGCACCCCATTTCCTAAACACACATGATCTTGCTTTTGCTTCATGGTGAAACATGCAATTGATTGCAATGGAAAAAAAAATGAAAAAGTAACTTTTATTGGGATTTGGTAAATAGTGTATTAAATTTAAATTATATGAATGGAGAAAAACACCCCGGGGAGAAATGCCCTTTCATAGAGACAATAATATTCAATTCTGAAATAAGTTATTATCCGTAAATATGAGTGAGTATGACGTTGGATGTATAAGTTTATAAAAAATGTGGGTACATTTTTCTGAACCATTCTGATACACATTTTTACGACAAGTGGGGAGGTCAACATAAAGAAAGAAAAGGTATAAGCAACTCATCAATGAAACGATAAAGGGTTCAAAAGTTTGCGCAATTTAAGGAAATCGTCCAAGCATCTCTCCCAGAAAATTTACTATAGACATCAGCTACACATATATAACCTTTCCAAGCTCTATTTTTTTTGTTGAAAGGTACCAAGCTCTAGTTAATGTCACCCTCCTTTTCATCTTTCCCCTTCACGCATATTGATGTTAATTTTTTTACCCTTTGGGAAAAGAAAGAAGGCTTTTTCATTTATTGGGTTTCACGAACTTGGAATGGAAGCAGGAAAAATGTACACTCCAAAAAGAGATGTATCTATGGAAATAGAAAAGAAATGTGTTGAAAGTTGCAGATTATATTCTAGTAATGATGGTGGTCCTAAGTTCTCGCCGTGTGGTTAGTGACGGGGTTGGATTGAGTGGGGACAAGGTTTGTTTCCACTGAAATGGATTAAAGTTTTTGATTAATAAACACAGTTTTTGATGACTGTCAGATCTGTAGATACGATTTTTAATGAAATCTGATGGTCCAAACAAAATCCCCTCCGTATGGACAACTTTTATGTTGTCCCCACTCAATCCAAAACCGGTTAGTGACTGATCATGGGATTTTTTTCCTCTAAATCATAATTTTGGTAGCTATAGAAAAAAAAACTCATAATTTTTTGCGGCCCGTGAATTAACCATGCGAGGATCTCCTTGTTGATTGGGATTTTTTAGGAATTCAGAGATGATCCACATAATTTTCTCTTTTTCACGTTCCTCTGATATTTTTTTAATTGAATATCTTTGCTCATTATAACGAAGCTGTCCAATTTTGACCTGTGCACTATATTGTGGAATCGCGTTCACGGGTCAAAAATTGATCGTCATCCTTTTAGTGGTAAAATTGATTAAAGTGACAAAATTATACTAACAAATAATTTAGCACTCAAGATTTACATTCCAACATGATTTTAATTTTATTATCTTTTTAGAATATTTGTTAGATTCGTTATTTATCTTTTTGTTATGATGATATTTGATAAATTTGTTATTAATCTTTCTCTTATGAAGATATTTGATAGATTTGTTATTTATCGTTTTGCTAAGATATTTGTTAGGAATTATCCTTTTAGTTTTAGTTTTTATCTATTCTTTATTTAGAGGCTTATATAAAGACGTATGTTGTAATTCAAACATTCCTCAATATACTCACGTCGATACAACTATCCAAATTTTTTTTTTCGTATCCTCTTGAAGGTTTTCATGCATATACATAATTAATGCGAAACCAATATAATTAACGAACACATCATTAATCGAAATAGCCATATCGAAAAGGTTTACCTCTTGTAGCGCAGTTCGTTCTTCGAGAGGTATGTCACAGGATCGAGGGAGGCTTCTCACTGGTCATCCTTGCTCACGTACACGAAGCGGGGATCGGGTTTCACCGCCTAAAAGCCTTGAGAGTCTCCTAGAGAAAAAGCTACGTATCTTTTTCTCTGGTGTGTGTTTTGTGTCTCTCCTCTTCCCAGTAAAAACCCCTATTCCGTATAAATAGAGAATTCTGGGAGGAAAAAAGGGGGTGGGAGAGTTATTACGTATAACAAACTCTCCTAATCCAAATCCCTTTCAATTTAAATTAAAACTAAAAGATATCCAATATCTTTTATTTAATTTAATGGGATAATCATGGGTGGATAATCCTTCATCTCCCACTCACACATGATTGACCATAATCAATCTATTCTCTCATTTTTGCGTTTGGCAGATAGGCCGTGCGACCAGCATACATCGAGTGCACTTAGCTAAACCCAAGAGCACATAGTAGCCACTTGGATGATAGCATCTCGATTAGCACCTCCATCGTATATAGTATGCATTAACCTAGATCTTATCTCACAATCATTGTTTCTCACATGTGATTTCTGAAATAATCTATTCGTGTTCACTATTGTATTGCTCTCAACACAATAGGCATGCCAGTGAACCACGAAGCTTCTAGAATGTGATCGATAGAGAACCTTCTCCTTTAACGATATTTCTTCCATCATGATCCAGCCAGCTTTTCCAGTTAGCCTTGCCAGGTCGAATCATAACCATGACCCTTTAAAGACTTTCCAAGCTAGCGGCACTAAATCATACTTCCAAAATACGTTAAGGATCCTAAGGGTAGAGTTCCGGAAACTATAGTTTTCGGAGTTATTCTCACACTAGGGAA
This sequence comes from Hypericum androsaemum, assembly GCA_963995505.1. Classification (NCBI taxonomy): domain Eukaryota; kingdom Viridiplantae; phylum Streptophyta; class Magnoliopsida; order Malpighiales; family Hypericaceae; genus Hypericum; species Hypericum androsaemum. The sequence goes on along the minus strand of OZ023181.1, from coordinate 15,097,510 downwards.
ATTGAAATCACTTTTTAATAAATTGATCTCCCATCCAAAAGGTCGTAAAGCACACATGACACGAACCATGTGTTATGATGTTCTTTCCTTCAAAAGGAGCGCATGTCTCTCACTAAAACACCATACTAGAGTATCAGCCTCGATGTTCATGAACAATGGCTTTAGTCTACCCAAAGACTACTCCAAGCTATCAAGACAGAATTATGGTAAGTTTCACTTATTTCTTACCATTGGATTCCATACAATCCTAATAAGTTCCGAGAACTTATTTAATGCAGCATCTATTGCATGCACCATCAATAATCTTGCACTTTAACAAGTCTCTTTCTTGTAGTTAAGCAAGACGACATTCATATTTTAGAATAGGCACTCGAATGATGTCCTAAAACTGCCTCATCTCAATCAAGAATCAACCCATTGACTCCCACTGAGGTAAACACCCGTGTGAGTGGGCTACTTTTCTGTCCGACATGCATTTAAGTAAATGTTACAAAAAATAACATTCACACAATATGTATTGCTGAAACAACTTTACTTTTATTGAATAACAAATTTATTACAATATGAGCGAGCATACACTAACATCTTCGCAAACCCTGGGACCTTACATGTTTCACAAAAACATCTCTAGATAGGCCTTTAGTCATCGGATCTGCTATCATATTCTGTGTAGGTATATGTGTTATGCTCACTTCCTTACACGCAACCATATCCCTAACAAAGTGATACTTGATATCAATATGCTTTGCTCTGCTATGAAATCTAGGATTCTTAGCATAAGCTATCGTAGCTTGATTGTCGCAAAATAAGCTCACTGGTTCTCCTGCGCTGGTTAGGGACAAATGGTTTAAGAACCTCTTTAACCATACTGCTTCTTGCACAGCAGCTGCAGAAGCAACATATTCAGCTTCCATAGTTGACAGGGAGACGTATGTCTGTTTCTTGCTACTCCATGAAATAGCACCCCCGCCTAGTAAGAAGACATATCCGGATGTGGATTTCTTCTCGTCCACATCTCCTGCCCAATCGGCATCAGTGTACCCTTTTAGCGTTAGGTCTTGACCTTGATAACACAGTGAGTATTCTGCAGTCGTATTCAAGTACTTCATAATTCCCTTGACTGCTTTCCAATGTGTTCTTCCTGGATTAGATTGGTATCTGCTTACTATCCCAACAGCATAGCAGATATCTGGCCTTGTACACAACATTGCATACATGAGACAACCCACCGCATTAGCATAAGGGACATTCATCATATCCTGTTTCTGCTGAGCTGTTTTTGGACACATTTCTTTGTTCAGATTATGACCTTTGACAATTGGGACATATATGAGATTACTGTCATTACTGTTGAACCGTTCTACTACTTTACGGATATATGTCTCTTGAGAAAGAGACAATAGCCTCTTCGAACGATTCCTTAAAATCTTAATTCCGAGCACGTAATCAGCTTCTCCCATATCTTTCATTTCAAAGTTGGACGAAAACCAAGCTTTGAGCTCGTTAAGATATCTCAAGTCATTTCCAGCCAATAGTATGTCATCTACATACAATGTAATCATGACAAACTTTTTACCTGAGCGTTTAATATAGACACAATGGTCTTCGTCTATCATTTTAAAATCATACGACATGATAGTGTTATGAAAATGAATGTACCACTGTCTAGAAGACTGTTTTAGGCCATAAATTGATGTCATCAATTTGCAAACTTTACGTTCGCTGCCTTTTTTGATGTAACCCTCTGGTTGAACCATATAGATTTCTTCATCCAATTCTCCATATAGAAAAGCAGTCTTAACATCCATTTGATGTAGCTCAAGGTCCATATTTGCCACCATAGCCAGAATAATTCTGATGGACGTGGATCTTACAACAGGTGAGAAAGTCTCATCATAGTCAATCCCTTTCCTCTGTGTGAATCCTTGGGCAACTAAGCGGGCTTTGTACCTTTCGATACTACCATCTGCTTTTTGCTTAATTTTGAGAATCCATTTATTCCCAATTGCCCTACGCCCTTCAGGCAGGTCAACCAGTTCCCAAACATGATTTTTCTTCATGGAAGCCATCTCTTCCTCCATTGCTTTAGCCCATTCATTCTTCTCGGGAGATGATAAAGCATCAGAGATATTCTCAGGTTCATTATCATCTTGTAGGATAGCTAAAAGAATCTCACTTGTATCATTATCTGTAAATGTCAAGAGAGCATCTTCCGCACTTTCGACCTCAAATCGTCTGCGTGGAATACTTGTTCTTTTAGTTCTACGAATTTCCGTACTCCCACTGGAATTTGGAATTGTACTCCCACTAAGATGATGATCATATGGATCATGAACTTCCGGATCAGTTGGAGGTGGTAAATCATGATCTTCCTCCTCCATTATTCTCCCACTCGGAGGGAGCGATCCAGATGATTCTGTCTCATCAGTTTCATATAGGGTAAGATCTTTACTTACCTCTCCCAATTTTGGAAAATCATTTTCCAAAAATGTGACATCTCGTGATTCAAATTCTGTCACTTGTCCATTTTCGTGTTCGCCCACGAACACATATCCCTTTGATACTTCAGAGTATCTAATGAAGATACTCTTCTTACCTCTCGGTCCTAATTTACCAAAATTACTGGAGGTAGTATGGACATAAGATGCACACCCCCACGGTCGTAAGTAGCTTAGATCGGGCTTCCGACCTGTCCACAATTCGTAAGGGGTGGTAGTGACAGACTTGGAGGGCACACGGTTTAGAACATATGTGGCAGTAAGGAGTGCATCTCCATAAAATGATATTGGTAAATTTGCTTCTGCCATCATAGATCTAACCATGTCTAGAAGGGTCCTATTCCTTCTTTCTGCTACCCCATTTTGTTGAGGTGTGCGAGGAATGGACAACTGATGTTCAATTCCTTTTTCATCACATAGAGTTTTAAACTCATCGGAAAGATACTCATGACCACGATCTGTTCGTAAGGCCTTGATCTTCCGTTCTAATTGATTCTCAGCATAATTCATGAAGGTCTTGAAGCAACTCAATGCTTCAGACTTGTGAGAAATCAAATAGATTAGACTATACCTGCTATAGTCATCTATAAATGTGATGAAATAATAGGCTCCATGCCTAGCCCTCACATTCATTGGACCACAAATATCTGAATGGATTAATTGTAACGGATAGTCGGCTCTAGTTCCCTTACCAAATGGTTTTCTAGTCGATTTTCCTTCTAGACAACGTTTGCAAGTAGGTAAGATAGCCTTTTCCAAGTTACCTAATAGTCCCGCCTTAGCTAGACGATTCAAGCGATCTTGACCAATATGGCATAATCTAGAATGCCACAACACAACATCATCCTGAGATGGTGGCGTGGTAGTGACCATGGAAAAACTTGTTCGAGGTAAATCACACAGATCAACATCCATAATTAAGAAACCATTTGATTGATAACCAGATCCATAAAAAATATGTTCCAAAAATAGCTGAACAGAATTGTTCTCAAATATCCAACGAAAACCAAGAGACATTAAAAAAGAAACTAAAATTAAATTCCGACGAATCTCTGGAGCGTATAGCACATCGTGTAGAAGTAGGGTACGTCCTCCACGTAGGCTCAATCTACATGTGCCCATGCCCTTGACTTCTACTCGTGCATTATTGCCTACATAGATAGATTTTGCTCCAGCAGGTAGACGTCGAAATTCGACGAAGGTATCACGATCCTTCGTCACATGGTCTGTCGCTCATGAATCAATCACCCACAAAGGTTGACTTTCAATTAGAAGGATAGTACTAGATACATACAATTCACTCGCACATGAGTTAAAGGGATGTACCTTCTTTTCTTCTTTGCAATCTTTTGCAAAGTGACCCTTCTTCTGACAGTTAAAATATTTCACCTTAGAAACGTTAACCATTCTCTTCTTCTTACCCTCAGAAGTCTTCTTCCCGGGTGGAGAATTTTTAGTTTTGCTCTTTTTGTTTCCCCAGCTTTTATTGCCTTTTCCCTTCAGGACCGTCTTCCTTTTCCCACCTTTTGAGTTTGAAGCAGCCATATGCGCCTCAGGATGGACTTTGATCGCAAGTAGACGATCCTCTTCCAGCTCAAGGTGGCGGGCCACATCATCAAATGTCTTGACATTATCAGCGTGGGTAAGGGTCATCTTCATGTGTTCCCAATTTGCAGGCAGGGAACGAATGACAGCTTGGATCTTCTGCTCGTCACTAAGCACATGGCCAGCTTCTACCAGCTCACTGATCATGTTGGACATTTCCCGAAGATGTTTCTTCATTATATGATCAGGACGCTTCTTGTAAGTGTCGAACCTTATGGTCAAAGCTCGCAGCTTTGAGGTGGAGATCTTCCCAAATTTCTCCTTAAGCGCATCTCATAGGTCCTTTACATTTTCAAAAGCTCGAAACTGCCTTGTGATATCATCCATCATAGAGCTCAATAAGATGAGACGAGCAGTAGAGTTCTTCTTCTTCCAAGCCAAGTAGGCGTCCTTGTCACGCCTATGTTGAGCAGTTGGACCATCTTCAGGCTGGACCATAATAACATTAATGGTCTCAAGAACTTCCTGTTCTTCCAGGACATACTGGATTTTCATGCTCCAGTTGTCATAATTATCGCCGTTGAGCTTCAAGTCCTTGTTGAGCTCGGCGATGATGGATTTGGAAGCAATCGACATATCTTTAGGAAATTATAAAGAAATATTGCGTGTTAGAAATTTGTTTCAGCAATACAATTAAATTTACTACGCGGTTATAACTTTAAGCAATATAAAGTTTTTAATTACTCTCGGATGGAAGTAGGTCACGGGCATGTTTCCCCTCACCTTCCGAGAATTAATTTCAAACTTTAAATGTTAAAGTTCTTTGCATAGTAAAACAAGTGGATATTTCACGTGGTAACAATAACAATTAAACAAACGAATTTTATTCAATTGTAAACATGAATTGTCTTAACAAAAATAAATAACCACGGAAATACTCGAAGTTCTTAAACACATAGTTCAAAAAACTTCCAACAAGACTGAAAACAAATAAAATCCACGCATTCTTGCATCTCCTTATGAACTGCAATAATGTGCTCCAGAAGCACTCTCACATTATCTTTATGTTCCCACCGGCTGATGCTTCAGTATCTTGCTTCGCATTTGGTGTTCGATATGCCATATTAAACTTGCATCATAATGCAAGTGAATCGGGTTAACTCTTAAGTAGTCCCAATAAGATTAAAAAACATAATTTTTCAATCATAATGATGACAATATACATAAAGAATATTCACATTAGCTTTATTGCGTGATTTATAAGTCTTGTTCTTTCCATAATTTTTAGTGTCCAAACTTAAAAATTACGGAAAAATATTTTATGAACATATTCAAAAAATATTATGGCTTTAAAAAATTACCACATTAATTTTATTAAAATTACCTTGTTAAAAGATTTCTTTAAAATCTTTTAAAATTTTATTATTTTGAATAAACCAAAAGTATATTCAATTAGGCCCAAATATTTTAAAATTAAGGGCACATCAGATTTAGTTAATACGGGCCTGCTGACTTTTAAAATCTGATTTGGAGTAGGTAAAAATGGGCCCGAGACTTAGACAATAGGCTAAAGGCCCGTGACCGTCTTGTGGGAGACCCGCGTTGACCGGTCAACGTGGTCAACGGGCCGGGTTGAGATCAGGCCCGTAAGGCCCGAACCCTTTTTTTTCACAGATTTATTTTCTAAAAAAGAAAATCTCTGGCCCGAGTTATAAAAAAATTCCGGCCCACCATAAAACATTTACTCTTGGCCCAAAACAAAAAAATTGCAGACCCAATTTTTGACCAAAATCGGCCCATTTATGATTTAGCCCAAAAAACGTTTTTTAAGGGTTTTCCAAAAAAAAAATCCGATCTTCTTCTTCTCCAGAAAATCGTGACGCCGGCGAGAAATTCCGGCGAGTCGTCGTGGACGCCGGTTGCTTCATCGCCCACCGAGAAACGTTGATCTTCTTCCTCTCGCCGGTTGCTTCAAGACGCCGGCGACTTCGTGAAGGATTTTCTAGGTATCAAAAGGACGAAGCCCTAAGTTCGAAGATTGGGATTTCCTCCCCAAATCTTAATTCAATCGGCGGCCCAGTCTATAATTGACAGAAATCAGACCGAGTCGAGTTGACTCGTCTGTCCATCACAGTCGCGACGATTCCTTCCATCTCGGTCTCGCCCCTTGTCGTCGAGAATGTCTTCCTCGTCTGACAAGATCTGGGTTTTTCGTCCGAACATGGTAGGACGAACATCTGAGGTCGTCGGTGATCGTGAAGTCGAGGGTCGTCGCCGGTGGATGATGGGAATCGATTGACATCGACGGTGGCTCGCTATCGAGGATAGCAGAGTCGAATTTGGGGACGAGAACTCCCAATTGAAAAATTAGGGTTCATCCCCGATTTGGGGATTTTTGGGGAAAATATCAATTTAATCCCACAGAGTTTCACGCGTTTGCACATAAGGACGAAGTCCTTTGTTCGCTCAGAATGCATAATTTCAGAACAATACCAAAGTTTATACGCGTGTGCAAATAGGTACAGAAACGTGTTAACATGCATAAGTTCAGCAAGTACAGTTCAGTCCCTAGACTATTATCTTTTATTCACGTAAGGACAACAGTAGGGTTTTTCATGAACAAAAAATTCGATTTTTGACAGAAAATTACACAATCGATTTTCATTAACAAAAAACAAATTTAACCAGAACAAACCTCAATACGGCTCTGATACCAATGAAGGTTTTCATGCATATACATAATTAATGCGAAACTAATATAATTAACGAACACATCATTAATCGAAATAGCCATATCGAAAAAGTTTACCTCTTATAGCGCAGTTCGTTCTTCGAGAGGTATGTCACAGGATCGAGGGAGGCTTGTCACTGGTCGTCCTTGCTCACGTACACGAAGCGGGGATCGGGTTTCACCGCCTAAAAGCCTTGAGAGTCTCCTAGAGAAAAAGCTACGTATCTTTTTCTCTGGTGTGTGTTTTGTGTCTCTCCTCTTCCCAGTAAAAACCCCTATTCCGTATAAATAGAGAATTCTGGGAGGAAAAAAGGGGGTGGGAGAGTTATTACGTATAACAAACTCTCCTAATCCAAATCCCTTTCTAATTTAAATTAAAACTAAAAGATATCCAATATCTTTTATTTAATTTAATGGGATAATCATGGGTGAATAATCCTTCACCTCTAAATAAAAATTCTTAATTTTCTACCTAGTCTTTTCTTTTCTACCCATTCTAATCTATTTCTATCTTTATTTTCTAATTCTATCCTTACTTTATTTCTTGCTCTTCTACACATTTTTTTCTACCCATTTTATCTTCACTTTTACCCCTCGTGATTGTTATTGGGCGACTACTCTGTATCCGTCTCAATTACTTTCACGATATTCTATTAAACAATTATTATCAACAACTTCGTAACATTCTCCTTTTACATTTACAAGCCCCTCATTGAATAAGGAATTGGGTTAAATTAAGGTTAAAAATATTTAAGTACTTTGTGTTATAGAAATATCCAAAAAAGATCTTGAGTTTTAAAAAATTAAAATTATTATATTTAAAAGTCTATTATACCTCTGCCCTCTCTCCTTCGTCTCCACTTTCCCACCGACCGGCCCATACGTTTCCCTTGCCACCAACACAAGTACCTCGTGTTGGTAAGATCAAGGTAAGAAAGAGCAAGTCAGACTTGGTAAAGGACGTATACGTGCCATTGAAGCTATCTAGGAGGAACATTAAAAGACCAATGGCTCTCTCGTAGCCTGAAATAACTTATAAAGGTCTATAGTGTCTATTTCTAATAATAAAAGATAGCTAAACGTCTTTTGACTCTTAAAATTAAGTAAACCATAGGATTCCTATATACATTAACCGAAGCTCCAAGGACCGATGTAATGATGATTAGTGAGATAAAATAGAAATCATTTCTAGGCTCTTACGACAGATAGGCAAAAGCCTTACCATTTAAAAAGTTTGATGATTATTTTTCACTGGGTGATTAACGATAGAAATGATAATGTCGACCTTCAACGGAACCAAATAAATCATAGAAGCAGACGCAACTCCCCCACTCCAATTCCATATGTCTGTGCACGACGTGCCCTCTCTCTCTCTCTCTCTCTCTCTCTCTCTCTATCCATTTTGTAACAACAACCATTCACATATTATTGTGTAAATTAATCTTTTATTTATAGGTAAATCATTACATTGTGATATGTTTGAATCTTGGACCTTCTAAATATTTACAACTGTCTTGTACGGTTGGACTACATGCTTTTGACTTGTGTTAGTTAATCTCAATTCGAGTTCAAATAATTTTTTTGAAATGTGGTACGTATTCATTCATCACCATTTGTCTATATCCATCGTTACTAGCTTTTGGGTTGGTTGGTGTGAATAGAAATCAGTTATGAGTGAATTATAATCAAAATTTTGGAAAAAAATGTTCGGTTTAAGAATGATAGTATGGAAAGCATTATGCTAAGTGATTGACTTTTTTTATTTTTAGAATTTTTATTTTTAATTTATTTATGGAAAAATGTTCTGTTTAAGAATGATGGTATCGAAAACATTATGCCAAGTAATTGACGTTTTTCTATAATTTTTTTTGAACACTTCTTGTGGAGACTGGCTAGGAATGACATTTCAACTGCTGAGAACCTCTACAGAAAAAATATGAGTCCCTCTACTCTTTGCAACATTTGCTCTCTGACTAACGAGTCTTTATTTCACATGTTATTCGAGTGTGAACACCTAGAGTTACTTGATTTAGTAGCCCCCTGACCTTCAGATTTATTCATGATCGATCAATTCTCTAGCTTTGGTTCATGGCTTACTACTAGTGCTGAATTTTTACATACTGCTGACTCTATGCATATGTTGTCTCTTGATGTTCACATTTGTTCAAGTATTTGACTTGCAAGGAACAAGTCCTTTTTTGAAGCTGAAAAGCCTGACCCCAGAAACACAATTTCTCATGCCACTTACTTTTTTCACAAGCTCCCTCCCAATGCTTGATGAACTGAGTAGACAACAATCTTCGTGGACTCCTCCTGCTGTTGGGATCACGAAGATCAACTGTAACGCTTCTTGGTTAGGTGATTTTTTGTCTGCTGGGTTAGCCTTTTTTTTTATAAGTGAAGTTTTGATATTCCTCCAAAAATTCCCAAGGAAAGTTACACCAATAGTATCAAAAATACTAGATAGACACACATCATTTAACTATGATAAGCACTATCTAAGTACATATCCAAAAGAGAATCCCCAAGAGACCGTCATGGCCTTAATCAAACCTGTAAACAAGCAACGACATGGTAAATATGAACGAAACCCCCAAAGTCAATATTTACCCCCAACCACTAAAGACTTCAACACTTACGATAGATCGTGATTGTTTGACCGTTTCCTCGCCTTGCTTCCGGGTTTTTTTCCTGGGGTTGTTTAATTTTTCGATAAATCCCGAAAGGGGTTTGTCAGAAAAAGTTTTCCCTGTCTGAAATTGCACAAATTCTTGCGGTTTTATTTGCACAAAATAATGCAGTTTTGTAAACATAGTACTTTTGGTGAGATTCGAACTCCACACCTCCACTTAGTAAAGTGATGCTCTAACCAACTAAACTACGAGATCTCATTGATTACACCTTTAAAATAAATTATATGATATATAAATACGAACAAATACTTTTTTTTTGTCGAGAAGGAGCACGAATACCGGAGATTTAAAAAAAATATGGGAGCAAATAATTGACGTTCCATCCCGGATTAAAAGGTAATAATTTTTCATCAAACCATGGACAATTTAATTATTGAAAAAGCAAGCACGTATTTATATGATATATAAATACGGACTAATGCGTTTATACTTATTACAATGAGTGAATTCTATATTAATGTAATATATAATTTAATAGATGAGAATAATGCTCTCAAATTTTTGGTATATTATTTATGCTCTTAAATTTAATACATAAGTTAATCTAATTTTATACAATGAATGGTCTATTATAATGTAGAACAAATTTAATAGAGTATTGTTCTCATCTATTAAATTATATTAACTTGATATAGAATATACCACTCATTGTAATAATAATGATGTTCGGATTCCATAGCTAAGTAGAGAATTACATAAATTTATATTTGGTTAATTAGTTTTTTTTTGAATGATTGGTTAGTTTTGTTGATGTCATTTTGTAAAAGTATAAATGCATTAGTCCGTATTGATATATTATATAATTTATTTTAAAGGGGTAGTCAACAAGTTCTCATAGCTAGTTGGTTAGAGCATCACTTTACTAAGTGGAGGTGTGGAGTTCAAATCTCACCAAAAATATTTTATTTTTCTTAAATTTTTTTTTCGGCTCGGCTCCAACTAGAAGCAAAAAAAGATTTTGCACTAAATTGCAAGATTTTTTGCATTTTTTGACAAAAATCGCATGATTTTGTGCAGTTTCTGACAAAACTTCAGACAGGGAAAATCTGACAACCCCCTTTCGGAATTTGTCGGAAAATTCGACACTCCTCAGAAAAAAAACTCCTTGCTTCCCGGATTAGTTAGAGAAGGGCCGGGTCATCCACTTGTCTAGTCAAACCCAAAAGCACGGCCATCTCTAATATGCTATTCACAAGTTTCTGCTGGGTTAGCCATGATTGTTAGAGACTTCCAAGGCCGTGTAATTGGCGATCAGACTTCATCCTTCGTTGATGCAACATCACTAGAAGCTGAATTGCATGCTATCAAGCTCTCACTGCAAGCCATAGCCTCTGCTTTGTAGGGGGGACATCATTTTGACATCATTTTGGAGACAAATTGCAAGTTTGCGTTTCTGCTACTCACAGATCCTCATCCTTTTTATAGATTGGCTATTTGAACATTTGATTCTTGAGCTTAGACATTGTCTTGTCAATCTCCCTACTTGTAAGATCATGTTGATAACTTGCTCCTAGAACCTTCTTGCAGATTGATTATGTAAGCAGCATAAGTTGTGTCTTTTTCCGGAAGATTGACTTACTATGTCTCCTATTCTTCTTGACATACTTTTGTACTCTGATTTCCCTATCTAATATATGCACATAGTACCTTTAACCCGTAAAAAAAAATCAGAGTGACTAAAGTACAACCAATAACCTCTTGGTATTATATTTTAGGAATAAGTTTATTTTAGTACCATGTAGTTTCACCCGTTTTGCCTGGAGTACCATGTGGTTCTAAATTGGTATTTTAGTACCCTGTGGTTGACCACCTATTTTTCAGACAGGTCTAGGGCAGCTACCCGTCCAAATTCGCCCGAAACAACGTCGTTTTGAGATGACGTGGAGGACACGTGGCAATAGAGTAGGCTTGTTAAAAGTTGACGTGTACTATGGTAAATTATCTATACGGTCCCAATTTGTTTATAATTTTTTTTCAAAAACTAATTATTTAAATCTTCTTCCTCCTGATTCTTACCATGTTCAACCTTAAAATACCAACAATCAAGAACACTCTTAATCAAGAACAAAATCAACCAAGAACACTAGCAGAATAAACCAAGAACACCCAAAAAAACCAAAAATTCCCTGCGAAACCATCGTCGTTCTCCCGGCCCGTTCCCCTCCCGGCGCCGGGCCACCGCATCCCCTATAGGGAATTCATCTGGAACATAACCCTCAAAATTCCCAAACTTCCCAAACTTCACTAAAACCCTCCTCCTTCAAACCCTAACCCAAAATCGAGTCGACCCAGCTCCAGTACCCGATGCCCTGCATCCCTCAAGAAACCCGATCTGGGGGACCAACTCGATCCTTAATGGGTCGAGGCAATACCACGACGGGAGGCCGAGGGGACCACTGTGGAGGGGGAAGAAACTGATAGGGAAAGATGCGCTCTTCGTAATTTCGGGCCTAAAGCGGTTCAAGGACGACGAGGATAAGCTCGACAAGTTCATCGGGACCCACCTCTTCAGGCTTTTGAAGATGGACGTGGTCGCCGTCCTCGGGGAGCTCGAACGGTAGGACAAGGTCGCCTTGGCCATAAAGGTTGTTTCTTTACTCATGTCGATTAATCTTCTCGTTGTTTTCTTTTCTGGGTTGCGTTTAATTCTCCGTTTTGTTTGTGGGTTTTACTGGTTCTTTGTTTCGGCTCGAGTATAGGGTTAGTCTTCCAAGTGTTCGACAAAATATTTCAAAGAAATGTGGGCCGCGAAGTCTCGTTTTGGCCATCATTTTCTACTTGCAGGCCTTCGTTCAAGAAACTTGTAATTTATAAAGAGCAATTGGCTGTCAAGCATTGACGAATTTGATCATCATCTTCTTGGTTGATTTTGTTCTTGATTGTTGGTGTTTTAAGGTTGAACATGGTAAGAATCAGGAGGAAGAAAATTTAAATAATTAGTTTTTGGAAAAAATTATAAACAAATTAGGATCATATATATAATTTACCATAGTACACGTCAACTTTTAACAAGCCTACTCTATTGCTAAGTGTCCTCCACGTCATCTCAAAATGACGTCATTTCGGGCGAGTTTGGACGGGTAGCTGCCCTGGACCTGTCCGAAAAATAGGTTGTTAACCACAAGGTACTAAAATATCAATTTAAAACCACATGGTACTCCAGGCGGGTACTAAAATAAACTTATCCCTATATAATTGGCAGGGCGTTATTCTTCTAATGAATTGAAGATTTTGTGAGGGAATTTGCCTTTCTCACTCATTCGCATGTTATCAATTTCTAGCTTGACCAATCGATTTGATTTTTGTCGTAGTGCGCCACACATGGAGACACCGCCGGGTGTCAAAAAGACAGAAAAGCAATCATTCTCAGGTGCCTTATTGCCCCTTTCTCTTGTCCATACCACCAAAATGCCTCAAACTTTTTTAAGCTCCGTACTTATTTAGAGTCTTAACAAATTCTATTAATTAAACGGGTTTTGAACAACTATGATCGTAAACGCCTCATAATCTAAACCCCAAACATATACATTGAATTTGATACACAATTCCATCATGAGATCACCGCTTCAATGGCAATCGGAACAACCCCATCTGATAAAACACGATAAACCCATCCCGACGTCGCCTGGAGTCTGTACTACCGATTCTATGTATCTTTCCACTATTAAATTTTTATACCATATGTTATTCAGACATCTATTATGTCAAATAATATATATCTAAATCAGATACGACTTTTAAAAAATAACAAAATTCGAGACCTTTTGGTTAAACTAAAATAATATTTTTAGCTACTAATTATCTTTTCAACTATTTTCCTTTTCGTACTATTAACTTTTGTAGGATATCCATAACGTTACCAATTATGTTCTCATTGGACTTCTTTTTCCTCTAAAAGCATGACGAAATTGAAAAAGGAAAGAAGCAAATAATTGGGGGATGGGTTATGGGTAGTAGAGACAAAGCGAGCTGCCCTAATCGAATTCGAGTTCATCCCGTGGGGTTGGCGAACTGGGAATGGATGGTTCGTTTCATTAGGCTCTCTGTTCGTTTCCTAGAGCCGGAAAGGGTCTAGCCGTCCTCTACTACTTGTCTCTATTATTGTTCACTTGCCTTTGGGGGTCCACCTAATCATATCATCATATCCATTCCCCCTCTCGCCCCTTTTTATATTTTTATAACTTTTTTCCAAATCACTATTATTGAGATTCAATTATTGTTGGAAACTATTCAGTGGACGGTTCTTCTAATTATATTTTTGACACATGTAAATTTGAAATTAATAATTCATTAAATGAATTTAAGTATCTTAGTATCGACTCGTTAATTTAAAACATGCTAGAGACCTCATAACTCCAATCGATTGTTCCAAATACTCGTGATTCAATTGTAGAGGTCGATTCCTCCGTAGCTTTCCTCTATGTTGGTCGTGAGGTTGGATCAGAGCATCCGCAGGTTAACCTAATTTGTCGTGCACGTCCGCTACTCGGCAGAGATTGGACGACACAGACACAACATTCTCTTCGGGAGAAAATCAGGTCGCAGATTCCCTCTCAAATCATACTTTGACTATTAATATTGATTATGCTATTTCTGATCGCCCATTTCGTTTTTGCATAGATATATTTTAGTGAAGTGGATTCGGTCTGGAGTGAAAAAAATTATTCCAAACGGTTTGGAGTGAAGAGGACCGTGCTGGCATTTCTCGTTTACGATACCGGCATGCTCCGGTCATGATACCGGCATGCGCCGTTATGTGATACCGGCTTTTGTTTTGCGATACCGGCATGTCCCGTTTACGATACCGGTTCGCGTAGCTTTTTTATTTTGGTTCCCGTGTTTTAGCATTTTTGTAAAAAAGCCTCCACGTGTCTTCACTCTAAACCGTTCGAAATGAGAGCATTCCGTACCCAATCCAAACTTGTATTTTAGATGACATCCTTGCTCGTTGTATTTGCATTATGTTTCAAGTGAACATTCTATTTCTACCAAAAACATTATTTATGAACTTTAAATGCTTTATAATTATCACCTTCGGTATATAGCGACATACGAAAACTATTTGAAAAAATGGAAATTAAAATATCCTAAATGTAACTTCACAAAAAAAAGGAAAATATTTAAAATAGGGTAAAAATTGAATCAAAATCTGGCGTTCTCGAAGCCGTGCAAGTCGCTGACCTTGTTCATGTGCTTCCTCGTGATCGCCACTTTAGCCAGCCTCTCCGCCGCTCGCCAAGCCGATGTTGGCGTGAGCGGATCCCCCTTCTCATCGGCCGCCACCTGCTGCAACGCGTTCCGCTGCTCGAGCCCACGAACTGACACTCTGTTGCGCCACTGCAACTCGGCTAGCTCGGCCTCCAAGCTGCGCAAGCACTCCCCAGCCGAGCCGTCAGCCGACTGCATCACGAGCGCCCGAGCCGAGGACAACAAATGACCCGCACCGGACACGTCCCCAGCCAGCTCCAGTACCCTCCGCGACTCGGCTATTGCCCGAGTGGTGACGTGGACGTTCCTGAGCCGTTGAATCACGGGGGCAGTTGATCGAGCGGCCGTAGGGCGCGGGACCAAAACCAAGTGCTCTTTAGACGACACCGTTTCCTGCCTCGCGGGATCCCTAAACGATGGCCTTACGGAAAGCACGTGGTAGGCCCCGGCGTGAGAGGCCGGCACTTTCACCTCCACCAGGAACTCTCTCTCCTCCCCGCCGTATAAATCCCCCACGCGGATTGACCCGTGGCCGAAGACTCTGGTCCGACCGGTCAGGGGATAAACAGCGGACACTTCCGCTGGTGCCGAGCCTGGAGCGAACCGGAGCTGGAGGCTGACCTCCTGGAACATGACCGCTAGCATCCCGCCCACGCACTTGGAGAGCGCGTCCGGGTCGCCCTCGCCGAGGGAGACCGAGTGGACCGGAATGTGGAGGTCCGACTGCGGGGAGAAGCGCGTGGTGGAGACGGCGGTTGAGGAGTGGTTGCCGGCGGAGGAGATGACGATGATCCCAGCGAGCGGGTTCCTCTCGCGCCGGTCCTCGATGACCTTGGCGGCCTTCTTCAGCGCGTCGCCGACGGCCATCCTCCTGCCGGTGAAGACGATCGCGTCGACGACGCGCCTTGTTGAACGCCTCCCGGCGGGGGTCATGCGGCGGAGGGGCAAGAGGCGCTTGGAGGCGGAGGAGAAGGCGACGACGGAGAACCGGTCGGTGGGGCCGAGGGAGGAGACGATAACCGCCACGGCCCGCTTCAACCCGCGCGGCCTCCCGCCCTCGCTTACGTCGAGAAGCGCGACGAGGTCAGCCGGGGGCCGCATCGCTCTCGCCGACGACGCGTACTGCGGGGCCCGCACCTTGAGTACCGCGACACGTGTCTCGTGGCTCCTACCGACGGAAACAAGCGCGGACTCCGGGTGGATAGAGACCTCCGGCGCCTTGGTGTTGATCCTCGGTCTAACCAGCAAAGGAGGAGGTGTCGGGGTGTTGACGATGAACCCCTGGAATTCGCCCTCCACGTCGTCGTCGTCTTCCTGGAGTCGCTCGTCGTATTCGGGGATGGGGACGAAGAGGGAGCCGGGGGAGGAGGACATGAGAGGCTCGTCGTCGTCGTAGACTCGCAAGTGCTTCTTGTTCTGATCTTCTGGTTTCCTCTCCGAGGAGAGGGGAGGGGGCTCCCGCCAGGCGCACCCGCACACCGGGCAGCTCGCGACCACCACCTGGCTCTTGAGGCAGGACACGTGGAACTCGTGATTGCACTCCGCCGTGAATATCGCCGTCCCCTCCCCGTTCTTCACTCCTTGCGCGCAGATCCCGCACCTATTCTGCAAAATACGCAACAGCAACAGGGTATTGTAAGTTTATAGCGTAACATACCCGACAAAGAAGGCTGGGTGTGGGTGTGAGTGTAGTTACACGGGAGAGGCGGAGGGTGGACTTGATGAGGGAGAGAGCGGAGGGGGACCTCGGGGAGGACGGGTTGCTGGCATTCGAGTTTGACGAGGAGAAGTAATGGAACAGCAACCTGGGGCTGTTGAAGGCGATGCTCCTCCTCTTATTGTTAGACTGGCTCCGCGGGCTGTTCTGCGCTGACGATGTTGGAGTCTGGCTGGATTTCGTCGCAGCAGTAGTCCGACACCGGAGAGCGGGGGTCGGTCCTGCCGGGTCGGGGTCTTGCTGTTGGTGGCGGAAGCGAGGGGTTGATGGATTGGAGAAGAACCCAAGCCTGGAGCTAATCCTGGGGCTACTGCTGCTAATCTTGCTGCCTTCTTGTTGCTTCTCTGTGACTGTGAGGGATTCAGCCTTTTCCTTTGGGATAGTGGTACAAAACGCCCTCCTCCACCCGGTCACCATCTCTCCTAATTCCTCAAGCCTGTGTTTTTACTACTACAAAAAAAAAACTGATGAGAAAATGCAGCTTTTTGCTAGATAGCTTGGAGTGGATTGGGCATGGGGATGGATAAAAGGAGTTGATGGGAAAAAAGATGGTGGTGGTGGTGGTGGGGAGGTGTTTGGTTTCTATTCGTAACGTGTTTTTAATGTGTGCTTTTCCAGTCTTCTCCTTCTCTGTGCTCCAAATATGCTCATTTTGATGATTTATAAAGCATTCATTCAATTGGCCTTCCAAATTGCAAGCCCAGCTCTGTTTTTTATATCCCTCTCTGTTCTCTCTCTAGCTCGGGGTTATTTAGGGGAATTAATTTTGATTGGGCCCTTTTTAACAACTTGCCGTGCATTTGTGTTTTTTAACAAGGAAAGTAAAGGTCTATTTCTTTCTGAGGTGAACAAAGGAAAAGCCTTTAACAGATCTACATCAACTCATACGAATTATATATATATATATTTAAATTTTATTATTTGTAATATACCAAGTACGTGGCTACTTGATATTATTGTAATTATAGTAAAGTAATAGAGATAGATGATAGGGGTCACCATGAAATTGAATTTTATTTTTTTTAAATATAAATTTTTATATCATGATTATACTTGCAAGAATTTGAATTTTGAAACTCTGTGAATTTGTCAACACCTGGTGCCGTTAGGTTATATGTCATTTGTCATGAATTGAATTGGGTTTGGATTTGATTCGGCTCATACGATATCGAGTTTGTATTCAAATTTGAATCATTATTTTAATAATTCAAATTTGGAGAATGATAATTCGAATTTGTCCAAATTTGAACCATGATCATCCTAATAGATGGTAAAGATGTTTACCATTGGTATTTGCAAGGGGCTATCGTTAACATGTTTCATTTTTATTTAAGCTCCAAACCCATCACCCTAAGGTCAACAGATTTTCGGCTTTTTTCTTTCACTCTTTTCTTTTTTTCTTCTTCGTTCATATTGAAACAGAGACACAAGAGACAGTGTCCTCATCTCTCGTTGTGTTTCACCGACCTTTCTTCGGGTTAGCCTTAAAAATCATAGTTTTTTAGCGTGGAGCCATTAAAAAATGTATTTTTTGCCAAGCATCGAAATTTATAATAGTTGGCCACAAGAAATCGGTGGGATTGGGACTTGGCCCTATAAAAAAGCCTATCTTTTGTTTCACTCCTTCACTTCAATATTTCTCCTCGATTGGTGTTTACATTTGCCAAATTTCCAAACGTCAAAAGACATTAATTTTCTCCTTCTAAAATAGAACATTAATTTTATTTTCGTAGTGATAATTCACATTTGTTCTGTTGCCGATATTATGTGCCAATAACTGACGCATTTTCCGTAACCTGCAACTGTTGCAAGCTCAGGGAAGACTGATACCATTTTAATTTGTCCGTACAATTGTGTGGTCTAGGCCTTAGGTACTGTCTTATCCTTTTACTTGGGGTTGGATTTAGTGGGGATAATAAAATGGATCAAGTGATTTTGGTTATAGACATAATTTTTAATAAATATTAGATCTGTATACACGATTTTTAATAAAATCTGATGGTCCAAACAAAATTTTCTTCGTGAGGACGACTTTTATGTTGTTCCCATTCAATCCAAAATCATTTTTCTTGTGATGAATTAAATGAGAGAGTGAGATCTCCGAGAATTTAAAATAACATTTTTTTGAGAATTAAAATAATAGTTACATGGATGGGGTAACTTTTGTTTGGTTTATAGCCTTTTGCCTGTCCAAGGTTAGAATAGACAATTCGGTATTCCATTGTTTAACAATTATTGTTCGTTTCTTAAGGTAATTTAATGTAGAATAGCTAGCGGCCATAATTTTTTTGCCACACCAATCCCTAGGAAAAGTGACGGATCTCATTATAGCAAGGAGAATGAACTGATCCCATATAGTAAGACGATATTATAATAACTTCCACAAAAAAAAGACTGTATTATAATTTGGAAAAAATTAATATCCAATACAAAAATTAAAAATAACGAGTAAGACAATATTTGGCACTTGTACAAACGGGCCAACATATTTTCACTTTCCTCGTATGTTTAATTTGGATTGTGAGTACTATATGTTACCGGATCAAGTTGTCCTGTCATTGTATTATAATTTTTATGCTCTTTTCAAAATATTAATATAATGAGTATTTTTATATTATACACCTATAAAATAACCAAACTTTTCTCCATTTCTAGTGTAGGGATGGTGAGATCCATTTAAAAGTTAAAATGTGTCGTGTTTTAAAAATACAGTATCCAGTCATGTGATTTTATTGTACTTGAGTAGCTCAAACAAGTTGTTATATATATATTTTTCATAAGTAAGTTGTTGTGTTATATGCATACATGGTATTTCTAAATTTTGAATGAAATTTCAGCAACTATTTATATATTTTTTCCTTACACTTTTGCAATGTCTCCCTCGCCCAGCTAGAGAAAAAAAATTACTACTTAATGGGTCTCGTTAAATTGGATCGACGATCTGAGTAGCCAATGGCGTTTCATGGGAATCACAACGTTGGCTGCAGAATTTGTTTTAATGTGTCTCATTTGTATTTATTGTTCGTATCATTTTGATTCTGGCACAGAGCGATGAACATTATTTCCTGTGTAAAAACTTAAATGATTCACAGAAGAAGGGCGGCAAGCCTTCCAGACCCAACATCATTCCCTGAGAATTGGCCAGTAATAATAGATTTTTCCTGTATGAGTGATAAATTATTAATAATTGATGATAACAGGAGGTTTGCGAACGGAGAGACGTTGCATTGCACGTGGCAAAGTGGTCAAATAATTTTTTTCCAGATTAAAATTTGTACTAGGTAATTAGTAAACTACCTGTAAAAAGAGTACCGCATATGCAAGTTTTTTCAGGATTGATATATATGTAAGTTGTAACGATGCTATTTAGGTGGAAGACATTCATATTGATGATCTCGGTCAAGCATGTTCCAACTGATTTGGAATTCAAAATTGAAGGTTGTGTGGAGATGTTTTGTGCTAATCAAGTTGTTGCTTCTACAGTTCTAATCTGGTGTTCCATGAAAGAATCAAAACATATTGAAGTTGATTGTCAATTCATCGGAGAAAATATGTAGAGCAAAAAAATCCGCACATCATTGTGTATCTTAAACTTCTATTTGCAAACCGCTAACTTACTTGGTTTAAGTTCATCCGGGACAAGTTGGGGATGATCAACATCGTCACCATCAACTTGAGAGGGTTAGTTAATTTAGTTTCGCCTTTTCTTGTCTTTTCGTGCCTTATCTTACCTTTTCTTACATTTTTCATGCCTTCTTTTGCCTTTTCTTGTCTTTTCCTTGCCTTTTCTTGGATTATCTTGTCTTTTCTTTCATTTTCTTTTTCTTGCCTTTTCCTTACCTTTTCTTGCCTTTTTATTTCCTTTTCATGCCCTTTCCATGCCTTTTCTTTCCTTATCTTTCCTTTTCTTGCCTTTTTATTTCCTTTTCATGCCCTTTCCATGCCTTGCCTTATCTTGCCTTTTCTTGCCTTTTCTTTCCTTGTCTTGCATTTTCATGCCTTTTATTGCCTTGCCTTTTCTTTCCTTTTCTTGCATTTTTTTCCATTTCCTTGTCTTTTCTTGCCTTATCTTTCATTTTCTTGCCTTGTCCTTGCCTTATCTTGCCTTATTTTTCCTTTTCTTGGCTTATCTTGCATATTATTGCCTTATCTTGCCTTATCTTTCCTTTTCTTGCCTTTTTTCGTCTTTTCTTGCCTTTTCTTGCCTTTTCTTGCCTTTTCGTGCCTTATCTTACCTTTTCTTGCCTTTTCATGTCTTCGCTTGTATTTTCTTTCCTTTTCTTGCATTTTCTTGTCTTTTCCTTGCCTTTTCTTGCATTATCTTGCCTTTTCTTTCATTTTCTTTCATTTTCTTTCCTTTTCTTGCCTTTTCTTACCTTTTCTTGCCTTTTCTATCCTTTTCTTACCTTTTCTCCCCTCTTCTTTCCTTTTCTTGTCTTTTCCTTACTTTTTCTTACATTTTCTTGCCTTTTCTTGCCATTTCATGCATTTTCATGCATTTTCTTGCCTTTTCTTGTCTTTTCCTAGCATTTTCTTGCCTTATCTTTCCTTTTCTTGCCTTTTCCTTGCCTTTTTTTGCCCTTCTCTTGCCCTTTCCTACCTTTTTTTGCCTTTTCTTACCCTTTCCTTGCCTTTTCCTACCTTATCTTGTATTTTTCTTGCCTTTTCTTGCCATTTCTTTCCTTTTCTTGCATTTTCTTCTCTTTTCCCTGCCTTTCCTTGCCTTATCTTTCATTTTCTTGCCTTTTCTTTCCTTTTCCTTGCATTTTCTTAAATTTTCATGCCTTTACTTACCTTTTTATGCCATTTCTTGCCTTTTCCTTACCTTTTCTTGCTTTATCTTTCCTTTTTTTTATACATTTTCTTGCATTTCCTTGCATTTTCTTACCTTATCTTGCCTTTTTCTTGTCTTTTCATACCTTTTCCATGCTTTTTCTTGCCTTCTTTTCCTTTTCTTGCCTTTTTTGCCTATTCCTTGCCTTTTCCATGCCTTTTCTTGCCTTCTTTTCCTTTTCTTGCCTTTTTTTGCCTATTCCTTGCCTTTTCTTGCCTTTTCCTTGCCTTTTTCTTCCTGACCTTGCCTTATCTTGCCATATCTTTCCTTATCTTTTTTTTCTTACCTTTTCTCTCCTTTTCTTATATTTTCTTGCCTTTTCTTTCCTTTTCTTGCCTTTTCATGCCTTTTCCATGCCTTTTCTTGCATTTTCCTTGCCTGATCTTGCCTTATCTTGCCTTATCTTTCATTTTCTTTCATTTTCTTACCTTTCTCACCTTTTCTTACATTTTCGTGCCTTTTTCTTGCCTTTTCTTGCCTTATCTTACCATTAGTTAGAAGTTAAGTTACTACTATAATTAGAATGCATTAGTGTGATTTGCTAATAATTAGATTATCTTCATCATAAAACACCTATGCTCTTATTGGAATGTATATATATTCTACTGGTTTTAATTAATAAATATACCTTTCAAAAAAATATATGGGGAAGTGGGACAAATCTCTTGGCAATCTTCTTTAATTACGTACTTCGAAGCGACAAAATGCGAAGATGTATTGTTCTTGTTGGGGATCTACCTGACATAGTAAATGCAGGACCGCCATTGCATCCTCCCTTGCAACAACGAGGAGTTTTCTAGTGTAGTCAACAATAATTGGGTAGGAACTATTTCTTTTTGGTAATACTAAACTTTATTACATTGTGTTTTGAGTCTTTTGACCGACTTATACAACATAATTATATAGTTTAAAAATGTCTTACTGAATGACATAAATACGAAAAATATTACGAGATCGGGAGAAGAGTTTTTTCATATTTTTTTCTGATTTATTTTTCAACAAATTAAAACTATTATTTTCCAAATTGTAATAGGGGTATTTGTTAGGATTTGTCTCATATTTCTAAATAGAATAGAACTCTATTTCCTAATATAAAGCATATTATGCTTGACCTCTATATATAGAGGGCTAGGGGTTAGGAGTTCTTTGGTCTTGGCTTAATTGGTCATGGTAGTATAGGCAGAGATTTAGGCTCGAGGCACAGCCTCGCCTATGGCTTATGTACCATGTATATCTACATAATATAGTGATGATCGTCTCGGCCCCGTGGAGTAGGTCATTCGACTGAAACACGTAATATCGTGTGTCCTCGATTCTTTCTATCTCTCGTACTATTTGTTATGGGTGTTCTACACATCCGTGTTTACGCTTCCGCTGTCCTAATAAATTGGTATCAGAGCTTTGGTGTGTATCTGCGTAAAAAAAAATTGGTGCAAGGTCTCTTTTGAACTTGGTGAAAAATTCAGAATTGAGACAAAGGGGCAGACTCGAAATTCCAGGAAATATTGTGGGACAGATTCAGAATTTGCCAAAGAGCTGAATTGATCAGGGGTAGTTTGGGGATTTTTGAAAAGTTGGTGAATAGGTTTTATTACCCTTGAGTCTTACCACCGCTCGCCTGCCCCGGAGAAGCTACCGCCGTGTCACCAGAGAGACGTGCTCTAGAGGAGAGCTGCCGTGCGCAGTCGTCTGGAGTTTGCAGTCAGAGTTGCCAACAACCGCACCGTCGCCTCGAGAGAGAGGCAAAAACCCGTTGTAGAGAGAAGAGGGTGAAGCGCTGAGGAGGAAGAGAGAGGAGCCTCCGCGCCTCACCTGACTGTCGGAGGAGGAGAACTCGACGCCGTAGAGCGAAGAGAGTCGCTCTATCACCGCCGCTCCGAGAGAAGGAGCAGTCTCGGCCATCGCCAGTCATCGAAAGAGAAGAGAGCTCGAGGAGAGAGAGAGTTACGGGGAGAGAGAAAGAATGACCCGTGACTCGCCTTCTGCCGTACCGCGCCCGAGTTTGCCTCCGCCGAGTTCCTGGCCTCGCCGCCCCGTGGTGGTTCAGCCATTAGCCTTGGTGCCATGGAGGTGCAAAACCCTAATTTGGAGCTTTGATTGGGAATTTTGGGTCAACAAGTTGACTGACTAGTTTGGTTTTCTAGTCCGATCAGAAGATAATTTTTTGGACTGGTTGGTTATGTTTGACCAGTTTTGAGGCTGACCATATTCGGTTATGGAGGCTAGGTGGATGTGATTAGTCATGGTTGGGAAGTTGACCAGACTTATTTTTTGGGCAAGATTATTGGTGATCCTTAAAGATTAGACCAATTTTGAGGAGAAAATCTGGGGTCTTGGTTTGGATCATAAAGTTTGAGCTGGGTTGATGGGCATGTTATTTTGTTTGTCCGAGTTAAAGAATTTGACCAAGGAAGGGTCAGATTAAGGTCCTATTGAATTGAAGATTGGTTCAGGTCATGGAGATTCACGGTTGAAGATCGGTCATGTGATTTGGTTCAAGGTGGAGACTTGTTGGGTGTTTGACCCAAATCTTATTGGACTTTGAGCTCGGGTCCAATGGTATCTCCTATACATGTATGTGGTATTATATGTGTAGTCGATAGTGGTGTGAGAAAGTTAGAGGAGCTTGAGGCGACTTCTTTCTCCGGAAGACTCTCTTGTTTCCATGGAATTGATCGGGTCTAATTTGGGTTCATGGTTGATCGATCATGGAGCGGTCGTATCATGTTGGACCAAGAGGTGGATCGTATGAAGACTTTGAACATTGTTTGGACCAATTACTCATTGACGATGAAGGTGAAGATTTGGTACAAGTATCGGTTTTGTTTTGACTCACAGATTATGCAGTGTATCTTCTAGTTGCCCACGAGGATGGAGGAGTGAGGTGTAATAGCAACAGCAAGCTTGGTGTCCAGAAGGTATACATGTGAAGGTGATGTAAAGTCCTGTAGCTGGTGGAGAATTCCAAGATTGATGTCCATAAGGTGTTCACGCGAATGTGATGTAAAGGCTTGTAGCTGATGTCCTCATCTCTTCTTTGGACTGATATTGGTGTTCGCTCGGCGATGTAACCCTAACAGTCGGTGTCCACATGAAGGTGGAAGTTTCTCGTGGAGGTGAAGTCTGTTATATCGGTAGAGAAATATTTTGAGAGTGCCCCGTGAGAGTACACCATACTGGGATGAGTATTGCTTATGCTGGAGCTTCTGAGATTGAAGCTGGCCTATGAGATTTAGGCATTGTTGTGGGCGTTGGAGTGGTTTTCTCCAATGTGAAAAACTCTCGTGTTGCGCGCATGGTAATTTTCTCCCGTCGTATTGGTTCTTCAGAGTGGAAGACCCGAGGTGAGTTTATGTTGTTGAGATACTTATGGAAGATTCCATTCGAGGTAGAGTTTTCAAGATTGAGGCGGATGATTGAACTTACAAGAAGAGACACACAGTGAAGATGGTCTGATGTGGAAGATGAGCTTGAAGCTGGAGAAGACGATTGTTTTTTAGAATTTGGTCCAAGGTGGAGATTGTTAGGATTTGTCCCATATTTCTAAATAGAATAGAACTCTATTTCCTAATGTAAAGCATATTATGCTTGACCTCTATATATAGAGGGCTATGGGTTAGGAGTTCTTTGGTCTTGGCTTAATTGGCCATGGTAGTATAAGCAGAGATTTAGGCTCGAGGCACAGCCTCGCCTATGGCTTATGTACCATGTATATCTACATAATATAGTGATGATCGTCTCGGCCCCGTGGAGTAGGTCATTCGACCGAACCACGTAATATCGTGTGTCCTCGATTCTTCCTATCTCTCGTATTATTTGTTATGGGTGTTCTACACATCCGTGTTTACGCTTCCGCTGCCCTAACAGTATTTTTGCTTAAAAATATTCAAATAGTAGTATGTTAACAAGATAAACATGATCTGACATTTTTTAACTACATGATATTGATGATCAAACCTCGTGAACTAAAATAAACTTTTACCTTCATTTGTTATTGTTACAAAAATGTCAGAGCATAGTGATCCGGATAGGATTCTTTTTATTGAATTATAAAATAATTGATGATTCGGAGGTGTGCCTTCTTCAATTAATTCTCGTGTCTCCTGATTTCCTTCCACGAATTACTGCCCGTTATATTTTTTTGCTGCCTTGTCAACAGTTATTTGGTTTCTCGAACGTCCGGGATACATATTTTTTGAAGTGTTCAGCATGCAGGGAGCTAAATCTAGCATCTTGTTAGTTTGTGTTAAGAGTCGCCATGTTCAATTAGATATAGTCTAATTCATTCATCTACTTATTAAAAAAATATAAATGAGCTAATTAAAAAAAAGAACGTATGAACGAACAGTTTTCTCGGTAAATTGGAAAAGTTGGGAAAATGATGCGACTGTCTACGTTTAAAATATATAATAATAAAAAATTAACAAAAATAAAAGAGAACGGAGACGTTTGACACTGGCATCAATCATCATGATCTAATCATAACAGGCTAAAGTCTTAAATGTGTGACACTGAACTATATATTAAAATAAATACAAAGATTCGAATTACTGAACAAAAGTACAAAAAAAGCTGAATTAGAAAGACCTAGAAAAGAAAAACGAGGTGATTGATGCTACTACACATGCGACATTGAAATGATTTGTGAGAAATTTTGCACCTTTTCCGGAAGCAATAGTGTTACTATTATTTACCCCTCTTTTTTACCGGCCACGCCGTGAGTTGACAAACTTTGAAATTTGACGGTTAAAACTCGAAACAATGAAACGGGTCCAACGCCGTTAGCTCCGCCTCGCTGCTCGCCGTCTCGATGGACACCCACCAACTGGATGACGTTAGTCAACTTGCCGTTGTGGCGGGGTTTCTTAATTCTTACCTCGAAGAACTCACGTGAGGTACGGTCAAGCTCACCAGAAGTCACTGTAAAAAAAGTATCTTACCCTCGTTATCTGGGTCGGATTCATTTTTCACTTTACCCAACTTTTAGTTCTTTACAATTTTCCGCCCACCGTGCGAATTTCAATTTTTTGATTTATAATATCCGGTATTCAAATAATCTTGGCTCTACCGGTTTGATATAATTTCTGATCATTCCACCCAAAAAATGTAATTTCTGATCCGCTTCCATTTTGTTGTTTCAGAATTTCTGATCATTCCACCAAAATGTAATTCCATCCAAGTAATATTTTCTCATGTGGCGCGTGATTTCTACCTTCATAATTTCTTTTGCACCGTACGATAATTGCGGGAATAACGTGTCAATGAATAACCTCTAGATTTTCTTTTTTGAATTCTATTAATGAAACAAAAGTAAGTAACACTTCCCTGTTAACCTACTTCAAGCCAGCTCATAATCTTTAAAATTTTGAATTATATATAAAAAATTTAGCATTTTTTTACAATTTAGACTTGCCATTGATTTACCTCAAATTCCAGGTCCCGAATCGACGCGTTAAGCTATAATTTTACTCCAAGTAAACCCAAAACATTCCAAAACTTTTACTTTTCTTTTTCTGTAAGAATTACAAAGTGGGACGTCTAAATCAAGGATGACGATTTATTTGCACGTGATGGGGACAACCTCACCTGAAGTATAGCTTCAGAGAGCATCGTCGCTATTAATTTTTAGGTAAATCAAAGCTTAGGGATTATTAATCCACGTCCTTAGATCCGAGTGGACATTTAGTCAAAATCAAGAAATTTCTTTCGGAGAGAGTTGTGCAAATTGTCGCCACGAGGAGTACTCATCATCGTAGAATGGGAGATCTGTGGAAATATATAAATGATCCCAGAAATCATAGGATGCTTATATTGCGATCTAGCTCCATTTACAATAATATATATAGTAGAACAATATTATATGAGTCTGTTGTTGGAGTCAGGAAATTTGGCAAGTAAGATCAATTAGAACTTTTTTCTTGGGAACCAGAAATGTAAACACAGATGTATATAAACCACCTACATCGACGAGGTCGAGCACTACACTTCGAGTCTAAATTTCTACATATACTACCATTATCAAGCTAACCAAGACGAAAAAACTCTTATACGTACCCTCAAATTTATATGAGATAAATCAAATATGTTTTATAATAGGAATACAATTCTAAACTAGTTAATTCTATTACAAATCATAACATTTCTAATTTTATATTGTGTCAATTTTTTTTGATGCATACATACCAAATTTTGTTTAATTATTGAAAAATAAAAATGTTTAATAATAATAGTTGAAAATAACAAGCATAATAGACCGAGTTGCAGGGTTTGGATTGAGTACGGAGTGAAGGAATTGATTCCGTACGGTTTGGACTGAAGGGGGACCGGAGCGGCAAGCGCAGGTATGTGACAATGGCAAGTGCAGTTATGTGATAATGGCATTTATTTTTGTGAAAACGGCAAGTCCCCATTGATAATAATGGCACGCATAGTTTTTTTATATTTTGGTCCCCCATATTTTAGCATTTTTGCAAAAAGGTCACACTGGCATGCACTGTTATGTGATACTGGCATGCACAGTTATGTGATAATGGCATTTGTATCCGGCCTGTGTTTGTGCATGGCTTTTTTTATTTTGGTCCCCGTATTTTAGCACGTTTACAAAAAAGTCTCCGCGTGTCTTCATTCCAAACGGTTCGGAATAGTGGCATTCCGTACCCAATCCATACCCTGAGTTGCATGGTGATAACTAATTCAAGTTCTCCAAAACCCGTAATATCTTTTTTTGTCCAAAAATATATTGAAGTAGAAAAACCCACAAGATTCTGAATGGTTTTTAGGCGCACAATTATTGCTCGTGCGTTTCACGTGTATCTTTAGGCTTTAAGTTGCTATTTTGAGCACTCTATACAAATTAACACATTGTTTAGTCTTTAACCCATAATAAAATAAGATACGGCACTTGCAAAAATAAAGCGAATCAATGGGCAATACAACTTTTAGGCTTTGTTATAGTGATTGCGTAGGAACTTGAACTTTTGGCATGTGGAGTCATTTGCACATACTGATGAAAAGAACCAAATTATTATTTTTATAACTAAAAGTGTATTACTTCTTAATAACTCCAATGACACTTACATCTACATAGTCATACCATAAATGAAACTAGATAAAAATCTATTTAAATAATGCCTACAAGATAAATATTATGTAGTTCCAAGATTACTTGAAAACTGTTAGGGTTTGTCTCAAATTCTAGACAAATTAGTACTCTATTCCTATTTAGAGTAGTGTTATAATCTCCTATATATATTGGCCTATGCCTAGGTCTTTTGTGTGTAGTAAAGAGTTGTGAGGTAGAGAGAACCCTCACGGAGGCCTTGTAACCGATTGGACTCACATAGTGGATGACTCTCCTTTGTCCGTGATTTTTTTCCATCTTGGAGTTTCCACATAATTCTTGTGTCTCGTGCTTTACTCGTTTCAATCTTATTTCTCAACAATTGGTATCAGAGCCAGATCTGAGATTCGAGTATTGACAAAAAAAGGACAGATTGGGGGAAAAAGTCAAACAATTGGGATTTAGGTCCGCCCCGAGTCCGGCCCACCGCCGGTGTCCAGTCGCCCCGACATCGCCAAAAGGAGGCGACTGTCCCTCGCGCTCCGTCGCTGCGCCGGGGAGAAGCTTCATCGCTCGCTGTCTGGAGAGGAGCACAGATCCGTTTGAACCCGCTGCGAGTGGAGAAGAAGGTTGTCCCGTTAACACCTATCGCTTGCCATCACCTGGAGTTCGTCGTCCCGTGCTCGCCATCACAGCTCTTTGAGAAGTCGAGCCGCGACATCGCAGAGAGGAGAACCCGAGGAAGAAAGAATCGGGGAAAGAGAAACTTAGACCCCGACCACCGCTGCCTGAGATCGCCCTCACTGGCGCTCGCCTGCTCGCGCCGACCGAGGCCGAGCACCACCATCCCAGACCCGTGTCGAGCCGTCGTCGCCCGCCGTGGTGGTCGCTGTTTGCCAGTCGCCGCCCCTTAGAGATTTGGGTTGAAAAACCCTAATTTTTGAGTTGACTTGGTCAACAATTTGATTGGTTGACCGAAAGTCAACTGATTTGGCTGATTTTGATTTTCTAACCAGTTTTAGGCTGATTTCTTGGTTAGAGGTATTTCAGGATGACTTTCATGAAGTACGAAATCCCTCAATTGACGAGAAAAGCTAATTTTTCCTTGTGGCAGGTTAAGATGCGCGCTATTCTGACACATTTAGAGCTGGATGAGACTCTACTTGATGAGAAGTCGATGCCTTCGAGTTGGGATGCTGCGATGAAAGCGTCAAAGAATCGTAAGGCTGTGAGTCAGATCCAGTTGCATCTGTCAGATGATATTTTGCGGGATGTGTTAAAGGAGACAACAGCTTCCTCATTGTGGGCAAAGCTTGAAAAGTTGTGCATGCCCAAGAGTTTGACCAACAAACTGTGCTTAAAGCAATGACTATTTTCTATCAGGATGCAAGAAGATCAATATGCTCACGACCACCTTAATGAATTTAAGGATATAGTGGCTGATCTTAGAACTCTGGATGTGAAGTATGATGATGAAGATCTTGCTTTATTGTTATTGTGCTCGTTACCTGCTTCTTATCAGCAATTCAGAGATACTCTGTTGTTCAGCCATGATACTTTGAGTTGGGATGATGTTCATGATTCGCTCTTGGAGAAAGAGAGAATTGATAAGCACACTGTGAGTTTCTCTGAAAATAGCCAAGGGACTGGCTTGATCGTGAGAGGAAGGTCTGAGGAGAGGAATGCTAAGTCTGGTTCGAGGAAGAAGAGCAGAAGCAAATCAAGGTCAAGGTATAAGGATAAGACTTGTTTCAACTATCATAAGGTTGGGCATATTAAATGATTCTGTCCGGAGTTGAAGAACAAGAAGAAGGGTAAAAAGTCTAGTGCTCCGAAAGGAGAAAGTTCTGATAGCGGCAGTGCTAGTGTTGCCACCACCACTCAGAAGGAAGAATCTAAAGGAGACCTTTTGTCTGTGATTGATGGGAAGTCTAAAGTTGATTTTGTTTAGGTCCTTGATTCTGCTTGTACGTTTCATATGTGTCCTATCAGGGACTGATTTCCAACATATGAACGTGTGGAGGGTAATATTCTCATAGAAAATAATTTTGTCTGCAAGGTTGTTGGTATTGGTACATTGAAGATCAAGATGCATGAAGGTGTCATTCGAACTTTGACAGATGTGAGACATATCCCTGATCTGAAGCAGAACTTGATTACGTTGAGTACCCTTGATACATTGGGGTACAGGTACACAGGAGAAGGTGGAGTTCTTCGTATGAGTAAGAACTCATTAGTGCATATGAAGGCCAAGAAAGAGGTTGGGAATCTGTATGTTTTGCAGGGTTCTACAGTTACAGGGACAGCTGCTGCTGCATCTGGCTCGTTGACAGATTCTGAGAATACCTCGTTGTGGCATATGTGACTTGGTCACATGAGCGAGAAAGGCATGACTGAGCTGAATAGGAGAGAATTATTATGTGGACAGGGCATTGGGAAGCTGAAATTTTGTGAGCACTGTGTGTTTGACAAACAGAAGAAAGTTAGTTTTCGGAAAGGTGTGCACACTACAAAATGAACACTTGACTATGTTCATTCTGATCTTTGGGGACCATCTCAAGTTGCATCAAAGAATGGTTCTAAGTATATGCTGACTATCATTGATAATTATTCGAGAAAAGTGTGGGCGTTCTTCTTGAAGAGCAAGGATCATGTCTTTGTCACTTTCAAGCAGTGGAAGACTATGATTGAGAAGCAGACTGGGAGAGATGTCTAGCATCTCCGCACAGACAATGGATTAGAGTTTTACTCTAGTTGGTTTGATGAGTTATGTAAGAATGAGGGTATTGTCAGGCATAAGATATCCCAGGTACACCTCAACAGAATGGAGTCGCTGAAAGAATGAACAGAACTCTGTTGGAAAAAGTTCATTGTATGCTATAAAATGCTGATTTGCCTAAGTCATTTTGGGCTGAAGCTGCTTCCACTGCCTGTCACCTTGTTAATTGTTCACCTCATGCATCACTTGATGGTAAGGTGCCTGAAGAATTGTGGTATGAAAATCCTCCTAATTATGCTAATTTGAAGATATTTGGGTGTCCTGCCTATGCTCATGTGAATAATGGCAAGTTAGAGCCAAGATCTGTGAAATATATCTTCTTTTGCTATGCTTCTGGAGTGAAGGGATACAAGTTGTAGTATCCCAAGCTGTCTAAGGTCTTATTGAGTAGAAATGTTATTTTTAAAGAGACAGACATGCTGAGTAAGAGGGAGGATGTTTCTTCACCTGGTGTTTCCAGTGCTCCAAGTGTGGATTTGCAAAAGTTAAAAGTGCAGGTGGAGTTTGATGCTGATCCAGAAGCGAGTTCCTTCTGTGATGTTGGTTGCCATGATCCTACTCATGGTGGGTTGTCTGATGAAGCTGAGAATGTTGGTACAGTTGAGGGGGAGCCATCATATTCCATTCCTAGAGACAGGCCCAGAAGAATTATCAGGCCTCCACAGAAGTTGGGTGAAGCTGATATTATTACTTTTGCCTTGAATGTGGCAGAAGAAGTTGATAGCTGTGAAGAATTGTCTAGTTACTCAGATACTGTGAAGTCGAAAGACTCTGCTAGATGGTTGGTTGCTATGGAGAAAGAGATGGAATCTCTTCACAAGAACAAAACTTGGGAGATTACTAAGCTGCCTAAGGATAAGAAAGTTGTCAGTTGCAAGTGGGTATTCAAGAAGAAGGATGGTATACCTGTAGTTGAAGAGCCTAGATACAAGGCTAGGCTAGTAGCTAGAGGATATAGTCAGATTCCTGGTGTGGACTTTAATGAGATATTTTCACCAGTTGTGAAACATACCTCGATTTATTCTCTTCTTGGTATTGTTACTATGCAGGATTTGGAGCTTGAACAGCTTGATGTGAAGACAGCTTTTTTGAATGGAGAGCTTGAGGAGCGAATTTATATAGCACAGCCTGAGGGTTTTCATGTTGAAGGCAAAGAAGACCATATGTGCTTGTTGAAGAAGTTCTTGTATGGCTTTAAGTAGTCTCCGAGGCAGTGGTATAAAAGGTTTGACTCATTTATGATTTCTCATGGTTATGAGAGGAGCAAGTATGATAGTTGTGTTTACCTGAAAAGGTTACACGATGGTTCGCAAGTGTATTTGCTCTTGTATGTGGATGACATGTTAATTGCTGCCAGTGACAAAGGAGAGGTGAGGAAGCTCAAAGCTCTGTTGAGTAGCGAGTTTGAGATTAAAGATTTGGGTCCTGCTAAGAAGATTATTGACATGGAGATTGCCAGAGATAGAGGAGCAAGGAAATTATTTTTGAGTCAGGAGAGTTACATTGAAAAGGTGCTTGATAGGTTTGATGTGACTGGTAATCCTGTGAGTACTCCTCTTGGTACACATTTTTGACTTTCATCCACTTTATCTCTACAGTCAGTTGCTAAGGTCGATTACATGTCTGGTGTTCCATACTCCAATGCTGTTGGTTCTCTGACGTATGCTATGGTTTGCACACGCCCGAATTCGGCCTATGCTGTGAGTGTTGTTAGCAGGTTTATGGCAAATCTTAGAGAAAGTCATAGGAGAGCAGTGGAGTGGATTATGAGGTACTTGAAGGGTACCAAGGGCGTGTGTCTACAGTTTAGAAGCACCAATGATGGAGTTGTTGGTTTCGTTGATTCAGATTATGCTAGAGACCTTGATAAGTTTAGGTCCTTGTCTAGATATGTCTTCACTCTTGGAGGATGTGCTATCAGTTGGAGATCTTATCTACAGGCCACAGTGGCGTTGTCTACCACTGAGGCGGAGTATATGGCTATAACTAATGGTGTGAAAGAGGCTATCTGGTTGAAAGATTTTTTCAGTAAAATTTGTGAGAAGCTGCAGGTCAGTACAGTATACTGTAATAGTCAAAGTGCTATCCATCTCACGAGGGATGCTATGTATCATGAGAGGACGAAGCACATTGATGTGAGGTACCACTTCATTCGTGAGCATGTTGCTCAAGGTGACATTGTTGTGAGCAGGTGGGTACCAAGGACAACCCTGCAGATATGTTGACGAAGCCACTTTCTGGTACTAAGTTCGAGCATTGCTTGGACTTGGTAGGTGTTCGTGCTTGATGCTGAATGCCCTTAGGGGCTGGTGGTGAAGGTGGAGCAACGTTGATGTTGGAGTCATGGAATTCGGTCCAAGGTGGAGATTTGTTAGGGTTTGTGTCAAATTCTAGACAAATTAG
Source organism: Hypericum androsaemum (assembly GCA_963995505.1). Lineage (NCBI taxonomy): Eukaryota > Viridiplantae > Streptophyta > Magnoliopsida > Malpighiales > Hypericaceae > Hypericum > Hypericum androsaemum. Next base: position 15,064,042 of record OZ023181.1, on the reverse strand, counting down.
TACTCTATTCCTATTTAGAGTAAAGTTATAATCTCCTATATATATTGGCCTATGCCTAGGTTTTTTTTGTGTAGTAGAGAGTTGTGAGGTAGAGAGAACCATCACGGAGGCCTTGTAACCGATTGGACTCACATAGTGGACGACTCTCCTTTGCCCGTAGTTTTTTTCCCGTATTGGGGTTTTCACGTAATTCTTGTGTCTCGTGCTTTACTCGTTTCGATCTTATTTCTCAACAAAAACAAACCCGAAAGAAACCCCCAAGTCACACAACGAGAAGCGGAATCTCCGAAGCAAGTAATCATCATGACAAGAACTCACACAACCGTCAGGGAGGATCAAAAGACCAAGGGAAGGACTGACCGCAAGCTGCAAGTCTAATCACATAGAGGATATGCGAAGTATCCTCTTCCCAAGAAAATCCCGCGGTGGTGAGCTCCGAGCAAAGCTCCACATCATGCCCTACCAGATCGATGATAATCGATCCAAGGTAAAGAGGTGAGGAGCTCGTAGGCAGCTTGACTTTCAGTTTCCGCATCTAAAATTTCAGGAGGGCAGCGGCCTTCTCCGTGGGCTTTTGTTCTCTACATCTTGACCTAGTCGGGGTTGGAAAGAAAGATTGTGAATTCTAGCCCTTTTGACAGAGGACTGCAACTCGACATCCAAAGTCCCCTCATCTGATGAGGCTAGAACCTCTGCAAACCAAGCATCCATGGGGTCGACATGTTGCTGCAAGACAGCCTCGGCATCAACCTGCAAGATAACCTCCGCACTAACGCCCACCACCTCCAGTCCAACAGGGGATAATGAAGCATCATCCACGGCAACAACGGGCACCACCATATGATCATGTAGGAGACCAACCTTGCACGGGGCTGCAGCCATACCCAAATTGTTGATGGCAGCAAGTTGCTGCCCAGTAACCATGCCGAATGCATCAACGCCACTGACCTACATAACTGGAGCAGTAACATCCCTCGACTGACATCCAACATCAAAGAGCTACACAGGAACAATAACCAAAGGCGGGGAACCAGCAACAGGAAGCTGCACTTGCGAAGGAGGGGGAGAAGAACCTAGGGACATCCCGACGTCCGCCCTATAAGCACCAACTGAAGGCAGCGAGGGAAGAAGAGGCGCTGGAAAGCTAACAATAGCACGCAACAAGTTCAGCCACATTACCTTGAAAAGAGGTTTCAGAAGGTTGACCCAGATTTGCGTATCCTCAGCCGAGCACGTATGACCAGCTACGAGAAGGGACGCCACTACACAATGGGAGAGCCACTCATTCACAGGCTCATCGAAAGGCAATGACCCACAACCACTCAGCCGTCGCGCATCGGGAGCTATACTTCGTGAGTCACCAAAAGCGGGGACCAGCGTAGGACTAGAGGAGGGGGAGACAAGCGGAGGATGAGTGCCTGAACCTCCCCGCTCGGCCGAAGAAGGAGGGGCACCCTTGCCCGCACTCCGAGCAAAATTTTCTACTGAGACGAACAAGCGCCTTTTCTCCACCCTGGACCTGTTGGCGTTAAGGATCAAAGCAGCGGCATCTTCCGAAGGAGGAACCATAACAACCCAAAGCGAGAGTTCCGCTTTGATCTCTTGTTGGCCACGAAAGTGTTGAGGATCATACAGAATTTAGAGAAGAAATTTTGGAGGTTAACAAAGCTTTAGAGCTGTGGAAGGTTGTCCACGAAGAGCGTAGACTAGGGATGGCATAAATGCTCATACCCTACCCTTACCCTACGGGTCTAGGGTATGTTGACTTTGACTGGGTCTACGGTATGGTATGGGTATGGGTCCATGTTTCGAAATATAGTTTAGGGTAGGGTATGAATCTACCCTAATTAGATCCTAGTTAAACCCTAATTAGACTATATTGATAATATATATAATATACTTTATGGTTAACTTTAACATATTTATTATGTTATTACATAACCAGCTTAGAAAATATCGTGAATGATAGAACACTAGAAGCCGATATTCTAAAATTTTTTTTTGTTGAATTGTTTATGTACTGCAAACACTTTTTTTTAGAAACTTTTTTTGAAAAACGTTATGTACTTCAAACTCGATAGGAAATACCTTGTACTATTGAAATAAAATTGTAAAATTTAATTTTTCATTAATTTTTTTTTGAATGTTGATGTGTAACGTAGTAGGTGTCTTGAATTTATTTAAATTTTATTTTGAAATTAATTTTTGATTAAAAATTATCAAAAAATAGAACGTTAAAGGTTCGGACCCTACAGACCCTGGGTCTCCAGAAGTGTAGGGTATGAATCCAACAATAAAAAATTTGTAGGGTCGAGACTAGGGTATGTATCCAACTAAAAAAATTAGTGTATGGGTAGGGTCCTACCAATACCTTATCATACCCTACCTATTGCTATCCCTAGTTACAAGTATGAAGAATTCACTTACTCATTGTCTAAAATTTTTTGACTAGATAGAGAGATTCTAATAGCATACGTCGATCATGTGGCCTATTACTACTCGTACGATAATTGTGTCATGGAGTGTTAAGATTATCACGTAAGATAACTATTTATGTCCGCATTATTTAAGCATGTTGAACCACGTTGATTGAGTTTATTAATCCTAGCTAACGTCCACGAAGATGAAATAATTGAAGTACTTGCTTCAATTAATATTGGGAAGTTATCATACTGACGCATCAATTATTAATTAATTAAAGCACATCCCTAACCCTAAGGCCTCCTTGTCATGAAGGCTCCAAGGATATTTTCATACGATCAACGAATCTTCTCATAACGACGAAAACCAATGATCGAAACTACCAAATTCGCTTGGCCTCATCCCAATAAGTCCAAATTTAGAGAATAATTGCACTGACTTTATCTGAATAATTAAGTAAAATATCGAGCTTAAGAAAAAAAATACAATCTACCAACAAACACGTGGACTACTAATGAGAGATTTATTCAAGCTTAATAAAGATGTCTTAAATTCGACCCATTGAGAACGCAACAGTATTTAAAATATGTGAAAAGAGTTTTTCACCTTTCAAAACTTCTACCTCACTTTAACATAGATTAGTGAGCCGAGAATAAGAGTTGATATAAAAAAAACAACAAACTACAGTTCGTGTATTATGGTTCTGGTACACATAATTGGCGGCGAGGTCCTTGCGGATTCGTTTAAACCACCACGAGAATTAGGTAGACCCACATGGATGGGGGAATAAATTATGGGTTAGTTGACAAATAATTTTTATACAAGCTAGGTGATAGGAATTTGGAGGAAGGGCCTTAAATTGGCAATTGACATTAATTATTGGGACACATGCCATACCTCATAATTGCTAGAATCATAGTCAAAACTAATCACCAATCGAAACTATACATAATCCGCATGTGACTTGTATCATTAATACGAACAATCTATCAAGTTTTTGGTCAAAGATCACAGCTGGTTTTTGGGAGTATGAACATAAACGGTACCAATCGTGAACATCTTTGGTGTTCATCTAAACGTTTTCAAGAAAATGTATCAGATCTAGCTCAAAGTAGATTTGAGGTTAATTTTTTGTTTTGGAATCAGGTTTAAAAATTGATTATAGTAGTAAGTTTCTGAGTATACTAGCAAGTTACTACGAGTTCAATTTTTTAATTTGATGAAGCTAAATTATTTGTTGATATTCATAAATAGGCAAGATAACTGAATCTAATTATAGTCAGGATCCTTTTAGATTATACTCCTTGTGTAATCTATGTCTCAACTACACTAGTCTTTCGACTAGATATGGCCTATGCTAAGTATTGTTAATATTATCCATTTCTTGAAAAACATATTTATTTGGTCTGATATGTCGAGTGACCCATTCATTTAACAGAAGGGAGATGGTGCAATTCAGAAATAGATAGGGAGATGCCAAATTAATGGAGCTCAAGCTCCCATATATGTACAATATGAAGCCATATAGCTAGTTCACTGTCATCCGAAAATTCCAGATAGATAGAACATCAATGTCTACAGTTCTAGGTTAGTATACTTCTCTATCAAAAATCATTTTACACCAACTTATTTGTACTGCATTTATATTCTGTATCGTCTTCTTCGTTCATCCCCTATGGCGCCACGCGTTTCTGTTACCACCCCATTCAATCCCTTGGATTATGATGCTTCTTAGACAAAGCTATATCTCATTCGAGTCTTTGAGAACTTTGTCATATTTTAAAAACTATATTCGACTCGAAATTTGAGTAGTCATCTGTCCATCCAATGAGTGTGAGAATTATACTATAATTTTTCCAAGTTGCGGCAACAACGAAACATGGTGTTGTTGCTATTTATTTGGTGTCAAAGTAAGATTTACAGGGAAGTACATCGACATCGGGTTGTGGTAGCTCATTTGGAGTTGGATTCAATTTTCAAAGTCACATTAATTTGTTAAGGCAAAATTAAAATGACACATAAATTTTCAAAAGCACAAATATAACAACACATTAATATTCAAAGGCACATCAATTTTTAAAAGTACATAAATATTTGGTCTGTTATCATTGATTCACTTATTCAAGTACCTTATGCTCCAATAAAGCACAATACCAAAAAATTCTAAATAAACTTTTTTTATCCTAAAAATTTAATTTTCTCCCAAAATAAAGTGTTTTTGGGGTCAAAAAGTGGGCAAACTACCTTTGGCTGTTTGTCAGTGCTTAGAGCTCAAAAACTTATGCGAAATAAAAAATTATCGCGTCGGACACCTTAGCACCAAGATATTGCCATTCTAAAATTTTCAAAGGCAAAAATACAAGGACTAATAAAAATTACTGGGTAATTCTAGATATTGTTTAATTGAATTGTTTTGTTTAGTAAAATTGGAAAAAAGATATAAAATAGAGTAAATTACCCCCTAGTCCCTGGTATTTGGTCATCCTCTCCCTCGGGTCCCTGCATTATCAAAATTAATTTTACCATCTCTCGTCTTTGATTTTAGAAATTCTTAGGTCCCTGGTGCCAAAATATTTCATATTCTCCGGCGAATTCTATCTAAAAAGACTAAAATACCCCTCTCACTTAAAAAAATCTTTCTCGCCTCTTCTTCTTCTTCCTCCCTGATGTTAATCCATCTAAAAGAACATCCAAACTTCAAACTAGGAAATTAAATTCAGAAAGTCAAGATTCATAAAACTCAATTCCTTGGCCACAGAAACTCCAAGTTGGAATCATAGTTGACCATACATTTGATTTCGATTTCGGGGAGGTCAAACCTTTCCAGCTTGGCCATGGCTCTTTTCTTCGTCGCCGTTCTTCTCTGGAGAGGCCACCGGCTCGAGGTGTGACCGCCACCACTACTTTGTTTGCTGCCGTTGTTAGAATCGTCTTGTTTCCCACAGAGAGAGAGAGAGAGAGGTCGGGACGAGCTTAGCGCGAACGTCGGCGACGAGCTAGGGAGATGAGGCCCTCAAGGAAGATGACGACGAGAGATACCGATGACTTTGTGATAAACCCTAACCGGAGGCGATGAGATAGGAAAATGAGGCACTCGACACCGACGCTGGAACAAGAAGAAGATGAACCCTTAAAACATTTATGCCTTCTCTTGACACCGACGAGATAGGCCGCAGTTACCTTCTCTCGATGACTTCCAGCTCGCGGTCCATGGGGTTCTTGAGCCCAACAAGAAGATGATGAACCCAGAAAATGTTTATGCCTCAGATTTGTGCCTTAGGTTTCCATGGTGTTTTCGTTAATCGCTGTTCGAAAGAATTTAATTAATTTTTAGGGTTTTACAACCGAATTGGTTTCTAATTTTATTGGCATTTTATTTGATGTTTGGGTTTCCTTGGTTGGTGGGTTTTTTAAGAGGAAGAAGAAGTTAAGAAAGAAAAAAGAAGAAGAAACAAAATTGGTAACCATGTAAAAAAAAGGTTTACACGTGTTGCGAATAAATTGTGGTAGAACGTCAGAAATGATCTTAAGAACGGGTCCGGAGTGGTCGTCCCAAGAGCGATTCAAACGAAAGGGAGAAAAGATGAAATAGGGGGTGAGAGAGGAGAAGAAAGAGAGTAGGGAGAAAAGATTTTATTGATAGGGATCGGAGAAAAACATGAAAGATAAAAGCTACGAAACTATATAAGATAAAAACTGTGAAGCTAAAGGTTTGATGTGTTATTTTTGTGGGTGTCTTCATGCCTGTACCTAGCTCTCCTTATATAAATAAGCTCGCCCAAGCCCCATAGAAAAATCATAGGCCGTTTTCAAACAGGAAAATTTAACATAGTCCCGGCCTAATAAGGAAAATACAAACTGCCGAAACTTATAACCCAATTGTAGCTCCTTTTTGTGATGAATTTAGAAAACTCATAAACTACAAAGTTGTATATCTCTGTCTTCTCTTTCTGTGTCTTTTAGAATCATGTTAATCTGATACTTGAGCCGAATGCTACAGCCTTTTTACCAAAATAAGTTCAGCAGATTTGCGGCCTAATAAAGAAAACCTACTGCCAAAGTTTTCAACCCAAGTCTGACCTCCTTCTGCATCTAATTTGGAGAAGTCATAAACTAGAAAATTCTAAATCTTTATTTTATCTTTTTGTAACTTTTAGAATCGCATCAATCAGATATACGAGTAGAAAGATACGACTATTTTACTGAGACATAGTCAAATAAATCAGTAAATTAATTTTCCGCTCCAACAACACAAATATATTTTCATCTGTCCAGATCTTTTAAATCAACGCTCCACATTTGAGCAGTTTGGTGCTAGCAAATTTACGTTGCCAACACCAAATTTGGTTCCTCTGGTTTTGGCCTAGGTTTTATTTTAAAATTTTGGCACAGTTGGTGTTTGATCGGGTCAAAGCCAAATCATATTTATGTTGTTTATAGTTCTAATAAAATTCTACTTTCGGAAATCAAAACTAAAATTGGTGGACCTTAATTTTCATTAAAAAATGTAGAATAGAAGACTAATCAAGAATCGGCCGAAACACGTGCCTTTTAAGCTTATGTCAATGGTTTTTAGTATAAGTGCTGAAATTTATAATTTTTTAAAGACGTGCTTTAATTAGTTTAGTTTTTTTTGATGAAATATATCCAATGAAGGAATTGCCATGCAATTCAAGAGTGTTGAACTTAATTAAATAGGGTGCCATGGGTGGAACCAGAAAATTTAGAAAGTGGAAGTAATATAAATTTTTTCAAAAATTTAACGTATGTAATTACAATATTTATAATTGTTCTCTACGATTACTCATGCGTTCAAATCACTCCATAATAGTTACATTGTCAATACGATCAAATACGTCTTTCTCGATATATGTAATTAAACAATCAGCTAGAAATTGATCTCCCATCTTGTTGCGAAGACGATTCTTCAAAATATTAATGGAAGAAAATGCTCTCTCAACACTTTTGCATATGGTCAAATTCTATTCGAACTCGATAACTTGTTTGACATTTGGAATACACACTTTATTGGGCCCGACTAGCATATGATAAGTTGATAATTAGTCATTTTGGTTTCAATTTTTAGGTTGATTAATTTTTTAGTGGGATCAATTTCTAATGGGAAAAGTCTACTTTAGTACCCTGTGGTATCGCCCAAAATCACTTTAGTACCATGTGGTAAAAAACCGATCAATCGAGTCATACTTATTCCAATTAACATAAAAAAGGTCCTCAGGCAGCTGCCTAAAAAAAGAACTACGTGGCACCACGTGGAGAGGAGGAGGAGGAGGAGGAGGACGCGGGGAGGAGGAGGAGGAGGAGGAGGACGCAGAGAGGAGGAGGACGCGGAGAGGAGGACGCGGAGGAGGAGGAGGATGAGGAGGATGCGGAGGAGGAGGAGGAGGATGCGGAGAGGTGGAGGAGGGGGACGCGGAGGAGGAGGAGGACGCGAAGAGGAGGAGGAGGACGCGGAGAGGTGGAGGACGCGGAGAGGTGGAGGAGGCGGAGGAGGATGCGGAGGAGGAGGAGGAGGAGGATGCGGAGAGGAGGAGGAGGACGCGGAGGAGGAGGAGGACGCAGAGGAGGAGGACGCGGAGGGAAGGAGATGGATGTCCACGTGGCGCCACATCATCAAAATTTGGTGACGTGGCCACGTAGTTCGGACATGGTTCGGGTAGGTTCGGGCAGGTCCGGACAGCTGCCCGAGGACCTTTTTGATGTTAATTAGAATAAGTATGACTCGATTGATCAGTTTTTTATCACAGGGTACTAAAGTAATTTTGGACGATACCACAGGGTACTAAAATGGACTTTTCCTATTTCTAATTTAAGTGAGTACATACATTAAAAAAAAATCTAGTTATCAACAAAAAAAATTAAGTGGGGCCTACAACCTCCCACATCCCTCCGCCCCTGTAGGGTGCTACAAGTTTGTATAGCTAAGTTGGCAGAGTAATTTTACTAAGTTGACAAATATAACAATCAACGAATTAATAAAATATAAAAGAGAATTGAATCTGTAAAACTTATTATAAATATTTTTTTAAAATGAAATATTGACCATCGAATGTACGGTCATAATTAGTGCGTAATTTTTTTCAGTTGTAAGCTTCTTTTAACCATATGGTTTGGGATCAATCATGCCGACAAATTCAAATTCGAACCGGATGAGATCTTTAAAAATGACAAAATTCTCTCAACAAATATTTAACACTGTTATATTTTCAAAAATTACATCATAGTTAATTTCACACTATGCGCCTAAAAAGATTTCACACTATTCCGACGCGACCAGGTGCATTGTTGAATATCTTCCAAATCCCTCACAAAAATTCAAGATTGAAATGTCATTTTCGTGCACTTACATTACAGATAATTGCCCCAACGGGGATCGAGAAAATGACTTCTCAGGCAGCCAGCAAGTTGAGGAAGATCAAGGCCATTCGTTCTCTTATGGTGGTTAATGGTCACTGTTTTTCTTGTATAGTCCTTTTCCAATGTTTATGTCCTTTTTTTTAAAGTCAAAAGCTAGCACTTCTCATTAGTCAAAAATATCGAAAGACAAGAGTACCTCTAAATCAGAAGGAGGGCTAGCGATTACAACATCAAGATTAAGACCAATTCTAGCCGCTTTTGCAAGTCAATCCGCTACCAAGTTAGCACATCTAGGGATAAAAATTAGTTTACACATAGGTAAACTCAAAAGGGTAGCTTGCACCTCCATAGCTTGAAGTTCGATGTTCCACTCAATGACAGCGGTAGCACCATTCAGATAATCAACCAGCTGTATACAATCTGATTCCACCATAACTGACTGAAAGACGTGGCTCAACTTTATCACACCCACCGCAGCTTCGATGGCCATAAGCTCAGGTTCCATAGCTGAATAAGCCCTTGAAGAGGCGTACAGGGCCTGGACTAGGTAACCATCATGATTTCTCACAGCCACCGCCCACCCTGCTACTTCTGAATTTAAATCCAAGAAGTATCTGTATTCATCTTCAACGCATCTCTATCAGGGGGACGCCAGCACTGAGAGCTAACAATGCTCACAGGGATTGCAGGACCTATAAGGTTTGAGAATTCTGCAGCTTTAGTGCAAGCAATTCTCAACCAAAGGATTAGGTTAGGGCTTAATCCTTTGAACATGAAGCTATTTCTTGCAAGCCAGATTTGCCAACTGATGAAGCAAAGCAACTGGATACCATTTATATTCCCCTGCTCCTCAAGGACCTTAATCATGGATGTCAGCTAGCTCTTGAAATCCGTAAGCACATCACCATCCGGTCTGTACCCCAGGGCCAAGGACCAAACAGCTTTGGCATGAGTGTTGTTTGTCGGAGGTGGTGTACTTGATTAGGATCTTGTAAAGTCGAGGCAAGAGTTAGACTCTTTCTCCGTAAGACGAGATTACTCTGTATTCAGTACTTACGGGCTACGGCAATCATCCCCAAGATACAACGACTAGGCTGCTTCCGAGTTCGTAGCATAATAATTCTCGGAGCTTCGGGCGAACCTTAGATATTTGAAACTTTTTTGAGAAAGAGGAAGAGAAGATCAACTATTGCTAATGAATACTGATTCAATGCCTGCCTATGTCTCTACGGTCACAAGCCTTCCAGGCACTCCTCGTGCCTCTTCGGTGGCAATCTGGAAGCTTCGAGGAGTGCCCAGATCGGGTTGTGACCGTTCGGAGGGACAGGACAACGCTCACACTCCTTCGCGAGGGATCTCGCAACCCTTCGGCCGTCTGGATGTTCCAGCCCTCCGTGCCTCCTCGGTGACCATCCTGGAAGGCTCTCGCAGCCCCTCGTAGCTTCGCAGTTCTCTCCGAACTCGGGCAAAATACTTAAGGCTCCTCTAGCTCCTCGCGATGATGCGCACGTGCGAAGTGCCAAGTGCGCCACAAAGCGCCCATTGCGACCTGAATGCGCCATGCGCACACGCACGTGCGCGAGCGCATGCTCGTGCTCGTAAGTACCATCCTCGCAGGCAGCCTCGATCAGCTCTTCAGGTGGAACATTTAATGTTACACCAGCTTGGAGTTTCTCCTTATAAACAGAGAAAATTATCTTGCAATTTCCGATGTAGTAATCCCATCCTCAGCTTGGGCTTTCCAGCTTGGGCTTTTCAGCTTGGGCCTTTCAGCTTGGGCCAAATGCATTAAATATGCATTCAAACCCAATAATCCCCCACATGAATAATGATTAATGCATGCTGACACTTTTAAGAAAAGTTCTAACAAAATATCAATGCATCGAGAAAGGTAGCTTACGTCTTTGAACCTTTTCTAGTAAAATATTATCGGATTTACTTGCTGCTTAGTGAACGCGATGTCTTGAACTGGTCAGTTTTTTTATGTAAACCAAGACAATAACATTTACACAATGATATTTCTAATATCTTTTGGTTCTCACTTTGTGTCCCTTTCGGCCATGGACATTATCTTGGATTCATAAGTATTTTTTTTCTTTTGAAGCGGCCTCACTTCATACTTATATAGGTGATCTCCCATCAAGAGTATCCTGCCATAGTCTACCTTTTCCTGGTATAGGAATCATTAAAAGCGTAGACGCTTAACCTTACCACACCTCTGCAGGTTCGTACTTGGGTAGCTTCTGAGAATGGGACAGATTCCAAGTATTCATCTGAACCATCCATAATTTAGTTGTCTCATTGAACCATTTTTGTGGGATCTCCACTCATCATGGTTGAGTTACCGCTATGAACGTTCTTTAATGTGTGGGTTTTAACCCCATATCCCTTACTGCGTTGTACATTTGATCTCTGTTGATTCCTTTCGTCAAAGGATCAGCTATGTTGTCCTTGAACTTCACTCAATGGTTATTACTCTACTTGAGATCAATTGTCTAACGGTGTTATGTCTCCTACGATTATATCGAGACTTACCGTTGTACATAGTACTTTGTGCTCTCCCGATTGCAGACATGCTATCACAATGTATCAATACAGGGGGCACAGGCTTATTCCAACACGGAATATCCTCTAGGAATTTTCTGAGCCATTCAACTTCTTCTCCAGCTTTGTCTAGTACTATAAACTCTGACTCCATGGTGGATCGAGCTATGCACGTTTGTTTAGAAGATTTCCAGGACAGCTCCTCCACCTATGGTGAACACATAACCACTAGTGGATTTGGAGTCTTTAGTGTTCGATATTCAATTTGTATCACTGTATCCTTCCAATACAGCTGGATTGTATATTTCAGATACTTTAGAACCCTTTCCAGAGTTAGCCAGTGGTCTGGTCCTGGATTGTTCGTGAATCTACTAAGCTTGCTAATTGAGTATGCAATATCAGGGCGTGTACAATTTGTTAAGTACATTAGACTCCCGATGATCTTTGCATATTTTAGTTGAGATACTGGGTCACCTCTATTCTTAGCCAAGTATAGACTCAGGTCTACCAGAGTCTTAGCCGGAGGTTTGTCAAAAGCATCGAATTTTTTTAGTACATTCTCAACGTAGTGAGATTGTGACAAGACAATTCCTTTAGTCGTCCTAGAGATTTTAATCCCCAGTATGACGTCAGCTTGACCCATATCTTTCATGTCAAAGTTGTTCTTTAACATATTCTTAGTTTTTATAATAAGATCATTACTGGTTCTCGTGATTAGTATGTCATATACATACAGACATACAATCACGTAAGCATCAGGTGTGCCTTTAATATATACACATTTATCACACTCATTGATCTTAAAGCCATTTGACATAATTGTTCTGTCAAATTTCTCATGCCACTGTTTTGGCGCCTGTTTCAGCCCATATAGTAATTTGACCAGCTTACATACTTTATGTTCTTGTCCTGGGGCAACAAACCCTTATGGTTGTTCCATATATATTTCCTCTTTCAGTTCTCCATTTAGGAAAGCTGTTTTTACATCCATCTGATGTATCTCGAGGTTATAGAGTGTTGCGACAGCTATGATCACTCTAATAGATGTGATTCTTATAACCGAAGAATAGGTATCAAAGAAATCATATCCTTCCTTCTGTTTGAACCCTTTAGCTACCAACCGAGCTTTGTATTTGTCGATTGATCCACCAGCTTTGTATTTTCTTTTAAGGATCTACTTGCAACCTAAAGGTTTGTAACCTGGTGAAAGATCCACGATTTTCCATGTGTAGTTTTGCATGATGGATTCTATCTCACTATTGATAGCTTCTTTCCAGAGAGGAGCATCCGGACTAGATAATGCCTCTTGGACTATCCCAGGTTCATTTTCTAACATGTAGTTTAGAAAATCTGGACCAAACGACTTGGCTACTTTGGTCCTCTTACTCTATCTAGGTTTCTCAGCACCTTGATCAGAGCCTTGTGTAGCTTCATAACTTCTTTTGTATGAGCTTACTTCTTTCGTTTCCTTTTTAGGAAAGATATTCTCAAAGAATGTTGCATTCCTTAATTCTATGACCATTCCCTCGTTGATTTCAGGGTTTTCAGACTTGTGCACTAGAAATCGGTATGCGCTACTGCTGTGGGCATATCTGATAAAGATACAGTCAATAGTCTTGGGTCCTATTCTCACCCTATTAGGCGGAGGTATTTCTACCTTGGCTAGGCACCTCCACACTTTAAGGTAACCGTAGGAAGGCTTTCTCCCTTTCCATAATTCATATGGGGTTTTGTCCCTTTGTGCGACAATTTGTTTAGAATGTGATTAGCTGATAGCACAGCTTCCCTTCACAAGTTCTGTGGTAAGCCCGAGCTAATCAACATAGCATTCATCATCTCCTTAAGAGTTCGATTCTTGCGCTCAGCTACGCCGTTTGATTGAGGTGAGTATGGAGCAATTGTCTGATAAATAATGCCATGTTGTTGGCAGAATTCCTCAAACGGAGCTACATATTCTCCCCCTCTATCACTTCGAATCATTTTGATTTTAGTGCTAAGTTAATTTTCAACCTCATTCTTATAACTCTTGAAAGCTTCTAGAGCTTCGTCTTTTCCTTTCAAGAGGTGTACATAACAGTACCTCGTGCAATCATCAATAAACGTGATGAAATACTTTTTTCCACCTCTAGTTTGCACTTATTTCATATCGCATATGTCGGTATGAATTAACTTTAAAGGTGTAGTACTTCTTTCCATTGAATGAAAAAGTGCTTTGGTCATTTTTGCCTCTACACATACTTCACATTTATTGTTCGGGTCAAACTCTATTTTAGGCACTAAATTCAAACTTACTAACTTTCTTAGTGAGCTCAAATTTATGTGTCGTAGTCTATCATGCCATAAGTTAGAACACTAAGCCAAATAAGAAGAATTAACAACTTTATTAGGGCCATTAAAGGTGCCTTTGATAGTTATTACATTCATCTTGAAGAGCCCCCTCTCGAGGTAACCCTTTCCTACAAAGGCACCGGCCTTGGTCAGAACAAACCTATCAGCCTCAAATACTAGTTTCATCCCAGCTTTGCTCAACAGTGAGTCGGATACTAAATTCTTACGAATGTCTGGGACATACAGCATATCCTTAAGGGTCAGTTCTTTTCCGGAGGTTAGCTTCAGCACCACCTGGCCTAGTCCAACTACGGAAAAAGTTGCAGAGTTACCCATGAACAATTTCTGTTCGTTGAAGGCCGTGTAGGTCGAGAATATCTCCTTGTCTGAGCAGATGTGTCACGTCTATGAACCACTCTCTTGGGTTATCCACCAGATTAGCTTCAAACACCACGGCGGATAGGTGTAGCACAGACAAGTCCTCAGCCAGGTTAGCCTTCTCACGATCGTCTTTCTTTGGTAAGCGACAATCTTTGGCCATGTGACCGGGCTTGTCGCAGTTGTAGCAATTGCCCTTGATCTTTTTAGCTTTCTTTTGCTTTGGCTCTTGCTTCTCCTGCTTATTCCCGGGCTTCTTCCTCTTCTTGCCAGTACCACCTTCGGCGAGGTATACCTTAGTCTCGAAGTTGGTCCTACCGGTCTTGATTTCAGACTTTTGGTTGTCTTCCTCGATCCTTGGTCTCACGATCAGGTCTTCCAGCCCCATGTCCTTCCTCTTATGCTTGAGGTAGTTCTTGAAGTCCTTCCACAGAGGGGGTAGCTTTTTGATCAGAGCAGCCACCTGGAAGGATTCGCTGAGTTGCATGCCTTCGGCGTGAATCTCGTGTAGAATCAGCTGCAGCTCTTGGACTTGGTCTATGACCTTCTTGGAGTCCACCATCTGGAAGTCGAGGAACGTTTCGACGATAAATTTCTTCATTCCGACATCCTCCATTTTGTACTTCTTCTCCAGAGAGTCCCACAATTCTTTCGCAGTCTTGGTACCTGCATAGATATTGTAGAGGGCATCGTCTAAGCCATTCAGGATATAGTTATGACATAGGAAGTCACTGTGACTCCATGCATCGAGGGCGTTGATCTTCTGTTGATCAGCCTCATTTTCTGCCACCTTCGGAGCCTCTTTCTTCAAGAATCGGACCAGGTTGAGCGTCATCAGGTAGAACAGCATCTTCTATTGCCATCTCTTGAACTCGGTACCGTTGAACTTGGCCGGCCTTTCAGCGTGGACAGTTCCCAGGACCGCTGGCACTGGTGCTGAGCTTGTTGATGCCATCTTCAAGTACACAGATCTCGTCTTACGATTGTTATTTGTCGGAGGTGGTGTACTTGATTAGGATCTTGTAAAGTCGAGGCAAGAGTTAGACTCTTTTTTCGTAAGACGAGATTGCCCTGTATTCAGTGCTTACGGGCTGCGGCAATCGTCCCCAAGATACAACGACTAGGCTGCTTCCGAGTTCGTAGCACAACAATTCTCAAAGCTTCGGGCGAACCTTGGATATTCGAAACTTTCTTGAGAAAGAGGGAGAGAAGAACAACTATTGCTAATGAATGCTTATGCAATGAGTTGTAGTGGGGTGAGTGCAAATGATGGGGGAATGGTCTATTTATAGGCAAGGAAGGCTGAAATCTGAATGGCTGCTAGGCATTTCCGAGGGGGTACCATGCTCTCACAATTCTGGGAGCCGAGGCACCCTTTCGGACACCAGTTTTTTGGATTCCCGTAGGTGTCTCTGCAGGGCTCCTAGATGCCTACTGGTGTCTCTACGGCCACAAGCCTTCCAGGCACTCCTCGTGCCTCTTCGGTGGCAATCTGGAAGCTTCCAGGTGCGCCCAGATTGGGTTATGACCGTTTGGAGGGACAGGCCAACGCTCGCACTCCTTCGCGAGAGATCTCGCAACCGTTCGGCCATCTGGATGTTCCAGCCCTCCGTGCCTCTTCGATGACCATCCTGGAAGGCGCTCGCAGCCCCTCGTAGCTTCGCAGCTCTCTCCGGACTCGAGAAAAATACTTAAGGCTCCTTTAGATGATGCACACGTGCGAAGTGCGCCACAAAGCGCCCATTGCGACCTGCGTCCAATGCGCCATGCGCACACGCGCGTGCTCGTGCTCGGATGTTGCGGCAGCCTCAGTCAGCTCTTCAGGTAGAACATTTAATGTTACGCCAACTTGGAACTTCTCCTTATAAACATGAAAAATTCTCTTGCGATTTCCAATGTGGTAATCCCATCCTCAGCTTGAGCTTTTTAGCTTGGACCTTTCAACTTGGACCAAATACATTAAATATGCATTCAAACCCAACAATCAGGACATAGAAAAAGGGCGTGCATCTCATCTTCGGAGGTAGTTTGGCATAACTGACAAGATTGATTCAAAGTGATAGACCTTCTTGCCAGACTTGCGGCTGTGGATAGGAATTTGTGAGCTGCTCTCCAAAGAAAGATTTTTATCTTTGGGAGGGTAGGTAACTTCCACAACCTGCACCAAAAACTATTTAACACAAAATCGGTAGGTAATTTGTTATTCATAATCTGATGGTAGCTTCTCTCAACAGAATACTCCCCAGAATTTGCGGCAAGCAACACTTCTGGAGAATGAAATTTTATTGAATAAGAATGTTGACGGGTGTTGGCTCATGAAAAAAATATGATTTTTACCTTGGGTGTTGGCTTTGATTTTTTGAATAAATAACGTTTATCCATATCTGTTTTTGGGAGAAAATTCTACAAAAATAAAAAATTATAAAATTCTCTTAAAAAATTTAAAAAATATTTTTAAAAAATAGAATTTGTTTGCAGAAGATAAAAACTCAAAGAAATCAAAATTTTGAAAAATATAAAATACAGTTTTTTTGGCGAAATATAATATACAATTAGTTGCGTCCTCATATATGGTAGAAAATACTAAATCATCTTTCCAGTGATACCACACGATACCTGACACCCAATGAAATAATTAATCAAAATTTGAGTTAGATATAAATACTAAGAGTGTGTTTGTTGAAATAGATTCTAGGGGTATATGATAGTTTTGGGAGTAGATTGACATTCTATCTATTTGGTAAAACTAGTAGATTAAAATCTACTAGTAGTTTAAAAATAGTTTAAACTTTTTGTAATTTCTTTTTTGAGAGATTTTTATAATTTATTTTTTTCATAAATGCTATTTAAAATTTTAGGATATTTATTTTGCGTAGAATTATTAAAAATAATTTTGAATTATTGGAGACTAATATCAATTCCTAATATTAAGGGTTTGTTTGCTGGGTAATTATTTTGGTTTTCAATATTCAAATAGTTTTTTAACTAATGTAAATATTTTATTTTGCCTAGAAATTATTTGAAAAATGAAAAATTTTATTTAACTAAATAGAATCTGCTACGCATACTACTACTACCTTAGTAGTTTCTGATATCCAGAGATTTGATTGTTGGATAATTTAATTTAAATAATTTTGAAATTAATATAAATATTTGACTTTTCAATCTATTACATTATTCTCTTGGAATTTGTATTGAAAGAACTTTTGGAGTAAGGAAAGCGAGATGGAAGATATTACGTGTTATGCCTTCATTCTCATTCAAGATGTAGAGAGATATTATTATTGCTACAATAGGCTTTCATAATTATGCTGATTTGAATTCCTCATAAGATGTAATTTTGACAAGGTTTGTTAAAAATTTATCATTCACGCTACCCAACTAATTAGGTCATATTAATCTGAATCGACAATATGAAACTAGTCAAGATCAAGGATCACCGTAGATGCATATATTAAAAGATCAATTTGATTTTAGTTTTTGATGTAATTATAAGAATTAGAATAAATGATATTGCAATGTTCTTTTAACATGTAATAAATATTGACATGGTCTTGTTATTCTTATTCTAATTTTTATCTCCAACCAAATGTAATAAATTAATATATTCAATAAGTAATACATTAAACTATTACTATTTTAATTTAAATTAATATTTTAGATTATTTTATTTAAGCTTAATTTATAAATTAATAATTAATTTAACAAAAAATATAATCTACTAAATCGTATCTATTATCTGCTAGTTGATTTTATCCAATACATTCTTCAATTACTTTATGCTACTATCTACTTTCTACTATCTATTATATGCTCATAATCTGTTTCATGTATTTGCCTAAATACATCTTACAAATAGAGAAACCCATTTTGTATAGGTATGCCAATTTTTCCACTCATATTCAACGAAAAAAAGCTGGATTTTTTTCCATAGGCAAAAAATTTAGATATATTTCTTAAATAAGAAAAAACTTAATATATTCTTAAAATAGATAAATATTTAATTAAAATTTTAAAAAGGGTGACGACCCACGTAGGGGTCGTCACACCAATTTAATTAAAAAAAATAATGGAGGCGACCCAAGAGTAGGTCGCCTCCCTAACATATATATTTTTAATTTCAGTCGATCGAACTCGATCGACTTTTGACTTCAAACAAAATTTTGATATTGTTACACTCTGTATTTGGAAAAGTTATAAACTATAAAGTTGTAGATATACGTCTGAACTTTGTACAAAAATTTGAATCAACTCAATCGGACTTTGGAGTAAAAATTTGTGTCTCCCAACCGAAATCAGTCGATCAAACTCGATCGGCTTTTGATTTCAAACAAATTTTTGACATCGTTACACTTCGTATTTGGAAAAGTTATAAACTACAAAGTTATAGATATGCATCTCAGCTTTGCACAAAAATTTGAATCACCTCAATCGGACTCCGGAGTAAGAAGTTGCAAAAATTAATTTTTCAATCAAAGTATAAGAGAAGAAAATTTTTTTTTTTGCAACTTCTTACTTCGGAGTCCGATTGAGGTGATTCATATTTTTGTGCAAAGCTTAGACGCATATCTACAACTTTTTAGTTTATAACTTTTCCAAATACGGAGTGTAACGATGTCGAAAATTCATTTGAAGTCAAAAGCCGATCGAGTTTGATCGACTAATTTCGGTAGGGAAATATAAATTTTTACTCAGGAGTCCGATTGAGTTGATTCAAGTTGTTCTGCAAAGCTGAGACATATATTTACAATTTTATAGTTTATAACATTTCTAAATACGGAGTGTAACAATATAAAAAATTTGTTTGAAGTTAAAAGCCGATCGAGTTCGATCGACCGAAATTAAAAAATATATATGTCAAGGAGGTGACCTACTGTTGGGTCGCCTCCATTATTTTTTTTATTAAATTGGTGTGACGATTCCTATGTGGGTCGTCACACATTTTTTTTTAAATTTTAATTTTTAATTAAAAATTTGCCTATTTTATGAATATATTAATTTTTTTATCTATTTAGGAAATATATTTAAATTTTTTGCCATTTTGAAAAAAAAATCCACAAAAGCTTCCCCGTGTTTCCACTAATAACACAACCAAATTAAGGTAACGTTGCTATTGAAAGAAAATGTTTGAGTTATTATTTATCTACACAAACCAGAAGCAGCAAGTCCACTAATGGTGCAGATTGGGGAAGACTTCAAGACCTATCACATAGTGTCAGCCATTATAGAAAGAGGTCAACATTGGCATCCACAAACGTCAAAAAAGAGAATTTTACGAACGCAGGAAAATATTTTATTTCTGAAATTTGGGACTGAATTCGGTGCTGAAGAGAGACTAAATAGACAATACAAAATAGACAATACAAAATAGGCCACATGCAAGAGTTATTAGAAATTGATATTTGTATAGTACTTCCAACTTTAGACAACCGAATTCACTTTTGAAGATTAAATAATGGAATGAAATTGCGATGAGCAGGTATTTGGATCAGATAGCGAAGTTGCATTTACTGGGTTGCTTATCCTATTGATTACGGCGGGTGACTCATCACCACTAACCTCACATTTCTATGTAGCATTAATGTCGACATAACAATAATGAGTCCTTGGATTATTACATCCCATTTCCGAGATTCGGATGTAGTAACGCAATCCTGGAGACGAAATTCTTGAACTGGTACAGTTTCCAGATGGGACACGAAATCTACTCGTTTCTAGTGCCTTCCGCTAGTGGTCTTGCTGAAAACGCATCAAACTATCTTTTATAACCACATTTATTACAACAATTAATTCAAGTTCGAATTTTAGGAATGATATCAAATAGTGTTAAACTTTATACTAAATTTTAACACCGTTGTATTTTCGAAATCCGAATTTAAAATTTCTAGTTAAACTAGATCATCCGTTAGTTGATCTATGTGATTTGATACAATTAAGGTTCAGTTTACTTAATAAAAAAACAAAATTTGATCATCTGTTGCAACAATTTCTCTTTGACATAGGTACATGGTTCAAACACTACCAGGTGTAATTTTTGATGTAAAAAATTAACTTATAAAAAATACAGTTTTTATCAGAAAAAATAAAGTCTACATGCAGTAATTGGAAAAATACTAGCATAAACCGATTGATTTAATTTATAGAAAATATGAGGCAGTTTTAACGAATCAAACATTTTACGAAATTCTTATCTTTAACCTCACACTATCACAGCTAAACCTAAAAAGTCGAAAATTGGACTATCTAAATTCGTCATTATCACTTGCTCTAACAATACTTGGAGAAACAGTGATCAATCTTAGAGTAACCAGGGTTCAAACCCACGATAAGGTTCAAATTCAGTAACCCCATTTCCCTCTTAACTCCAAAAAAGAACTAGAATCTCTTCGACGACCAGGGCTGGGTTGTTATAGCTGGATCTCGTGGAGTATTCCCGGCGACGAGAAGCGAAGGTGGGGATTTTTCCGGCGACGAGAAGTGGAGGTGGGGATTTTTCCGCGATGAGAAGCGGAGGTGGAAATGGAATATTCCCGGTGACTAGAAGCGGAAGTGGGGATTTTTCCGGTGCTTGGAAAGGGAGAAGCGAGAGTGAAGGAGAGAGGAGAGAAATTTTTGTTTTTTAATTTTTTTAATCGAGGGGCATTTGTGTTTTTTCCAGTGCCTTCTCGCTAAAGAAATTTTCCGGTACTGGAGCCAGGGACTAAAAATGACTATTATTTCAAACTAGAAGGACGGAGAAAAATTATTAAAAATAGTAAGGACTAAAAGGAAGTTTGCTCAAATACCAGGGACCTTATAATAATTATTCCTTAATTTTAATATGCTTCTAATTAAGTGAGATTGCAAATCATGCATAACTAGACCTGATAACTGAGTTGCTGATATTTTTCCGCTATTCCCTAATCCTTTTCTTTGATTAATTTGCCTTTTCGAATGAGTCTTGTTTTGATGTATTTTTAGATAATCTTAAAAAAATCTTCCTAGAATTCCTTAGAATTAAGTATAATCTGATATAACCAGACATAAATCTAGAAAATGGAAAAATCCTAATATCGGATATAGTGAGTCATATGTGTTATGATGATATAGGTGGTGTCCAGGAAGCTTAGTTTGGTGAAGAAGAAAGCGTTGAAGTTCCTTATCAATGGAGTTTCCGGGTTAGTTACCGGAGAGAGGTGGGAAAAGTGTGGTAACCAATTTTGTTTGTATAAGCATCATCAATGCTTGTTCCCCGTTACCATATATAGGCTAGCTTAGGGAATGGTACCCAGCTAAGTATAGCAATTTACCAAGTTGCCCATGGGCTTACAACGTAAGTAAAGGATAGATGGCCTATTTACAGATAAGGGCCCAAAGATAAAAATATCAGATAACTGGACGACAGCTCACGCGAGTGATCTCAAGTGTGGCTCGTAATGAACGACCGGTTGCCTACTCGTCACGTGGCTCAGGCACTATTTGAAAATGAAACGTCTCTTCACCTCCCACTTGTACCTCGACCATATCATTGCCAAAATTCCCAATCTCTCCATTCAGAACCCTAATGTTGATTCTTCCCGATGTATCATTGAATTCAAGCTTAAGTTCTTTGCCCACAAGAAATTAGCAGGAAACTTAGTCTTATGCTCATTGTAAAACTCCTAAGATGCGTCGGCTGGTTCGGTCCCACTCTATTAAACCAAAATTTCGTTGTCTGCCCCAAAAGAGACATCACTTGTGAAATTTTGCAGCTTAACTCTTATAAAACATACCCCAATATGTTCAGATTAGGTAATCTTATACACTATGCCTACGCAACAACAATTGGCGGAGAAACCACCTGTTCTCCAACAATTACTTGATAAGTTTGAAGATATTTTTAAAGAGCCAAATGGACTGCCTCCATCTCGGAGCCTAGTTCATTATATTCTCTTGAAAGAGGAAATCCAGCCAATTAATCTAAGACCCTAAAAATATTTCTCTTAGCAGAAGGACGTCTTGGAATAACTGGTGAGAGAAATGCTGCAAGCAAGATTCATACAAAAGAGCCAAAGCTATTTTGCCTCTCCTGAGGTCCTGGTTAAGAAAAAAGATGGGTCCTGGAGGTTCTGTGCGGATTACAGAGCCATCAATGATGCTACTGTTAGGGGTGAGCTTAAAACCGAAATAAACTGCAAACTGCACCAAACCGCACTAAACCGCACCGAAAAAATTGAAACCGCAAAGGTAAAGTGGTATTTTCAAACCGCACCACACCGCACCGTATGCTTTCGGTACAGGGTCGATTTTTATTTTTTTCACCCCGCAAAACCGCACCGCACCGCACCGCATCTATAAAACAACATCGTTTTAATATAGGTTTAGTATTGATTTGTTACTATATTTAATATAGGTTTAGTGTTGATTTGTTACTATATTTAAGCGTGGGCTTGTTGTGAATTTCGTGGGCTTAGTTTTTGCCCCAAAAATTGATGAAATTAGCCATTTTTTAAATTTGGGACTACTTAAATGGGCCAAGTTCGAATTTGCAGTCCAAACTGCAACCCGCACCATACCACCCCGACACCGCGCCACCTTGAACACTGCGGTTTTCGACCAAATTGCAAACCGCACGGTGTGAGTTTTATAAAAAAAAAGTTGCGGTGCAGTGTCAATTTACACACAGAAACCGCAAAACTGCACCGAACTCACTCCTAGCTACTGTTAAGGATAATACCATATTCGAGTTGTGGAATTGCTCTTTGATGAAGGAGGGGCCAAAATATTTTCTAAGGTGGATTTGCTAGTTGCCCACAAGGAACTAGCAGGAAACCTAGTCTTAAGTTCATTGTAAAACTCCCAAGATGCGTCGGCTGATTCGATCCCACTCTATTGAACCAAGACTTTGTTGTCTGCCTCAGAAGAGGAATCACTTGTAGAATTTTGTAGCTTAACTCTTATAAAACATACCCCAATATGTTCAAATCAGGGGATCTTATACATTATTCCTACTCAATAACAATTGGGGGAGAAACCACCTATTCTCCAACAATTACTTAATGAGTTTGAAGATATTTTTAAAGAGCCAAATGGACTGCCTCCACCCCGGAGCCTAGTTCATTATATTCCCTTGAAAGAGGGAATCCAGCCAATTAATCTAAAACCATACAAATATTCCTCTTAGCAGAAGGGTGTCTTGGAATAACTGGTGAGGGAAACGCTGTAAGCAGGATTCATACAAAAGAGCCAAAGCTAAGAAAAAAGATGGGTCTTGGAGGTTCCATGTGAATTAGAGAGCCATCAATGATGCTACTGTTAAGGATAAGTACCATATTCCAGTTGTGTAAGAGCTCTTTGATGAAGGAGGGGCCAAAATATTTTCTAAGGTGGATCTGCGGGCAGGTTTTCACCAGATAAGAATGAAGAGAAAAGTACATTTTTATACCTTGTGGTTTTATGATTTTTGAGATATGATCCTGTAGTTTAAAAACGACCATTTGAATCCCATGGTATGCACCCTTGTGCCATTTTTAGGCTTGGATGACTCCCCGAGCCAAATTTCACTCCGAACAAAAACCGTGGCATTTTGCAGCTAACTTGGCAAGCCATGTCAGATTTTTTTATCTGGTTGGCAATGTGAGGTGGCCCAAATTAAAAAATATCATTTTCAGTCCCGTATTTTATTATTTTTTAAAAACATCTCTCTTCTTCTTCTTCTTCTTCTTCCTCCTCCCCTTCTCTCACCTCTATTCTTCTTCTCCTTCTTCCATGAAGCCTTCACCACCCTAAACCCAGTACCCGACATCACCAATGGACAACGACCTGACATCAAAAGGAAAGCTGAACATGTACTTTCTCAATTAGAACCCACCTCATTTCTTAGAACCCTTAGAAACACTAAATCTCCAATTCTCACTAAAAACCCAAACCCCCAAATCCTTCCAATCAACTTATTCCCTTCACCTACGCATAAAATTCTCAATTCCTCTTCACACCATATATCCCTATTATACAGATTCTAGTTTCTACATTGGATAACTAATTTATAAACCCTTCCCTCTCACACCATATCTCCGATAGTGCACGGCGTCGTTGTCAGAATTGATCATCTTGGCGGTGAGCTCGAAGACTAGAACCTGGGAATTTCCTCTAACTCTCCCTATTATACAGATTGTTCTATGTGAAGTTTCATAATTTTGGACTTGTGGAGTGGCGTTTGAGTTGGGTTTTTTATATTTATTTAATTGATGTTTTTTTGTGATGTTTAGCCGAATTTGAGTTGTCTCGATCTCATTTGGTGATGTGGGTCGGGTTCGGATTGTTGATTGTTGTGTTCTTGGTACCCTTTTCAGATCCTAATCAATTGGCTGAGATCTTTCCGGAGATTGTTGCGGCCGTCGATAAAACAACGTCAAGATGATGTCCATATCATATACCAATCTTTTGGATCTTGCCTCTGGCAACTTCCCGACAATGGGTTAGCCCCGAGAGAGGAGGCGGTTGCCTCGGGCAATGACAGTGCCAGGGGTTATCTCGGAGCTTGATGATGACAACGCTAATAGTGTCGCCTCAAATGTGCAGTCCTCGCTTGTGCAGGATCGTGTAATCATTGTGGGCAATCAGCTTCTGGTAAAAGCTAAGCTCAACCTGATAATAAAGGATGGAGTTTTAGTTGGGATGAGGATTCTTTGTTGCTGCAGTTGAAAGATGGTCTGCCTGAAGATATGGAAGTCATATATGTTGGTTCTCTACGAGTAGAAGTCAACGCAAGTGAACAAGATGATGTGTCTCAGCTTTTACTCGATAGGTTCAAGTGTGTACCTGCATTTTTGCCTCCTGATATTTTGACCGTTCCTTGTGGGAAGCATATGTGGCAGCAAATAAAATTTTCTCCAGAACCTGGGAATTGGATTTGAAGATTTTATGGTAGGATTTGGCCTATTTTTGTTATATATGGTGATTTAAGCAACGAAAAGTGGAAGCATGAGGTTGAAGAAAGCAGAGAAAGGAGAGAGGGAAGGAGGAAGAAGAGAGGAGAGAGGAAGGGGAGGGGGCCAAGAGAGGAGAAAAAATCTTTAGGAATTGTTTTAGAAATTTACCCTAGGCCACCTCACATTGCCAACGAGATTAAAAAATCTGACGTGGCTTGCCAAATGAGCTGCAAAATGGCTATGTTTTTGGTTCGGAGTGGAATTTGGCTCGGAGAGCCATCCGAGCCAAAAGTGACACGAGGTGCATATCATAGAATTCAAATAGTCATTTTTAAACTATATGATCATATCTCAAAAACTGCGAAACTACAATGTATAAAAGTGTACATCTCCCAAGAATGAAAGAAGGAGATGTATATAAGATAGCATTTAAAATTCATGATAGGTACTATGAGTTTAAAGTGATGCCTTTTTGTCTCACTAATGTCCCTGCCACTTTCCAAAGTGTAATGGATGATGTCTTTCAACCCTACCTCAGGAAGTTTGTATTAGTCTCTTTTTTTATGACATACTAATCTATAGCTCAGATCTTGCAGAACACTTGTAGCACTTGCAGGTTGTACTAACTACTCTGAGGGAGAACTATCTGTTTGCCAAACAGTCCAAGTGCAACTTTGGACTGCCCTCAATTAAGTACTTAGGGCATATAATCTAAGGAGAAGGAGTGGAAACAAACCCCAAGAAGATAGCAGATGTACAAAATTGGGCCTTGCCAAAGGCCTTAAAGCAGATTGTGAGGAATTATGGCATAATCAGTAGGCCACTTAGAGCTATCCCAAAGAAAGATTTCTTCCAGTGGACTAGTGAAGTTGTTCCAACTTTTAACCAGCTTAAGGAAGCTATGGTAAGTGCTCATGTCCTGCTTCTACCTGATTTTAAACTTACCTTTGTTGTGGAAACAGATGCTTCCCACTTTGGAGTAGGACCTGTGCTTATGCAAAAAGGACATCCTATAGCCTATTTCAGTCAGGCAATGGGAATCAAATATCAAGCATTATCAGTTTATGAAAAGAAGTTAAGGGTTGTTGTGCTTGCAGTTACTAAATGACATCATTACCTTGTGAGAAGATGCTTTATTATCAAAACTGATGATAAAAGCTTTAAGTTTCTTCTAACCCAGAAGTTGTCCACTGCTAGTCAATGCTCTTGGTTGGCCAAACTAATAGGGTATGATTATTAGATTCAATACAAGAAAAGTTGTGAGAACAAAGTTACATATGCTCTTTTTAGGCTAACTATAAGCACATCTCTGTGCCATTTCTAACATCAAGGTTCATGACCTACTTAATGAAATCCAAGATAGTTGCTTAGCTGATGACACTGTGGCAGCTATGATCCAAGCCTTGTCTACTGAGCAACAGGTTAAGGTCCCATAGTTATGTGCAGGGCAAATTACTAAAGAGAAATATATTAGTTGTTGGTCCTACAGAACATCTCAGGAAGAAGCTAATTTCTCTCTATCATTCATCCTCATTAGGTGGACATTTTGGAGCTGAAGCAACATACAAAAGGTTGCAGGGTGTCCTCTATTGGAAGGGAATGGAAAAAGATACCAGGAACTTTGTCAAGACCTGCTCTACTTGCCAGATGTGCAAACATGATCCACCTTCCTACCCAGGGCTCCTACAACCCCTTCCTATCCCAGAGAGATTATGACAGTGCATTTCAATGAATTTCTTTGATGGTTTACATACGTCTCAAGGGAAGATAACCATCATAGTTGTGGTGGATAAACTGAGCAAATATGCCCATTTTGTGCCCCTTGGTCATCCTTACACTGTAACCATAGTGGCCCAAGCTTATCTAGACATTATTTTCAAGCTCCATGGGATGCCTGAATCAATTATAAGTGATAGAGATACATTTTTCTTAAGTGGGTTTTGGCATGAGCTATTTAAACAACAAGGGGTGGAGCTTAAGTTATCTACATCCTATCACCCTCAGACAGACGGCCAGACTGAGGTGGTAAATCGATGTTTATAGACCTATTTGAGATGCATGACACATTATAAACCAACAGACTGGAAGAATTGGTTTCCTTTGGTCGAGTGGTAGTACAATTCGTCCTTCCACACTTCAGCTGGGGTTTCACCCTTCGAAGCTCTATACGGGGAACCTCCTCCCCTGCACCTTCCCTAAATTGCTGGCGACTCTCTGATTGAAGCTATAGATCACAGTCTCTTCAGTAGAGAAGATAATCTTCGCCTTATGAAGTTTCACCTACAAAGAGCACAATACCGCATGAAAATTCAAGCTGACAAGAACATGAGCGACAGAGAGTTCAATATGGCTAAAATTATAACCTTACCGATAAAATATAGTTTACCAATGGGAGAATTTTAAGCTCTGACCCCACTACTCTGGCCCGTACCAGGTGGTAGATCGAAAGAGTAAGGTGGAATACACCCTCAACCTCCGAGCTGACTCCAAGGTTCACCCCATGTTTCATGTCTCTCAGCTCAAACTTGTGGTTGGCCCTCTTCTCGTTAAGACTACCGCACTCCCTATTGCATGGCTGTCGGAGAAGGAGCCTGAGAAAATCCTCGACCGACATACGGTCAAGCGCCATAACCATGTTGTGACTAACAAAAAATGCACCAAACCAGAGACAGAAAGGCATGACCTGTTTTGTAAATTGGCATTACATGTTTTATTAAATGGCATAAATTTATATGAAAAAATGGCATAATCTCGGAAATGCAATAAAGTCATGACATGATCTGATACGAATGAACTACTGTACAAAAAAGGGATCCATTGAAACATTCCAAAGGCACAGAAACATCTACTAATCATCAACTGTCTTGCTTACACAACATACAACCAAAATAGACTGCAAAACAAAGTTACAATGTCAGTCCAAATCACTGTCTTCTTCTTCTTTAGGCCTATTCGGTGTCGTCTTCTTCTTACCTTTTGGCTTACTCCATGCACAAACATTTTTCCACGTATGTGGCAAGAGGCAATTTTCTGGGCGTACGATCAAATCCAGACATATCTTCTTCCTGACATCATCAATATATCACCTGGCCCAAGAAGAACGGTACAATACACTGAACAAGCAGACAAAATCCCTGCAGCTGTCGTTGTCTTGTTGCTTCAGAACATCTTTTATAACCTTGCACTCATATTCTTGTGGATTGGCTTTGGTTCTTTGAGAGTTATTCAGAAATGGAGAAGCAGGCCGCAATATCTTCCTCCCATTTTCCACAAGAGCATCCTCCTTTTTGTCACCGACTTTATAACTGTAAAAAAATGAAACAGCCTTTCTCAAACGTGTCGATGACATATATAGCAAAGTGCCTCTCATGGAACCAGGGAAAAATCCAGTGCAATCAACAATTGATGAAAATATGAAATATCAACTCAAATTTGTTAACCGCATCAATAACTAAAATATATAGGACCAAAATAGAATAATACGACACTTACATAATGGATTTGCCATAAATAATCAAGGGTGAAATTGAATTTTTCAAAAATATATTCAGTAATAATGACTGTGAGATCAAAGCATCCTATCATCAGCATTGTGGATCTCGAAATGATCACGTTTCACCCAACTCACCTACAAGGATTTATTAGAAAAAACATTTAATCAATACAAAATCAAAACTAGACTAAAAAACTAATCAAAATGATAGAAGAATTCAAACTGGTCTTATTAACTAATCAAAATGATAGAAGAATTCAAACTAATCAACTGGTTACGTGCCATTACGTAACACAATGTCAATCAAACACAACTACACATGCCATTTTGTCACACAAGATCGTGCCAAAAGAACATAACTACATATGCCATTTTTTCACACAAGATCATGCCAATCGAACACAACTACACATGTCATTTACAACAGATTTATAATACTAGATTCAAAAAAGAGTAAAAAAAGGTACGTTCTGTTATGGCATAATGGCATTATAGTAAAACAATCAGTAATGCCAAGATAAGAATACTCACAGCCCATTCAATAGGAAAGATGATACGATCAGTCATTCCATAAGCAAGATTGTTGTGTTAGCAAATGACAACACTTCTCAGATACCAATCAATAACAGTTGTCGTAACCCATTTTCTAGGTAGTAGAGTTTCCAAGTCCGAGCGCAACAGTAGTAGATTTACTTCACAACATAAAATATCGCCTCTATAAAACAAAAACAACAAATATTACAAAAAATGCAAATTCAATATAACAAAAAAGGAAGCATAGAACATGAGTTCTAACTTACGCACATTTTTTCTATCTTCTATCAGTTTCTTATATTCATCAGGCATATCATCCAACTCCGCGTAGATAGCCTTGGCTACCCTATCAGCCCCTTCTATCTCAACTATAGCTAAAACTCTATCCTTATACCTGCTGAGTTTCTGGAGCTTGGGCATCTCTTCAAGTGCCATTATCTCAATATCGTCTAACCCAAGTGTTTTAGGGTCCCAAACAAGAGGGAAAACTGTTGTTTCAGACACAATTGCCACTCCTCTGTCCTTCTTGTCCTTCTCAGGACGAGGAGGTGATTCGTCTTTTTGTTTCACAATGGCAGCTACTGGTTTAGGGTCTGTCGGCCTCTTCTCCTTCTCAGGACAACGAGATGATTTATCTTTTCGTTTCATAATGACAGTTGCTTGTTTATCGACTGCTGGCTTCTTCTCCTTCTTAGAACGAGGAAGTGATTTGTCTTTTCATTTTTTGATGATAGCTACGTGATGAGTGTGTAAACGCTCATGTTTTGTTATGTGTTTCATATGTGTTTAGTCGTATTTTTATTCATTTCCGTCTTGTCCCATTGAGTCTTATGTAATTTTTATGTATTTGTGTCATGGAGTGGACTTCTACCCTTTATTATGTTTTGTGATAGGAAATGGAGCTCAATCAAGGCCGTTTGAAGGGTGATTTCGAGATCCATAATTTTCTGCTCGAATGTTCGATTACATCAAATGAGATACCGTTGGAAAGCTAGGAGGACTCCCCGTCGCTAGTCAACTAGCGACCGCTAGTGAGGGGACACAGAATATTGATTGAAGACTTAACTAGCGGCCGCAAGTCAATTAGCGACCGTAAGTTTCCCGATGTCAGCTTATTTCAGACTTCATATTTAGTTAGAAATTTGACTCGTTTAGGAAGTATTCGACTTTTGGCCTCCTATTTCTGCTTTAGGGCTATAATTATATTATTTTACTCATTACTTGGCACGAAAGACTTCTAGTTTAGGTTAAACCTCATCTAGGTTTTTCTATTTTCGTGTTAGACTTTTGGCTATATATAGGCCTTAGTCTCTTAGGTTTTATTCATACTTTCTATTGCAACATTGAGACAGCTTTTAGGGATCAATAAAGTCAGAATTTTGTTCAGCGTCGTGGAGGAGATTGGCGAGGCTTGCTCGAACGACTAATCCCCCTCTTTTCCTTCACTTATGCTTATCGTTATGATATTTTCCATTGATTTCTAATGCGTTGTTGCCATACTTAGCGAGTAGATTTCTTTAGAGTGCGATGTCCTAATATGTGATTAATTACCTATGTTGATTTATGGTTCGAATATCTTAAGTAATAGTTATTAATTAGTGTACTTAATATTTAACCTAACTTAATTACTTAGGTTATGATTTGAATTGATGAGAGTGGACCGAGAGGCACTCGAATTAATGGAAAAAACTAATTAACATATTCTTAGATATTAGTGAGACGTCTTGATATCGTAAGAATAACCACTAGAAGAAATTATCATAATTTAGATTAGTATAGTTCTAAGCTTAATTGATGAGCGAAAGTATTAATTAATAACTTAGCCCTTTGCTATCTTAGTTTTATCTCTCTAATGAGCGAAAGCATTAGGGGAATGCATTAGAATACTCCGGATACTAGTTGGGACTTAATAAGAACCATAATCTCGACATAGGTAATTAATTAATAAGGGTATCGTGCTCGTTTATCTCTATTGAATTTATAACTCTTTTATTTGCGTTTCTGATTTCGTTTATTTACTTGCAACCTTTCATAACCTTATAAAACTTTAATTTTTTTGCTTCACATAATTAATTGTTTAGATTTCGTGTTCCAACCCTCAGTTCAAGAACCTTACTTTTTACTATATTATTTGTTTGTGCGTTTAATTGTTCTCAATTTGGCGTACATCAAATTGGCGCAGTCGATACGGAACTGAGATTTTAGGACATAGAATCAAAAGCAATTAGTTTTGTGTAGCAAACTTGCTGATTTCATGTGCTTTCTTTTTCAGGATTCTGTAGTGCATGCCAAGAACCCGGAGTGAAGGACTAGACCTTGACACAAATACTGTGCTTGAGGTTGACATCAGAGTACTCGAAAGGGTAATTAGGCATGAGAAGAGAGACTAGGCTAAAGCAATGGCACACAATCAGGAAGATGGAATGCTCCAAGCTGTAAGGGACGTTCTGAGAAGAAGGACGCTGTTGGAATCATCTGTTCCTACATGGAATGGAAATCCTAATGGTTTACAACAACCACTTGAAGGGCCCACTTCTTTCCAGATTCCAGGATCCATCATCAGAATATTGCAAAACTCGGTCAAGTTTAGCGGCTTGCCAAGCGAAGACCCTCGAGACCATTTTTCTCGCTTTGAAGATATCTGCAACATCATGAAGTTCCAAAATGTCAATGATGATGTCTTGAAGCTGCGTCTCTTTCACTTTTCTTTGAAAGATCGAGCTCGCATCTGGTACAACAAGTTGAAAGGAGAGACAATTCAGAGTTGGAATGATCAGGCCTATGCTTTTCTACAGAAGTTCTTTTCTATGGCCAAGATAGCTAAACTCCTACAAGAAATCAACACAATTATCCAAGGAGATGGGGAGAGTATCTATGAAGCTTGGGAACAGTTCACAGATCTCCAAAGTGCCTTCCCTCAACATGGCATAACTCAGGACAACCTCATGAAAATCTTTTACAATGGGTTAGATGGCCCTTCCCGTAATCATATTGATGCCTCCTCTCAAGGGGTGTTCTTGAGGAAGACTGTTGATGAAGCTGCGTGCTTAATGGAGGAGATGGCTGAAGTCAATGATATGTGGCCAAAAAAACGTGCTAGGCAACCATGTAAGGAAGTAACCCGAGGAGTTCTTGCAGTAGATGCCAACATGAAACTTGAAGCTAAAATGGAAGCACTTACCAAAAGACTTTAAGAGTTGACCAATGGCAAGAAAAAGGCTGCTGCATTGCAAACTATCTGTGAGCTCTGCAAAGAATCATATCATACTAGTGACTGCCCAATGATGGAAGAACTTCAAAAAATTGCTGATAGACAACCACCAGGACTAGGCTACTCTAGGCAACCGAATTCTCAACCAAATTTCTCTCGATTTGGTCAGCAGACAAATAACACTAATGCCCAGGAAGAACCCAGAAAGCCATATTTGGGCGAGCAAGTCAGAGAAATGGGTAAGAAAATTGATTATTTAGTGGGAGACCAAGTCAACATCTTCTCCAAGATTGACCAATTGGTAGGGGTAGTCCAGTAATCCATCCAACAACAAAGTATTATTGTGCAGCGGATAGATCATTGTGAAGCGCATCAACAAGAGTTTGAGACATACCTAAAGGGGCAGACCACATAACTCAAGAAGATGGAGATTCAACTCAAAAATTTGGCTGCAGCAAATACTCAAAGGCAAATAAGTTCTCTACCTAGCAGCACGGAGTCGAACTCGCGAGGACAAGTGATGGCCATCACATTGAGGAGTGTGGACGAGGAAGATGAACCGTATATTCCTCCTCCACCTTATATCCCTCTACCTCCATTCCCTCAAAGACTCCAGAGAAAGCCACCACTTGAGAACAAACCCACTTCAAAAGAAAGTGCCGAACCAATCAAGCCAGCCGTAGAGGATGAGGTAGTTACTAAAAAGAAGGAGTCACCAGCCTATATCAGTGAAAAAGAGGATTCTTATATTCCTCCACCATCACCTCAACAAGTCAAGAAGGAAGCAGTGATCGATGAGAAGGCCCTTGAATTCATAGAGACAATGAAAGAAATTCAAAGCCATGTCTCTTTCTTGGAGATGTTAAATAAAAGACTGCAATATGCTGAGTTTCTGAAGGAAATCATCGCGAGAAAGAAGAGGCAGAATGATGGCAAGACGACCCCTTTGGTAGAAAATGGCATACCACCAAAACTAAAAGATCCAGGAAGTTTTACTATTCCTTACAATATTGATGGTATTCAATTTCTGCATTGCTTATGTGATTTGGGTGCCAATGTTACCTCATGCCTCTAACTATTTTTAGGAAACTTGGACTTTGAGGCCTCAAGCCAATGGAGTTGTACCTTCAACTAGCCGATCAATCAGTCATAAGGCCACATGGAATCGTGGAGGATGTGATAATCAAAGTCGATAAGTTCCTCATACCCGTAGATTTTGTGGTACTGGACTACACTACAGATGCAAGTTATCCACTAATTCTAGGACGTCCATTCCTCAACACTTGTCATACAATGGTGGATGTTCACAATGGCAAGCTACTTCTCCGTATAGGCCCAAATGAAATAGAGTTCCAAGTAATCGATAAGTATTTTCGTCCACCGTAGTACCAAAGGGAGTAATACAGTCAAGCTAACGACTCTAAATTAGCACATTTAGTATTTAATTTTTCATTATATTTTATATTTGTTTCAGTATTGTTATATTCATTTAGTATTTTACTGGCATTTGTAGGAGGTTTCAAAAAGAAAAAAATCGAGCTGCATCAGAATTTGCCAATCCATACACAAACTTTGTTGCGCGAAAAGATAGTCAGAGCAAAACACCACCAACCTTCCCCACCGCCTCCTTCTCGAGATTGACAGGGTAGTACCAGTTCTCTCTTCTTTTTATTTCTGTTATAAGTCTATTTATGTTCCTGTTTCTGTGCCTTGTGATGTTCTTGTTTGGTGACTTGTGAGTTTGTTTGTGTCTTGCCTCCACATTGAGGACACTGTGTTCAATCAGTATGGGGGGTGTCAAACATATGTTTTCATTTCGGTTTAACGTATGCGATCAAGTCTAGGTGTCAGGTAGGAGTGTGCTTAAGTCTGACGTGGTGTCATAAGCAGATGAGGAAACTTCACCCTTGAATTATTGGCTTCCTAGCAACCGAATATCCTTAGGAAGATTTATGTTAGGATAAGAGTAGCAATGATATGATTAAGCCCATATTGCGAAGTAGTTCTTACTTTTCAAAACCTCATAATTAGATTAAGTGATTGCTAGGTACAGAACTAAGAGAACACTTGAGTAGTTGAGGGAACACGTTCTTAGTAACTGAATCCCACTTTATATTAAAAAGGTTTTAGCTAACTTGTGAGTCTAACAGAGATGTGCTTGCTGCCAAAAACCCATTTTTGAAAAATCTTTTAGGCGAAGGGCAGCGGTTAGGTCAAAAATTAGAGCAAAGCCCCTACCCAGAAGGAGAATGAAAGGAAAGAGGTGTGGAATGTGAAAGAAAAAGAAAAAATGATGAAAAAAATGAAAAAAAGGATGGGATGGATGTGGCTATGGAATGTATGGAATGTTTAATGTTATATGTGGATTGTGGTATATGAATGGGTGGTGTGGAAAGATCCATAAAAATAGAAAGATGGATCTTGGTAGGGGTGAACTCCAGCCTAATCGGGATAAGCTAGGAGATCGTTGTAGGAAAACAATTGAGCCATGGGGTTGGTGTTGGACTCTGCCTACCGATCTACGAGTGAACTCCTAAGACACCAACTGATTGAAGCTAACCACTAATCTCGAAACTATTTTGGGGCTAGGTGAAATGATGGAGCAATGTGATCTTAATTATCTCTTCATGTCATGTGCTTCTTGCGGTATTATTTCTAGTAATCTTCACTGTTTTCTGAATGATAAAATTATGGGAAACTACTTTAATTTGTGAGCTGGACTTGAATTGCAGAATTGAGCTAATATGAGGTTTGCTCTAGGTAGTTCAATTTTGCTAGGGGGCCGATAATTTTTAGTGTGTCTGATGCGCCTAACTTGAGGACAAGCAAGAAAATAAGTGTGGGGGTGTGTAAACACTCATGTTTTGTTATGTGTTTCATATGTGTTTAGTCGTGTTTTCATTCGTTTTCATCTTATCCCATTGAGTTTTATGTCATTTTTATGTATTTGTGTCATGGAGTGGACTTCTACCCTTTATTATATTTTGTAATTGGAAATGGAGCTCAATGAAGGCCGTTGGAGCGGTGATTTTGAGAGACTATATTTCAAGAGCCATAACTTTCTGCTCGAATATTCGATTATATCAAATGAGATATCGTTGGAAAGCTTAAAGAGAGATATACATTTTCTCTTTTATAGTCGAGATTAAATTTGTCACAATCCAAATTCGTGGTCGGTGACCGGCGCTAGATCATATCAAACTTAATATAATAAACCACAACCTAGCAAGCCTCAAATCATAATACATCATTCTTATTACTAGGATTGTCAAGACATTTTTTTTTACAACATTATTTCTTCAAACAAACATATTTATCGTGTCCAAAACTTGGTAGGCATTGGAGTACACATCTCCAACATCATATCATCAAACTCATCCTTTTAAAACATAAACATAAATTTACACATACATTACATATTAACATTAATCTAAGATCATATGTCAAATACCAATAAATATGTACAATGGAGCGACCTAGATTACAAAGACAAAGACTATCTGAAGATCTTTGAATGTAGCCCGAGAAAGAAAGACAACGGGCGGAACTCGGATGGAAAAGCTTCTCCAGATGCAAACCACGGCTCAAATCTCTTCACCTGTGGATTGAAGTAAGGGATAAGTGTTTTGAAATACTTAGTAAGCAAATATTATAAGTAATATTTATCTACCTAACCAGTCGTTCCCATCAAACCCAACAAACACTAACACACAACTAAGACAACAAAAGACCACTTCATAGATAAGGTCATAAAAAAATCACGTATCACATGTAATCAGCATTTCAGATAGCTTTTCATAGAACATATAACACAATTTGGATAAACTTGAGATAGGTCTAGATAGTGTCACTCCTACTACGACACGAGAATACCATATCTTAAAAGCACCATCAGAAATCAACCCCGCTGGCCAAATATCATATCGTTTACATATCCAATGTATCCTCAATATATGTGCACATATGCCAACATCTCCAGTTGGTCACGGGTAGACCTCATCATCCGCCATCACACAAATCACATACCAAACTTTTCAAAATTCAGATTCACACATAAACAATCCAAAAGGAACCTCAAATATTAAATAGACCAAAACCAAACCCGATACCATATTTCAAACTATTCAAAAGTACGCCAAATAAAGTACATCACCCACGTCTAGTTAACTAAATATATGTTATAAAGAATATCTACTTACAAGACAATGGTTGCTCAAACCACTCAAAGAGAAGCTCCTTGCTTCGTTCTACAACTCATGGCACTCGGATTCAAATGTCGGTTAACTAGTCAAAAGAATAATTAACTACTATCATTACCACCCTCTTTAGCATGTAAATATGTCTTAGGAAACATAAACTTCATTTCTTAATTTACAATTTCTGTCACCAAAAATACTTAATCTAATCCTTGTCAATTATACAAAATACATCACCTTAAATTTCCAATACAAAACAACCCACACTTACCTAATTGCCGTCTAAAATAGATTAACTTCATCTGATTATTGGCTACAAGTTATCTATCCATAATGTATTTCTATCTTCACCAATATCTCCATTAAACATATTCAATTTCCAATCAAATCTAATTTTAATTCTCAATTTGTTTATATCTTTCCTTTCTCTGTAACCTTGATACTTAATATCATTGCTTCCTTATTTGATTTATCCTACTTGTTATTGTTAATTACTCAAAAATTAACACCCCGCAAAATTTTATCATCCCCATATTTCATTATTTAATTTGGATTGTGAACATGAAGAGCACCACTTGCTTCTTCAAATTTTATAAACCGATTATGCATATCTCATCTCCCCCACTTTATATTTTTGTTGAGGATTATGCTTTAGACAATAAAATTAAGCTTACCTCTTTCTGGTCTCTCTTGTGCGACAACTACTTCTTTTGGTTTCTTTTTTTTTATTTCTTACGTATGTTCATAGTTTGGTCCATGTTTAGAAGGATTAATGAAACAGAGTAATTTATATTGCTCACAACTTGTTTCCACCGCCTCAAAGTTACCTTCATCTTTGTTTACTTGCTGTCAATTCCTAAATTCAGCCACGTTTCACTATTTATTATTATTATTATTTTTAACTTATACTATTTTGCTTCATAAATAATTAACTATAAAGAAGGTAACTTCATATCTATATAACTAAACATATTCTTGAAATTAACTTACCAAATGACTAAGTTGTGTTACAGTTATTTTGTTGCCACGTTTTTACCACACTATATTTATCTTTCCTTATCCAACCCTACAAGCTAAAATTTAACTCGCTCTTAATCCGTCTCAGAACTATTTACAAATCTTGTCACTGGACAGCTAAATATACTTTGCTTAATTTATCAAACATAATATGGCTAATCATTAGATTGAATAGTAAATTCAAAATTTAGGTTAACTTAAATAAAATCACATAACAAATATTTTCAATACTGACAAAATCAGACCTATATTAGAGCACCTATATTCGGCTAGATTATTTTATAAATCACAAAACTCAAAGAACAGAGTTATAGATCTAAATGTTATAAATCCACACAAATTGAAATCACCTAATTTGAAATCCCAATTAGGAAGTTATGCCTATTTTACCGAACGACAACGGACTAAGCCTAAACCCTTCCAAAACTAACCTTATTTCATTGTAACAAATTTGGTTGAAGGGTGAGGGTATTACAAAATTCAGAGCAAAAGAGGGTTAAAAATAAAAAATACGAAGATACGACGAGGCAGATAGAGCAGAAAGCTACGAGGACTCCCCGTCGCTAGTCAACTAGCGACTGCTAGTGAGGGGACACAGAATGTTGATTGAAGACTCAACTAGCGGCCACAAGTTGTCCGATGCCAGCTTATTTCAGACTTTGTATTTAGTTGGGATTTTGACTCGTTTAGGAAGTATTCGACTCTTGGCCTCCTGTTTTGGCTTTAGGACTATAATTATATTATTTTACTCATTACTTGGCACGAAAGACTTCTAGTTTAGGTTAAACCTCCTCTAGATTTTTCTATTTTCGTGTTAGACTTTTGGCTATATATATGCCTTAGTCACTTAGGTTTTATTCATACTTTCTACTGCAACATTGAGACTGCTTTTAGCGATCAATAAAGTCAGAATTTCATTCAGCTTCGTGGAGGAGATTGGCGAGGCTTGCTCGAATGACTAAGCCCCCTCTTTCCCTTTACTTATGCTTATCATTATGATATTTTCCATTGATTTTTCTTGCGTTGTTGCCATACTTAGCGAGTAGATTTCTTTAGAGTGTGATGCCCTAATATGTAATTAATTGCCTATGTTAATTTATGGTTCGAATATCTTAAGTATTAGTTGTTAATTGGTGTACTTAATAGTTAACCTAACTTGATCACTTAGGTTATGATTAGAGTTGATGAGAGTGGACCGAGAGGCACTCGAATTAATAAAAAAACTAATTAACATGTTCTTAGGTATTAATGAGACATCTTAATATCGTAAGAATAACCACTAGGAGGAATCATCATAATTTAGATTAGTATAGTTCTAAGCTTAATTAATGAGCGAAAGTGTAATTAATAACTTAGCCCTTTGCAATCTTAGTTTTATCTCTCTAATGAGTGAAAGCATTAGGGGGATACATTAGAATACCCCGGGTACTAGTTAGGACTTAATAAGAATCATAATCTCGACATAGGTAATTCATAAGGGTATCGTGCTCGTTTATCTCCATTGAATTTAGAACTCTTTTATTTGCATTTCTAATTTTGATTATTTACTTGCAACCTTTCATAACCTTATAAAACTTTAATTTTCCTGCTTCACATAATTAATTGTTTAGATTCCGTGTTCGAACCCTCACTTCAAGAACCTTACTTTCCACTATATTTTTTGTTTGCACTTTTAATTGTTCTCAAGTTTGCGTACATCACTACTTGTTTAGGATCTGCCAGCCTCTTCTCCTTCTCGAGACAACGAGATGATTCATCTTTTTATTTCAAAATGAGAGCTGCCGGTCTATCATCTGTCACCCTCTTCCTCTTAAACTTCACTATATTTTCCATGAAATGAGTCCTTTGATATTGGCTAGGATGGCTTGTGCGTTTCATTTTGTCTTTATATAGCTCCTCAAGACTTATACCCATAACCCCCGTGTTTTTTTGATCACTCATGACCTTCTTTTTAGCAGATGGCTCATCTTCAACAAAATCTAGAACAACAAGGCATGATTCCTAAAGAAAAGGGGGGTCATCATTTTTCTCCTCGCACTTTTCCCCAACAGTCTTTCCTACCTCCTCCTCACCATGTTCTACAAATTGGGTAGGAGCATTAGCCTCTGGCGTCTCCTGCACTTCACCAGCCTTTTCATTTGCCATTTCCCCTTCTTTAGACTTTGCCATCTCCTCCTCACCATGATCAGCAAGTTGGGTAGGAGCATTGGCATCTGTCATCTCCTAAAATTCAATAAATTTGCTTTAACCATTTCATCTTCTTCAGCCTTTTCCTCAAGAACTTGAGTTACTACCTCAGTTTCTGGAGTCTTATGAATAACTTCAACATTATCCTCTACCTCTGGCTTGTCATGTACCTCAACAACATTTCCCTCTGCTTCAGGCCACTCCTAAACTTCATCAACATTTTCATCTAACAAGTAATGTGCAGATGCTACAGCAACAAAAGCACAGTTTTCAATCCCATCAAAAAGTCCAATTGGAGTGGGGTAATGATCGGATTCCATAGTAGCAATATAACCTGAGTCAGAATGTTCATCCTCCAGATCAGCGATAAAAGGCACAATGGCACATTGATCAAAGTAATCAGACTCTGCACTAGGAATGTAATCTGAATGGTCATCATCCGAATTAGAGGTAATAGCCATCATGGCACATTGATCAGTAACTACAGCACGGTCCCTCTTCATCTTCTTCGCCTGTTATAGGATAAAAAATGGCACGAGATAGTAAGTCTGACTGGTATGTTCTGTTATGTTCTAATTACATGACATATAAAGTAGAAATGGCATATTCTGTAAAGTTCTAATGGCATGACATATTAAGTAGAAATGACATGACATAATATGTAGAACATTATTCGGAATGAACAACTCACTTTGGAGCGAGCAGCAACAAAATACTCATGATGCACACTGCTCTTCCTCTTCTTCTTCTCCATTTTCTGATGCTTAATAGAAACACACTCTTCAATTCATCATCCTCTTGAACTTAACACCATCCTTAGCATACGACCTTTCCTCATCCTCATGAACTTGCTTCCCCTTTCCCTTCGAATCTTTTTTAGCAGCAAGCAATTTTTTAATCTCAGATTTGTCAGAATTCAAATCATCAATCTGCTCCTGCAAATCATAACTCTGCTTCTGCAAACCATCAATCTTCTGTTAGACTCTGGCAAATTCTTCATACAGCTGCAGTGAAAAAATCAATTAAGTATAAAGACCATTATCGAAAAATAAATGTAGTGTTTCTTTTATTTTACAATAGAATGATACATTAAGAGCATCTGACATGTCCTGCTATTGTAAAATGGTGTGATGCAGTAAGAAAAAACGGGCACGTCATGTTATTTTAACAATCACCTTTGTTTCAGACTTGTCTGCCCATCAAGGTTTGGAGCGATGGGGCTGGCAATGATCAAGCGCAAGTTTAGAGGGACAGGGCTAGCCACGATCAGGCACAGGTCTGAAGGGACAGGGCTGGCCACGATCAGACGCATGTCTGGAGGGATAGGGCAGGCGTTAATCAGGTGCACAAGATGAAGAAGGTGCACTAGGAGATTCACCCAAAACAACCATCATCTTTCTGTGTTGGATGTATTCCAGCAACAGGTTAATATTGCCTCCGATCTTGACACTTGAAGTGGTACATTCAAAAACTTTGGTAAACTCCTCTCTTCCCTTATTTGAGAATCAGTTTGCACTAATTATACCTTTACATTCAAAAACTTTGGTAAACTCCTCTCTTCCCTTATTTGAGAGTCAGTTTGCACTAATTATACCTTACCGAATGTGACAGAGGATCGATGTAAAGGAAGTATTTGTAGTTATGCAAAATATTTGATAGTGGAACAGCCGCTAAAAAGACACCAATTGCATACAGAATGTACACTTTCACCCAATCTATATCAGGGACTTCTTATTCCCAAACGATACATTCTTCAAATGTTCCAAAAAGTAAGGCACCCTCAAAAATCATAATGGGGAGGCCCTCCTAGATCCTTCAATCCAAATGAATTATTCAATTCGGAATGAAACATCTAATGCAGAATCAATCAAATCTTCCCAAATAGGATTCAATCCTACGACCAATCGATTAACAACCGATCACTCTGTCGCTGAGCTACTGGGAAATAATGGCACGATTAGATCTCATAGAATAGAGTTCAATTAGACTTGATCTATGTAAGTCTATTCTATTCTGCTTTAACTGTCATTTCTACTTATCCATTTTTCATAGATTTACTGTTCAATTTAATTACATTTCCTAAAAATTGAAATGCGATGAAAAAACCATGCCAGACTTTGGCCGCTCTTAGTCAATAAATCTGTAAAGTAAACAGCTGCAAGCAATACAATAGTAATAGGTCATCGATTGCGGCATCTATTTTCTTTCTTTATATCTTTATATATATTTGGGGGGCTCGAGTTGATGGGACCTAATACTAATAGTGATAATGGCTGGGATCAGAATCCCAGTTAGGAGTTCATTTTTGCCATTCTTCGAAACCTCAAAGTTACGAGCACGTTTTTTTATTTTATACTTGTTTTCTTTAGGTTAAGGGGTTCGAGGTGCAATGTTCCATCGTTCCCAGTCGCAATAGTTAACACGTGGAAAGAGGAATATGAGAATTTGGAGGAAGGTGGGGCCCAAAATGGGCAAATCACAATCACAAGGGCCCCTTTCCTAAGTCTCTCCTCTTACATCATACCAATCTTTCTTCCAGTACCCAATTGCTATTACGTCATAAACATTGCACTCAATGATATATTACTTTTCTTCCTAGCCCGGCTTAGTAATGACCTGGTTAGTTAGCCCATTTTGAACTACCTCGTGGAGGATTGGCATGAAAATTTCTGCAAGGATAAGTTTAGGGGTGAGCAAATAAACTAAAAATTGTTAAACCGGACCAAACGAGATAAAAAACCAGACCAAAATGGACCAAAAAGGAAAATGGTCCAGTCCGGTCGAGATAATATAAGAAATCCAGTTTTCGGTCTGGTCCAGTCTGATCTAGTCTGGAACCCTTTTTTTGTGTGCTTTTTTGGTACTCTGCTCTTGTTTTAGGTCGAAATAGACCAGATCGAGTGGGTTCAGTCCAGTCCGGTTTCCTATATCCCTAAAATTCTGGTTCAGTTTGGTTTTTCCCAGTTTGGTCTGGTCCGATCAGCCTGCTCACCCCTAGTTGAGTTAAATGATTTGTTCAAAAATATTCCTGATCGCGGGTTCTTCTACAAATTGATTTTTTACAGATTTTTATTTTTATGTGAAACTGTTACAAAAGCCTGAGACCTATTCGGACTGGTTTCAAAAAGAAAACTTATGAAACCAAAAAAAGAAGGATTCAATTTTAAATTGGGTGTGCGAAGTATTGGCCCAGTCAGAGTAATAGTTACTAGACAC
This sequence comes from Hypericum androsaemum, assembly GCA_963995505.1. NCBI lineage: Eukaryota > Viridiplantae > Streptophyta > Magnoliopsida > Malpighiales > Hypericaceae > Hypericum > Hypericum androsaemum. The sequence continues at coordinate 15,021,253 of OZ023181.1, read as the reverse complement.
GGCATTATCAAGGTATGGCCTCGGCTAAACGACAACTCAATCAAAAGCGAAATAAAAAAATATCTAAATTTCCAACAAAAAAAATTAAAGCATTTCTTTAATAAGACCTATCGTCGTTGGTTAAATCCTCATCTTCGTAGAACGCAACCTTCCAACTCGGCCCGGGCTTTTTGAAATGGATAGAGCAGTCGCGTGATCATTCACAGTTGGCCTATTGGTCAATTTTGGGGGCCAAAGCCAAAGATTATCTGCTAGTAGATATCTTCGATCAACAATGGCGTACTACTTTTAACCCTCCCAAAAAGCAAATCAAAATGGAAAGAATAGAGTACAACGATTCGGTCATTCTAGTCCTTTGGGTGAATTTTATCCATCCTTCGAATTATCCTCGGACAAAATATTTTGGGATTAGGATTGCCGTTAAAACATGGGGCGACCTCTATCCTACTAACAAACTAGGTTTGGTGGCGATATTTTGGTGGTATTGGCATTTTATGTAATTGGTCTATCGGAGCAGGATGGGTGGCTTATAATTGGTCTATTGGTAGAGTTAGCTTAATCTTTTGATGGTATCGAATTGGTTCAATGTGGTCCTCTTGATCCTGGAGTTTCCATTCTCATAGTATTCATTAGCCTTGTACTAAAAGACCTCATTCTTCCTATTTCACGAAGTCTTTTTATTAAAAACTAAATGCAATAAAAAAATAACCAAAATAAAGTATGAAAATTGAAAGATTCACTAAAGTACCAAATAAAGTATAGAAGGAAAGTACCAAAGAAAGTAACAATTTATGCCTCAACCGGGTTATTCTATTCCATCTTTTAGAAAGAAAGAATATAATTCATATATGAACAATTGAAATCAACACATATGTACCAAATTGCTGTGTATGAGCACGTTTGATGCAAAAAAAGCACGTTCCGTTATGACATAATAGCATGATATAGTAAGACAATCAGGTGTGACAAATAAATGTCAACATGGAAAGATATAGTTAGAAAGACTCGCATGTCCATTTATATCAAAAAGGCATGTTATGTCATAACAAATGGTCTGTACCCCCGATGTGCCAAAAAATAAGAATACCCACAGCCCAACCAATAAGGAAGAAGATACGATCAGTCATTACAAGCATCTTGTGTAGACGTTTGACAACACATCTCGCATAAAATCAATAACCATTGTAGTAAGCCAATGCGTAGGCGGTAGACTTTCCATGTTACTATGCAAATATTGTACATTTTCTTCCCAAGCAAAAATCTTACCTCTATAAACAAAAACATGCTACAAAAACATGCAAAAACAATATAACAAAACAAAAGGCATATGGCATGAGTTGTGACTTACTCTCGTGTTTTCGATCCTCTCTGGGTGGCATATCGATAAATCGATTCCTTATCTTTATTTATCACTAGCAAAGACGCTCGCGCGATGCGAGTGCTGTTCTATTTTAAAACCCTCAAAATATATCGTTTGTTGATTTTTTAAGTTGTACATGAATAAGATGCTCTCTTACATATTTAATTACACTATTTTCTTTTTTGATTTACCTAAGACGTCATAAGAACTTCTTTGTTAATGATAGTTTTTGTAAACGTTCCAATTTTTTCAGTAGCATCTTAGTGTTCTTACTTGAAATACCTCTTAAAAGGGCAACGTACAACTATCCATGACTGAAGACGTGCTCAGACAGATAAATACCGGTGTTTCTAATTATTTTTCCTTGTGCTTTGTTAATCGTGAATGTAAAATACATACGTACCAAAAACTGCTTGCGTATCATCTTATACAACATCTCAAAATTCTATGGTGGGTTCAATGACATCCTATGGGTGAATACATATTTGATGGCCGGTGCTCACTTCCCTTCTCCTTCTCAGTCTCTCTTATGGGCCCCATCACTGTCTCCATTCGTAGGACCCACGTCCATGACCATGTTGACAACATCCTCGTCATCTGTCGGCTAGTCTGCTTTTCTGGTGAGCAACATTGGCATCTCGAGCGTGGACTTTAGCCCCCCGCTCATTACCATGGCTATCGCTGTGGCGGCAGCCTTCCTACTGGTCACCTACTTTTGCCTCCTCTACCACCACCTCATCCTCCTCATTTGTCAGTAACACTGGTGATGGCGCTGGCAGGTTCTAGTTGGCGTCCTACTCTACCATGTTCTTAAACCTGGACTCTCCTCCCCTTTCGTTTGAATATTCCTCCTCCAACGGGGCCGCTGGCTTCCATTTGTACTCCCCCTACAGGCTCGATGACTACTTTATCAAGATAATCAATCACTCTCTCCCTCTACAATCCATCGTCGAACGATGCTATTCTGCGAGACTGCGCCGTGTGCTAGCTGGAGTTTGAAATGCATAACCACAAATTCCCACCTCAAGCATCCACGCAATACTAAACTTATCTACCTAATTAGAGAAACCAAATGTGTCACATTCGAGTTCACATTCACGTTACACTAATCTAGACACACTATATCTAAATCAAACTCTAAAGCCAAAGTAAGCATCTAATTATTCACCTCAAAATGTACATCTCCTCGTTACTGCTCTCATCGCTAAAGCAACTCGCCTTCTTAGCCCAATTCTCATCGAACCCATCCTCCTACTCATTATCCTCGCCACCCACGTGTTGCTCCCCTCTTCGTAAGCGCTTGTGGGCAGGCCTCTCTCGGGGGTCGAGTTGGTTCCTAGGGCACTCGTATTAGAGATACCATCCTCCCCACCGCACTCGTAGCAGCAAGTCTTATCCCTGTAGACCCACTTCTAAATAAACTCGAGTGCACGATCATTATTGGCAGTGATCGAGGCAGAGAGGGTACGGTTGGTAAGGACCTTTTCATGCATGTCGATGGTGGCAGAGAGGGCATCGCCGGTGGCCACGAACTGGATAAATGTGACACTACGAGAGAGGCAGAAGATGCTGGTCCTTAAGGATGATGATGCGGGCAACCTTGCTAAAGGTGGAGAAGAGGGTGCGGGGGTCCGAGTAGGTGAGGGAGTAGTCCAGGTTTGACATGTATAGAGGGGTTTAACTGAAATAGTAATTTTGATATTTTCATAGTGTGACACTGAACCACCTAAAAAGGAGGTTTCTTTTATTATAGTATATAAGATTCATCCAACAGTGTCCGATCGAACTCAGCTAACATTGTTTAAAACTAATACCGTCGTTAATTTTCAGCTCAAGTAAGTGAATAACTACACGATGATCTAGAAAAAATTCAAGGAATTACACTTGCGAGATTAATTGTTAGGGAGCATGGAGTCACGCGCTCTCATTAGACGTGGAAATCATACGAAGGCTAAAATCCAAACTCGATGAAAACTGGAAGAACAAGAAAATAAAAAATAAGAAAAAGGGCAGAAACACCTTTTTATTTCCAACTTTCCCCCGTTTCGCGGGTGGAGAATAGGAAAGAAAAGAACGACTCTTTTTCTCATACTTCTTATTTGGTCCCCAAACTCAGACCCTAGATGGGGGCCATTCTCAAAACTGCCATGAGAATTAAATCCACCCACCCGTAATTGACTAACCCCTTCCCCTTCTTTGATCCGCTAATTCCACTTTCCTTCTATTCTCCCTTTTTGTTCCCGATTTTAGTTGGCCCGCAATAGAATCCTGGGTGGAAAATTTTCTCCCCAATTCTCTGGCTAGTCAAAACCCTAATATTTCTGCTACTGGAACCCCAGTTACTGAGAAATTGAGCAACTTTTGCGATTTGATTTGGTGGTTCCCGTTTAGTTGTTGTGGGCTTTGGCTTTGGTTTGACTTGAAAGAGTAGTTTTGACATTTTCACATTGTCAGACCAAAAAAAGAGGTTCTCTTTATTATAGTAAGATATCATCCAACTTCACATAGAGATCCTTGGCTGACCTAGTCGTCCCGTCTTTGTTCATTATAGCTAAAATTTGGTCCTTGTACTTCTGGGTTTCTAGAGCTTGGGCATCTCTTCTAGCCCAAGTATCTCCATTGCTAGAGTAAAAAAAGTTGTTTCAGATGCAACTGCCTCTCCTTTGTCTTTCTTTTCCTTCTTAGGATGAAAAGGTGATTCATTTATTGGTTTCTCCATGGTAGCTGCTGGTTTATCGTCTGCCAGCCCCTTCCTCTCCAACTTACCATCATTTCTCGTGTAACAACTCATAACAAAATGGCTAGGATCCCTTGTGCGATTGGTTTTATTTTCCTGTAGATCCTCCACCCTTAAACCAATAACCCCTGTGTTATTGTGATCACCCATGGCCTTCTTTTTAGAACCTAACTCTGTTTCAGCAAAATCTACAACGGCAAAGCATGATTTTGTAAAAATAGGATCATGAAATAGCAAGTTAGAACCTATAAACTGTATTTCAACTCCGGATTGCCGTTCTAGATTACAAACCTCGTGACATTTAATGAAACCATCAAACTCAATGCCTAATGAAAAAGATGGAATGTCGATATCTGGCCTATCTATCATAACACATATCATACCTATTTGTGCAAGACAATACGTGACTTCATTTTTCTCCTCACCCTCATTCCCAACTGCCTTTCCCACCTCCCCCTCCCCGTGATCAACAAGTTGAGTAGGAGCATTAGCTTCTGACATTTTATGAACGTCATCGACCATTTCCTCTTCTTTAGTATTTTTCTCAACAAGGTGAGTCAAAGCATCAGCCTCATAACTCTCATGAACCTCATCAACATTGTCCTCTAGCAAAGAATGTGCAATGTTTTCAGTCTCAACCAAAATTTTCTTGGAGTGGCATAATTAGACTCTGCACTAGGAATGTAATTGGGATCAGAATGGTCATCATCCGGATTGGAGTTAATAGCCACCATGGCGCATTAATCAGTGACTGCAATATGATCCCTCTTCGTCTTCTTCGCTTGTTACAAAATAAAAAATGGTACGACATAGTAAATCTGACTGCCACATTCTGTTATGTTCTAATGGCATAAAATATAAAGTCGAAATGACATTCTGTTAAGTTCTAATGGCATGACATATTAAGTAGAAATGGTATGACAGAGTATGTAGATTATTCGAAATGAACAACTCACCCTTGGGCAAGCAGCAACAACATACTCTTGCTGCATCGTGCTCTTACTCTTCTTCTTCTCCATTTTCTTATGCTTAACAGAAACATGCTCTTCAACATCTTCATCATCCTCTTGAAGTTCAACACCATCCTCAGCATACTCTCATCCCTCATCCTCATGAACTTGCTTTCCCTTTCCCTTGGAATTCTTCTTAGCATTAAGCAATTTTTTAATCTCAGATTTGTCAGAATTCAAATAATCAATCTGCTCCTGCAAATCATCAATCTTCTGTTGGACTCTGCCAAATTCTTCATACAGTTGTAGTAAGAAAAAAAATTAAGCATAAAGACCATACTATTCAAAAACAATTCTTCTTTTATTTTACAACGGAATGATACAGTAAGAGAATCTGGCATGTCGTGTTATTGTAATATGGCATGATACACTAAAACAAAACTATCATGTCATGTAATTTTAACAATCACCATCGTTTTTGACATGTCTGCCCACACTGAGGTTTAGAGGGACGGAGCTGGCAATGATCAGGGCCACTAGATGAAGAAGGTGCACTAGGAGATTCGCCCATAACAACCATCATCTTCCTGTACTCGATGTATTCGAGCAACAAGTTAATATTGCCTCCAATCTTGATAGTTGGTCATGTACTTTGGAATACTTCGTAAACTCCTCTCTTCTTTTATCTGAGATCATATTGCAACAACTGTACATCACCGAATCTGATAGAGGATCGATGTAAGGGAAGTGCATGAGACAACATTCGAAGGATGCGGTGCCAAAAAGACACCAACTGCATACATAATGCACACTTTCACCCAATCTACATCAGGGACCTTCTTATCCCCAAACAATACATTCTTCATGTGCACCACCAGAATATGAGGGCTATAACCTCGTGTCGTGATCGAAAAGATGGTATGAAGAGTGAGGGGGAGGGACGAATCGGAGCGACGAAGGGCTGAAGAAAACTAGTGTTGTGAGTCAAATTGAGCCATTTTGACTAAAAAAGAAAAAGGGGATTATTGGAAGAAATCAAGATTTAGAATAATAGACAAGATCTTTTGCTTGCATCTTCTATTATATTTTGGTATGATTTTTATACCTGTGTCAACCACAAAATATAGGATTTCAATAGGCTAATTAGAAAGGGTTGTCTAGGACTCGACCCCGGAACTAATATATTTAAGTTAATATATGTTAAGATATTAATAACTTAATTAAAAAGTTAACAGTATTTAAGACTCTTTTCAGAAGATAATGACAATTACGATTGAGAATGACTACAACTGTTTTCAGGTAGTTGAGAAATACCACACCTTTCCAATAACTTACTAAATTTTTTCTTCTTCTTTTTAAACAGTTTCATTTCTAAACCTACCTCTAAATCACCCATCGGGATGCCATAACTTTCACGAATATAAGATGAAGATATGGCAACCTGTTCTACTCCCTTACAATTCAAAAAAAAACTTCTTCATCTCCAATGGAGTAACGTCTAGAAAATCAATGTTGAGCAGGATCTCAAAGCCTGCTATGTTTATCAACTTGGTTTTTTCGCAGCCGTTGACTACCAAGGAGTTTGTTATTGACATAAACAATATAACTTGGTTTACAGTAACTTCTTAATATTTTTGAATCCATTTGCATAACAAAATGGCATAATGCATTGTGTTAAAAACACATGTTTTTTAATCCATCAGCATAACAAAATGTCATAACACATTGTGTTAAAAAGGCATAACAACTGTTACCCAAAGGCATGACATACTATCTCAAATGGCATGACATCTTATTTCAAAAGATATACATCTTATGACCTCTTATATCAAAAAACATGACCTCTTATGTTTAAAAGGCCATGACTGCATAAACATAAAAAATAATATGACAATGCAAGAACCCAACGATCACTGTAAGAAATGCTTCCACACAATTAGCATGAACATGAACACTAAACCTAATTGACAGAATAACTAAACAAAAATAATCAAAAAAAATACGGAATTTCTCATGCATAAACCCTAAAATTGCTATTAAATGAAGAGCTGTATATTTCTTGGATGATTTCTTAGTACATTATATGGTGATTTATACAGGTGTATACATAATTGCAAGGCTACAAATCAGGAAGGAAATCAGTTGGTTATTATGTTGATCGAGGAGAATTTCGCTGCTGTGATCAATGGAAGAAATCACTGAGGGAAGGTACATATTTGGTCAGCAGCGGTGATCTCATACAGCTGGTAGAATCAGGGTTGATTAGGCAAGTCCTATATTACCTCTCCACAAGCGAAGCTGGCCCACGGTGAGCTTGGAACAAAGCTCCTCGAACCTGTTGCGAGTTAAAGGCTTGGTGAGGATGTCTGCTATTTGGTCTTTGGTGAAGATGTATTGCACATGAAGCTTATTTGCGGCCACCTGTTCTCTTACAAAATGGAAGTCAATCTGTATGTGCTTTGAGCGACTATAAAACAATGGGTTCGCTGAGAGATATGCGGTTCCAAGATTGTCGCAACAAATAATCTGTGGGGTATGACTTGGTTGGCAGATTTTAGTCATCAGAGATTGTAGCCACATTACTTCTGAGGTGGCAGTAGCCAAGACACGATATTCAGCTTCAGTGGATGATCGTGAGATAATGCGTTGCTTTCTAGAGGACCATGAGATGAGGTTTGAACCGAGGAACACGCCAAATCCTATGGTGGAACAATGATCAATGGGGCAGCCTGCCCAATTTATGTCACTGTAGATGGATAAGATGAGGTTGCAGCTTGGCTTGATATGTAGCCACAAGTAGATGTGCCTACCAGATATCGTAGGATTCGTTCGACAGCTACCCAATGCTCAGATGTTGGGGAATGGATGAATTGAGCTGCCTGGTTGATTATGAATGTAATCTCGGGCCTCATAATGCCTAGGTATTGGAGACAGTCGATAATTTGGCGGTAGATGGCAGGGTCACACTCGGTTATTTTCTGGGTGGCTGTTGTGGCTGCTGGAGTGGCCAAGGCTTTGCCATCAGTCATGTTGGCCTTCTTGAGCACGTCTTTGATATACTTGTGTTGAGATAAAAAGAGACCAGTAGATGTGCGCTGAGCCTCGATACCCAGGAAGAAGGCCAAATCGCCTAAGTCTTTGACAACAAATTGGTGGTGCAAGTAGGAGATCAGCTTGCGTAGCACTTCCGGATGAGACCCTATGACAAGTATGTCATCAACATAAATTAGAGAAAATAACTGAACTGGACCATGGCTGAGATATAATAATGATGTGTCTGTTTTGGATCCTTGGAACCCAAATTGGCATAATGCATTTTTGAGACAGCAGAACCAGGCACAAGGGCTTATTTCAAGCCGTAAAGAGATCGTTATAGCTTGCACACGTAATGAGGATACTCCGAGTTTACAAACTCGGGCGGCTGCTCCATGTATACTTCTTTTGTCAGATGCCCATATAAGAATGTGTTCGATACATCCAATTAATATACCGGCCAGTCGTAAGAGACAGTGTGTGAGAGGATTAGGCGAATAGTTGCTGGTTTGATGATGGGGCTGAATGTGTCCTAGTAGTCAATGCCAGAACGTTATTGAAAACCTTTGGCAATGAGCCGTGCCTTATACCTCACTATTGACCCGTCGGAGTGCTGCTTGATACGGAAGACCCACTTAATCCTGAGAACATTCGTCCCTTGATGTCAAGGTACAAGAACCCATATATTATTGTGAATCAGAGCATTAAACTGTTCAGCCGTTGCCGTTCTCCAGTGAGAATATTTAACTACTTGTGTGAAACAGGTTGGAACCGCCTCTAGGACTGTGGTGATGAGAGTTGTTAGAGTTGCCTTGGATTGAGACAAAGTCACCATTTTGTGGAAACGACTAGGTGAAGGTGTCAGAGCCAGGGGTGTCGGCAGGGTGGGCGGGGCCGCAGTCGGCAACGCCGTAATGGGGTCGCTGTGGTAGGCTGAGGCGGTGCTGGGGGTCGACTACTATACACCCGTGTAATTGGTGATGGCTGTCGCGCTGGACAATTGGGCTGGACAGGCCCATTCAGTGGAGGTGGAGGCCCATTCAGTAAATCTGGTAGAGTTGGGAAGTCATGCCCAGTTGCCAGATTGGGCCCAGCTGCTGGGACAATGTAGCTGAAGAAGAACCCGCAAGTGGCGGAGTCGATTTGAGAGTCTGTTTCTTGAGCCCGGCTGCCAAAAATTTTTGTATCTGTGAAAGGAAATACATATTCATCAAATAGCACATGCCGGGATATATGTATTTTTTGAGAGGAGATATCAAGGCATCGATATCCTTTATGCTATCGGCTGTACCCTAAAAACACACATGGGGCAGATCATGGACCAAGCTTATGCTTTGTGATAGGTCATAGCCAGGGATAGAACAGACATCCAACAATACGTAAATTGGTAATTGATGGTGTATTTCCAAATAATTTCTCATACGGCGAGTTATTATTGAGAAGAGGGGTTGGCAGATGATTAATTAGATAATCCGCTGTATCAAAGATAAGAGATCAGAATTGTTGGAGAATTAAGGCTGATGCAAGATGGCAAGGCCCATTTTCACTATGTGGCAATGTTTCGCTCTGCGTACCCATTTTGTTCGGGTGTATAAGGACATGAAACTCTGTGAGTTATGCCTGTCATAGCAAAATACTTCGTTAGTGCTTGAAATTCACCACCCTAGTCGGATTGAAAAGCCTTAATGGGCCGGCTAAAGAACTTTTCTACTTGGGCCAGAAACTGGACAAACGTAGCAAACAGATCAAACATGCGTTTTAAAAAGTAGAGCCATACAAACTTGCTGTAGTGGTCATAGAAAATTATGTAATAACTAAATCCGTCAATAGATGGAACATGGAATGGGCCCCATAAATCACTACAAATCCAGTCCAGAGGGCCTGATATTTGAAAGAAATAATTACTCACAGGACCCCAGGGTATAGTCAAATAGACTCTGAGGACCCTGTAGTTTCTCTACAAATTGCTGAGCCCCTGTAGTTTGGTTATTATTATACTCTCGGGTCTCCGGCTGATGTCAGTATTTTTTTCTTCCTTTTTTTCACTTGAAAAGACCAAACTGCTCCTCCCACTAAAAAATCAAAATCAAAGTAAATAAAATTTTGACGGCCGCGACTCTGCCTCGGTGGCCCCCCGCTACTCCACCTTACCGGCATCAGCACGCCCTCTGCGAGATCGGCCTCAAGCTTACCGAGCTTGCCCTCTCAGTCAATGTAAGATTCACCTTCCGTGGTGTCGCCGCCTCCTGCCTCGAGGACGTCAAGTCGTGGATGCTCTAGGTCAACCCCGGCGAGACCCTGTTGGTCAACTCTGTCATGCAGCTCCACAAGCTCCTCCGGCCGGACCTCGCCAGGGCGTGGATTGAGACTGTGCTGGCGTGGATCGAGACTGTGCTGGCCAGACCTCACGATTACTGCGGCGCCAGCGTTGTCGTCGACAGCCACGCGGGGAGCGTTGAGGCTGCACCTTGCCGACGATGTGGAGCCGGTGTCGGAGGAAGACGATATGGAGCTGGTGCCAAAGGAAGAAGAAGAAGCTTTTCTAATTTTTGTGGAAGGGCATAAAGGTCATTTCAATGACAAAAAAAAGAAAAAATAATTACTGACATCAGCCAGGTACCCGAGTGTATAATAATAACCAAACTACAGGGGCTTAGCATTTAGTAGAGAAACTACAAGGTCCTCAGAGTCTATTTGACTATACCCTGGGGTCCTGAGAGTAATTATCTCTATCTGAAATGCTGAAATAGGAAATGGGAGTTTGTGAATCTTCCCAACACTACAACTGTGACACAGAGACTGTAAAGTTTTATTCGAAAAAGAAATTGACTGTGATCTGAGAGCAGCCTTGACAGCGTGTAGATTGGCATGATCCAAACGTTGATTCCAAACTTGGAGGGATGGAGCGGCAACAGCAAGATGAGCACGAGGATGAATGACAGATGGAAGAGGGTAGAGTCCATCTTTACTCTGGCCTTGGTATAGGATGTGCCTCGTGACCTGATCTTTGGCAAAGAAATGATTACCAACAAATTCTATAATAATATTTTCGTCCGGTGTACGGGCACTCAAAGATATCAGATTAGTTCGAGCGTGTGGAACAAATAGCACATTAAACAGGTTGACATACGATTTTAATAGAGAAAATGACATGGATCTAGTATGAGAGATATGAAGTGTGTTTCCATTACCGAAGATAACTTCTTCGGGTCCATTATATTCAGAGTGTAGCTGAAGTTCCGTCAAGTCAGAGGTAAGATGGTGGGTGGTACCCGAGTTGAGCACCCATGGGGAGGCTTAGCCTTTTGGTGAGGTGGTGTGGTGGGCCCTCGGTTGTGTGGGCTTTGATGGGCCAAATCTTTTTGCTGAACTGTAATCCCGGTCTAGATGCCCATAACCAGAACAATTAACATCATTGTCTTCTTGGGCCGAATAAGGCCCACTGCTGGTGTGGGTTTTGCGTTGATGTCCAGAACCGTATGAGTTGCCTTGTTGGACCTGTCCATCATAAAAATTATTTTGATTATAATTGGGTCCACGTCCTCCTCGCCCAGAATGACCTCCTCCTATTGGGCCATTTCTGCTGCCGCGTCCTCCTCTTCCTCGAGCGGCATAGTAAGCGTAGGGCCCCAGGGACATGGGTTGTGTAGTAGTCAGATGGCTGAGGTTCATCTCTTATATTTTGAGCAGCCCATGGAGTTCCTTTAGGGGAATTGCCTCTCCCCTGGCTTCTATATTGCGGGCAAAGGGATGATAGGTTTCATCGAGCCCAAACAGTACTTTTTGAATGATGTCATCATTCGAGACCGGTTAACCTTGGGCGACAAGCTGGTCCATGATGCTCTTGGTGCGGAGAAGGTAGGCATCTATGCTATTCGATCCTTTTGTAAGTGTGCCCAGGGACGCCTTCAGACATAATATATGAGCGTGAGAACCAGTACCGTATGCCTTAAAAAGATAGTTTTAGACCTCTTTGATGGTGTGGCAGACGACTACTTGTGGCAGGATGAAGCTCGACAAAGACAGATTCAGAAACGACACAACCTTCTTGTCATTCTTGAACCATTTGGGGTACCTCGGATTGGGAGTCAATGGTACGTCGGCAGTTGCTCCAACGCTAAACTTCTCTGGTTCCAGTGCACTTCCATCTACATGGCCGAACAAATCATTACTCCACAAGACAGGCTAGACTTGAGCTTTTCAAAGCATGTAATTGCTAAAGGTGAGTTTCTTGCTGATTTGGGTGAGTTGGTTGTTATTTTCGGTGGCCATGGCAAGGGAAAAAAAGAAAAAAAAAGAAATTATTTTTCTTTAGAGACTTGGCTTTGATACCATGAAGAGCTCGACTTATACAGGTGGAGTATATTTCTTAGATGATTTCTTAGTATATCGTATGGTGATTTATACAGGTGTATATATAATTGCAAGGCTACAAATAAGGAAGCAAATCAGTCGGTTGTTATGGTGATTGAGGAGAATCTGGCTGCTGTGATCAATGGAGAAAATCACGGCAGAGCTTGTTTGTCGCATGGTGCATTGGACACAGGTGGCAATGGGCATTTTGAGGTGCACTTGGCACTTACTAGATTCTAATCAAATACGCCACCTCTGACAAACAACAATCGTAAGACAAGATTTGTGTACTTGAAGATGGCATCATCAAGCTCTGCACCGACGGTCCTAGAAACTATCCACTCCGAAAGGCCGGCCAAGTTCAATAGCACCGAGTTCAAGAGGTGGCAATAGAAGATGATGTTCTACCTGACGACACTCAACTTGGTCTGATTCTTGAAGGAAGAGGTTCCAAAGGTGGCCAAAAATGAGGCTGATCAACAGAAGATCAACGCCCTGGCTGCATGGAATCACAGCGACTTCCTGTGTCATAACTATATCCTGAATGGATTAGACGATACTCTTTACAATGTCAATGCAGGTGCCAAAACTGCGAAAGAATTGTGGGATTCACTGGAGAAGAAGTACAAGACGGAGGATGCCAGAATGAAGAAATTTATTGTTGGTAGATTTCTTGATTTCCAGATGGTGGATTCCAAGAGGGTCATAGACCAAGTTCAAGAGCTGCAGCTGATTTTACATGAGATTCACGCCGAAGGCATGCAACTCAGTGAGTCCTTCCAAGTGGCTGCACTAATTGAGAAGCTGCCCCCCTTATAGAAGGATTTCAAGAACTACCTCAAGCATAAGAGGAAGGACATGGGGCTGGAAGACCTGATCGTGAGACTGAGGATCGAGGAAGACAATCGAAAATCCAAAGTCAACACCAGCAGGACCAACTCTGAGGCTAAGGTACATATCCCTGAAGGAGGTACCGACAAGAAGAGGAAGAAGCCCAGAAACAAGCAGGAAAAGTAAGAGCCAAAGCAAAAGAAGGCTAAAAAAATCAAGGGCAATCGCTACAAATGCGACAAGCCCAGTCACATGGCAAAATATTATCGCATGCCAAAGAGGGACGATCGTGAGAAGGCTAATCTGGCCGAAGACCTGTCTGAGCTAGACTTATCTACCATGGTGTTTGAAGCTAATTTGGTAGATAATCTAAGAGAGTGGTTCATTGACACAGGGGCAACTCGACACATCTGCTCAGACAAGGAGATGTTCTCGACCTATATCCTGATCAACGGACGAAAGTTGTTTATGGATAACTCTGGAACTTTCCCAGTAGTCGAACTAGGCAAGGTGGTGCTGAAGCTGACCTTCAGAAAAGAACTGATCCTCAAGGATGTGCTGCATGTCTCAGACATTCGCAAGAATCTAGTATCCGGCTCCCTGTTAAGCAAAATCAGGTTGAAACTAGTTTTTGAGGCTGATAGATTTGTGTTAACTAAGGCTGGTACCTTTGTAGGAAAGGGTTACCTCGAGAAGGGGCTCTTCAAGATGAATGTAATAACTGTCAAACGCGCCTTTAAAGGCCCTAATAAAATTGTTAATTCTTCTTACTTGGCTGAGTGTTCTAACTTATGGCATGATAGATTAGGACAAGTAAATTTGAGCTCACTAAGAAAGTTAGTAAGTTTAAATTTATTGCCTAAAATAGAGTTTGACCCAAACAATAAATGTGAAGTATGTGTAGAGGCAAAAATGATCAAAACACCTTTTCATTCAGTGGAAAGAAGTACTACACTTTTAGAGTTAATTCATACCGACATCTGCGATATGAAACACATGCAAACTAGAGGTAAAAAAAAGTATTTCATCATATTTATTGATGATTGCACTAGGTACTGCTATGTACATCTCTTGAAAAGAAAAGACGAAGCTCTAGAAGCTTTTAATAGTTATAAGAATGAGGTTAAAAATTAATTTAGCACTAAAATTAAGATGATTCGAAGTGATAGAGGGGGAGAATATGTAGCTCCGTTTGAGGAATTCTGCCAACAAAATGGCATTATTCATCAGACGACTGCACCATACTCACCTCAATCAAATAGCGTAGCTGAACGTAAGAATTGAACTCTCAAAGAGATGATGAATGCTATGTTGATTAGCTCAGGCTTACCCCAGAATATGTGGGAAAAATTTGTAGTCTCAGCTAATCATATTTTAAATAAACTGCCACACAAGAAAAGGGACAAAATTTTATATGAATTATGGAAAAGGAGAAAGCCTTCCTACGGTTACCTTAAAGTGTGAGGGTGCCTAGCTAAGGTAGAAATACCTCTAACTAAAAGGGTGAGAATAGGACCCAAGACCGTTGACTGCATCTTTATCGGATATGCCTACAACAATAGCGCATACCGATTTCTAGTGCACAAATCTAAAAACCCTAAAATCAATGAGAGAATGGTCATAGAATCAAGGAATGCAACATTCTTTGAGAATATCTTTCCAAACAAGGAGAGGAAAGACCCAAGCTCTAATAAAAGAGCCCATGAAGCTACTCAAGATTCTCATAAAGTTGTTGAGGAATCTAAACGCAACAAAAAGGCCAGAATGGCCAAGTCGTTTGGTCCAGATTTTCTGACATACGTGTTAGAAAATAAACCTGGGACAATCCAAGAGGCATTGTCTAGTCCAGATGCTCCTCTCTGGAAAGAAGCTATTAACAGTGAGATAGAGTCCATCATGCAAAACTACACGTGAGAAATCGTGGATCTCCCACCAGGTTACAAATGTTTAGGTTGCAAGTGGATCCTTAAAAAGAAATACAAAGCTGATGGATCAATCGACAAGTACAAAGCTCGGTTGGTAGTTAAAGAATTTAAACAGAAGGAATGATATGATTTCTTTGACACGTATTCGCCGGTCATAAGAATCACATATATTAAAGTGCCCATAGCTGTAGCAGCACTCTATAATCTCGAGATACATCAGATGGATATAAAAATAGCTTTCCTAAATGGATAACTGGAAGAGGAGATATATATGGAACAACCTGAAGGGTTTATTGCCCCCGGACAAGAACATAAAATATGCAAGCTGGTCAAGTCACTGTACGGACTGAAACAGGCGCCGAAACAATAGCATGAGAAATGTGACAGAACAATGATGTCAAATAGTTTTAAAATCAATGAGTGTGATAAATGTGTATACATTAAAGGCACACCTAATGCTTACGTGATTGTATGTCCGTATGTAGACGACATGCTAATCATGGGAAGCAGTAATGATCTTATCGTGAAAACTAAGAACATGTTAAAGAACAACTTTGACATGAAAGATATGGGTCTAGCTGACGTCATACTAGGGATTAAAATCTCTAGGACGACTGAAGAAATTATCTTGTCACAATCTCACTATGTTGAGAATGTACTCAAAAAATTAGAAGTTTTTGACAAACCTCCAGCTAAGACTCCGATAGACCTGAGACTACACTTAGCTAAAAATAGAGAGGACCCAGTATCTCAACTAAAATATGCAAGGATCATTGGAAGTCTGATGTACTTAACAAATTGTACGCGCTCTGATATTGCTTATTCAGTTAGCAAGCTTAGTAGATTCATAAGTAATCCAGGACGACTGAAGAAATTGTCTTGTCACAATCTCACTATATTGAGAATGTACTAAAAAAATTAGAAGTTTTTGACAAACCTCCAGCTAAGACTCCGATAGATCTGAGACTACACTTAGCTAAAAATAGAGAGGACCCAGTATCTCAACTAAAATATGCAAGGATCATTGGGAGTCTGATGTACTTAACAAATTGTACACGCTCTGATATTGCTTATTCAGTTAGCAAGCTTAGTAGATTCATAAGTAATCCAGGAACGGATCACTGGCTAGCTCTAGAAAGGGTTCTAAAGTATCTAAAATATACTTTGAACCATGGCATACTATATATGAGATATCCAGCTGTATTGGAAGGATACAGTGATGCGAATTAGATATCAGACACTAAAGACTCCAAATCTACTAGTAGTTACGTATTCACTATAGGTAGCAGAGCTGTGTCCTGGAAATCCTCTAAACAAACGTGCATAGCTCGATCCACCATGGAGTCAGAGTTTATAGTACTAGATAAAGCTGAGAAAGAAGCTGAATGGCTCAGAAACTTCCTAGAGGATATTCCTTGTTGGAACAAATTTGTACCTCCTGTATTGATATATTATGATAGCATATCAGCAATCGGGAGAGCACAAAGTACAATGTACAACGGTAAGTCTCGACACATCCGTAGGAGACATAACACCGTTAGACAGTTGATCTCTGGTGGTATAATTACTATTAATTATGTAAAGTATAAGGACAACATAGCTGATCCTTTGATGAAAAAAATCAACAGAGATCAAATGTATAACGCAGTAAGTAGAATGGGGTTAAAACACACACAATAAAGGCGTTCATAGCGGTAACTCAACCATGATGAGTGGAGATTCCACGAACTTGGTTCAATGAGACAACTAAGTTATGAATGGTTAAGATGATCACTTGGAACCCTTCCCATTCTCAGAAGCTGCTCAAGTGCGAACCTGCAGAGGTGCGGTAAGGTTAAGCGTCTACGCTTTTAATGATTCCTATACCAGGAAAAGGTAGAGTATGGCAGGATACTTTTGATGGGAGATCACCTATATAAGTGTGAAGTGAGGCACCTTCAAATGAAAAAATACTTATGAATCCAAGATATGGTCCATGGCCGAAACAGACCAAACGTGAGAACCAAAGGATATTACAGATATCATTGTGTAAATGTTATTGTCTTGGTTTACATAAAAAAGCTGATCAGTTCAAGACATCGCGTTCACTGAGCAGCAAGTAAATCTGATAACATCTTACTAGAGAAGGTTCAAAGCCGTAAGCTACCTATCTCGATGCAATGATATTTCGTCAAAACTTTTCTTAAAAGTATCAGCATGCACTAATCATCATTCATGTGAGAAATTATTAGAATAAATATAAAATTAATGCATTTGGCCCAAAGTGGAAAGCCCAAGTGGTAGGCCCAAAAGTGAAAATAGAAATAGCATTACCACATTGGAAATAACAAGGAAATTTTCCAAGTTTATAAGGAGATATTCCTTATTAGCTAAGAAATAAGTTGACCACCTGGAAAGCCAACTCGGACTGCTGCGAGGATGGTGCGTAGCACCATCCAAGCACGAGCACGTACACTCGCTCGCACACGCGCACGTGCGTGTGCATGGCGCATTGGACGCAAGTCATAATGGGCACTTTGAGGCGCACTTGGCACTTCACACGTGCACATTGTGCTACGATCTCGAAGTGTGAAGTCGTTGTATCTTGGGGACGATTGTCGTAGCTCGTAAGCACTAAATACGGGGCAATGTCATCTTACAGAAAAAGAGTCAAACTCTTACCTCGACTAGATCATAATCCAGTACACCACCTCCGTCATTGTAAGGATGAATTTAGGGAGCATGGATTACCAATGCTAAACAAAAACCTGGTATGGTATAGCATAGCAGACAAAAAAAATCGCAGACCACAGCTGCAGATAATATTTGCCATCAAACATTGTTCTGAATGAACCTGCATACAAATTTCTATATGGTGGCTGATCAACAGATATACAACAGCGTGAAAAAATATAAAGGTACCATAACAAGACCTGATCCGACAAATATGCGCAACAGCAAATATCATCGGATGATGACCATGAAAGCGGGAGCAGATTTGGTCCTGGAAGGACAAATCCAACCAGGACTGTCCTGGACGATTCAATGGTTGATTTAGTTATGATTCAATAGTTCACTTAATTATGAGTCAATGATCTACCTAGTTACGATTCAATGGTCCGTCCCAGTTACGATTCAATGGTTTACTCAGTTACGATTCAATGGTTTACCCAGTTATGATTCAATGGTTGTGGGCTTTTTTTTATTTTGTACCCCCGTATTTTTACATTTTTGCAAAATAGTTCCCGCGTGTCCTTCAATAAAAATCCTCCAGCACCGTGCTGAATTTGGCCTCCAGAACCAAATCCGGTCCCCACAAAAGCTCCATCGCCAGAAGATGATGACCCTCCCCCTAAAACCTGTCCTAACATCACCTAACTTAACTCATTGAATCCTTATAGCATTATGCTCCCCACCAAAAAAATTAGAATTCAGTCAGACCCACACAACTAATAAACCGCACTCAAGACGAGCACACGAATGCACACACAAACAGAAGTTACAGAACCATAAACATAAATACAGACACGATCAATCTGCAAACCCTAATTGTGGAAAGCAAGAAGATTAAACCATTAAAACCAAACAAACCGATCATATTGAACAACAGAAGAACAGAATCTAATTGCCTAAATAACTTTCGAGATGTGTCAAAATAACAAGAATCAACAAATTTTCAATGCTAAAAGATCAAAAGACAACCAGTGGCAATAACTAACAACAAAATCTCGCCGTAGGACATCCAGCTCGAACCAGTAGTGACGTCATTCCTTCCCGGCGAGACGATATTGGACTTGGCCCTAAGTTTGGACAAGCATTCATCCCACACCGTGGTTATAGATTCGTCGTACTTGCGGAGGGACTCCCACGGGGATCCTCCTCCGCCGCCGCCACCCGCTGCCTTTCTAAACTCCGTCGCACGGCATAGCACGGTCTCCAGCGACTCGATCTACCCGGCGAGGCGGTGCGCGTCACGCGTGACCCTCTCGCTCACTCTCTCCGGACCGCGAGGAAAGACTCTAGAACAGAGTCGACGGAGGAGGTCGAAGAAAAGGCGTAATGTAATGAGACTTGCCGTTGGGAGCGGAGACCAGAACGGCAACCTGGGCGTCGCAGAGGCGGGAAAGCTCCGCCGCCTTGTGGACGGCGTTTCGTAAACGTGACACTGAGTTTCTCCATCGGTATCTTCATCGTCGCTTTGGTGTCCCGTTTCTCCATCGGTATCTTCCTCGATTGAACCATCGCTGGTTAGTTGAACAGGGGAAGAAATTTAGAGAGAGATAGAGGGAGGACGGAAGTATTGATTTTGTGCGTTTACTGTTTAGGAATTAGAGAGAGAGGGAGTGACGCTATTTATATATAACCGCGTCCCCAGTCAATATGACCGCTGTGTGCCCGCTCGCTTATGAGTTAAGCTATGCTCTTTTTTTTATTTCCTTTTCTTTACTCTATCAAAAATAGTTTCACTTTATCATTGCCTAAGGGTATATGGATCGATCTTTTCGAGTTAATTGGTATGCGTTGATTGATGTCGGCCAAAATTTTCACATTTTTTTCAACAAAAAACATCAATTCTTTTTGCCTAATAGATAGCAAATAGCCTCTTCTACTTGTCCAAAAGGTGTAATTAATACCTTATACTCAAATTTGGATCAATTAGTACCATATACTTGATAAATTGGAGCAATTAATGCCTTACAATTAATTTTAATGACATGTCATTACTTAGATGGCATCCATGTCATTTCAAATACTATTTTATTATTTATTTGACTTAATTTGATTTATTTATATTTAGAGTTAATTATTTTAAATAACATATATAAATAAAAACCTTGAAATGCTAAAATTTGAAAACATAAAATTTAAAAATCCCAGAAACTCTATATTAAAAATAACAACATGAATAAAAAATATTAAGATTAAACAGCAAATTTACAAAAATTAAACAAAAACGAAAACAAAGAATAAAAATCTAATTAATAACATAAAAACTCTCACCAAATATTAAATTCAATAATATTTCAGAGAATCTAAAAATAGAAACAACATAAAAATAATATATTTAATTTAAAATTGAAATAGCAAAATAAAGAATAAAAAAGTGCCACGGGGAGGATGAGTAAGTGAGAGTTTTTCTTAGTTTTTTAACTTTTTATTTAAAATTTAAATTTTTTGATTAATTTTGTTGTAATTTTTATTTATAGTTTCCAAATTTTTTATTTTAATTTTTTGGGTTCAAATTTTAGAGTTTCTGAATTTTGATTTTTTTGAAAAAAAATTTAGATGTTATATTTAAATAATTAATTCTAAATATAAATAGATCAAATTAAGTCAAATAAATAATAAAATGGTATTTTAAATGACATGAATGTCACCTAAGTAATGACATGTCATTAAAATTAATTGTAAGGTATTAATTACACTAATTTATCAAGTATAGGGTGCTAATTGACCCAAATTTGAGTGTAAGGTGGTAAGTGTACCTGACAATTAGAAGGGATTATTTGCCCTTTATTCCTAGATACACTAAGAACAACAATAACATAATATGATGATGGAACCGTATTAACAATAATATAATGCTTAAATTAAAATAATAATGATAAAACTAAATTAACAATAATAATCATAATTAATATTCTTTATTAAATTTATAAGATTTTATTTTTTCTCAAGAAGATCGCAATTGGCGTGAGTTCTTAGGTAAAGATCGAGGATAAATTTAGGCAAATACATACTTAAATGTTAGACAACAACAATAATTTGACAATGGTTTCATATTAGGTTAAAATATATCTATGAGCGATTTTGAATTATGCGTTTTATATAAACTTATTTCTTTATTTTATATTGGAGATATATAAAAAAATTTCACTTGTAAAAAAATCATTTCACTCTTGAATTTTATTAGATTCTGCAAAGTGGATAACTTCGAGAGCTCAGCCAGGAGGTCCTCCAATAAGGAACTCCAAGCCTTGCTTAGAGAACCAAGATAGATAGTTGTTAGGGAGAAAGAAATTGAGAGAGAAAGGGTGAGGCAATTTTCTGGATATTCATTCATAATCAAAACAATAAAAAGGGAAATGCTTATATAGACCGGTCTCGGGGATGGCACCCAGCTGATCTATAATTACACTTTAATTAAATAGAAATTGCAACTAATTCCTAAGCCACGAAATAAGGAAAGAACATAACTAATTAACCGCTAAGCCACTTCTCCCAGACGTGGCCCATTTATTCAGCCCACTTAGCAACGGCTAATCACGCGTGGCCCAATCGTGTGCATATGGACCTCCACTACAGCCCCGTACTCCAACGGCTAGTTCAACAACTTCTCCCGCGCTCGTCTCCAACTGCTGGCGCGAGAAATGATCTCCTTCCTCGACTGAGTCAACCAAGGTCAAAGCACCTTCATCTTCCTCATTACAGATTCTTGTTGCTTCAAACCTGGGTCTGTCATTTCATTTTTTGAAGTTTGTCCAATTTTCATTGGTTTAAGATAGCGTTAGTTTTTAACATGTTGAATGATATAGCTTCAATATCTTTCAAAATATTGTTAATTTTTTTTTTTTTTAGCAAGACTTGCTTTTCTGGAAGATTTTGTAGAGCCTCTGAGCACCACTTTAGAGCTCTCAACACTGAATTCATTCCATCTTAAGCTAATCAAGATTCCAAGTAATATATCTCCCAGTGTTCTTAGCCATTGAATTCCCAATACCATCCCACAACTGCTGCGTGGTAACAGCAATACATCTGTAGTGAATTCCCCGTCCTGCATCTTCTACTCGAAATCCTTGACAATCACGGAGTAACTGATTTCTCCTCCATAGGCTACTTTAACAGTCACGGCCTCATGTTGCTCAATCTTACATCCCATTTTCTTGGTCATTTGCAGGTTGAGAAAGTTATGTGTGCTTCCAGTATCAATCAGGATGGAGAGGGATTGTCCATTGACTCTCAAAGTCTGGTAATGAAGCAGGTTAGTTCCCAACATGGCATCAGCAGTTATATAGCCCTATATATGGCCTTAGGTTGGTTGTGTATTGTGGGTTTAGGTAGAAGTGGTGGTTTATAGAGTTCTTTGTTCCTCTTAGGTGATGTCTGGTTAGTTATAGCTTGGAGCTGGGCTAGGACAAAGGCGTGGTCTAGGGTGGTAGGGCATATATAGGCTAGCTTAGTGAATGGTACCCAGCAGCTAAGCATAGCAATTTACTAAGTTGCCAATGGGCTTACAACGCAAGTAAAGGATAGATGGCTGGTTCATTTTTGAAAACTATGCTATTTACAGATGAGGGCACAAAGATTTAAAAAAAAACAAATAACTGGACGACAGCTCACACGAGTGATCTCGACCTCGAGCGTGACATGTAATGATGAACGACCGGTCGCCTACCTGCCACGTGGCTCAGACATTGTTTGAAAATGAAACGCCTCCCAATCTCCCTATTCAGACTCCTAATATCGATTCTTCCTGATCTATCCTTCAATTCCACCGCGTGACATATGACCATAACGAATTATCCCACGAGTAAGTACGAATTAGTGCAACCCAGGAACGTTTTGGTTCACCGCACTTGACACGTCACACGTGTACATAATAAAACACTGGGAAATAAAGAAGCTTCTCCTATATAAATAGATATAACTAACTCCACTTCTGTTCATCATAAAATAACCAAGTTCTTCAACAAATCAGACTCGCAAAAAAAGGACAGTTACTACGTTAACATATCAGCTGTGCTCCAACTCGGACGTGTTCTTCGGCCTCTTCAGTTGTGTCAAACCCTCCTGCCTTGCCATCTTTCACGCAAAAGCTAGGCCTTTATCTTCGATTTCTCCATTGCTCGTGGAGCTGCGAAACCAGACAAGCCCCACGTAGAAAATGTCAATGCAAGAAAGTTAAAGATATCTCAAAACCCAAGCGAACATCCCGCGTTCGTATTGCTAGAGGTGGGAAGTTGATATCCTTCACCATTTGGGCCAAAGTCAATTCATGCCTATGTTGTCAATAGCAGATAGCGTCGCGTAGCGGCTACCCATCTAAAATGCTATAGTGGTATAGCGGTAGCGGGATGACCGCTATTGAGAAGACTAAAAATCAGTGTACAAAGTAAACATAAATACTAAAAAATAGACATATTAACTTACTAGGCAACAAAAAAACACAGAACAACCACCAAATTACAAACATAGCAACTAAAAGTAAGCCAAAAAAGAGAAAAATCACTTACCCAATACCCAAAACTTACACAGCAACTAAAAAAATCACTTACCCAATACCCAAAATTTAATAACTTACTCGGCAACTGAAAAAAAGGGGAAAAATCACTTACCCAATACCCAAAACTTACACAGCAACTAAAAAAATAACTTACCCAATACCCAAAACTTATTAACTTGCTCGGCAACTGGAAAAAAGGGAAAAAATCACTTGCCCAATACCCAAAACTACCTATATGCCCTCTATAAATAAGTAAACAGTTAAAAAATCAGGGGTATTTAAGGAATTCTTGCCAAAATCCCAAATAGCGGCCAAATAGCGGCCAAAAAGCGGTATTGCGGCCGCTATTTGGCCGCTATAGCAGCCGCTATAGCCGCTACTGTCTATAGCGTTTAACAGCAGCATAGCGTAGCAGTGGGTGCCCAAAACGCTACATAGCGCCGCTATAGCGCGCTATTGACAACATAGATTCATGCGAGCACGAAAGTGATCAGTTATGGACTTCTATGGTAAAAAATCTAGCAAACACTAATGCAGAAGTGCTACACTCAAGGAGCACCACTGTCGGGTCCAACTGATACACTTCATGGCTTATGCCTCGCTGAGTTATGCACAAGTGTAGTAGGCAGCGAATTCAGTTTTAGCATGCACCAGGACCCGACGTATAGGACAAAAGACAGACCACTTACTAGATATGCATACCCTAAATAGTTGCAAGGTTAGAAGGAACGAGTCATGGTTGAAAAAGTGTGTTTAAAAGAGTTCTAAAGTGCATGCTCGTAGTCCAATGAGCTTCGCATGCATGCTGGTTAAATACCGTATGTTTTATACGCACCTAAGCCAATAGCATCTGAGCTCTTCATTATCTTGAGCCTCTTGCATGTTTCGATAAACATCCTGTGGGAGAATCAAACATGTGTTAGGGCACAGATGCATTTAAACACCCAAGTCTTGGAATAGGTGCTATTCTAACTAAAAAAACTCAAACAAGTATCGAATAATTCAAGAAATGATAATGAAAAAGATTGATCACATAATGGGGCTTAACCAAACAGGGGCATATAGTGATCAGTAGCAGAACCAATGATATAGGACAAATCCAGGATCTATTTACACTAAATGGGGGCATAAACTGAGATAATAAAGAGAAAATGGGCCGAAACAACTTTTCAAAACCAGGTCATGAGGTTTTCCCTCAAGAACATGTGCAGGGAGAAAAACAGTTGTACGGTACCGACCAACCCCCACAAGAATCTGCTTCACACACAAATGTTTATGCCATTATGTAAGAACAGGCTTTCTTTCCCTTGACAGTTTGAATGAGTGGTCGTACGAAGATTGAGGATGACCTAAACAATATAAGAGGGTCGAATAAAATATCCAATATCATGGCACACGATCATCTAAGGAATTTGTAATACTTCCCACGAGGAAAAGGGCCAATCTATGAATCAGACATACAAAGTTTCAGAAAAATTAGCCTTCCAGATACTTTTCTCTGACCAAAACTAGCAGAGGTATGATTTTGCTTTTAAGTACATAAATTAATACCCAAGGAAAATATAAGAGCAACAGAGAGCTTCGGATGCTGCATGGATATATAACATAATACTACAGTTCTTCCTCATTCTGTATCAGCACCTTGTCCACAGCATAAAACATGGAGAATCCTAAAAAACTTGCACCGACGACCAAAATATAGTTACTTCCAACACATCTAAACTGAACAAAATGTAACACCTACTGTACATATTTTGCTTGGTCCAGCAATCCATTCACATATAAAAGACGGACCATTTTGCACCACAAGTGTAGCCACTGTACACATTGCATGCAGGACCAGCTGGAAAAAATGGTCACATGTGTTGTGACCTTATTTAGCGTTTTCTAGTACCACTTGGCTATGTCAGTGCCAGTTAATATCAACTGCAATCGCCAGAAGTATTTATCTTCTACACTTTTGATGTTATTGACAAGTAGCAAATTAGAAACTAATGGCCACTTATATATGTTAAAGAGCATCTTTATGGCAAAACTCTGTTGATTATTCTTAAACATGTCTTGACAAAGCTTTGATAACTTTTCACAACATGAAACATGTGACGGGAGGAAACAGCAAGAAGGGTGGCGGCAGAAAAGAAAGTAAATCAAGCTTACCCCCATGGGACATCTCCAACTAACATCCAGTCTCCATCCTTATCTTCATAAGTTACCACATAATCTGATCCATGCAGAAGATCCCTCAATTTAATTTCACTTAGCTTTTCCTTTCCGGAAACTCCATGCGAACCACATTGCCCTGCAAGTACGCTTGCATTTATCGTAATTGTATCCACAAAATCCTACAGAGCAAAAGTTAACTGCAGACAGCTAATAATCAGAAAGAACAGTTTACCTATTGTGAAGCAGCTGAACATCTTTTCCAGAGCAGAAGAAAGTTCTTGGTAGGTGGAATAGGTTCTCAGATCGACCTTCCTCAAGTAAGGAGCGCCATCCATACTGACCTTCACATAAAGAGCACCTGGACCCGGTTTCCCATCAACTTCATCATTGTTCTTAGAAGTGGTAGCCAATGTGTTCTTTCTAAACGATCTGATTGGAGGCCAACCAACAACCTGTGCCCTGCCAAATTTTAGAAGTCCACTAAGAATGTTAGTTTACACTATTTTCCTTCATGAAGCCAGCAGCTGTAAGTATAAATTTGTGGTAAATAGTATAACTACTTGGCAGCAGGTGCGCTAGTGTTATTGTTAGAAGCACCAGCCGCATTCAGGCACGGGCCACTTGTTGCATGAGGTCTTTCCTGTGCTGCTTTCTGTGACATCTCTTTAACTGGAACAGGTTGAGCTCCCGGAGTCCTTGTCGATAGCACTGCAGTTATACCCGAATTACCAGGAAACTTGCCTAGCGTTACCGATTGTGGAGATTCAGACTCAACTCCACCAGTATGAAACATCCAATTCTTCTCTGTGTACAGAGAACCTTTCACCTCAGAGAACCCGTCCATAGTATCAGCGAATCCCCTTTTGTTGCCGGAAATGACATGCTTCTGAGAGGGCGCCAAAGGGAACAAAGGCTTCTCATCAAGCTTCCGTGGACTTAGCAAGGAAAGATCTGTTTCCCTTGGAGGCGATTGAGACCCAGGAAGACCCAGCCTCAGCTCGGTAGCCTTGAGATTGAGCTTGGCCTTATTGTCCTCCGAGAAGCTCGGGGCAGCAGAGCTGTCAACCGACGAGCAATCCGATAAGCCCAGGTAATTCCGCTCTTTAAGCCCGCAACCGTTCTGCGAGATGCATTCAACAGAAGGGGAGGAGGCTGCTAAGGAGACATTGCTCTGCCCATCCTCCACACCCAGCAAAGGTGGAGACATCACCACAACTTCAAACTCCTTGACAATAATACCCTCTTTAACTGCTTCAACGAAACACATGCCAACAAACCCAAATCAAACCTCATTCTAAAAATTTCCCATATCTCACTTCATTCCCAAATATTACTTATTTGAGGAAAAAGGAAACCCTTATATATAATGAGCATTTTACTCCCCTTTCCTTTAAAACTTAGCATTTTTAAGAACCCAAAAGGGTTTTACCTTCCTTGTACCATTTCTAAGCTTCCAGCGGAAGATAAAATGGGAAAAAGAAAGAGCAATTAAAAAATTAGCCTAAACAAGGGAAAACCCAACTCAAAAACTAAACTAAAAACTTAAAAAGGCCTCAAAATCCATCAAGAAAGGAGCAAACTTTCAACTAAAAGAACCATGCAAGATCTCAAAGTTTGCAACTTTAAGCACCAGCAAGGCTAAAATGAAGTTAAATTGCGACTAACTAACAGCTACCCGAAGCTAAACTTATCTTTCTGCCGCTATAGAACTTCCCACCTTCCAATCAGAGAGACCCAGTGAGGAGAGAGAGAAGATCAGACGGCTGGGAGAGAAACTTGAGAGAGGTTTCAGAGAGAGGTCGGATCAAGGACCTTCCATTAAGCGGAAGACCAAACAAGGAGAGAGAGACAGACAAACGGTGGAGAGAGAGAGAGAGAGGAAGTTAAAAAAGGTGGGGGGTGGTGTTTTTGTCTTGAGAGGGGCAGAAGTGAAATTAGAACGACACCTGGGTGCCTTTTTGGTGGGAAGAAAAAGAAAGGGTGAGATCGGACGGTGTCAAATGGTTGGGAGGAGAGATGGTCCCTCAGCGCCGTTGGATATATAACTAACGGTGACGGGATCTGGGGGTTGTCCGTTAGTCCTTACAGTCATCGTTTGCTTCTGCTCCTATGTTATCATTTTCCTCGAGCTCCGGTTTGCTGTTCAATGTCGGATTTGCCCTTCTTCTCTTATCCTTGTAATGGCACCGTGGTGGATTAATGTGTTTTCTTCTTTTACAGTCCAGTTTTACTTGCGTTAATTTTTCTGGTGAAGCAGTACTTAAATTAGAAGATATTTTATCCTGGTGCCGTTTGATAAAATTTATCTATTATATTCCGATTTATGAGTATGAATATCTGAATTTTGTTTTTTTTAAGGGTAATTTTGGTATATTGACTGGAATGAGATTACTGCATAAATCCAGACTTATTTAAGATTTCAAATTTCAGAGTAAATTTTGAGTCAAATCACTTACTATATTCGTTGAAGTGACTAATCCAGATTTCAAAAAAAAATTTCCGAGTTTTATCACAGTTTTGTTATGTAGTCTACACTCAGATGCGATTTATTTGTGTTAACTGAAAACTTTAATTAACATGAATTTGTTCCTAAAATATATTTTCAATCACATCAAGTATTTCCCTACTTTGTCCCGACATCTGTCAGTGGTTTATTTGTGCATAACTACAGAAAAAAGGAAAAAAATGGTTGGGTGAGTGATCTCCCGTTGGGTGCTTGTCTTCTTTAATACGCTAGTTTTTGATGGTGCGAATGTCAATGATGTTGCCGGCAAATTGTCGGACCAAAATGGCCGATTTTCAAAGCTCATGACCGCATTTGGGTTTAGGACTAACAATTAAATAAAATGATAAACTCTTTTTTGATTAAAAAAAAGATCATAGTGCATTGGCCCTTATGTATAAAAAAATCACAGTGCATTGGCCCAAATCTCTTCACTTCTCTTTCGTGTTGGCGGGGGTTGATAAAAAAAGATATGATTGACATAACAAAAAAGAAGATGACATGATTGCTAAGTGTGGTCCGCTATGTGGGATGATTATATCGGTATATGGTTTTATAAAAATCGTGCTATTTTTGATGAATTTTGCTGGAAATCAGTGAAAAGAATTTCCTTTCTAACGGCAACTTCTTCGTTAGCCCCCTTCTTTCCTTCGCCGGGTCGGTGTTGAGAGAATCCGAGAGTGGGCCGGCGTTCCCCGACCATCGCTAAGGCAGCCCCGGGAGCCGCCCACGGCCCGCTAATTTTGAACAAATTACTCTCATGTCCCTGGTTTATAGTTTTATTACTCGCAGGTCCCTAGCTTTCGAAAATAGTGTATGAGGTCTGTGCTTTTAAAGAAAATATTGGTCTGAGATCCCTAGTCACCGGATCGATCTTCTTAAAAATCTCCTGAGAAAATCTCTGATCCAGTGACTAGGGACCTCAGACCAATATTTTCTTAAAAAGTAGGGACATCATACACTATTTCTAAAAGCTAGGGACCTGCGAGTAATAAAATTATAAACCAGGGACCTGAGGATAATTTACCCATTATTATTTTTTAGAAATAAAGTATTGTACTTCACAAGAAGTGTTCCTCAATTATGGTTACACCAATTGTACCAAAAGTACTCCACCTTAGGTACTAATTGTAGTCCAAAGGCACAAGGTGTTGTAAATATCTAGGAGGTCTAGTGTTCAAATTCTATCATTGTCATAGTGTAAAATTTATAAAGTAACACTAAAAGTGCCCTAAAGTCATATAAAAAATAAACCAAAAGTGTCCTAAGGTCATATCAAAAAGACTCGAATGTACACCATGCAAATCTAAACTAACCGCCACACAAGGTACCAGAGTTAAAGAGTGAATATGTAATCTACTTGAGTCCAAATTCTATTCCAGGACTAGAGTGGTTATAAATATTTTTCACCCCATGCATATTTAATACATTCCGAATTCGTTATTCTCACCTCAAGTATTTGTATCATAATAGCAAACGCAAAAATTTGTGTAGGATAGCCCATTACTCGAATATGTGTGCCAGAAAAGAAGATACACCTTGTTGGTATGATTAGTATTAATCAAATTACTTAAGATCTTCCAGACAGAGTATATCGTTTACGGAGAATCATATTCATTCCTCCTTAAATACGCGATGTCCTCATCGCGGCACACATAACACAGAAGAGAGAAAAATCACAGAATCATTTTTTTCTGATACCAAATGTAACGCCCCGTGATTCGATTGACTGTCTCCACAAACAAACACGGATCTTTTCAAATGTATTTTGTCCTCACTCACACGCATCCCAAAAAACTTTTCAGGAGACCCATCCTAAGTCTACCCCTGGTCATGCATAAGTTAACCTTAGAGTTTTCTCAATATGTGTGCCGGAAAAGAAAGTGCACCTTGTTGGTATGGATAGTACCAATCAAATCACTTAAGAATTTTTAAATAGATCATATCATTTACGGGGTATCACAAATTTTGTCTCTCTCGAAGAGCAAGTGTGTAGTAGAGGTTGACCGTGATTTATGTTAATTTGGTCTCTGCTTACTTCGATTTTCTGAAGATCTTCGTGTCTGCCACGAGAATGTTATTTTAAAACTTGGTTTCCCGTGCAAGTGGGTTGTTTGTATAATGAGTTGTGTTCACTTCACTTCTTATAGTATTTTATTCAATGGGCAACCGCTTGACTGGTTTCAATCTTCTCATGGTATCAGACAGGGAGACCCTCTATCCACTATCTCTTCTTGTTTGTCTGAGATGCCCTTGCGCACTGCCTCAAGCATTTCCAACAATCGGGGTTTATTCACTGCTTCAAGTTCAATTCCCATTGCCCTCCTGTTTCTCACATTTTGTTTGCAAACGACACTTTGCTTTTTGGAAAAGCCTCTACTAATGAAGCGAGGGCGTTTAAGTAAATTCTGAATTATTTTATGGCTGCCTCAGGACAGGAGCTAAATTTTCATAAATCCAGTGTATGTTTTTTGAAAAATGAATCTGATGCTAACAAACTGATGATTTTGAATATTCAGGATATGCACCCTATGTCGTCCTCTGATAAGTACTTGGGCCTTTCCTCCTTTTGGGGAAGGTCTAAAGTTGAAGCTCTTAGTTTCAACTTTGACATGATTAAGTCAAAGACTATGAGCTGGAAGCAAAAACTATTCAACATGGCTGGTAGGAAGATTCTGATCAAATCAGTTCTCTCCTCCATCCAGTGCTACATGATGCAGTGTATGCTCTTCCCTAAGACCTTTTGTAATAAATTAAATAGCCTTTTTGCTAAGTTTTGGTGGCTTGGGGATATAGAGGTTAGGAAAGTCCATTGGATTAGTTGGGAGAAACTCTCTGAGTCTAAGATGAAGGGTGGTTTGGGGTTTTGAGATTTTAATATTTTCAATATTGCTTTGCTTGCTAAACAAGCTTGGAGGCTCATCTCTAACCCTAACTCCCTTTGTTTTAGGATTTTTAAGGGTCTGTATTTTTATAATGGTGATCTCATGAATGCAAATAAAGGTAACAGACCTTCTTGGATATGCCCAGCATCATTGAAGGGAGAAACGCTCTTGTTGATGGTCTATTCCTCAGAGTTGGTAATGGTGTTAATGCGAGGATTTGGGAGGACCCGTGCATTCCTCCTTCCCGAGTGGTAAGATTAGTTCGGGTCCTCCTCTGGACTGGGATTTGACAAAGGTCTCAGATGTCACTTTTATAAATCTATATGTTGGAAATTAGATTTGATTGACAACATCTTCTCTGACCTAAAGAAACAAGCTATTGCGAAGGTTTTAATTAGTACTTTCAATGTTCCTGACAAGTGGATATGGAAACACAACTCCTCTGGTCTTTACTCAGTGAAAAAATTATATCAAATCCTTAAAAACCATGTTCCTCTTGTTACTCGCAATGACCAGGCTGGCTCTAGTGCATCTGCTTTTGATCAAGGTATCTGGGGTAAAATTTGGAAAATAGAAGTGGATCCTCATGTTCGAAATTTCATGTGGCATGCCGCTAAAAATATCTTGCATGTTGCTAATGGCATGTACAGGAGGCACATCTCACCCTCCCGCCATTGTAGTGTTTGTGATTTTTGTTCTGAATCTATATGTCATATGCTTTTTGATTGCTTTCATACTCGTGCTACGTAGTTTGTTAGTGATTTTGGGTATAAAGATCATTTGTTCTCTCATGTTTCCTTCGGCCATTGGCTGGAGAATATGCTAACCTTCTTGACTGTGATGAAACTAGAGAGTTTGTTATCCTTGCCATGCATATTTGTTGATATATTTAGAAGGCGAGGAATTTCTTTTTGAAGGTGTTCAGATTGACCTAGTTAATTCTGCTAGATTGGCTTCTTGGCTTTGAATTTTTAAAGGCAAACAGGTTGTCAATGCAGAGTGATCCTTCAGCTCAGTACCAACAAGCTTTGTGGCTCCCCTCGGATGTGGAAGCAACAAAGCTCAACTGTGATGTGTCCTGGGTAAAGGCTTCCTCCTACTCGGGTTTTGATATGGTTGTTAAAAATTATGCAGGCCATATTATAGATGGTCAGACTGCCACCGTGTCAGCTTCTTTCCCCCTCGAAGCTGAACTTGGGGCAATCCAGCTTTCTTTGGACATAGTTACTCGTGATTACGCTTCCTCGAGGATGATCATTGAAACTGGTTATCGTGTCGCATACTCTTTTCTTTGTAACTAGGATCCTGTTGTGGACTGGAATTTTGATTTTTTAGTTCACTCGCTTTAGAGTAGTCTCCAAGCCCTCCCTCTTTCTATTTTGCTCTATACCTCTTGCTAAAACAACAGAGTTGCTGATTGTTTGAGCAAGAGGTGTAGTTTAAGCTCTCTTCCATCAGATTGGGTTACCTATTTATCCCCGAATGTCGATGTACTTGTCTCCTTGGAGGCTCCTTATTAAGGTTATGAAGTTTGTGTTTGGTTCCTAAAAAAAAGTCTCTTCTCCTATTGCTATACAGCTTTTGGCATTTTTCTTTAACACTATTTATCTTTTGACATTTTTTAAAGAGAGATATTTCTCTCTGTGGGATTTAGAGATATCTTTTGACGATATTATGGAGGTTTGTATTAGTTTTTAAAAACGAACTATGAGGTAATCGAGACTTCTTCCGTTTTTTGGTTTGGTCGATTCGATCAGAATTTTTTTGTAAATTTTCAAATAATTCTAAAATATTCTTATTTCATTACAAAATATATCATTAAAAATATTATCAATTTAATCACTTTTAATCTAACAAAACTAGAAAAATATTTTTTTAAACAATAAATTTTGGAACGTTTGTTCTCGATCGAACAGTCCAGCCGGTTGAACATGTGGTCAACTGAGTATTTGTATAAAAATGACCCAATATTAATTCAAGCTTGTGATATGATCAGTCGGACTGA